>CM038147.1:525415734-526015734 GCA_021437245.1 Aegilops speltoides
TAGATGTCTTCTCAGTAAGTGGATGTATAAGTTATCAGTTGAGACTGATGCCACGTGGGCGCAGATTCTCCGTAGTAAATATCTGCAGTCCAAAACTTTGTCCCAGGTGACAGTGAGACCGATGGACTCGGCTTTTTGGAAGGGGCTCATGAGAGTCAAAGCAGCCTTTTTCAATAGGACAAAGTTTATAATCGGTAATGGCACTACCACGCGATTCTGGGAGGATACCTGGCTTGGAGAGACGCCGCTGGCACTTCAGTACCCGTCCCTGTATAGTATTGTTCAACGGCGTGATACTTATGTTGCAACGATATTGCAGTCCATCCCCCTTAATATTCATTTTAGGAGGACGCTTGTTGGCAACCGGTGGGAAGCGTGGCTTCATTTAGTGAGTAGACTGATGGAGGTTCAACTATCTCAACAGCCCGATCAGTTGTGCTGGAAGCTCACTAGGCCCGGAGAGTTCACAGTAAAATCGATGTATATCGATGTCATCAACTCTAGCGCCATTCCTAGTTCCGAATATGTTTGGAAAGTCAAAGTTCCTTTGAAAATTAAAGTGTTTGTGTGGTTTGTACATAAACAAGTCATATTAACAAAGGATAACTTGGTAAAGCGCAACTGGACAGGATCTACTGGCGATCAAGTTGCAGATGGATTCACTAAGCCTCTTACTCTCAAGCACCTAGAGGCTTTCAGGCACAATCTCAACTTGGATAATTGTGATTGAGGGGAAGTGTTCAACATTGTATCCTATATGGTGTAGTATAAACTGTATATAGGTGTTAGGGCGTGCGTGTTGTATTCTGTTAGGCCTAGAGATAAGATCTCATCTGTTAGGTTTCTTGGAGATCAATCCTAGGCCTAACTACCTTGTAATCTATTTGCCCTGTATTAACTCGAACGCGTCCCTGCGCTACGCATACGCTTAACCCCGCTTTTCACACTATTGCTTGTAAAAAATTATTTATAGGGACCTGTTGCTTTTTAAAGATCTTTGCAAGGACAGATTGCTTTGTAAAAATATTTATTTGAGTTGTTTTGTAAAATGGAAAAGAAGTGGGGAATTGGAGAAAAATATTTACTGGGGTTGTTTTGTAAAATGGAAAAGAACAGGGGAATTGGAGAAAAATTTACATGTGATTTTATTGCTACTAATGGTGCAATCTAACGGTGTTGACTTTTATGCCACATCAGACCCGACGATTGAGCCGACCATAATTATGCTTTAAAATTAACCAACATAGTCATTAGTGTTTTCTGAAACGAGAAACCGATTTTGTGGTATGTATCAATAGAAAAAGGAGGTAGTTCTACAGAAAACATGTGCTTATTAGTTTTATACGGTAATAAGTTTGGGCGCTTTCTTATCGAAATACTGACAGATGTAAGAAAAGAAGATGAAAGGAGTAGGGCGTTTTCGTGACCGGGCTCCATGGAGGCTGAAAATTTAAAAAAAATTAAATAAAACTTTCGGTTGCAAAAAAGTCTGAAAAGTATGCACGTAGAGAAGTATGAAATGTGTGTGTGTGTGTGTGTGTGTGTGTGTGTGTGTGTGTGTGTGTGTGTGTGTGTGTGTGTGTGTGTGTGTGTGTGTGTGTAAAAATTCACGATGATACCTTGAATTGCAATCTGTACAAGAAGGAAAAATATTCATGGACTTTGGGGATGAACAGTGTCATGTGTTGAAAAGCCAAGATTTTTTTTTGCACAGTCCTCATTTCAGCGTATTTCATTGTGAAAATTTACACACATGTACATCTGTATTTTTTTCGAGAATGTTTGAAGTATAAAATATATGAATTTTGATGAATTTATTTTTTTTGGAAAAATGGCCTCCATGGAGCTCGGCCTGCAAAAACAATTTTTGAGATGAGAGGCCATATGTCAGTCATTGGTTGTCTGATTGATTGAGCATCTGAATGAGATGGCCAAAAAACTAGGTGCGTACGTACAGGCATCGCATATACGTGCGCCCGGCCCTGATGGGGGCGGGCGCCGGCCCCTTAACCTGTGGGGCCCCAGCTAGCCAATGTGTACGATGGCATGTGTACTAGCGTATGGCGTATATTAGGAAACAGCAGGCCGGCGGGGGGAACGATGACAGCCACGCCGCCGAGTCGCGAGATGAGATCGCGCCTGCACACCTACAGATCGATTTCCATCTTCTAATTTTTCGATCGATCTGCATCCCTTTCTCCCGAACACTTGCCCTAGCAGCTTAGCTAGTTGTACCCAATCGCTAGCCTCCCTAGGGGAGAGTATCCTATGATACGGGAGCTTAGATGCTCCCATGATACGGGCTTTTGGGCCATCGGATCTCAGATCCAACGGTGTATGAGAAGCTGCTGTAGCTGCTGTACTTACGCGCATTTTTTAGATTCTATGATGGCTTTCTTGCACAAATGTTTACCATCTCACAGGAGCTGTTGGATTTGAGATCCAACGGCCGAGGTCGCACGGGAGCACCTAAGCTTAGGTGCTCCCGGAGCACCAGATATTTTCCCGCCTCCCTAGCAAGCTCACCCAATCGCTAGCGCTAGGGGCTAGCAAGCCTCTTTGGCCGGAGACGGAGGCCGCCGCATCACAGGAGATGACAACCATGCCAAGGGGAGGCGTCGTCTCCATCTTCAAGAAATATATGGCCTATGCGATTTTTATCATGGTAATGGGTAAAGATTTATAAAAGATTAAATATTGCGTCTCCATTGTTCAATAGGGTTACTAATAATCAATTGATTAAATATTGTTTTGGGATATATATAATCAGAGCTTAGACCTTTGTGAGTTCGACGTGATAATCGATGATTTTATTGAGTTGGTCTAGTGCTTTTTAACTTCGCACCAGATGATTTCATCCACCGTGTGACCCCAAAAATGCTAGACATACAAAAGAATACAAAATTTTACACTCTTTTCATCAAGTAACCAATCACAAACTTGCCCCCCCCCCCTTTGATTTTCAAGGGGTTGGCCGTGTTCCTTACCTATTGACTAATAAAGTTAACCCTCTTTGTAAAGCCTTGTAACTCATTTGTACGTGTAACATTACTCTGTGTGACCCAGAGAGATGGCATCATGCCTCCCCGTATCCTCGCCTACCTATATACGATGATGATGTGGATGCTCCGCGACCCCTCTCGCTAGTTCACCAAAACACCCCTGCAGCTGTATCCTTCTCCGATGGCCATCAATCTCCATTCATGGCATACCACACCGCCGATGTCTTAGGCGAATATGAACTCGTGACATCACATGGCGGCCTAATACTACTCTGACGACGGAACATCAGATTTTTTAAGCACCGTTCCGACCACCTATGGATGTATGACTCGATGACCGGTGACCGCACCTTCTTCTCAGACCCAACAGCCATCTCAAAGACCAAGACATTCTCACATATGTTTTGCTCACCGCCGTAGATGGCATTCGCTGCTCTTTCAAGTTATTGGCCGTTAACGTAGACTCCTACATTGATGACACTGGATGTAGTATCAAAGTCCAGACCGCTACATCATCGAATGTCAACGACACCAGCTGGGGACCTGTAATTTATGATGGTGACATTGACCTCCCATTACGGTCACTCCAAGAACAATGTGATGCTATCATCCTCCATGGCGATGTCATCCATTGGCTCGTATGGGACGATGAAGAAATACTAACCTAGAATATACACAAGAAGAAGTTAGGCGTGGTGAAGCTCCCGCCCATCAACTACCAAGAAAGACAGCGACAGCTGGGAAGATCGCCACAAGGAAGGCTGCAATTGCTCGCCACTGATGGGTTCATGATCTCTGTTTGGCTACAACTCTGTGGCGATAGTTGTGTGCTAGAGGTCGTGATCGATGCAGAGAAGAAGCTATGAACGTTAGATCCTTACATCCCTCCTGGCCCGGTGGTAATTGAGTTTGAATGCTGAGGAGATATGAGCTGCGCCTTGTTGCTGAAGATATGGTTTAATGAGTTGCATCCTGGTCCGCTCATTGTCCTTGACTTGGAGACTAAGGAAATGCGCAGGCAAGCCTCACATCCCTGCTTGCTGTTTGAGCTTGACTTGATTGCACGGTTGCAAGCCATGGAAACATTTTCTCACAACATGTGTTGACTAATGGATACCCAAAATTCGAAATGCTTTTTGATTTGTCATCGCGCAAGTCGTGTAGTTTCTTTTTCAACCGGTGTTCAACGACATAAAGCCATTGATCAATTAATTTGGGTTAATGTTCTGTTATGCAAGAGAAATTCAGCTCACTTAAAATGCTTGATTGGTTCATGCTACCTGATGCCCCTAACCAAATCTTTGTGAACCTCGTTTCTAGATCAGCGCCAGTTTGCAATAGGACACCACCATTCTTCTCACGGTCAAGGTTTTGTGATCCAAATGTGACGTGCGATACAATGTTATGAATCGCAAAACGAAAGGAGAGTAGTGCATTGCAAATACAATTGAAGTCACCCACCATGAAGTCAATCTACCGGCTCCGTTGGTTTCTATATAATTTATTCAATCTAACGGGAAGCTATAAAGGCCAAATACCACACTGTTAAGTTAATACTCCCTCCGTCCCACAAGAATACTCCGTTCGTCCAAACAACATGATGAAGGGAGTAGTATATAGGTGTGACGCAAATGCACTGGTTTCGTAGCAAGTTAATAGTGCCATCGGTGACATATCAAAAGCACAAACTTTTCCGTTTGTGAATGAAAGAATTAACATAGAACCGTAGGATGCAGAGAACTAGCTTGGGAATCACAGCTAGAACATCTTGCTAGTGCTAGCAGAAGAACCTGCCAACAACGAAACTAAAACTGAACTTGTGTGTGGTGTACAAATTTAAATGTACGACCACTTGCACCAATTTACCTTCAGCTCTAGACATCCTGCAGCAGGTCAGGAAGTACTTCCGGGGCATTAAATAATTGCGGCCTGCCACCACTTCTGCTGCCCACATCATAAACTCCAAAGGAGCATAGACGTAAGGGGGGGTGTTAGAGCATAATGTTTGGCCCTCTTTCATAATTCGACCCCGCCAGCTGGAAAGCATAAGACTTTTTGAGTAACTGGTTGAAGCATAAACTCAATAGTCAACAATTACTATGATGTGCAAAATGCAACACGCATGGATAATTTGAACTACTGTCGCACACCCTACTCTTCTCTAGGTGTCATGTCACTGTGTTGGATACTTCTCTAAGTTCATATCCGACGGACGGACGAACCAAGGCTCACTGGGCTGAAACACCTCCAGAATGCATGCATGCACCTAACGCCAACAGCTGCTACAACTTAACTCTGGATTCCATTCCTTGTTTACATTCAGGTTCACCAAACCAGTTATTAGTTCATCATCTCCGCACTCCGTTCTCTGCTCTGCTCTTCTCTTCCCCTCGTAGAGTAGTGCAGAATAGCGACAGCCAACACATTAATTACCATCACATATAGATATAGTATACATATCCTAACAGCTACTAGAACAGATTCAATAAATCATGCCCAAACAACCCTCCGTATGCACTCACTGCCGTTATGTTTACATATTCTTCACCTTACCACATGCAAAAAAAAAAACTCTTGACTCTCCATGCAGCTACACTATTCATTTTTTCTCTGTCACAAAAGCTCATTACTGTACACAAGTACTCGTCTTTACCTGATATGTGACAACACATATTAGAGCCTTTGGTTGGATCCACTACCATCACGGGCCTGCAGTGCAATTGTAATGTAACCAAGGTTGGTAGCAGGATGAAGACCTATCAACAGCGCCGGTTAGCCGTATGATTTAAACTGGATGAGATATTGTATGTGACTATGCATGCATACAGTTGAGTTGGGTTTAACCGTATCAAGATTTTCCACTATCATCAAGTATATATTAGTGGAGTGGAGCGAATCAATTAATTGTCCAAATCATGACATGCCATTTGATGATATGAATAACAAATTTACTAAGCAATAATTACATCACAGCCAGCCAATACACAATATCAGCACATTGATAATAGGTTTATCGATCAGCTTTGTTTCTTTCCAAGTAATCTAACACAATCACCAAGGGATTAAATGATTTCCGAATAGCATCATTAAATGTATGTGTGTGAGTTAGCCCTTTCACATTTGATATTTCATTTGTTATTTCCAAAGGATGGAGATAATGCATTGAGTGACAACACACACAAAGAAGAGGAGGCTATAAGATCTTCAATCTAGCAAACCAACAATCAAGTGGTGATGGTATTCCTATAAAAATATTTGTGATATCTTACGCTTGTCTATCTAGCTACATTAAATGAGAACATATACTAAACAGTACGGCTATAATCACCTATCTAGCATAGGTATTCAAGCATCCCCGATTAGAACACAACATAACTGGGCTACTGCTACAATACGAGGACTAGGGATGAATAATCACCTGGAGCATAGAAACACCTGAAAGAATGACAGTAAGTACGTGTATTGGAGACTTCACAAAGCTTCCTAGATTGCATCGACTTAAGCTGAACCACATAGACACTTGCCTTTCACATATAATAATATCATGTCTGTATCCTCAACATATCCTCGTATAAATTCCAATGATGCCTTCTCTCCTTCAACCTGACGAGGGAGCCCTAGAATTTTATGCATTTCAATGGTCTTCCACTGCGCCCAGGAGGCAACACCATGGCAATTGACCTACCTCTCCCACATTTGAATGCTCTGATCATTGTCAGACAGCATTGCGAGACCAACCATTCCATCATCTGCCTGGATGATCTGATGGCTGTGGCAACGATACATACCGGAAGGCCCCTTGAGCACATCAAAGTTATGTTCTTCCAAATCAAACCCAAGTATACCCTCCTTTTTGTATGGATATGACCAGTAAAGGACATTACCAACAAGGGTTCTAATACAAGTGCCATAACAATGTCAATACGGAACCTCTGCTGAGATGAGACCACCCCATGTGTCGGTCTCGGAGGAATAAACAGAGGCGAGTGGTCGACCATCGTTACGGTGCATAAGCAGCAATATCACCTTAAATGGTGTGGAGTAGCAATTGCCATGCACGTGGCCCTGGTCACGCGCAGCGCAGAGCACCGCCCCATTGATATAGCCCGAGTTGAACTCTGGCTGAACCGACACATGGTGCTGCCCGCCGGAGATGGGGTCCCACACAAGGACCTCTGTGTGCACCCGGTTCAAGATGAGGATGTGGCCGTGGCGGCACCCAAGCAGTCGGACCCACAAGTCGCGGTTTGGCAGGTCAAGGCTCGCTGGAGGGATGCGATCAGGAGCGGCCGGGACAGGAGTGAACTCGAGCTGATCATGGCATTGGAAAACGCCGAGGAGGGGAGGCTCCCGGTGGTGCGTGCAGAAGCGCCGAAAGAATCCGGGGTCGATGAGGAGGTCTCGCCAACGCTTTCAGACGGCGGAGGCACGCGGGAGGGAGGACAACTGGGGCGGGAGGCGGAGGAGGATCTCTGTGAGCATGTCGTCGTTTTCAAGGGGGAAGGATCATTGCTCGCTGGTGTTCGTCGATGTGGGGTGTCAATCTACTAGGGTTGGAGCCGTCGTTCTACAGGGGGTTTGAGGCGGACGAGGACGCACATGGGACGGGGTGCATCGAGACGTGGTTATCGTTCACTCCTACGCCAGCATTGGGCCATGCCGTCTAATTGCAGTTCTCTGTCTATGATATGTGTCACTGTTATAATAATCTTAATTCCACACATACTCTGAACATGATTGTTTATTTTTGTCCTTTTGGTCTCTAATTTAAATTGTTGCAGCAGACGCAAATGCGCTGGCCTTCATGATTCCAGGGCCTGGAATCATACCAGCCGATGGGTGGTGGTTTATAGCTCGTTCAGCTGACGGCGGTCATTTGATGCTTATTCGCACGTACCAAATTGACCAAACCATTACATCAAACCAGATGCAGTACAATGCACGGGGCGTTCGTGACATTGATGGTTATGGCTGCTTCGTGTTTCAGAAAGATCCCAGCTTCGTTGGGCCAGGCGTATTCAACTGGAGGCAGGTTTACAGCCTCGGCAACCGCTCCTTGTTGCTCAATTATTCGATCATCCAACCAATCATCGATCATATCACCGGCGATGATTACCGTGCTATGCAACTTCCATTCACTAGGGGGGACTGTGTTTACACATCATACCATGGGTTTCATGAATCACCATATCCAGAGATTCGTCGACACAGCTTGTTGCCAGATAATCTTCAGTGTGTGAAAGGCATCAAGCTATTTTGCAAACCTGACATGCCGCGATGTGGTTCATGCCAACAGCAAATATGCACAACTTGATTCGTGCTGATATCTAGACTGAACCATGTATTTTGCTGCTGTAGCACGACCCTCTTTTGTTGGATATTATGTACTGTTGTTAATTTGAAGCACTCCTCTGGTTTGAAGGATAGATACCTTCCTGAGATCAAGTGCATCCTAACTCACCTGCGTAGGATGTACTGATAATGATGATGGAGATGCTGTGCAGATGGTGTGATGAAAGCCATTATAAGAAAACACTATTCTAATTCTGGGATTAGAATAGTTATTTGGATCACAACAGCCCTACAACGGCCCGACAGGGTCCTCCTGAACTCCCGAGTTGGCACCGAACAGGAAAAAAAAGCCCACTTGCATCAGCCCCCCGGCCCACCATCCATCTCTAACCGCCCCGCGACCCACCATCCATCGCCACCGCCCCCAATCGGCGCCGCCGTCGCCGCCTGGAGCGCGCCACCGCCCCCAACCGGCGCCGCCACCGTCCCCAACCAGCGCCGCCACTGTCCCTCGCCGCGGATCGCGCTGCTACCATCGTCCCTCGCCCTGGATCGGGCTGCCTCCACCATCCCACGATGTAGATCGCGCTGCCGGAATTGCCACCAACAAACCTCCCATTGCCAGGAGCCTGCCGCCGCGCGAGCTTGCTCCACTTGCCCCTGCGACCTTCGTCCAACTGCCACCCCGACCTTCTTCCCTCCACAACCACATACTACCACCGGAGCCCTGTCTCCCAAAGCATCTCTAGCCGCCGGCCGCCCAGCCCCCGGCTAACTACCGAGCGAGAGTTCGACCCGCCCTTGCCCTCTTCCTGGCCGGCGAGCGCGACGCCGACTCCTATCAGATCCTGGCTTCGGGAGGTCATGGGGGTCGCCGTCTCCCACGGCTCTGGCAGGCTGCTCTGCAGACGAGCTGGCTCCAGCCGTGCTCGAGGCTGCCGACGGTCTTCCCTGCTCCTCCGAGCTACAACAACCACCGCTCGCCTCCATGGCCGAGGAAGGAGGACGCCGATGGCCCATTCTTTCCCATTTGTCTTTCTCTGCCATGGATGTGTGCATGTGTGCATGTGTGCTATGTGCGTGAGTGTGATGTAGACAATTGTGTAAAAAAGCATTTTCAATCGGGTAAAAACTACTTGATGGTTGTCGGAGTTCACACATTTGTGCTGGTGACATTCGGTGATTATAGAATGAGAAGTAGTGCGTGCAGTTTTGTGCCCGTAAGGTGTTTGTGTTTATGTGCCACTAGCTTCTACATGCCCCCTGATTTGGCTTTTACATTTTCCAGTGACTTGCAAAATAAACAAATCTGATGGCAACGTAGGTGCTTTTTAGAGACCACGCACGTGAATTCTGTTTGCATATTTCACTAGATGACATGTACAGAAGTTTAAAATAGAAAAAAAAACAGCCATGTTCAATGTTTATAATGATCAAATTTCCCCGTTTGAAGAAAAAAATAAAGCCATGAAGTTCAAATTTAAAAACCAACCAGGTTCGATGCATACAAAAAATGTCGGCACACGACCTCCTCTGCCACGCTGCTACAGCCGCACACTTTGAGCACGTGTAGCCATGGTTGCCCACCTCTACCCGTGTGCACCTCTTCCCTCTCATGCAGCCATGGTTGCCCACAAATTAAAATAAAGAGCACTTCCAAGAATTTTATAAAAACTGATTTCCTCGTTTTCTAATAAAATTTAGAAGTTCAAATTTAAATAACGGAGCTATTCAATGTTTTTCCGTTACTATAATAAATAAAAACAAGAAGTTCAAATTTAAAAATTGGAGAAGTTCAGTGTTTTTCAGAAAACTGTGATTTTTCTCGTTACTAAAGAATAAAATCAAGAAGTTCAAATTAAACATATGGGAGTATTTCTATGTAGAAAACCCAAAACTATTTCTGTTTCTAGGAAAAATAAAAGTATGAAGTTCAATTTAAAAAATGATTAATGCTTATTTAAAGAAAAATCTAAGAATTAAACTAAGAATTTCAAATTAAAATAATTGAGAAGTTCAAACTTTATAATAAAAACTCCAATTTTTTCTCGTTACTAAAGAATAAAACCAAGAAGTCTAAACTAAAATAACGGAGTAGTTCAATGTATATAAGAAACCAGATTTTCCTCATTACTAAAACAATAAACCTAAGAATTTCAATTTATAATAGTAGAGTGGGTTGATTTTTTTTACAAAAATCGGATTTCTCCCCTTACTAAAGAATAAACCAAGAAGTTCAATTTATAATTATAGAGTAGTTCAAATTCAAATAACTTGGTTTTCTATACATAAGCTTTTCCGTGTCGCCACCTTGCACCTTAGGGTGCCGAATATGGTAAGGATCTACTAAAAAAATTCATATTTAACCGTAGAGAATTTGGAAAAAGTTTTTACATTGGGAAGGAGCGGATTTGCAGAAGCTTTCCAACGCCATCTCATTTGTCTCATTCCGATAAACGGTTTAGAAATAGATTCGAAAATATGATTCACGTTTTTTTGTATGAAGAAAAACAGTTTTAAAAACTGCTCTTAAACCGTGTACATGTTGCCAAAATTTTAACTTGGGTTATGATACTCGTATCCATAGCATTCCAACGGTATATTGCAAGCCCCATTTGGGCAATGTTTACGGAAGTTCAACCTAGCATTTGGGGAAGTTCAAGTGCTACTTCTGTGGCAGGTTTTCTAGTTATCAGAATATTTCTCATCACACGTTCATCACGACCCGAGAGCAAATCCGTCAATGAGCGAGATTCCTATTTAAAACGGGCCTTTAGTTGCTAAAACCGTTTCTAGATTACACTTACATCACATAGAACACGACTGATCAGAATAATTCGTGCGGGGAGACACAGTTACGAAGATAGCCCGATAGTCGGGTTCCTACAAAGGGAAGTTCAGGTTGTGTAACTCAGGAAGTTCAGGATTTTTCCCGTTACTATAACAAAAAAAAATCAACGAAGTCCAAATTAAAAAGATGGAGAAGTTCGATGATTATAGAAAACTTAGATTTTCCTCATTATTAAAGAATGGAAACAAGAAGTTCAAAAATGAAATAACAAGAAGTTCAACTATTAAAAATAAAGCGCTTCAAAATTCCTAAAAAAGGATTAAAAATTCATAAAAAAGTCAAATATTTTCACATAACCGACAGAAGATCAGGTTGATAACCGTGAGAAGTTCATGTACTACACGGTGTGCATTTTGTATTAAAAAAGAATAGAAAATCAAAGGCTCAAATTTTTGTTGTTCTACGTTCAAGTCCTTCGTCGGAGAAAGTTAAAATATTATTGTGAGATAGATTTGTACAAAAAGAATATCATTTGTGTAAACACTGACGGACGAATGAGAAAATTACAAACGAATACGTCATAGAAGTTCAACTGAAAACACCAGGAAGTTCATTTACTACAATGGATGAATTTCAGATGAAAAACTATTAAAATCGTCGCGGCTATGAAAAAATGATCTACACGGGAAAGTTGCGTGTTTACAGCAGCTTTCCACCGATATATCACTTGCTCAATTCAAGTGAGTGGATGGAGAGCTACGAGCAGTGGATGGAGATCTACGAGCAAAAAAAGCACGTGAGAAACAGAGTGAAGTTCAAGTAGACATGCCAAGAAGTTCAGGTTCTTCACGTGGTGCATTTTCGAAGGATCTGTTTCGCGATAAAGGCAGAACGAATGATCTCGCCATTTTCCAAATTACTTGAAAACGGCAGGGAATCACAGAATACCATCAACATGAAAAAGTTTCGCATTTTCCTTAGCTTTTCAACTGTATATTATTTGCCCCATTCCGATAAAGTTTGTGGAAATTACAGTGAAAATACGCTTTTACCCATTTTGAAAACTGACATAAAACAGTAAGGAATTGGGAGAAATAATATATACCAAAAAGTTTTGCATTTCCTCAAGCTTTCCAACGCCATATCATTTGTTGCATTCGGACATAGGGTTAAAAAAATAGATCGAAAATACGAACTCGGTGAAACTTGTACCGTTTTTTAAATCACTTTTAAACCGTTCAAAATTAGAACAAACTTTCTACATGACAAAGTAGCGCATTTTCATAAGCTTTCCAACGCCATATCATGTGCCTCAATTGGTTTATCCATTTAGAAATGACATTGAAAATATGAACTCGGCTGTTCGGTTTGTGAAATTCTACGATTTTCTATATTACTCTTTAACCGTAGGCAATTAGAGAAACTTTCAACATGTGGAAGGAGCGGTTTTGCAGCAGCTTTCCAAAGCCATATTACTTGCCTCATTCCGATAAACGGTTTAGAAATGCGATTGAAATTACGATTCACGTTTTTTGTGTGAAGAAAAAACGGTTTTGAAAACTGCTCTTAAACCGCTTACATTATACGAAAAATTTAACTTGGGTCATGATACTCGTGTCCATAGCTTTCCAATGGTATATAGCAAGCCCTATTTGGGCAATGTTGCGGGAAGTTCAGCCTAGCACAGGGGGAAGTTCAGGTCGAACAACTCAGGCAGTAAAATCGCAAAAAATGCGAGTTCTTCACGACCCGAGTGCAAAATCCGCCTATGAGCGAGATTCCTATCTAAAACGAGTATTTAGTTGCTAAAAATCGTTTGAAGATTACACCGACATCACATGAAACACGACTAACCAGAAAAACTCATGGTAGAAGGCACAATTGCGAAGATAGCCCGAAGGTCGGGTTCGTACAGAGAGAAGTTCAGGCGCCTTACTCAGGCAGTTCAGGTTGTGATCAACATATATATATATATATATATATATATCAATCAATCAATTAGGCTTCAAGTGCGTACTTGTTAGTTAAACCTATGTATAAATTGTAACACTAAATACGACTAGTAAGTAGTACAATATCAGTACTAGTATATGTCAGTCAAATTATTCATCATGTCCACACATTGAATTGACGTGACAAAATGCTGCGCGTGAGGTGACACAAGAATCCCGGAGGCGTGTTCGGGTATTCTAGACTCCAGATTTGGAGTAGCACTTATCTGTCGAAATCTTTCATCATTCACTTAAAACAGTCGATTGATCATACATTGAGTACCATATAACTGGAATTACCGATGCAAGTCGAAGAAGGATTGGCCGGGGCTGCCGGCTGGCGTCAAGTTCGATCCCACGGATCAGGAGCTGATCGAGCACCTTGAGGCCAAAGTGAGTGCTGACAGCGCGAGATCTCACCCTCTCGTCGATTTGTTCATACCAACCATCGACAACGAGCACGACATATGGTACACCAACCTGAGAAACTTCCAGGTAAGATACCGATCGGCCGTCTAAAGAGACACCAATCGGCCGTCTAAATGATACTGCCTTTGAAGATTTAAAGAGACTGTTGTCTGAGTCGCCGGTCCTTGCGGCTCCCATTGATAAGGAGCCGTTGCTATTATATGTGGCTGCTAACTCACGAGCTGTCAGTGTTGCCATTGTGGTGGAGCGTAAGGAGGCTGGCAAGGAGCATCCGGTTCAACGGCCGGTTTATTACATCAGTGAGGTGCTCATAGAGTCCAAGCAAAGGTATCTGCATTGGCATAAGCTTGTTTACGGAGTATTTATGGCAAGCCGGAAGCTGAAACAGTACTTCCAAGGTCATCCTATAACTGTGGTAAGTTCTGCCCCCTTGGGAGACATCATCCAGAAAAGGGAAGCCACAGGACGAATCACCAAGTGGGCCACTGAGCTTGGGCCTCATGATTTGAAGTACATGCCACATACTGCTATTAAGTCTCAAGCCTTGGTGGACTTTATTAATGATTGGACAGAGTTAGAGGCACCTGAGGAGAAGCCAGATAACACATATTGGACTATTCACTTTGATGGGTCCAGGCAGTTGGAAGGCTCGGGGGCTGGAGTCGTTTTAACTTCCCCTCGAGGTGACAAATTTTGTTATGTGCTCCGGCTTATGTTTCCTTGTACTAACAATGCCGCTGAGTATGAGGCCTTACTCCATGGTCTCGGGATGGCCAAGGAGATGAATTTGAGCCGGGTAAGGTGTTTGGGTGACTCAGATCTTGTAGCTCAACAAGTATTAGGCAAGTGGGATTCTAAGGATCCCTTAATGGCGGCTTACCGTCGTGAAGTTGATGCTGTGGCTGGGCACTTCAAAGGTTATCAAGTGGAGCACATTGATCGAAGGAAGAATGAGGCGGCTGATGCTTTAAGCCGGCAAACACTTTTCTCGATGTTTTGCATAATCCTTCTGTCAAGATACCTACAGAGGAAGAACTAGCAGTGCCAGACCCGGAGGAGCAGCTGGTGACAGCCCTGCACGTCATCCCGGATTGGACAGTGCCATATTTGGCCTATATGACCCGGGGAGAGTTGCCTGAGGATGAGACTTTGGCGAGACAAATCATCAGGCGATCCAAATCTATGACGATTGTTCATGGCGAGTTACATCACCGCAGTGTTACTGGGGCGTTTCAACGTTGTGTGTCGCCTGTGGAGGGTCAGGAGATACTTCGTGAGATCCATAAAGGAGACTGTGGTCATCATGCCGGCTCAAAATCTCTTGTTGCCAAAGCTTTCCGTCATGGTTTTTATTGGCTCGCGGCTCATGCTGACACGGAGGATCTGGTTAGCAAATGTGACGGATGTCCAAAATTCTCATGATGAGCTCATGTGTCGGCTCAAGAGTTGAGGATGATTCCAATTACTTGGCCGTTCGCAGTATGGGGGCTTGACATGGTTGGACCTTTCAAGAGGTCTAAGGATAAAAATACACACCTCCTGGTGGCAGTGGATAAGTTTACAAAGTGGGTTGAGGTAGAGCTGGTCAGTAAGTGTGATGCAGCCATGGCGATTCAGTTCATGAAAAAGGTGATCTTTCCTTTTGGTTTTTGACACAGCATCATAACTGATAATGGCACTAATCTCTCCAAAGGTGCCATGGAAGAGTTCTGTCAACGAGAACATATCCGGCTTGATGTTTCGGCTGTTACTCATCCTCAATCCAATGGTCAAGCAGAGAGATCTAATCAGGAGATCCTGAAGGGTATTAAACCCCGGCTCTTAGTCCCCTTACGGCGAACTCCGGGTTGTTGGGTGGAGGAGCTACCCTCTGTACTATGGAGCATCGACACTATGCCTAACAGATCTACAGGTTATACACCTTTCTTCATGGTGTACGGAGCAGAGGCAGTCCTGCCAAGTGACATCCGGCACGACTCACCCCACGTGGCCGCTTACGTTGAGGCTGATGACGAAAAAGCTCGTCAGGATGCACTTGACTTGTAGGATGAGGAGCGAGACTTGGAAATATCCCGCTCGGCGATTTACCAGCAAGACCTGCGCCGATATCACAGCCGCCGGGTTAGAAGCAGAGCCTTTCAGGAAGGCGACTTGGTGCTCCGGCTCATCCAGGATCAGTCTGATATGCACAAGCTATCCCCTCCTTGGGAAGGACCCTTTGTGGTCAGCAAGAATCTGAACAACGGGTCATACTACCTCTTCGAAGTTCGAGAGCACAAAGACTCATGTAAGTCGGAGGAAGAGACCCGCCGGCCGTGGAACATCGCTCATCTTCGGCATTAGTATACTTGAGCCACCGGCTCTCAAGATGTATATATTTTTGTATATATTATATAAAGCAATAAAGCAGGACCTCTGTCCTTTTCACCCTCAAAGGTTTATATGTCTTCTTTATCAGGTGGTGGAAACAACCAACAGGGAGCGGATCATATCTGAATCCGGCTTTCCCTTTGGTCCGGCTTATGATCATATCTGAATCTAGCCATGATCACTTGGGGGCTTCCTGTTCAAACATAGGTCGTATTCGAACCAAAGAGAACATAGCTATCGATACCCACTTGATCGGCATACTGCCAAACCCACTTGGGGGCTTCTTGACCATATTTGAATCATAGCTTAACCTCTTTGGGTCTGACGTGGATCGTATTTGAATCAGCGTCATTAAACAACTCTTATGGTCACTTGGGGGCTTCCTGTTCAAACATAGGTCGTATTCGAACCAAAGAGAACATAGCTGTCGATACCCACTTGATCGGCATCGCCAAAGCCGCCGGGGGCTATATGATCGTATCAGAATCTTAGCTTAACCCCTTTGGAATGGTTCACTGATCTTATTCGAATCAGAGGACTTTGAAACTAAGTTTACTATTCATTATACTTTGTAAGTGTAAATATTATTAAGGGCCAGGTGAACATTATATGTGCCAACTTTCAGGAGTTAAATTCACTCTCATGATTTGGGTCACATAAGCCGGCGAGAATACCAAAAAAAGATCGCAGGTATGCTATTGTGATTGTAATCGTAAACCGGCCTTTATATGATGTTTTGGTTCGCACTCCGGGTTATCAATACTTTATGTGACTCCGGATGCGATAAATCGCCAAGGGAATTATGTTTGTTTTATATGCAGGATAAGGCAAGCGAGTTTTTAACATCAAGGAAAGATCAACAAAAGCTGGAAACGTATAGCGATGGCGGCTTACGAAAGTATTAAGCGCCACAAACATGCGCGAAGGCATGGCAAAAATTGAGAGGTTTTCCTACCATATTACAAGACTCCCCGAGTCTGAATAATGAAGCATTGTTTTCGCAAAGTCATAGACGTCTGGCGGTTCACTCCTTTGGTGGGCTTGAAGCTTCCGGGTTATCCTTCTCCGCCTCTCCGTCTGCTGCCATGTCCTGGATGGTTGACGAGGCTCAGTCAATGTCGCTTAAGGCTTCAAACTCAGCTTCATCATCTATTAAACCGGCTGGGTCAACTTCAGGGGCAAAGGTGTACTTACGAATTGGAGAGATCAGGCTGATGTCATCATAGTGAGGTGTTGGAATTCTCCGGTTCTCGTTGTCATAGCCCGGCTGATACTTGGTATGGTCAATATCGTTCCCAATGATAGTAGCAACAGGACGTACGACTTTCACACAAGTAGTAAAGTCTGTCTCGTCGAATGAACAGCCGTCTTCCTTCAAGATGGGATATCCAAGAGCAACGTCTGCCCGGTCTAATTCTGGAAGCAACGCTTTGGCCTGGCTCAAGGCACCTATAGCCCCGGTTCTAGCAGATGCCCGTCTTAGCTCTTGGATCCGCTGGGGTAGCACGGCAAGCCGCTTTAGCACATCTTGCAGGAGATGGTGAACGTCATTTGATAAAGCCACAACGGCCAAAGCACGTTGTGACCCTGTGTACAATTGCTCCACCCGAGTGTAAACCGCCTTCAGCTTGATCAACATTTTCTGCTTGAGGTTTGTGCTCCTGGGGACTGCGTTCATAAACATAAGGTGAGCCGGAGATGACAATTAAAATAGTCATCAAGGGAAGGATTGCAATATTCAAGGTTATATATAGTAATTGACCAAAGATTGCTGAGACTATTTGAGATATCTGGCGCTTTAAACCGGACAGCTCGGCTGTTGCTTCTGCAAGTGAAGTTTCTGCTGTCTCGGCCCAGGTCACTAGTGAGGCCTTCTCATCAGCCCAGATTTTCTTCTCCGCATCAAAATTCTTCTTCAACTTCTCTTGTTCAGAGACGCTGAATTCAAATTTGGAGTTGGCCTTTTGAAGTTCAAGTTCTTGAGCTGCCAGGCGGCTCTTCAGATCAGCAATCTCCGACTCAAATTGACTTGTGGTGGCCTGCATTGATGCCGAGTTATAGTCAGGATCATGGTAAGATATCATTATGTCCCAAGCACTTTGCAAGCAAAGGTACTTGACACTTGGGGGCTAATGTATGCTGAAGAAATTTAACGTACAATGCCGGTTCATGGAAATTAAGTCCCAAGCACTTTGCAAGCAAAGATACTTGACACTTGGGGACTAATGTGTATTGCAAATTCAAGGTATCATGTTACAACCGGGTTAAATATCTTCTTTATAAACCGGACAAAGCAGTGCTAAGCAGGTTTCTAAGTCTACAGCGTATTTATTCATAAGCAATAGACTTGGGGGCTGATACAGTAAGTATGGTTAAGAAAAGTAACATAAGTTGTACCTCAGATTTTTGCTGTATTTGCTTCACCATATTAACTTCTAGGTCACGGCTGCTATGTACTGGGTTGATATAGCCAGAGACTATATCTCCAATACTTAAATGAGTATAGTCAGCAATATCCAGCTTGGCCTTTCGGCGTTCCAGAAGCTCCTCCTTGGCAGAACACTTGGCCAGGATAGTGGGTTGCCCCTCAACAAATTGAGTCTTCAGAATCTCAACTTCCGGATCAATTGTCTTGGCCAGGCTAGGAGCTTCCGGGTTATCAGAGTTATTGAGAGTATCTTTAGCGGGAGGATCAGAGGCTGGTACTGGAATACCAAAGGCTGGTTCAGGCGGCGGCTGATGGGTAGAACTGTCAGGAGTGGCTGTGCCAAGCTCCGGTTCAGTCACGACCGGGTCTTGGGACGGTTTACTCTTTTTTGCCCTCTTACTAGGCTTCACCTACACGCTGTGGACAAAGCAGAAGGGTGAGTACAAAAATATGAGTAAGGTAATGCATAAGGAAAACAAAATTATATTACCCAGGGGCAGTCTTTAAAGCCGACATGTTAGATTGCATAGACTCGCCGGAGGAAGGAGAGGTATCCTGATAATTGGAGTCAGATGGATTGAGAGGTTGACGAATTAAGCCCGCCAAAGGGTAAACAGAACGTAAATCGGAGATAACCTCAGCCCGACACTTCCTGGTTACGTCAGGTAAGCCGGAGGAGAGCTCTATATCCTTGCTGGTCCGGGTCTGCCTCTGGCTTTCAAATTGCTGTTGCTTCAAAAGAAATTGAGGATCTTGGTAAGCCAAAGGATGTGAAAATCTTACTTTCCGGGTTACTCTTCTAATTTTATGACGCGGCAGGGGCTCGGAGTCGGAGGAGATTATAGTTACCTCTTCCTCAACGGCTTGGCTGTTCCCCATATCCTCCTGAAAAGATTTAAGGTCAGCAAGGTGATGATAAAGAGTAAAGGGAGTTAAAAGTTACCTCTTCTTCGTCATCATCAGTGTCATCAAGCTTAAACATATCCGAAGCACTTGGCTTCCTCTTCTTCTTCCCCAAGGTACACCTTGCAGAAGACTTGGAAGTTGCAAATATTTGACACGGAATTGGGCCCGATGTCTTGAGGTCTGAGGTCGAAGAAATGTAAAACATCCCTGAAGAATTTTGAACCGGGTGGAGCGAAGCCCCGGTTCATATGATCAGTAAACACGATCATGTCCCCTCCTTGGGTTGAGGCTTTTCCTCTGACGGGTTAGGAGCACGATAAGACATGACCTCTCTCTTGGGCAGATAGCCGGATTTCACAAAGTCAGACAAAGTGCTTTTCTGTAACAGTGGATTTGACCCAGTCGTAGGTCACAGGAGCTTTGGAAGCCTTGGGTGCCATTGTATAAATTGAAGCCAATGACAAAATAAGAAGTTCCGGTTCAAATTTAACCCGGAGGAAAGCATTTTAAGTTTATTCAAAATGGCGGCTTAAGAAGGGGCCTAATGACATATGGATAACTATGCAGTAATATTTAAACTGTTACAGGTATCAAAGGCACTTAAATTTTCTTAAGTCGCCAGAACAAGCAAGACTGACAACCGGTGTTGTCTTAAACCGGCCGTATGGGCTACCATGGTTAAACAGATTCAACAGATGCAATTTTTGGCGAAGTGTGGAACAAACAGGTTTCACAGTTTACAGAAATTATTTTGGATCAGACGGTTGCTCTGAAAAGAAAAATTTCTAGACCTAAAAACCAGGGCAGAGAAGTTCATCTATTCGAAGGAGGCCTTTAAACAAGGAAAAGGAGATATGTTTCTATTCAGGATGGGTGCGGAACAGCCACTGCAGTAGTTCTAACTGTCTAAAGATCAAAAAGGAGCATTGGAGGGGAAAATTATCAAGGGTTTGCAACGGGCGGCGATGAACACCGATGAACTCGGGAGGTCGTAATGCAGATCTAAAAGCAGGGAAAGAAAAGGACTTACGGATGCAGAGCTGTTGCCGGGGTCCGTCGCGCTTCTCTGGTCAAGTCAGGTTGATGCAGCGGCGGTGGCGGCAGAGCTCGAGCGGCAGAGAAACAGTGCGAGGAGGAATACGACCGAAGAAGGAGAATGGGAAAAACCTAGGTCGCACTCATTTATAAGGGAAAGCCGACTGAGACGGCGCGAGAAACGAGGAGGCCAACATCATTATCCAGCGGCCCGACACCTCGGTTTTTGGAATGGTCAGTAAAGGCAAAAGATCCGTTGGAGGATATGACGAAATAAAATATGAATTTAATTGAGGATGACGTCACGGCGGGTTAACCCGAATCCAGAGGATGACGTCACGGAAGGTTAACCCGGATCCAGAGGATGATGTCACGGCGGGTTAAAACCTTTGAACAGACGGAAGACTGAAGGTTTATTTTTAAGGTATTTTAAGATTGACATGAATAGGTTCAAATCAATCTGGGGCCTAATGTTGGGGATATAACTATTTGTGTAAGCCGCCCATGAGGGGCCGGGTTACGCAAAGAGGGATTCATCAGAAGAAGCCCAAGAACAAGCGTGAAGATGGCGGTTCAATAAAGGGTCTAAAGCCCACAGGCGACTTAAGGCCCGTAGTGGTAAACCGCCATGATGGCATGACTTGTATCGTAAGGTAGAATTAACTAGTCACCGAGCGGGACACTGTTTATGAGCCGGCCGGGACTCTGTAGGCCGCAGTGCTTCAACCCGTGTATATATGGGGACGACCCACTGGCGGCTTAGGGCAAGAAAACAACTCATCGAGAGCTGGGCATAGCGTATCTCGCTCCCTGGTCATTGGAACATCAAGCAATACCAACCCAACTAGACGTAGGCCTTACCGTCATCGTAAGGGGCCGAACTAGTATAAACCTCTCGTGTCCTTTGTCCCAATTAACCCCTTTAAGCTTCCTAGTTGCGATGGATCCACGACTAAGTCCTTGCAAGAGGACATCTGTCGTGACAATTCCACGACTGGACGGAGGGCTTTGTCAACTTAGTCAATGTATGAACGATTCTAGCTCCAATGACCGTACGATGTCCATCCAACGGCCGTAGTGCTTCTTCAACCTTTGGTCTTCTTGCTCCAGCCGCCCATAGCAGCGCCGGTCGTGCCGCATGCTCCTGGCTCCCGTGGCCGGCTGTGCTGCCGCGGAGGCCTCACCGCCCCCATACTACTCCCATAGCTGGCCAGGCCATCCCTCACTCACCCACTCCCCCAGTTATTCTGCTGCGATGGCAGTCTCACACCGCAGCCGAACCAGTGAACCCTCGTACTCCTCTCCGCGTGGGCATCCACTGCCGCGTCTTCCCGGCTCCGCGTTGTCCCCTTCCTAGGTCTCGCCATCATCCACCTCCGTGGTGCACTCGGCGCGGCGTGGTCAATATGGTCAACGACCGACTTCCATTGAAAGAGTACTGTACGTGGAGAGGCTGACAGATGGGTCCACGGCAGCCGCAAGGAAGTGCCTCCTTATTACGTGCAAAATAATGATTCCTCCACGTGACAGCAGGGACCCATCGGACAAGCCACCATATTTCATGAAAAAAACCGTTTCCCCGTTGACTGCTGGGACCCACCGGACGGGCCACCGTATTTTGCAAAAAAAACGTTCCACCCGCTGACAGCTCGGACCCACCGGAAGTGCCTCCTTATTACGCACAAAAAATGAATACCCCCCTGCTAGCTGTGACCCACCTTGGTGGGAGGCTGACTTGTGGGCCTACTAAGTTGACGGGGACGGAGGGCTTTGTCAACTTAGTCAATATGAACGATTCTAGCTCCAGTGACCATACGTTGTCCATCCAACGGCCGTAGTGCTTCTTCAACCTCTAGTCTTCTTGCTCCAGCCGCCCAAAGCAGCATCGGTCGTGCCGCATGCTCCTGCCTCAAATGGCCGGCTGTGATGCCGCGGAGGCCTCACCGCCCCCTACTACTCCCACCGCTGGCCAGGCCATCCCTCTACTCACCCACACCCGATGTTATTCTGCGGCAACGGCAGCCTCACACCGCAGCCGAACGAGTGAACCCTCCTACTCCTCTATGCGTGGGCATCCACTATCACGTCTTCCCCGACTCCACACCATCCCCTTCCTAGGCCTTGCCGTCGTCCACCGCCGTGGTGCTCACGGCGCGGCGTGGTCAACATGGTCAAGGAACGGATTCTATCGGACGTGGACTATACGTGGAGAGGCTGACAGCTGGGTCCAGGCCGCAACAAGGAAGTGCCTCCTTATTACGCGCAAAATAATTATTCCTCCACCTGACAGCGGGGACCCACCGGACGGGCCACCGTATTTCGCCAAAAAAAAACGTTTCCCCCTGACTGCTGGGATCCACCAGGTACATCTTCACATGCAAGGAAGTGCGTCCGAAAAAAAACGATTTGCCCCTCTGACTGTTGTGACCTACCAGCTACATCTTCACACACAAGGAAGTGCCTGACAGCCGGGACCCACCTGATCGAAGCGTACGTAGCGTTGTCATTCTGGCCGCGAACGTGTACGTACATATCCACTGGTCGATGTAGAGGCGCACACGTGTTGTAGTAGAGGCTCGCACGTAGCATGTACACGTACGTACAGCGGCCAGGGTGCAAGGAAGAAAATACGGCCACGTACGTACATACGGGCGGGGTCTCGAAGGCCTACTCGCGCATACGTATGGCCAGGGCTCGTGTACATGGCTAGGTCGGAATGGAGAAACAGCGTCGTCGTTATGTTCATGGGGAGCCAACCGGCTGGGTCGGAACAAAATGCGTCGTCGTGTTCATCGGGAGGGCCTGGACGGAACATGCGATGGAAACAAGGCCTGGCGTACCGCAGAACGGAGGGAATTGCCTTGTGTTCCACCGGCCACGTTCGAAATGGGATCCTGTTCATCGGGAGGGGTCTGGCGTACCGCAAAACGGAGGAAACGGACCTCCTACGATCGAAACGGGGGTCCTGTTGATCGGGAGGGGTGTTGCATACCGCAAAACGGACGAAACAGACTTGTGTTGGAGCGCTACAGTCGAAACGGGGGTCCTGTTCATCGGGAGGGGTGTGGCGTACCGCAAAACGGGACTCCACGGGATACTGTTCATCTCCACCGTCAACCTCCTCAACCTCCTCCAGCCTCCACGGGCTACCGTCGACCTCCTCCAGCCTCCACGGGCTCCTGTTCATCCAGCCTCCACCGCGCGCTACTCCACCGGCTACTGTTCAACCACCCCTCCACGGGCACCCCTCCACCGTCTACTGTTCATCCAGCCCTCCACGAGGTCGTCCTGTTCATCCAGCACTCCACGGGGTCCTGTTCATCCAGCCCCAACCAGCTCGATCGATCGAGGTCCTGTTCATCCAGAGGCAACGCCAAGGGGTCCTGTTCATCCACCCCCACCGCTCACTGTTCATCCAAACCCCCCCTGCAAGGCTCACTGTTCATCCAGAGGCAGCATCGATCGGCTTCAGTTAGTAGCAGTAGCGAAGGAATCGCTCGATCGGGTTCAGTTAACAGCCATCGATCGATCGCGCGGGTTCAGTAACGTGTAGCCTGCAGTGCAATCGCTCGGGTTCAGTTAGAGCCCAATGCCTCGCTCGGTTTCATTTAGAGCCAACGCCTCGCACACACGTGCGTACGTGTACGAGAGAAACGCGCATCGCTCGGCGCCCCGACCTCCCATCGTAACCGGGAACTCGCCGAAATTTTCCTCGCCCTCGCTTCTACCACAGTTTTTTTCTGTCATGGAAGGCCCAAAGAATGTCATGCAGTGATAACCCACAAGTGTAGGGGATCGCAACAGCTTTCGAGGGTAGAGTATCCAACCCAAATTTATTGATTCGTCATAAGGGGAGCCAAAGAATGTTCTTACGTATTAGTAGTTGAGTTGTCAGTTCAACCACACATGGATAACTTAGTACCTGCAGCAAAGTATTTAGTAGCAAAGTAGTATGATAGTAATGGTAACAGTGGCAAAAGTAAAGATAATAGTTTGTAGGAATTGTAACAGTAGCAACGGAAAATTAATTAAGCAAAGCACAATATGTGAAAAGCTCGTAGGCATTGGATCAGTGATGGATAATTATGTCGAATGCGATTCCTCATGTAATAGCTATAACATAGGGTGACACAGAAATAGCTCCAGTTCATCAATGTAATGTAGGCATGTATTTCGAATATAGTCATACGTGCTTATGAAAAAGTACTTGCATGACATCTTTTGTCCTACCCTCCCGTGACAGCGGGGTCCTAGTGGAAACTAAGGGATATTAAGGCCTCCTTTTAATAGAGAACCGGAACAAAGCATTAGCACATAGTGAATACATGAACTCCTCAAACTATGGTCATCACTGAGAAGTATCCCGATTATTGTCACTTCGGGGTTGTCGGATCATAACACATAATAGGTGACTATAGACTTGCAAGATAGGATCAAGAACTCACATATATTCATGAAAACATAATAGGTTCAGATCTGAAATCATGGCACTCAGGCCCTAGTGACAAGCATTAAGCATAGCAAAGTTATAGCAACATCAATCTCAGAACATACTGGATACTAGGGATCAAACCCTAACAAAAAACTAACTTGATTACATGGTAAATCTCATCCAACCCATCACCGTCCAGCAAGCCTACGATGGAATTAATCACGCACGGCGGTGAGCATCATGAAATTGGTGATGGAGGATAGTTGATGAAGACGACGGTGACGAATCCCCCTCTCCGGAGCCCCGAACGGACTCCAGATCAGCCCTCCCGAGACAGATTAGGGCTTGGCGGCAGCTCCTTATCGTAAAACGTGATGAAACTTTCTCTTTTATTTTTTTCTCCGCGAAACGGAATATATGGAGTTGGAGTTGAGGTCGGTGGAGCATCAGGGGGCCCACGAGACAGGGGGGCGCGCCCCCACCGTCATGGACAGGGTGTGGCCCCCCTGGCCTTGATTCTTTCGCCAGTATTTTTTATATTTTCGGAAACTTATCTCCATGGATTTTCAGGTCATTCCGAGAATTTTTGTTTTCTGCACAATAAACAGCATCATGGCAGTTCTGCTAAAAACAGCGCCAGTCCGGGTTAGTTTCATTCAAATCATGCAAGTTAGAGTCCAAAACAAGGGTAAAAGTGTTTGGAAAAGTAGATATGTTGGAGCCGTATCAACTCCCCCAAGCTTAAACCTTTGCTTGTCCTCAAGCAATTCAGTTGATAAATTGAAAGTGATAAAGAAAAACTTTTACAAACCCCGTTTGCTCTTGTTGTTGTGAATATGTGAAGCCAACATTCAAGTTTTCAGCAGGTATTATGAACTAACCATACTCACAATAACACTTAAGTCTCACAATTACTCATATAAATGGCATAATCAGCTAGTGAGCCATAATAATAAAACTCGGATTACAACACTTACTCGAAACAATCTTAATATGATATAACAAGATGGTATCTCGCTAGCTCTTTCTGAGATTGCAAAACATAAATGCACAACACCTTTACGGATCAAGGACTGACTAACATCGTAATTCATGGTAAAAGAGATCCAGTCAAGTCATACCCAATATAAACCAATAGTAATGAATGCAAACGTCAGTGTGCTCTCCAGCGGGTGCTTTTTAATAAGAAGGTGATGACTCAACATAAACGTAAATAGATAGGCCCTTCGCAGAGGGAAGCAGGGATTGTAAAGGTGCCAGAGCTCGATTTTAAAATAGAGATGAATAACATTTTGAGCGGCATACTTTCACTGTCAACGCAACAACTATGGGATAGCGATATCTTCCATACTACACGCATTATAGGCGGTTCCCAAACAGAATGGTAAAAGTTTATACTCCCCCACCACCAACAAGCATCAATCCATGGCTTGCTCGAAACAACGAGTGCCTCCAACTAACAACAGCCCTGGGGGAGTTTTGTTTAATTATATTGATTTGCTTTGATCTTTTTGGATCATGGGACTGGGCATCCCGGGTACAGACCCTTTCTCGTGAATGAGGAGCGGAGTCCACTTCTCTTGAGAATAACCCACCTAGCATGGAAGATACAGACAACCCTAGTTGAAACATGAGCTGCTCGAGCATACAAAACAGAATTTCATTTGAACGTTTGAATGCACAACCTTACTTCGCTCAGATTCCTGCATTATTGGAAATATGGTCGTTGTGGAGTTCTTTACTATTTGCCGAGGGTCACGACCGTAGCATGCAAGGGCAGCGAAACGCTAGGCCAAGTGAGTGGGACCAGAGTGTCAGGGAGTGGTGGCGAGAGTTGTATGTGTGTTGGGTGATGATCCTGGGTTTAGTGTGTGCGTGTGTGCGTGAGGCATGCACTATATGTATGTGGCCGTGTGTGTTTGTAGGGGATCCAGAAACTGAATCAGGATGGGAGAGAGGAAGCTGACCTTCCCTCACATGCCCCCCTTTTCCCACCTACCATCCAGGCATCCTGAGTTATACCATAAGCTTTTGCAAGTCTGTCTTGCTACAGCAGAGGGCGAAGTAGGCTCGGTAGCGGTCCAGCCAGAGGTAGGGTGCGCTGCCGTCGAAGCGAGGAAAGTCGTGCCTGGGCGGCATGATGTAGTGGTCGCCATGCTGTCCTTGTTGTCGTTGCTCGTCGTGTTGTGGCTGGTGCAGGGCGGCGACAGTGGTCGCGGCCGCGAACTGGTCCGTCCCAGCCGCTGGTTGGGTCAGCAACGGTGGTCGCTGATCCCCCAGACGTGGGGATGGCGGGGGCTCGGGCCGAATGACGACTGGTTGTCTGCCCTGAGGTAGCTCATGTGGTGGCGGTAGTCACCCAAGGAGAGTAGGCCGGCCAAGTAGAGTAGGCCATCCAAGGAGAACAGGGCAGTAGGCCACTTAGTAGTTGTCCAAGGAGAGAGTAGGACATCCAAGGTGGTAGTAGCTCATCATGCTGCATGCCCATCTTGTGGTGGTGGTCGTCTAAGGAAAGTAGGCCACTTGGATTAGGCCAGTACATCTTGAGGCAATCTCATAGGAACGTGATCTACTGAGACTTGGAAAGAGTATGGAATCCCAATAAATCCTGGGAGTCCGATTACAATAGGAACCCTGAGGCATGCCCGGTACAGACTCAGATACCTCACTCGGATACCTCACCCGTTCACTTGGATTAGGCCAGTACATCTTGAGGCAATCTCATAGGAACGTGATCTACTAAGACATGGAAAGAGTATGGAATCCCAATAAAACCTGGGAGTCCGATTACAATAGGAACCCTGAGGCATGCCCCGTACAGACTCGGATACCTCACTCGGATACATCACCCGTTCACTTGGATTAGGCCAGTACATCTTGAGGCAATCTCATAGGAACGTGATCTACTGAAACTTGGAAAGAGTATGGAATCCCAATAAATCCTGGGAGTCCGATTACAATAGGAACCTTGAGGCATGCCCGGTACAGACTCGGATACCTCACCCGTTCACTTGGATTAGGCCAGTACATCTTGAGGCAATCTCATAGGAAGGTGATCTACTGAGACTTGGAAAGAGTATGGAATCCCAATAAATCATGGGAGTCCGATTACAATAGGAACCCTGAGGCATGCCCGGTACAGACTCGGATACCTCACTCGGATACCTCGCCCGTTCACTTGGATTAGGCCCGTAGATCTTGAGGCAATCTCATAGGAACGTGATCTACTGAGACTTGGAAAGAGTATGGAATCCCAATAAATCCTGGGAGTCCGATTACAATAGGAACCCTGAGGCATGCCCGTCAGACTCGGATACCTCACCCGCTCACTTGGATTAGGCCAAGACATCTTGAGGCAATCTCATAGGAAGGTGATCTCTCGAGACTTGGAAAGAGTATGGAATCCCAATAAATCCCGGAGTCCGATTACAATAGGAACCCCGAGGCATGCCCGTCACAGACTCGGATACCTCACTCGGATACCTCACCCGCTCACTTGGATTAGGCCCGAGATCTTGAGGCAATCTCATAGGAACGTGATCTCTCGAGACTTGGAAAGAGTATGGAATCCCAATAAATCCGGGAGTCCGATTACAATAGGAACCCTGAGGCATGCCCGGTACAGACTCAGATACCTCACTCGGATACCTCACCCGTTCACTTGGATTAGGCCAGTACATCTTGAGGCAATCTCATAGGAACGTGATCTACTAAGACATGGAAAGAGTATGGAATCCCAATAAAACACGGGAGTCCGACACAATAGGAACCCCGAGGCATGCCCTGCATGCACTCGGATACCTCACTCGGATACATCACCCGCTCACTTGGATTAGGCCAGACATCTTGAGGCAATCTCATAGGAACGTGATCTCTGAAACTTGAAAGAGTATGGAATCCCAATAAACTCGGGAGTCCGATTACAATAGGAACCTTGAGGCATGCCCGCATGACTCGGATACCTCACCCGTTCACTTGGATTAGGCCAGTACATCTTGAGGCAATCTCATAGGAAGGTGATCTACTGAGACTTGGAAAGAGTATGGAATCCCAATAAATCATGGGAGTCCGATTACAATAGGAACCCTGAGGCATGCACGGTACAGACTCGGATACCTCACTCGGATACCTCGCCCGTTCACTTGGATTAGGCCCGTAGATCTTGAGGCAATCTCATAGGAACGTGATCTACTGAGACATGGAAAGAGTATGGAATCCCAATAAATCACGGGAGTCCGATTACAATAGGAACCCCGAGGCATGCCCGACAGACTCGGATACCTCACCCGCTCACTTGGATTAGGCCAAGACATCTTGAGGCAATCTCATAGGAAGGTGATCTATCGAGACTTGAAAGAGTATGGAATCCCAATAAATCCCGGGAGTCCGATTACAATAGGAACCCTGAGGCATGCCCGGTACAGACTCAGATACCTCACTCGGATACCTCACCCGTTCACTTGGATTAGGCCCGTAGATCTTGAGGCAATCTCATAGGAACATGATCTACTGAGACTTGGAAAGAGTATGGAATCCCAATAAATCCTGGGAGTCCGATTACAATAGGAACCCTGAGGCATGCCCGGTACAGACTCGGATACCTCACTCGGATACCTCACCCGTTCACTTGGATTAGGCCCGTAGATCTTGAGGCAATCTCATAGGAACGTGATCTACTGAGACTTGGAAAGAGTATGGAATCCCAATAAATCCTGGGAGTCCGATTACAATAGGAACCCTGAGGCATGCCCGGTACAGACTCGGATACCTCACCCGTTCACTTGGATTAGGCCAGTACATCTTGAGGCAATCTCATAGGAAGGTGATCTACTGAGACTTGGAAAGAGTATGGAATCCCAATAAATCCTGGGAGTCCGATTACAATAGGAACCCTGAGGCATGCCCGGTACAGACTCAGATACCTCACTCGGATACCTCACCCGTTCACTTGGATTAGGCCCGTAGATCTTGAGGCAATCTCATAGGAACATGATCTACTGAGACTTGGAAAGAGTATGGAATCCCAATAAATCCTGGGAGTCCGGTTACAATAGGAACCCTGAGGCATGCCCGGTACAGACTCGGATACCTCACTCGGATACCTCACCCGTTCACTTGGATTAGGCCCGTATATCTTGAGGCAATCTCATAAGAACGTGATCTACTGAGACTTGGAAAAAGTATGGAATCCCAATAAATCATGGGTGTCCCATTTGTCGAACTCAGTCCACAACAAAGCATCAACCGTGTTGGAGTTAAACACGACTTGTATGTCCGTGTTGGATATCAATTGAATGAAGAGAAAGGTTCTTTATCGGAAAAAAAGTCCGTGTTGGATTCAAGACGTCACCTAGTAGGATTAGGAGTAGTATAAGGCCGTGTAGGTTATCTAACTAGTCCTAGCTACTATATATATATATATAGCTATGTATAGCCCCGTGTAATCTGTAGTACGTCCAGATTTCAAAAATCAATAAAAGTGCAAAGGCTCGACACGAGCCTCTTGGCCACAACTCGGCGACTCCGGCTTATTGTGTTTCGCGTGTGTTCCGGCGAGATCGAGCGAAGTGTTGCTTTGCGTATAGCTAGCTAGCGTACAAGAGTAAAACAAATCTTCAACACAGAACAAACGTGTACAAGAGTACCTCTAGAATCCATTCAGCTGCTTGCCTGCTTAATTGTTGTACGTATACGTACATACAACAGGCCAAAGGATTGGCCAGTCGGAACTCGACGGAAAGTACTCGTCGGAGGTTCGTACGTTCGGGACCAAAGCCAACAAATCGTTCTTTCGGTTCTTTCCAGCCGCCGCCGCCGCTCTGGAACGGCAATCTCTTCCACCTCCCATGGCAGCCATGTCACAGACCGACCAGGCCCGGCCGATGGCGACGGCTGATCTGGAGGCCGCCATCGCAGCGCTCCCCATCAAGAAGCAGATCCTGCGGGAGTCCTTCCACCGCGTCGTCGCATGCACGCCGCCCCATGTCAAGCTCCCCTTCATCTGGGACGACATCGATGCCCACCTCTCCTCCCTTCACTCGTCCCTCTCCCTCCGGTTCCGCCAGATGCAGCAGCGGCGCCACGCCGGCGCTCCTGTCGCAACCCCCCACGACGACGGCGAGTCCATCCAGGAGGACCAGGAGATGGTTAGGGATGATGAGGACGCGTCCCCTGTTCAAGAGATGAAGGAAGATAACGTCCAGAAAGATGCAGAGGACGAGAAGAAGAAGGTGAGCCTCCCACGTCCAGACACAGGCATTGGCTTTGTGGCAGCGCCATGCCACAGGGCGGGAGGAACTCTTGATCAAGAGTTTCGGATTCCGACGCGGGTTCACGCCCCGTGCGCCGGCAACCCTATGCTTCAGCAGCCATACATGGGGGCACTCCCGCCTGATGTGATCATTCCTGTGCTCGGGCGACAACAACCATACATGGCGTACCAACACGAGTTTCCTGCCATGCCGATGAGCAAGAATGTTCCTATGATGGTCCAGCAGCCATACACACCGTACTTCGGCCAAGAGTTCTTTCCTGGTGTTTTGAGGCAACACACGATGGGCATCGACCATGTACTTCAGAACCAACATTACATGTCGCACCATCAACCCTACTTCCCACAACACTCCATGTCGCACCATGGGCAAACACAATGGATGCATGCACTAGGTTTTCCAATCCCCCATGAGTTGGACAGTGATGCTGTTCCCGATTCATCTTCTTTAAGAGAAAATACATTGGGTGAATTTTTTACTACGCTTAAGACCCTTGAAAATGGAATCCAGAAGGACATCAATCAAGCAACGATGGTGAATAAAACAACCAACTTTAAGAAGAAGGACAAGTCAAAGAAAAAAGGCAAGTCCAAGGGGCCCAATAAGGCTGGTACACCTGGAAAGTCTAAGAAGATTGGCGCCACTGCTGATGCCGAGTGCTTCTTTTGTAAGGAGAAAGGTCACTGGAAGAGGAACTGCAAGAAGTATTTGGCAGAAAAGAAGAAGTCTGCAAATTCCAGCCCCAGTATGAGTGTCATACATGGGCTTGATGTATTCCTTGCTAATTCATAGTGTAATTCTTGGGAACTGAATATCAGGTGCTCATATCTGCAACTCGATACACGGAATATAGAGGCCTAAGCGATTGGCAAAGGATGTGGTGATGATGCGTGTCCAAAATGGAGTAACAGTTGACGTGCTCCTCGTCGACGTCCTACCTCTATATTTTTATTTAGGATTTATTTTAGATTAATATCTATTACTATGTTCCAGCCTCAAGCAAAAGCATTATTTTTGGATCATATTTGTTGCAAGGTGGTTAATCGTTTAACCCTGAGAACAATGATTGTCCAGTTTATCAATGCACATCAACTTACTGTTACTGTAATAATTGTGATCAACTTACTGTAACAATCGTTAGGGTAACAAATGTTTAATGTAACAAGAATGCCGACAATAATGACTGCATATTATAATGGTAACAATGATGTTGAATAGACCCACTTATTAGAAACTACGAGATCACGTCTTCATATGTTGTTGGTATCTTCTCATAGTATGTTAACATTTACTTGTGTCCTTAGATCATGGGATATCATTGACCTGGATAACGTATGGTTGATTTGAGATCCCCAAAATTTGCTCCATAATTGGGCAATTATAAAGGTGATTTTTGGGTACACCGAAAAGTATATCGTGGTGCTAGTTATGTAAGACTGGGATTTGCCCCTCGAAAGATATTACTATGTTCAGCATTGCCTGGACAGGTATTCTGATTAAGGAGTTGGTTACAAGGATATTGGAATATGGAAACAAGAAAAGAGTACAATCTGATTACGAGGATGATCTAGAAGTTGATCGGTGAACGTTGATGCGGAGAAAATGAAGGATATCACCGAGATTAATGAATGAATGAGCTAATTAGTTTGCATGTATGTGAGCTCATATGATTGCGTCTATATGCAAGCACTGTCGTGCTTCCCATCCTTTGCTTTCTGTTGTAGGAGAGACGAAAGAATTACGGCTCTTTTTTCTTTTCCGTTCCGATGGAACGTTTTGATGTTGGTCGTACTGTATCACACATGCACGCACTCGCACGTGCATAGGAAGGTAAAACAAGCATCAAGATAAGTTGGTCATCACGATGGGTACCTACCCAACATCCCATTACCGCTACTCCATTGCAAAAATAAAAAAACAGGGAAAATAATGCTGCAACCTGGCGTATGCATGTAGTATTTGTACAACACATATGCACTGAGTGCTCATGTCACCATGCAATGCATGCATAGATAACTATATAATGACCCTGTGCCCCTATTCCCATTATTTTTAGAACATAGTACAGACGCAAGCATTCATTATACACGCGCATACACTCATCCCTATGAACACACACGCAAACCCTACTCCTATGAGCACCTCCGAGAGACTGAGCTGTCATATGATTTTGAGATTGACGAGTCACCACAGACGCCTCGTAGTCGTCGGGAACGTCTTCTCCCACTGAAAATAAATCCAAGAATAGTGCGAGCACCAAGATTTGAACCCTGCTGGGCTGGGGATAGCACTGTCCTCTTAACCACCCAACCACATGTTGGTTCACATATACATTTATGAACGCATGCGTGAAAAAAAAAGATTCTACACTGACCACACTTCCCTGAGGCGAAACCCTAACCTGGCCATTTTCATACACAGAAACAGCCGCAGCGTGAAAGATTTTCGCCAGCCCCCACGCCCTTGAGGTTGTTGTAGATGTGTGTGGGCGACTTGGACGATGGCGCTAGGCTCAGCAGAGCCAGGGCCTAGGGGAGAGAGAGAATGGGAGGGTGAGTAAAATAACTAGGGCTCGTGCGAAACAATTGAGGACGATGGGCAGCAGCATTCCCGCTCGCCGGCGCCCGCAACCTTGAGGATGTAATGGAGGTGCGAGGGCAACTTGGACGGCAACGCTAGGCTCAGTAGAGGCAGGCCCTGGGGCGAGGGAGCATGGAAGGAAGAGCAATATAACTAAGGGCTCAAGCCAAACCCTTGATGACGATGGGCGGCAGGGGAACTGCTCGACGTGGCCCATGCTAGATTGTAGTGGAGGTGCGAGAGCGACTTGGACGACAACGCTAGGCTCGGGAAAGCAAGGGCCTGGGGGCGAGGGATCATGGGAGAAAGACCAACATAACCAAGCGCTCATGCCAAATCCTTCACGACGACGGGCGGCGGGGAACCGCTCATGGTGGCCACACCCTTGAGGTTGTAATGGAGGTGTGAGGGTGACTTGGACGACGGCGAGCATTTCTTTAGCGCTGGCTCCTTGCGTAGCACGTGCGCTCACAATTGTGAAATCATGCGGTTGCAGTACTATGTGTTTATATAGATTAAAAACGACGAATACGAAGGATTAATTGACATGACTAAATACCTCTATTTCATAGAAAATCTGCAAAATATTTCATCCAATTCCGAGAACTTTTATTTCCGCACAAAAAATAACAACATGGTAGTTCTGCTCAAAACAGCGTCAGTTCGTATTAGTGTCACCCAAATCATCTAAATTAGAGCCAAAGTTTTTGTAAAAATAGATACAACGCGGATATATTAGGTAGGAGTGCACCAGCGCCTCCGCGATAGCCGCCTTGACTACCTTGGCAGCCGCGGCAGGCCACTCCGGTCCATTGTCATCAACATCGACATTGACAGCACGAACTCGATGGCAGGCTGCAAAAATCGCAGGTCTATTTCGCCGTCAACTTCGGAGAGAGTCAGAGTCTCGTGCAGGGTTGCTTGCGCCCGTAGCACGAGCTCGGGTTTTCTCCTATGTGCCACAAATGACGCCATATTTGCTAAATAATGAGGATAGTCTAGTGTAGTGTGTACATGAGTAGCCGGTTTGTTCTTCTACAAGTGTAACGGATACAGGGTAGCTTGTCAAGTGTATATGGCACAAGCATCCTCAATTTATATACGCTTTCACTACTAGGGAAAAGCCTAGCAGTAGCGCGGGTAAAATGCTTGTTAGTAGCGCGGGCAGCCGCGCTACTGATACGACGCTATAGCTAACGCTTAGCAGTAGCGCGTGTTGACAGGCGCTACTCCTAAGACCTAGCTGCTACTAAAGCCATACCCCACACTACTGTTATTAGTTTCTGAATTTATTTTCTACTCCATATTTTGTGCTGCTGAATTTTATTTTGTGTTTTATACAATAGTCTCTAGCATATCATACACATACAAATCTGATCATATCATACACATACAAATAGTCTCATCAAATCCATCATATCATCACCATAATCATCATCCAACACAAAATGATGTTTCTCGTCATCATCTCGAAATAGCGATACAAGTTATGAGATGTCTCAAGTACTTGCAACTATATCGTCATCCGTCTAAACAATGCTATAGACAATAAGAGCTTTGACTATGAGTGAGAGTGGAACTATGCAGTACATGACGCGGCAGTATGAGTCCTCTCTCGCGTTAGCGTGAACCTCAAGTAGCTAGCTTCTGCTTCTTGTCTGCTTTTGAACCATTTGTGGATGGCGCCCGAGAATCGCTCATAATATTTACGCTGCACATAATCAACATTTTCAAAATATAACATGTCTAAAACATCACATGTCCAAATTCCAAATATGACATGTCCAAATCACATGTCCACATATCACATGTCCAGTTCAAATTTGCATATAATAGGAAGAAGAATATAGAACTTGAAGAAAAATGCAAGAAGTTTTTTAAATAGGGTTCATACCACCTAATTATATCACATGTCCAAATTCTGCTTTTTTAGAACTTGAAGAAAAACATATCACATGTCCAAATTCTATTTTTTTAAATAGGGTTCATACCACCTAGTTAACTAGGGTTCATACTAATTCTGTTTTTTTTAAATAGCAACAATTGCTTTAACTAAAAAACTTAAATAGAAACAATTGCTTTAACTAAAAATAGCAATAGTTTGAAATCTAGGGTTCATACAGACTACCACAAAAAAATAGCCAGTAATCTGTCCTAGGGTTTTCTTTAATTAACAAGGGTTCATACTACCTAATTAAATAGGGTTCATACTAGTTCTAATTAACTAACTAGCTCTAAAAATAGCCTAGGGTTCATACTAACTAGCACTAAATAGCTAGCGTTCATACTAACACACACACACACACACACACACACACACACACACAGAGAGAGAGAGAGAGCAGAGAGCGGAGAAGAGGGGAGAGAAGAGTGCTTACAAAGGGCGGAGAGAGGGATGGGATCGGGAGAGACGGTGGCACCGAGGCGCGGTGAGGCGGGGTCGGGGGAGACGGCGTCGAGGCTGGGTCGAGGGAGACGGCGCCGAGGCGGGATCGAGGGAGACGGCGGCAGAGAGCAAGGGCAGGGGCTCCAACGAGGTCGAGGAGGAGGAGGAACAGGCGCGCGGTGACGTTGAGGGTAGACTGCGAAAGCCGCGTGGGGGGTTAATTATGTCAAAATAAATTTAGCAGTAGCGTGGGAAAAGAAAACGTGTTGGTGCTAAAATCGGTAGCAGTAGCGCGCTCCTCACAACCTCGCTACTGCTAAGCTAGGCCCACCCTGTGGACAAGTTCAAACTTAGCAGTAGCACCCTACCCTAAAAGCGCGCTACTACTAATTTGATAGCAGTAGCGCCGTTTGCAGAAGGGCGCTAATACTATACCTAGCATGTCGGCAACGGTATGGCAATTATAGTAGTAGCGAGTTTTATTCCTGCCGCGCTACTGCTAAGTGGATAGCAGTAGCGCCCTTTCTTACCAAGCGCTACTGCTAAATAGCAGTAGCGCCTCACTTTAACACACGCTGATGGTAAGATTATCTGTATAAGGTTTTTCCTTGTAGTGTTTAGTTATAGAAGTGCATGCTCTAACCAATGCAAATAAAAAATCGATTTAATTGAAGAGACCAGGCAATAAATTTATGCATCAACACTTCCCTCACGTGTGGCTACCTCATGCCTAAACATGGACAGTGAGTGGGCTGCAATTTAATTGCGTCAGCCGGATCTTGAACTCAAGACGTCTTGACTTTGATACCATGTAGAAGTGTATGCTCTAGCCAATCCAAAAAAAAAACCGATCTGATGGCAGAGCCTAGGCAATACATTTATACATGTACATCAGTTTTGCAGCAAAAGCATTCGCCACACATGTTGCACGATTATCCTAAGTCCACGTATATGGGCTTAATTAACCAGATATCGTAAGCATTCAACATCCAACGGAACACTACAATAAGTTGATTCACATTCCATTCATTTATTCCCAGTAAGCATGCATCGGACACATCCGTAACACCTAGCAGGCAATAAAAGCGTCTCCTCCCCGGATGATATTATATAGGCTCGGTAACTAAAGGATCCTGCAGATTGTAAAAAAAAACTAAAGGATCCCGCAGCCACGTATATATCTTCCCCAAATCTCATTTCGAGACACTTGCCTTCTGAGAAGGAACCTCTGCTAAAAATTCAGCCTTAACTGTCATCAAGCCCTTCCATAGTGGAGAGTCCGATGATATTGCCAACACTTTAGCCCCTAACTGTGGTCCAACCGGTCACCCCCACCATCGTGTCCTTATGCCGCAACCAGCTCTCGCCTTACATGTCGCGTCGCGCCACAAATCTTTTTAGTCGGTACAAACCGGTGACATCCCATGACGGCTTTGTCGTCCTCCGTCACGAGCACATCAACACGCGACCCGAATCCAAGTGCTCCTCTGACATGTGTGTGTATGATCCCATGAATGGCAACCACACCTTCCTCTCAAGACCGACATGTATCAAGAGTACCAAGAGCAACTTGCAAGTGTACGTCCTACTCACCACGGCGGCCGGCATAGACTGTTCCTTCATGCTACTCTTCTTCGATCTCTACGGATGGAGCATCAAAGTACAGGCCGCCACATCCTCTGGTACCTGGGCACCCGTCATGACTCATGCGAGCAACCCGGACTTTCCATGGATGTTTGTCTGGGGAGAAGTGCCCCCGCCATCCTCCGCGGCGGTGCCATCCACTGGCTAGTGTATGATATGCATATCCTCACTGACGATGTGTGCATGGGGTCGCCCGGAATGGTGAAGCTCCCTCCTACGAAATGCACAGGAAACAACCTCTACTTGGTAAAGTCATCCGATAGGAATCTACTCAAACTACTCGCCATAGAGGGGTTCAAGATATCAGTGTGGCTACAACTTACGGTCCCAGCAGGTGGTGGTGGTGGTTGGTCACTAGAAAATATGATCGACATAGGGGAGAACCTACGGTCAGTGTGCCCAAATATTCTTCTTGAGGGTGGCACCGATGTAGTCATTGAGTTCCAGGGCTCCGGGACGAGGAGCGGGGATACGGTGTTGCTACAAGTATGTGAGAAAGGTCACTATGGTGCACTCGTAGTTGCGAGTCGAAGGTGGACTTGCAACTGAGACAAAATAAATTCAAACCCAATTGCGAGTCGAAGGTGGACTTGCAACTGAGACAAAAAAATTGTTGATGCCTAGTTGCGAGTCGACTGTGGGATTGCAACTGCGACAAAAAAAGGTCGGGCTCCAGATGCAAGTTGATGGTGGACATCTTGTATAACTTCAGACAACACTGAGTAATTAAGTGGTCTCGCCTCCCCATTTGGATTGAAAGTCCAGCCGATAATGCGGTGTATAGACCTTAGGACGCCGGTTGCAGAGGCAAAGCCAACATATACGGATCTTGGCAAAACAGATGTAAGATTGACAGTGCTGGATAGCAGTGGGCGCTGAGGCTTGTGCTCTAAGTAAGGTGCTAAACTGACATTCACTTGGTGTGAACTGTCATCATAATCCACCCATACTTGCATCGGCTTTCCACTAATGAGTAGCAAATCAGTGAAATTGCCATCTGGGGTGTAGTATCCAGCAGGGGTGGAATTGATAGACACCAAGGTGTTTACGTCGATTCCAACATGGTTAGAATCAATATCCCTGAATTCGGGATTTAGGATGGTATCAAGCTCAACAGCAAAGAGTTGATTCGTAACATTACCGACGTTTTCAAGGTTGAAGATGCCCATGTACTGGGACCCAAGGGCAACACACGGTAACGGCCTAAACGCCAGAGAGCCCAAACAAACTCAAACACGTTTGGCTCTGCTTCCATCCATATGAATAGGGCTCTGCTCCGTCCGGTTTGGGTTCCTGACTCCGATCCGATCTGGGTAAACTACTCCCGTTCTCCACACGAACTCGCCAAACCTCCATGACGCGATATACTATTATCACGGTCTGCAGCCGGACACAGAGGTACGTGCGGTCGTTCTCTACCTGTAGCTGCCTAGTTATAGCACGCTAGGGCTTCTAAGTTCCAGCTCAAACACGTACTACCCATGGTGTCACGCAAACGCCGACGAGACAACGTGTTTGCGCCGGTGGCGTCGGAGATCCTGACAACCCAGAACCGGGACCAATTTGGGCATTGGACCCGGTTCGTGAGCTCCGAGGGCCGGCCGGGCCACGTGGGCCATTGGTCCCGGTTCGTCTGGACCTTTTGGTCCCGGTTGGTGGGACGAACCGGGACCAATGGGCCTCGCTCCTGGCCCACCACCATTGGTCCCAGTTAGAGGCACGAACCGGGACCAAAGGCAACCCTTTAGTCCCGGTTCATGCGATCAACTGGGACCAATGGTGGTGCCTATATATACCCCCTCGCGCAAGAGCAGAGCACACTGCTCTGTTTTTTCTGGCTGAGGGGGAGAGGGCTTGGTGGTGCTCTAGCTCACCTCCTATACACACAAGGTGTTCGATGGAATGCTCGAGCCACACTACTTAAGGTTTCTCCTCTCCAAGCTCGACCCCCAAGCTTCATTTTCCTCAATATTTGTCTAGGTTTAGTGGTCCGTCATGCCCCGTCCCCGTCTTCACCGTCGTCGATCACCCGCGCCGATCTCATCGCCGGAACCACCGTGGTGAGCCTCTTGTTCTTATCTTCTTTCTGAAAGGAAAAATATTCTTACTTGTATGTTTAGATAGATACTTGTATAATTTTCTTACTTTTATTATTGCATCTTATATAGTGCGATAGTTTTGGTATCCGCCTCCGTTGGCTCTCGTCCTGTCTATGATTCGGATGTGGTATATATTATATTTTCATAACTGTTGGTTCATTTATTATTTATGACAATTATGCCGACCAATGTGACATAGATTTTATTTATCTAGGAGGTTGTTGAACCGGAAATTCCAACCGACCCTATTGTCGAGAGGTTAAATTTAGTTGAAGAAGAAAACAATTTGTTGAAGGAAAAAATTAGAAAAATTGAGGAGGAGAATATGATATTGGAGTTGCATGTTGCGGATATCGTCGATGGTCACAAGATCAAGATGGATGCAATGCGCTTGAAGATTAGAAAGATTAGAAAATATGCCATTCATACCGAGGCTTGGTATCATTATGCCGTTGCATCAGTTGTTACATTGGTTGCGATTATGATCGCATTTGTTTTCTCATTGAAATGTTTTACATAGTTTCAGTGAATGGTTTAATTAATTTAGATGAGAACTATGTGTGTACTTTGGTTTTAATGTGATGATGAACTTCTATTAATTTGGTCACTTAATTATCTATTCATAATGTTCTGTAATGATTTTTGACACACTTAATTATATATAATGCACACAGATGAACCGACAATGGATGTACGGTTCAAGACACACCTCCGAGTACATTAAGGGCGTGCATGATTTTCTCGAAGTAGCTGAGGCAAACAAGCAGAATGGTTTTATGTGTTGTCCATGTCCTATATGTGGGAATACGAAGTCTTACTCTGACCGGAAAATCCTCCACACCCACCTGCTTTACAAGGGTTTCATGCCACACTATAATGTTTGGACGAGGCACGGAGAAATAGGGGTTATGATGGAAGACGGCGAAGAAGAAGAGTACGATGACAACTATGTGCCCCCTGAATACGGTGATGCTACTGAAGATCAAGAGGAACCAGACGATGTGCACGATGATGCTGCAACGGGCGAAGCTGCTGAAGATCAAGAGGAACCAGACGATGTGCCCAATGATGATGATCTCCGCCGGGTCATTGTCGATGCAAGGACGCAATGCGAAAGTCAAAAGGAGAAGCTGAAGTTCGATCGCATGTTAGAGGACCACAAAAAAGGGTTGCACCCCAATTGCGAAGATGGCAACACAAAGCTCGGTACCGTACTGGAATTGCTGCAGTGGAAGGCAGAGAATGATGTGCCTGACAAAGGATTTGAGAAGCTACTGAAAATATTGAAGAAGAAGCTTCCAAAGGATAACGAATTGCCCAACAGTACATACGCAGCAAAGAAGGTCATATGCCCTCTAGGATTGGAGGTGCAGAAGATACATGCATGCCCTAATGACTGCATCCTTTACCGCAGTGCGTACAAGGATCTGAACGCATGCCCGGTATGCGGTGCATTATGGTATATGATCAGACGAGATGACCCTGGTGATGTTGACGGCGAGCCCCCCAGGAAGAGGTGATTTGGTATGCTCCTATAATACCACGGTTGAAACGTCTGTTCAGAAAACGGAGAGCATGCCAAGTTGAGGCGATGGCACAGTGAGGACCGTAAGAAAGACGGGAAGTTGAGAGCACCCACTGACGGGTCGCAGTGGAGAAAATTCGAGAGAGAGTACTGGGATGAGTTTGCAAGTGAGCCAAGAAACGTATGGTTTGCTTTAAGCGCAGATGGCATTAATCCTTTCGGGGAGCAGAGCAGCAATCACAGCACCTGGCCCGTGACTCTATGCATGTATAACCTTCCTCCTTGGATGTGCATGAAGCGGAAGTTCATTATGATGCCAATTCTCATCCAAGGCCCTAAGCAACCTGGCAACGACATTCATGTGTACCTAAGGCCATTAGTTGAAGAACTTTTACAGCTGTGGAATGGAAACGGTGTACGTATGTGGGATGAGCACAAATAGGAGGAATTTAAACTAAAGGCGTTGCTGTTCGTGACCATCAACGATTGGCCCGCTCTCAGTAACCTTTCAGGACAGACAAACAAGGGATACCACGCATGCACGCACTGTTTACTTGACACCGATAGTATATGCCTGGCAAGTTGTAGGAAGAATGTGTACATGGGCCATCGTCGATTTCTTCCGACCAACCATCAATGTCGAAAGAAAGGCCAGCATTTCAAAGGCGAGGCAGATCACCGGAAGAAGCCCGCCATGCGTACCGGTGATCACGTACTTGCTATGGTCAATGATTTACACGTAATCTTTGGAAAGGGTCCCGGCGGACTAGCTGTTCCGAGTGACGCTGGGGGACACACACCCATGTGGTAGAAGAAATCTATATTTTGGGACCTACCCTACTTGAAAGACCTAGAGGTCCGCTCTTGGATCGACGTGATGCACGTGACGAAGAACCTTTGCGTGAACCTGCTAGGCTTCTTGGGCGTGTATGGGAAGACAAAAGATACAGCTGAGGCACGGGAGGACCTGCAATGTTTGCACGAAAAAGACGGCATGCCTCCAAAGTAGTATAAAGGTCCTGCCAGCTATGCTCTTACCAAAGAAGAGAAGGAAATCTTCTTTCAATGCTTGCTTAGTATGAAGGTCCAGACTGGCTTCTCGTCGAATATAAAAGGAATAACAAATATGGCAGAGAAAAAGTTTCAAAACCTAAAGTCTCATGACTGCCACGTGATTATGACGCAACTGCTTCCGGTTGCATTGAGGGGGCTTCTACCGGAAAACGTCCGATTAGCCATTGTGAAGCTATGTGCATTCCTCAATGCAATCTCTCAGAAGGTGATCGATCCAGAAATCATACCAAGGCTAAGGAGTGATGTGGTGCAATGTCTTGTCAGCTTCGAGCTGGTGTTCCCACCATCCTTCTTCAATATCATGACGCACGTCCTAGTTCATCTAGTTGACGAGATTGTCATTCTGGGCCCCGTATTTCTACACAATATGTACCGCTTTGAGAGGTTCATGGGAGTCCTAAAGAAATATGTCCGTAACCGCGCTAGGCCAGAAGGAAGCATCTCCATGGGCCATCAAACAGAGGATGTCATCGGGTTTTGTGTTGACTTCATTCCTGGCCTTAAGAAGATAGGTCTCCCTAAATCGCGGTATGAGGGGAGACTGACTGGAAAAGACACGCTTGGAAGGGACTTAATAATATGCAGGGACGGATATTCTTGGTCTCAAGCACACTACAGTTCTCTAGAACTATACCTTGGTGACCCGTATGTCGATGAACACAAGAACAGTCTGCGCTCCAAACACCGGAGCAAAGGCGACGATCGGATTACATGTGAACACATCAGGACTTTCAGCAGTTGGTTGGAAGCACGTCTCAGAGGTGACAACACTGTTTGTGATGAGCTGTACTTGTTGTCCAGGGGACCATCTTCGACTATTACGATTTGGAAAGGATACGAGATAAATGGGAATACATTTTACACGATTGACCAAGATCAAAAGAGCACCAACCAAAACAGCGGTGTCCGCTTTGATGCAACAACCGAGAGGGGAAAGGACACATATTATGGTTACATAGTGGACATATGGGAACTTGACTATGAACATGATTTTAAGGTCCCTTTGTTTAAGTGCAAATGGGTCAATCTGTCAGGAGGCGGGGTACAGGTAGACCCATAGTACGGAATGACAACAGTGGATCTGAAAAATCTTGGGTACACTGACGAACCATTCGTCCTAGCCAATGATGTGGCACAGGTTATCTATGTGAAGGACATGTCTCCCAGACCGAGAAAGTGAAAAGATAAGGAAGCGAATACATCATACGATGAGCCAAAGCGCCACATAGTTCTTTCAGGAAAAAGGGACATCGTGGGAGTGGAGGACAAGACAGACATGTCTGAAGATTATGAAAAGTTTCATGAAATTCCTCCCTTCAAAGTCAAGGCTGACCCCAGCATCCTAATAAACGATGAAGATTATCCATGGTTACGGCGCAATAAGCAAATGACACAAGCGAAGAAAAAGTGAAGACTTTCTCCCGCAACTATTATGATGATACCATGCCAACTTTGTAACTAACGAGTATGATACCATTGTCCGTCTTGTATATGCACATGCTATGTGTGGGTCAATTTATGATACCATGCCAACTTTCAACTTTTTCAGAGTTCATTTGAAATGCTTTAATGTCTTATGGTTCGGCCCTCGTAATAATTAAAAATAGCAACAATAAGTATTTTGTTGTAAGTAGAAACAACATAAAATAAATAAAGCAAGAAAGAAAACAAAAAAACAAAAAAGTGTTTTCAAATTTGAAAAGTAATGGCACTAATAGAAAGTTTATAATTTTCCTAAAACTAAAAGCAAAAAGAATTAAAAAATAAAGCAAAAAACAAAAGAAAATAAATAATGCAGAAAACAACAATAAGTATTTTGTTGTAAGTAGAAACACAATAAAATAAATAAAGCAAGAAAGAAAACAAAAAAAACAAAAAAAGTGTTTTCAAATTTGAAAAGTAATGGCACTAACAGAAAGTTTATAATTTTCCTAAAACTAAAGCAAAAAGAATTAAAAAAAATAAAGCAAAAAACAAAAGAAAATAAATAATCCAGAAAACAAAACAAAAAAATGGAATAAAATAAAAATAGCAACAATAAGTAAGGAAAAAAAATTGCCTCCTACTGGGCCCCCACGGCCTGAATATGACTTGAAACCCTACTATGGGCCAGGATTCAGGCCCGCAGCAGGCCCAGAAGGCCCATCAGGCAAACCAGTAGCAAGTAGGCCCGTAAGCCTGCAGTGGAGTGGAGCTTGAGAGGGGTGTGGCAGTGGGGCTTATAAACCACTGCGCGCCCCTCTCAACTAGCGAGGTGAGACAAAACTTTGGCCGCGATGCGGGCAGCACATGGGCCTTTGGTCCCGGTTGGTGGCACCTACCGGGACGAAAGGGGGGGCATTGGTCCCGATTGGTGGCACCACCGGTACCAATGCCAATCCTTTAGTCCCGGTTGGTGCCACCAACCGACCAAACGCCGCCCCACCCTTTGGGCTGCTGAAAAGAGGCCTTTGGTCCCGGTTGGTGGCACCAACTGGGACTAAAGGGGGCATTAGTCCCGGTTGGAGCCACCAACCGGGACCAATCTCTTGCTATATATCTGAGGACTTAGCAGTTTTCTCCAAAACCCATCTCTTTCTTCTCGCCCGACGCCTCTGCTCCTCGTCGCCGTCGCCGCTGAGCCCTGCCCGACGCCGTCGAGCTGGTCTAGCTTCGTCGTCGCCGCTGCCGAACCCTTGCCTCGACACCGTCGCCGCGCCTGCCGCCCTGCCGCCCCGACACCATCGTCGTGCGCCTTGCCACCACCGCCATTCCCGACCCGTCGCCGTCACCATCTGCGCTGCCCTTCCCGACCCGTCGCCGTCACATGTGCCGCCTTCCCGACCCGTCGTCGCGCCTTGCCCGCCCTTCCCAACCCGTCGCCGTTGCCCGACCACACGCCGCCGCTTGGTCCGGCATGGCGCCTTTCCTCTTTTTTTATATATGCTGAAGTTTATGTATGCAAAATTTATATATGCAAAAATTTATACATATATGCAAGTATATATGTATTTTTTTCATAAGTGTATTTTTTTTTGTTCATTGCATTTTTTCATATATACAATGTATATATGAATGTGGTAGCTATATATATGATGAATGGATGTGGCTATATATGTATGTATGAATATAATGTTCATAGCATTTTTTGTTTATATATGTTTTTTCATATATGTATTAATTTTATATTTAGGTTGTTAGTAGATATCGATTTTAGGTTAGTGCATTTTAGGTTAGTGTAGAGGAGAAAGTAAAATAAGGAAAAGGAAGAAAAGAGGAAGAAGGAAGAAGGAAGAAGAAGAAGAAGAAAAAGAATGAGAGGAAAAAGGAAAATAAGAAGAGGAAGAAAGGAGAAAAAGGGGAGAGGAAGAAGAGGAGAAATAAATAAGAAGAGGAAAAAAGAAGAAAAAGAAGAGGAGAAGAAGAAAGGAATAGAGGAGAAAGAAGAAAAAATAGAAGAAAAAAAAATTCTATTTTTTCTTCTTCTCCTCTATTCCTTTCTTCTACTCCTCTTTTTTTTTCTTTTTTTCTTCTTCTTCTTCCTTCTTCCTTCTTTCTCTTTTCTTCCTTTTCCTTAATTATTTTCCTTTCTCGAGGGAGAAGAAGAAAAAGAAGAGGAGAAGAAGAAAGAAAGGAATAGAGGAGAAAGAAGAAACTTCAACACGAGCTAGGGGGTGGTACCGATACCCCCTCCCCGATAACATTATTTTCCCATGTATATGTATGTCGTGTCGTTGTCGATATAACACCCTCTAGATAACTTCGACATGAGGGGCGGTCGATATATATACCCCATCTCGACCGTGATAACTTATACAACTGCAGCACCCCCCTCCGCCCTCTCGCTCGACCAAAACTCTCGAGGACACCCAAACCCTAGAGAGAAAACGATGTTGGTCTCCTACCCCCTCCCGCCGCGCCCCTACCCGACAAATTAACTCTCTCGAGGCCACCCAAATTTATCAAGTTAAAAGAGCGTTGTCGTCGAGGCAACCCCAAACCCTTGAAGCATTGTGTCGAGGCGACGCCAAACCCTAGAGAAGCAGCGTCGAGGCCACTAACATGATTCCTTATTGTGATTAGCTAGCTAGTTCTACGTTTGCCACTATATATATATATATATATATATATATATATATATATATATATATATATATATATATATATATATATCCATCTGTACCATGTTTGAATAATAGTTGACATGTTGTAAATATTTGCAGAAACTATGGAGCACTCCCGAGACGAAGAAACAGAAGCGATCTTGGGGGAAATAATCGCACAAGGAAGTGATAAAGTTGCGTCATTTCTCAACGAGACCGATGGTCAGGAAGGACTAGATGAAGAAGAGGGCTATTTTCATGATGGCTTCGACCCATTAATGCCGTAATAAGAAGAGGACTATGTTCATGATGGCTCCGGTGACACAATGGAGGTACAAGAAGGAGACCGTGCTGACTGCTCCGGTCACCGAACCGAGTCCGACCAGGTATATATATATATATTAGTTAAGCCCGTGCTGACTAGTTAATTGATGCATCCATTGTTTTGGTATATGTACACATATTAATTACTCTCGTCTTTCTTCCTTATGATTTCTAGCACTCCGGATCGAGCACAACTTCGGTAAGGAGATGAGGCCCGAAGAAAAAGTTGAGCTCGGATGAAAAGTTTGAGATCATAGAAATCGTGCCCGACGGCGAACCGATTGAACCCATGCGGACAAGGAAGGCATTTTGTGCTTAGTGCAGGGTTCTTGTTAGGGACAAGATCCCGATCAGCATCCAGCAATGGTATAAGCCTGCTAAGGATGAAGACCCTGAGGTGTCTTATGTCAATGATATGCAGAAAGAAGATCTTTGGACTGAGCTGAAGGCAAATTTTACCCTACCGCCAGAGGAGGATCCGGAGAAGCTAGTTAAAGAGCAATTAATCAAATCTTGTGCTATTAAGAAGATGGCAACCCTAATGAGGAGGTGGAGGATAGAGCTGAACCAGTTTGTCGAGAAAAAAAAGACACCAGAATTCATCGGCAAATATGAGAAGATCAAAGATCACTGGCCCGCATTTGTGGCCCACAAGACATCGGAAAAGAGTAAGAAGATGTCGGCGACAAACAAGCAAAATGCTACGAAGAAGAAGCTTCACCATCGCACGGGGTCAGGTGGCTACCTCAAAGCCCGGCCTAAGTGGTCCAAGGCTGAGCATGATCTGCTTGAAAAAGGGATCGAACCAGAGACAATGCGCTGGCTAGACCGTTGTCGGACTTGGTTCTTCGGGGCTGGCGGAACATGGGACCCTGTAACAGGGAAGTGTCAGTGGACGGACGAGCAACTGCAAACACCAGTCAAGAACCTTCGACAATATATTGATGCAGCGCAGCGAGGGACGTTCCTTCCAAACAGGGAGAAGGACGAGCTCACAATGGCCCTTGGAAATCCTGAGCACCCTGGATGGACACGAGGCACGCCAGGCTCCATTCCGTGGAAGGTTGGTTTTCCGGACGCTGGGGGTTACAAAACCCACGAGAGGAGGAAGAAACTGGAGCAGGACCAAATGCAGGCGCTGCACGAAAGGGTAATGGGGCTAGAGGAACGAGAAGAGGTATGAGAAGCAGTAGATCACAACAAACGACCTACCGAAGCTTCCCCCGAAGCTACCCCGCTATCTCAGCAGAGAAGCAGCGTGGCTTCCACTGAGCTGCTTCAGCCAGAGCATGTCTTGACGGCTCCTGCCAGCTATCCCGTGGATGGTATCACGGAGTCTCAAAATTGCCACATTATGGCGCGATGGATGAATTTGAAGGTCAAGGCGGCTGTTGGCCAAGTTCATCCTAGTGGACCCGCACAACTTATCACCGCCACCGATTCGGAAGGATTTGCTAAGGTGATGGTGGATGAAATAACGGAGGGATTTGAGGACCTCGTGCTTGAGTACCCTACCGGTGAAGGGGAGACTAGGCTGGGTTCTGCTCTGAAGACTCCATGCCTATGGCGGAAGGATCTCATCAACCTTCTGAACTGGACGCCTCCGCCTCCTCCTCCTCCTCCTCCGGCGAGTCAGGGCACTCTGCCGCCTCCATCGCCTCCTCCTCTGGCGAGTGACGATCAGGGCACGTGTGGCGACACTCGGCCTCCTCCACCGCCTCCTCCTCTGGCGAGTGACGATCAGGGCACGCATGGCGGCACTCCGCCTCCTTCTCCGGCGCGTGGCGGCACTCCGCCTCCTTCTCCGGCGCGTGGAGGCACTCCGCCTCCTCCTTCTCTGCCTCGCCAGCAAGGGCGGAAGAGACCCGCCGCCGCCCCGGCTGCTCCGGCGCGTCGTAGTCCTTCTCCTTCGCCTCGTAAGCAAGCACTAAAGAAGACAGACGCCACAGCCGCTCCGTCTGCTCCGGCTTCTAGCAGTACAAGGAGAGGAGAGAGGCAATACAGATACGGTCCACCTCTAAAGCCTCTAGAGAAGTTACCGTACGAGAGGACCAAGGAGGAAAACAATACGATCGTGCAGGCCCACGTGAAGGAGTTCTTTGAAGGGGTGAAAGCAAAGAGACATCCACCTCCGGAGGAGAAGGTAGATCCGGTGAAAGCAAAGCGCACCCTCGATGCCCTGAGGAAACCACCAAAGTCTCCACCGAGAACCAACTATGAGCGCATTACTGAACAGACATATCTCCAAGCCAAGCGGTCGGGAACTACTGTCAGTGATAAAAGGTTAAAAGCATGAGCAAAGGGGAAAAAAATTGCCCAGCTCGGCGAACAAGCACAGCAATCGTGCCCCCCGCTCAATGTGTCTAATCCTCCGGGGACGGTGGCCGGTTATGGCAATCTTGAAGATTACCTGCCTGACGATGCACTTCCTGATTTCATGAAGGTGGACGAATTCAAATACGAGTACGGGAAGCCGCTCATCAAAGATGAAAAATCTCTGACAACAATGATGCCAAGATTTCATAGTTGGTACATGAAAACCTGCAGAGAGTCTGAGGGGCAGAACAGTTTGTATCTGAACATTAAAGAGGAGCACGATCTCGTTTCAAATGATCTGTTGTGTGCTCTTCAATCAAAAGGCCCTCGATAAATTAATGGTCTCTTGCTACTGCCTGTTAGTACTATTTCTGTCGTTAAGTCTCTATATATAGCTCGGCTCTTTCATTGCATGTATTTATAATTAATTATCCTCAATATATTATGCAGATTGAAGATCATCGAGTGCAAAAAACAAGAAATTTATGATATTGGGTTCATTAACACAAATATCATAGATGTATTTCTGGTTGAAAAGAACGTCGAAGAGGCCGAGGACAACTTGCTACAATCGTTGATCAAAAATCAAAACAAAGATACCATACTCTTTCCTTACAACGGCCCGTGAGTGTTCTTGTCGTGTGCATATTCGGTTTCCTTATTACTCGGCGAGGTTATAGTAATGTAATTGATGAGTTATGCATGCGTGCGCAGGTACCACTATATTCTTCTGGAGATTAAGCTTGAGCGTGGACTAGTAACCGTCTTAGACTCGAGACGGAAAGATCCCAGCACCTATGTGGACATGACTGAAATGCTCAGCAAGTAAGTTCAATCGATCGTTATCGCACCATATCGGCAACTTTTTATTCATTTCCTGATATCTCAAGTAATAATAATTATTTTCTTTGTCTTGCAGGGTTTGGAAACAGTTCACCGCACAAGCTCCGGGACTGCCTAAGGAGCTGCGATATGTATACCCGAAAGTAAGTACTACTGGCTAGCTAGTTGCGCGCATCTCCCGTTGATTCTATAGCTATACTTTCATCAATGCCATTTATAATGCTTCATTATCAGTTTGATTGACCCCTATTTCTCGTAAAGTGCTTGTGGCAGGAGGAAGGGAATGATTTCTGTGGATACTACGTGTGCGAGTTCATCCACAACGCAACTTTGAAAAACAAGCGGGGCTACTCTAGAAGACAATATGAAGTGCGTAAGCAATAATATTCACAATTTCATTTTATTACACCATCATTTCTATTGAGTTTCATTCATATATATGTATTAATTAACCCCCTTTTTCAAATTAGACGTGGCGGATGCGGATGAACTCCTAGAACCAGATCGCATGAAAGCAATTCAAGAGGAATTGGCGGGATTCTTTCTTGAACACGTCATCAGTAAAGCCGGAGAATACCATGTGGAAATTGATTTCAAATGCAAGGGGTTTGTAATTAAGAGATCTTATACATATTGTACATGTATGTAGCCAGTAAAAAACTTGTTGTTCGACTGATCTCTCGGAGAAGGAGAGGTCGATCGATCACTTCTCTCGGTATGCATGACGAACTTCTGTATTGAATGGTTCTCTCGATCACTTATGTATATATACTACGTAGCGTCGACCAAGCACGGACATAAGAGAGGACACTTCTCTCTATTAATTAGCTAGCTAACACAATATACGAAACACCTAAATTAACCCCCAAAACCCCAACCCCCTCCTTTCAAAAAAAACAAAACCCCAGCCTTTGGAATGAAGACGCGTGGATGCCTTTTGGTCCCGGTTGGAGCCACCAACCGGGACCAAAGGCCCCGACTGGGCTCGGCAAGCAGGGCCACGTGGAGGCACATTGGTCCCGATTCGTGTTTGAACCGGGACTAATGGGTGGAGGTATTAATAACGACCCATTAGTCCCGGTTCATGAACAGGACCAAGGCCCTCTGAACGGGACTAATGGGTGGTTTTCTACTAGTGTGAGAGGATGTGGCTGAGCAGTACGGGGCAGCTAACATCGAGGGTAGTCTCGACTCGCAAATGTGAGCTACAGTTCATATTCAGGTTTGGGACATATGCAAAAATTGCGATGGAAAGTTGCAGCTAAGACAACCCTTCAAGAAAGCACAAGTCCTTTAAATTTCGTAGTCTCAATGTTTCGAGGGAGGTTAAGTGACCAATCAACAACGATGAAGAGCTTATGCACCACATCATGGAAAGATATATCAGGTGCGACAAGTCACTACTGAAGAAATCAACTGCAACCACACAGTGTGCTATCTCTAGTGTCTCAAGGACAATGGCAAAAAATCTGATCCACGTGCCATGTCTATAGAAGGGAAACTCTATAATGAAAAAAAAATGAAAGACTGGTAGCATCTCGCAATCCCCCTAGTGACCGAAGGCACCACCATGAGTCGATTTTCAAGCACTGAAGGTTTGTCAACTGTTTGAGGCATCTTGTGACGGAAGTGTAGTTAAAGTCATGATCTCTTTTAATGACAAACGTCTCAGAGAAGTGAGACCATCAAGGCAAAAAGCTAATGCCCCATCTGTAACGATGCACAAAGAAAGATGTAGCTGAGACAACCCTGATGGTGGTGGCAGGTTGATGTTCCTTCTATAAACAAGTCTCAACCTATCCTCGTGGCAACATATCCATGCCTTGATTATATCTTCTATTACCAATACTTCATCCCCCTCTCTTTCTAGAGAACTTTTAATGGTTTGAAGATGAGAAATATCAGCATCCATCAATATCAACAAGGGCTTTAGAGATGAATGCTCTGACAATAGTACCTCCCTGATTTCTGATACCGAATACACCACCCACATGTAAGAAAGCCATAACTTCAAGTTATATGCCACCATGGTGTTCTCCCTCGGGTTATGTTGTTTTAGCTCGTCGTTGGAAACAAACATAAGCAGCATGCATTTCTCAATTTGTAACTTTTCAAGGCTGGTTGAAAGTGAAGGTAATGACTTCAGGTTTGGGACATTCTCTAGGCGAAGTGAGCAGCAATTACCAAAGAGGGTGGCATTGGATGGTGGGATTTGTAAGGCGCTGCAATTAGCAAGATCAAATGATTCCAAATTCTGGAAATAAGAATCCTCAAGTAACCAGCCTATGTATTTTGCACGTGTGTAACCTTTGATAGTAAGGCCCTTAATTTGAGGTGGTGGCATCAGACCTTCCAGAGTTTCCAAATGTGAACTATCATGTGAAGTCATGTCATTTTGGTAACTCCATTCAAGGTGCAATCTCTGAAGATGAATTTTCTGATGTAGCTTTGCTTCTAAGGCTTGATCCTTCCCGGTAACATTCTTAAGATTTTTGAGACATAAACCGCCACCAATGTTGTTCATGTCTTTCAGTTGTCCCACCTCATAGCCCATCTGCTTTTGCACACAAAATTGTCTGCGGCATTGGAGTGAAATTAACTTGCCTATGTAAGAAATTTCATCACATCCTTGAAGATATCTCAACTTAGTTAAGCTGAATAGTTTTTTAGCCAAAATGTTAATGTCGTCAGTGCAATAAAGCAATTGCAGGTAGTAAAGAGCACCCAATGATCCAGGCAATTCAGAGATTGAAGTTCTTCTGAGGTTCAAGTACCTAAGGTGCTTCAATTCACCAACAGATTCAGGTAGCTTGCTGTTGTTCCAGAAGCACAAATGTAGTACACGCAACTTCTTCAAATTTTGCAGCACCTGCTAGAAAATATCTCTTGCATCATCTGTAAGTGGTTGAATGCAGATAAAGGTGCGTAAATGATGTAGTCTGCAGATAGAGTGTTGATGTTGCTCCAAACTATTAACACAGATAGATATTGTTGCCACCTTATATTCTTCTAATCTGAAGCAGACTTTTTGAGACAAGGACTCTGCTAAATCATGAACGAGATCATGCATAACATATTCGAATCTGTTAACTCGTTGAAGGAATGAAACATTGACCATCTCATTAACGCAATCCCTCTTGATATCTTCCATTCTTTTGTTTGCATTGCATGGATCAATAAGTCCTAATAGTACCCACATGTGAACCAACTCAATGAAATACTGTTGGCCTTTTGGATATAAACTGCAATATAGAAAAAACTTCTGCAAACTTGGATCTAACTTCTAATAACTCCACAGAGGTGCTCTACTGGGATCGCTTAAGTTATCAATCCTTAGATCATCCTCCCATGTAGTCTTATTTGTTTTCCTGCTCAGCTGGGAACCACACCTGAGGTTGCAGAAACGATGGCGGTAAAACACCACTTCTTTAAACCACATAGTGCCTCGGCCCTAAAGCTTGAACTAGACATTGTGATATGGTGAGATGAAGCTCATGGTCCACACCATGGTTGCGACACACGGTCACAGTACGTCTAGTGGAGAGGTTGTCAACTTGGGAACTCTGGTGAAGGAGACACTCATGGCCAGAAGACCAAACCGTAGTGCACCAACTCTGAAGGTGTGGGATTCTAATAGGATGGCATCATACAGGCTTGCACTCTAGTGGTAGGCGGAAAAGTGGTGACAAGGTAGCTCAAATGGGTTGTTTCACCCGACCAGATTTTTTCTATTACTTTCCGCGCCTAGTGGTTCTTCACGATGTCACGTGGCCTCGTTGTAGTTTCTTTTCTTCTAGAAGGCTACAGAAGGAAAAATAAAAATATCATTAGCCATATGATCTTTGTACATGCCAAAAATGTCACGAGATCAGCAGAACCTACCAACCATAAATAATTGTCTTGTTCTATTTCTCGTTTGCTAGAGAACAAAAGCGAAAAATTTCCGAGACCGAAATGTTATCGGTATTGAAAAATCGGGATGTTAGGTGCTCGGCTTAAAACATATGCACGTATATTTATCGACTCAGTGGGCCATGTACATTTATTAAAATCAAAAGAACAGATTGCCATGTCAGTACTCATTACAACTAATAATTGCGGTCTATACTTTTTATTTTGTAAGATTAGTAGTTTAGATTGCTTGCAACTCCTTTTTTTGTACATACAATTCATGTTATCGAGTTTAATATGTGTACATACAATTTTTTAGTGTGTTGAATTTCTATACCTATAAATTTTGTAAAAAAAATTGTTTACCACCTTTTTTCTCGCCCTGAAATAGCGTTGTGAATATTGGATGCTATGTTGATTGAGACATCGAGGAACCCTTCAAACGATTGGTCTAACACATTCAAAAATCTGAATGGCTGGACAAGAAACTTCAAAAACAACGAGCTTTTGGCTGACACTTTATTCTCTGCTTGATCCAGAAGCTCCTTGCACCACAAAATTATTGGTAGGATCAGAAGTGACCCAGATCAGGCTAACCAAGAACTGTATAACCATTGCACATTGGCACGGCATAAGAAATTGCGTAACCCAACGATTGACCCTAATTGGTTCCATCGAGGGTGACTGGAAGGTGAAATGGTCGATGCTCTGAGACTGCATAAACGACAATATTAAAACACCACACCCTTCGTACCTCGCCCACGATGCTTGGACCACGCGTTCGGGTGTATGGAGAAGAAGCTCATCGCCCACTCCATTGTGTTTCCACACAAACATGGTAATTTTGGTGAGGAGGTTGTCGAGCAGTGATGTCTCGCCAAAGGATGCACTCATGGCCATAAGAGAAAACAATGTGCGGCTCTTCTGGATAGCCCAAGATGACAATGAGAAGGCCTCAAAGGAGCCGACAATTTAGTAGTAGCCGAAAAGCGATAATGAGGTGGCTCAGTAGGTTGCTTGGTCGGGCCTGGTTTTCCTCAATGCCTCACGGGAGGTCCAAGCCTCTAGGCTATTCCATGTCCTTGTTCCGATTGTTTTTTTCAAAAGCACACTGACAGAAAATCAAAAAAACATTAGTCATATGAGCTTTGCACATGCCATAAATACTTGTGTTGCTCTCTTGCTCATTTGCAGGAGAACAAAACCAAAAAAATTCTGAGACAGGAAGTTGTCGGTATTAATTTTTTCGGCTGACAGGTGCTCAGATTAAAACATTTTCATGGCTATTACATAATTTGCATGGGTATTTACATAATTTGCATGGGAATTTATTCATAGCCAAAGAATCATCCACCGTGAAATTATTCATTAAATGTCATAGCAATTTTTTGTACATGTTTGTCTTGTAACCTCAGTGTTTTCCTGATTGCATTCTTCTAGCTTTTATTTGTACTAACTATTTTCTTTAGAAAGTTAATTTTATGTACATTCTATTTTTACCATGTAAAATTTCGGTACATTCCATATTTTGAAAAATGTACTTACCACTTATTCTTTACCTAACCCCTACAAAGTGTTGCAAGGACTGGATGCCACACTGCGTAGCTTAATGAATACTTCTCCAAATGACATCTTCGGCACAATCACCACCGTTCATGCCATTCATGTGATGAACGCATTAAAAGTTGCGAATGTGACTTGCGATTTATGCAAATATGCTATGTAAATGAAACTGTGAGCAATACAATTTGTTACATGTTCATTGCATACATTAATATATGGAGAGTCATGAAAGTTTCGTGAAATGTCAATCTGCACATCTGATAATTCATGGGACGCGCATTTTTTACTTGCCAACCAAAGTGGAATAGTAGGTTTTTAGCGTCCTTCAAGATTGATTACATTTGCAATGACCCCGACATCAGTTGCACCTCATCGTTGTCCCACCACTATATCATCCCAACGACAAGTTCCTGGTGTTGTTTTCTGATGGACACTATCAATATTTCACCAACAAAGAGGTGGTTGATCATGTAGAGATATTAACATCTAAGCATCCCGAGCGCAATCCTGCTTAGCACGTCGTCCGAGAATTGTTACTCCGGGCTGTAAAGAAGGCTCATGAGCAACCAACTCTATACTTTGCACAACACAACCTGACTACACAAACCAGTTTTTTTACATTGTTCGCAACTTCACCTTTCTATTGATTGCGAGGTATGGACTGCCATGAAATGACCAATATATCCCATGGTGAGAGGAGGAAGTACCATGACGACGTGTAAATCGTTGTGATCTCGTTCAAGGGGAAGGTATGGAGATCCACTATTTAGGCATAGTGTTGGTGGTCCATAGTGTATCCTTGTCTTCATAGAGATTCAGAGGTCGGTTGCCTTGTGAACAATTCAAGGGGTCTTAGAGTTAATAGAAGATCTAAACTAAATGCTTCCGGTGGGCCAGTAGGGTATGATGACATCGAAAAGCCGAAACAAGTAGGACTGTCGAGGCACGTCCACCGTGAACAACCTTCTTAGGTATTTTTTTCAATAAGAGAATCATGTTCAGCAAGAGGGACTCCAGTTCTCGTATGCTATGTACTTAGGTGTCCTCGGAAATAATGGTTATAGGTGATGTTGATAGAAAGAAGAAGGTCAAAAATGTATAGGTCCAATAAGAATACTATGCTTGTTCTGTTGCTCGTACATGACCGACATTAATATATTCCACTAGAGGTAGACGTATGCTTCTCTGCGCCATCAGTTTTACCCAATTAAAACTTCCCGCAAACATCTTTATCAGGCGCTACAAGAAATACATCACGCAGCAGGCACATAATTCAATTCAGATTGAGTACGCAAGCAATAGAAACATGTCTAATTTTGGTGCAAGAAACATAGCCTAAATATTTAGTATATACTTTGGTATCAGATCCTCCAAATTGAACTCATATTTATCTAGATGAAAGACCAAAGTTTTGAAATCCATATCAACCACTTGGCCATATCTAGAACTTGGCAATCAATAATTCCCCATGTTATTCCAGTGTAGTTAGCCACACCTTTGGATTCAGTGGTGTCCGAATTTGCACTAATATTTTACCAGCACTTGCCTAGCTTTCAATGTCGATAGCCGAGAAATAGTCTGGATCCTACTTTCAGGAAGATCACACTTTTCACTAGTCACAAATATGTCATGTAAATTACCACATGACAACCACGTTTAGCACAATACATGACATGAACATGTAGATGACTTTTTTCAGTATTCCGTATAATTTTGTTCCATTTGCAAAATTTTGGGATCTTTAGTTGATCAAATTATGTTGTTCTATACTTTTATTATGATAACAAGGAGACAAATACAATGCTTGTTTTCCTTCTAGCCTTGAGTTTCATCCCATAGCAAAAGCAGTTTGGATCAGGGAGTGTTATTTCTGTAAACCAACTATAATAAGATAATGCAGCAATATGAATTTGTCTGGATTGAACATAGACATAGAAGGGCTCAATAAATAGCTTAAACAAAATTGACATCCATTCCACAAACTAGAGAAAAACATTGTATGCTATGCATCAACCTGACATTTTTAATAAGGTTACTCAATATAATTTAGCTCCACCTTCAATAATGGGATCATTTTATCCTATAGCAATACATTAAGATAGGGTAATGCATTTAGGTTGTTGCTGATGGCCTACGAGAAAAGAATGCTATCCATTATGGCCAGTCACCTCTCCGCTCGGCATAGATCCGCTGCCCATGAGAAAGGCAAACTTCACATCGGAACCAATCAACTCTCTCCCATGAAAAAAACCGGTGCCTCCTCTTACGTAGGCACTCTCTATGAGGAGGTTGCACTACTGAGCAGCCGACACTCTATTCCTGGCTTGGTCCTGATGCACATAGCACCGAGGAAGCATTGGGAGGATTAGAAGAAAACCTGACCGGGGCCATGAGGATATATACATCCAGCGCCCCTTGGGAGCGAGCCAAAGATGGAATAAACAAGTGGTGAACCTGATGGGTTCCATTGAGCATGAGTGCGTAGACTGGAAGGTGAAATGGTTGATGCTCTGAGGTTGCGTAAACGATGGCAGTAAGACAACACTCGTTTGAACCACATGGTGCTTTGGCCATGATGCTTGCGCCAGACACTGTGTTGTAGTGAGTTGAAGCTCATGGTCTAGACCATTTTTGCTACACACGGTCCCAATACGTCTAGTGGAGAGGTTGTCAACTTGGGATCTCTGGTGAAGGAGACACTCGTGGCCAGAAGACCAAAGCGTAGTGCACCACCTCTGAAAGGTGTGGGATGCAAATTGGATGGCTTCATATAGGCTTGCACTCTAGTGGTAGGCGGAAAATTGGCAAGGAGGTAGCTCAATTGGGTTTGCTTGACCCAACCTGGTTTTCTCTGTCACCTTACGTGCTTGAGGGGTCTTCAAGATGTCCCATGGCCTCGTTGTAGTTTCTTCTCTTCTAGAAGTCTACATAAGGAAAAATGAAAATATCATTGGCCATATGATCTTTGTGCAAGCCAAAAATGTCATGAGAACAGCAGAACCTACCAACCCCAAATAATTGTCTTGCTCTCTTTCTCGTTCGTGAGAGAACAAAAGCGAAAAGTCTCAGAGAATGAAATATTGTCGGTATTGAAAACCTCGAGATGTTTGGTGGTCGGCTTAAAACATATGCACGAATATTTATTGAATCAGTGCGCCACATGCATTTTAAAAAAAATCCGAAGAATAGATTGCCATAACAGTACTCATTAAAACTCATAATTGTGGTCTGTACTTTTTGTTTTGTAAGATTACTATTTCAGATGGCTTGCAACTCCCTTTTTTGTGCACTCACATTTTTTTAGCGAGTTTATTATGTGTACATACAATTTTTTAGTGTGCTGAATTTTTGTGCCTACGATTTTTTTTTAAAAATGTACTTACCAAGTTTTCTAGCTAGCCCCGAAAAAATATTGTGACTATCAGTAGGTACGTTGATTTAGACATCGAGGAACTCTATTCTCTGCTTGATCCCGACGTTCCTTGCACCACGGAATTATTGGTAGGACCAGAAGCGACCCATATTGGGCTAGCCAAGAACTGTATAACCATTGCCCATGTCCATGGCATAAGAAACTGCAAAACCAAGCGATTGACCCTGATTGCTGCCATGGAGCATGATTGCGGTGACTGGAAGGTGAAATGGTCGATGCTCGGAGGCTGTATCAATGACAATAGTAAAGCACCACTCCCTTCGTACCTTACACATGATTCTTGCAGCACACGTTCGGGTGTATGGAGAAGAAGCTCATGGCCCACACCATTGTGTTTCCACACAGACATGATAAATTTGGTGAGGAGGTTGCCGACGAGGGATGTTTTGCCAATGGATGCACTCATTGGCAAAACAGCAAAGCGATGTGCGCCACTTCTAAAAGGCTCAAGATGACAATAGGACGTCCTCAAAGGAGCCGACGATTTAGCAGTATCCGAAAAAGCGATGATGAGGTAGCTCAACAGGTTGCTTGGCTAGGCCTGGTTTTCTTCAATGCCTCACAGGAGTTGCGAGTCTCCAGGCTATTCCATGTCCTTGTTTCGGTTGCTTTTTTTCCAAAAGGACACTTACAGAAAAATGAAATTATCATTGCCATATGAGCTTTGCACATGCCATAAATATTTGTGTTGCTCGCTTGCTCGTTGGTTGGAGAACAAAAGCAAAAAATTTCAGAGACTGGAAGTTGTTGGTATTCAATTTTTCCGGATGTCAGGTGCTCGGATTAAAACATTGCATGGGTATTTACATAATTTGCGAGCCATGGGATTTAGTAATATCCAAAGAGTCATCCACCATGAAATTATGCATTAAACATCATAACATTTTTTTTGTACATTTTTGTCTTGTAACCTCAGTGTTTTCCTGATTGCATTCTTCTCGCTTTATTTGTACGAACCATTTTTTTAGCAAGTTACTTTTATGTACATACCATTGTTACCATGTAATTTTTTTGTACATTCCATCTTTTGTAAAATGTACTCACCACTATTTCTTTACCTAGCACTTACAAAGAGTTGCGAGGATTGGAAGCCAGATTGATGGAGACACCAAGGATGCGTAGCGTAATGAGGACTTTTTCAAACAACTTCTTCGGCACATTTAGTACCGTTTAGGGATGAACTAGATCAGTTATTGTCCAACATTAGCTCAATAGCGTTGTACATTTAATTCATGTCTTGAACCCATTAAAATTTGTGAATGTGACTGGCAATTCATGCAACACATCATGCAAATATGATATCTAAATGAAACTGTGAGCAATACAATTTGTCACACGTTCCTTGCATATGTAAATATATGGAGAGTCATGAAAGTTTCGTGAGATGTAAATATGCACATCCGATAATTCATGGGATGCACATTTTTTACGTCCAGCCAAAGTGGAATAGTAGGTTGTTAGCGTCCTTCAAGATTGATTACATTTGCAATGACCCCTACATCAGTTGCACATCATCGCTGTCCCTCGACCATATCACCCCAATTACAAGCTCCTGGTATTTTTGTCTGATGGGCTCTATCAATATTTCACTAACAAAGAGGTTGTTGATCAGGTAGAGATATTAACATCAAAGCATCCCGAGCGCGGTCCTTCTTAGCTCCTCATCCGAGAATTGTTACTCCGGGCTATAAATAAGGCTCATGAGCAACCAACTCTACTTTGCAGAACACAACCTGCCTGCACAAACCAGCTTTTTTACATTGTTCGTAACTTCACATATCAATTGATTGCGAGGTATGGACTGCCATGAACTTCTCAATATATCCCATGGTGAGAGGAGGAAGTACCATGGTTATGTGTCCATCATCGTGATCACGTTCAAAGGCAGGGTATGGAGATAAACAATTTAGGCATAGTGTTGGTGGTGCATGATGTCGCTGGAAGGTACGTCGGTATTTCCCCAAAGAGGAAGGGATGATGCAGCACAGCGGTGGTAGGTATTTCCCTAACATATGAAACCAAGGTTATCGAACCAGTAGGAGAACCAAGCAACACAACGTAAACAGCCCCTGCACACAAATAACAACACCTCGCAATCCGACGTGTTAAAGGGGTTGTCAATCCCTTTCGGGGTACGGCGCCTCAAGATAGGAAAAGGACGTGAGGTAAATTTGTAGTAGATTGATAGATCGAACGCCAAATAAAATAAATAAGAATAAATTACAGAAAGGTATTTTTGCATTTTTGGTTTAATAGATTTGAAAATAAACGCGAGGATAAAGTAGATCGCGAGGCAAATATATGAGAAAGAAGACCCGGGTGTCGTAGTTTTACTAGTGTCTTCTCTCAAGAAAAATAGCAAACGGTGGGTGAACAAATTACTGTTGGGCAATTGATCATTATATAGGCATCACCTCCAAGATCAGTAGACCGACTCCTGCCTGGATCTACTACTATTACTCCACACATCGACCGCTATCCAGCATGCATCTACTGTGTTAATTTCATGGAAAAATGGAGTAATGCATTAAGAACGATGACATGATGTCGACGAGATTGGTTTATCTATAGCGGCAGATATAGATTTCATCTTTTAATCCTTAGTAGCAACGATACATATGTGTCGGTTCCCTTTCTGTCACTGGGATCAAGCACCGTAAGATCGAACCCACTACCGGGCACCTCTTCCCATTGCAAGATAAATAGATCAAGTTGGCCAAACAAAACCCAAATATCGGAGAAGAAATACGAGGCTATAAGAGATCACGCATATAAGCGATCAAAGAAAATCAAATAAATTTCATGGATATAAAAAGATATAACTGATCATAAACTCGAAGTTCATCAGATCCCAACAAACACACCGCCAAAAGACTTACTTCATATGGATCTCCAAGAGACCATTGTATTGATAATCAAGAGAGAGAGAGAGGAAGGCATCTAGCTACTAACTACGAACCCAAAGGTCTACATAGAACTACTCACGCATCATCAGAGAGGCACCAATGGAAGTGGTGAACCCCTCTGTGATGGTGTCTAGATTGGATCTAGTGGTTCTAGACTCTGCGGTGACTGGATGAATATTTCGTCGACTCCCCCAGGGTTTCTAGAATGGGGTATTTATAGAGCAAAGAGTCGGTCTAGGGGGCACCTGAGGTGGGCATAACCCACCAGGGCGCGCCTGGGCCTCCTGGCACGCCTTGGTGGGTTGTCCCCTCCTCGGGACTCCCCCTAGGTGCAACCAGGGCCCATCTTGTTCCTTTTGGTCCATAAAAATCATCATAAATTGGTGTGGCATTTGAACTCCGTCTGATATTGATTTCCTGCGATGTAAAAAACATGTAGAAAATAGCAACTGGCACTTGGCACTATATCAATAGGTTAGTACCAAAAATGATATAAAATGACTATAAAATGATTATGAAACATCCAAGATTGATAATAAAACAACATGCAATAATCAAAAATTATAGATACGTTGGAGACGTATCAGTGCATAGTGTGTGCTCGTCTTCATAGAGATGCAGAGGTCGGTTGCCTTGTGAGAAATTGAAGGCATTTTACAGTTAACAGAAGAGCTAAACTATATTCTGCCAGTGGGCTAGTAGGGTATGGTGCCATCGAAAAGCCGAAATGAGTAGGATTGTCGAAGCACATCCACCGTGAAGAACCTTGTTATGTCTTTTTTCCTTCTCTAGAGAATCATGTTCCTTTTTCGCTGAAACCCTAGAACTAGTATGCATAGTTCGGCAGGGGGACTCTAGTTCTCGTATGCTATGTACTTAGGTTGCCCTGGCAATGATGGTTATAGGTGATGATTATAGAAAGAAGAAAAAGAAAATGTATATGTCCAATAAGAATGCTATGTTTGTTCCTTTTCCTGTATTTGACTAGCATTAATATATTCCACTAGAGGCAGGCGCATGCTTCTCTGCGCCATCAGTTTTATCCAATTAAAACTTCTCGCAGAAACCTTTATCAGGCACTACAAGAAATACATCACGATGTGAGCACATAATTCCGTTCATATTGAATTTTCCTTTCATAAACTATGCAACCAATAGAAACATGTCTAATTTTGGTGTGAGAAACATAGCCTAAACATTTAGTATATAGAATGGTATAAGATCCTCCACATCGAGCTCATATTTATCAAGATGAAAAACAGAAGTTTCCGACTCCATGTCAACCAGTTGGACATATCTAGAACTTGGCAATCAAGAATTCCCATTGTTGTTCCAGTGTAGTTAGCCACACCTCTGGATTCAGTGGTGTCCGAGTTTGCACTAATATTTTACCTGTACTTGCCTAGCTTTCAATATCGATGGCCGAGAAATAGTCTGCACCTAATTTTCATGAAGCTAACACTTTTCATCGGTCACAAGTATTTCCTGTAAATTACCACACGACAATCGCGTTTAGCACAATACATGACATGAAGACAAATACAATTTATATTTTGGGATCTTTAGTTGATCAATTTATATTGTTCTTTACTTTTCTTATTATAACAAGAAGACAAATACAATGCATGTTTTCCTTCTTCCCTTGTGTTTCACCCCATAGCAAATGCAATTTCTATCAAGGAATGTTATTTATATAGACCAATTATAATAAGAAAATTTAGCAATATGAATTTGTTTCGATTGAGAATATACATAGAAGGGATCAAAAAATAACATAAACAAAATTGACATCCATTCCACAAACCAAAGAAAAACAGTGTATGCTATGCGTCAACCTGACATTTTTAATAAGCTTATTCAATATAATTTAGCTCCACCTTCAGTAATGGCATCATTTTATCATATGGAAACACATTAAGATAGGTCAATTCATTTAGGTTGTTGCTGATGGCCTATGAGGAAAAAAAAAACCTCCATTAGGTCCGATCATCTCTCCCCTCTTCACAGATCCACTGGCCATTAGAAAGGCAAGCTCCACATCGCAACCAATCAGCTCTCTCCCATCCAAAATCTGGTGCCTCCTCTTACGTAGGCACTGGCTATGACCGAAGGTTGCACTACTGAGCAGGCCGTCACTCTATTCCTGGCTTGATCATGATGCCAATAGCACAGAGGAAGCATTGGGAGGATTAGAAGAAAAGCTGATCGGGCCCATGAGAATCTATACATCCAGCGCCCATTGGGAGAGAGCCAAAGATGCCATAAAAAAGAGGCTGAACCTGATTGGTTCAATCGAGCATGACTGTGTAGACTAGAAGGTGTAATGGTTGATGCTTGGAGGTTGCATAAATAATGGCCGTAAAACACCACTCCTTTCAACCACATGGTGCCTTGGCTCATGGTCCACACCATTGTTACTTCCTTCATTTTTGTATACAAGGCCACAAACACATATTACAGGTACCAAGGTAGAAATTAATGGCTACTTAAACCAATGTTGCAAACTAGTCTTTTCTCCTTGCTTAACTTGTTAATTAATGTGTATTTATCTCTCCAACGCACAACAAGACAACTCTCTCACTCCTCGTTGGTTGATTAATACGATGCATTCAAATCAGTCTTCTCACTCCCGCATGCATTCATGAGGTATTAATGTCTTCGGTTGCTAGTACGAGGCAAACCTCATCAATTTTACATTGATTTGTGTTAGTGGTCTTGTATAGCTGCAAATTGTAATTTTGATAGTGGCCTTGTATACAAAAATGGAGGGAGTACTACACACGGTCACAGTACGTCTAGTGGAGAGGTTGTCAACTTGGGATCTCTGGTGAACGAGACACTCGTGGCCATGAGACCAAAGTGTAGTGCACCACCTCTGAAGGTGCAGGATGCTAATACGACGGCCTGACTGTGGTTACGAGATTTCTCATATGGGTTGCTTGACCTGTCCTGATTTTCATTGTTACCTTCCGGCCTTGGTGGTTCACGATATCCCATGTCCTCATTGCCGTTGCTTTTCTTCTAGAAGGCTGCAGAAGGAAAAATGAAAATATCATTAGCCACATGATATTTGCACATGCCAAAAATGTCAGGAGAACAGCAGAACATTCCAACCATAAATAATTGTCTTGCTCTCTTTATGGTTTGCGAGAGAACAAAAGCCAAAATTTTGAGAGACTGAAATATTATCGGTATTAAAAAAGACATGTTATCAGGGGCTCGGCATGAAACATATGCATGAATATTTTTCGAATCAGTGTGCCACGTGCACTTATTGCAATCCAAAGAATAGATGGCCATGACAGTACTCATTAAAAATCAAAATTGTCGTTTGTACATTTTTCTTTTGTAACATTAGTATTTCAGATGACTTGCAACTCCCGGTTAGGTGTACTTGCAATTTTTATTAGCGACTTTATTATGTGTACATACCATTTTTTAGTGTCCTAAATTTATGTACCTAAAATTTTGTTAAAAAATGTACTAACCACCTTTTTTACCTAGCCCAGAAAAAAAGTTGTGAAAATCAGACGGTATGATGATTGACTCATCGAGGAAATCTTCAAATGACTGGTCTGACACATTCGACGCCATCGAGGGTGGACAAGAAACTTCAAAAGCAACGAGCTTTTGGCTGTCACTTTGTTCTCTGCTTGATCCTGACACTCCTTGCACCAAGGTATCATTGGGAGGATCAGAAGCGACCCAGATCGGGCTAGCCATGAATTGTATAACCATTGCCCATTGTGAGGGCATAAGAAACTGCAAAACCAAGGGATTGACCAGGAAAAGTGGTCAAAGTTAGATTTTTTCAAAAAGTAATACACCTTATATATATATACACACCTTATATATTAGTGTTATAATTCATCACCTAGGGTGCAGAATAAGTTATTCTTCACCCGAGGTAATCTTACGATTGCTTCCTAAATAAATTACGTTCAAAATATAAATAGTTACATGCATATCGATTTAATATGTAAAATTTGGTATAAAAAACAAAAATATAGGTTATAAGACCAGAAAAATCACATTTTATGTATGTTTTACACTATGTTTTTACATTCATAATTTTATGTAACATAAAATATTTTTTACGGTGAGTACATATTTTCTTACGTTATCTTTTGTGTATGAAATAAGACAAAATTTACGAAACATAAAAATACGGTGCATTGATATCAAAATAGGGAGGGGGTGAAGAATGACTATTCCTCACCTAGGGTGACGAATAGCGCGACCCCTTATATATATAGGGAAAATGCATCCTACTACCGGGTGTAGCTACACCCATTTCTTATATACTGTCATGCGATAGTATATACTCTACTTTATTATTTCTATTACGTCCACACACACACAGACACACACATAGTGTGTATATATATATATATATATATATATATATATATATATATATATATATATATATATATATATATATATATATATATATATATATATATATATAACAACTAAATGTTTAAAAGAAATTACACGACTATGGAATACAAAAATAATATTCAGTTCCAAATGAATTATAGCATGTCCAACGATACTTGGCTAGGTAGTTAGGAAAACACTTTCACACTTTCATGGTTTGTAGGCAATATGATACGTCGATCTCGAATAACTTTGATCCTCCCTTATGCATCTCATTCGCCTTCAAATCAAAAACTAGCAGTTCACCACAATGATTTTTCTTTTGTACCCATATCCCTTGAATTCAACGACTACATTAGTGCCAACACAAAAAGGTATGTTTCGGCACACTTGCCATATTTTCTCCTCAATGTCAATCACACTTTTCAGTGACCAATCACGGATATCTGTCGGGAGTTGAAGCCACACGGATATCTTGAAGCCCTCTCTGGTGAGCAATTTGCCGAAAAAGGGTTTCCCCCGCTATATATATAAAGCACCATCACCTATTACAACCGAGAGACCGAACAACGCACACACCCAAGGCAAGATACAAAGGTGTCGGGCACCGACACACCACCCCACCGACAACAATAGAGAGGTGAACCGGACAACAACGAAGCCAGGCCTCCAAAGCGATGCCTTCAAGAAGGGTACGACCATGGATAGTCGCCACCACCCGATCCGTGAAGATCAGGTTTTCACCCGGAGCAAGGCGGTAGAGTGGGAACGCCGCGACGGAGCCTTCAGGAAGGGTACAGCGTCAATTGCCGCCGCCACCGTCGGCCAATCAGAGGACTGGGCAAGTGGTGTACCCTGACGCCCACACCCCACCGTCGCACCTTAACTCCGTCAACCACCCGCAACCACGCCACCCGCGAGGCCATGGTTGCCCGCCCGCATCTGAGACGCACACTCCGCCCACAAACGCCGCGCCTCCCGCCGCCAGAGACGCCGCCCCGCAACCAGACAACCCTGAGACCTCCACAAAGGCCCTCGACCGGCAGAACCACCTGCAGATGCTCCGCTGGGAGACATACGCCAACCCGACCGCGGCTGAGGAACGGGGGAGAAAGGGGAGCGGACGAATCCAGACCGGTACATCCCGTGCCGGCGACAGGTGGCGCGACCGCATCGAGGCCACCCATCCCTCCAACCGAACTCCCCACCGAGCACGAGGAAAGGAGGAGGAGGAGCGGACGCATCCGGACCAGCAAACTGTGCCGGCGATAGGTGGCGCGACCGCATCGAGGCCACCCGTCCCTCCTACCTAGCTCCTCCGCGGGCACCCCCGTGACGCCCCACCATGGTAGCTGGCACATATCTCCGCGAGGCCATCTGCAAACGCGCGCCCGCCGAGGAGGGAAACAAAATCGACCCGCCGCCGTAGCCCAGGAAGCTCACCAGGGAGGCTCTCCCGCACCGAGCGTCGCCGTCCAGGCGCAAGGGCCCGCCTGGATGAGGGTCGCTCACCTCCACCGCTGCCGCGCCGCCTCCTTACCATCGAGCTCCGGCGAAAGGGCCTCCCGCGGACCAGGCCGCCCGCAGCCCGCAGTGTCAGGGGCGGATCCGGATGCGCCGCCGCGCCATCACCACCCACTGGCCTGCCGCACACGCACTGCAGCGCCGCCACCCCCCACCAGCATAGCCATGGCACAGGGCGGCCGCCCGCAGCCTAGTGCGCCCCCAGCCGCGCCTCGTGGCGACCAGATCTGAGCGCCGCCGCCAGAGATGCCCACACCATCCCCGGCCAGCACGAGCGCGCCACCACCGCGCTGTTTGTCACGTCGCCAGCCTGCACCGCCGCTGCAACTCAACGCCAATGAGCAGCCACGCCGCCACGCCCGTTGCCAAGCGCTGTGTCCCCTGCCGGCCGCCACATCCCGCGCCGAAGCCGCGGCGCGAGGAGACGAGGAACCCCGCCGCTGCCGGCGACAACCGGGCTTCGCCCAGCCGCGCCCTCGGGCGGCGGCGAGGGGGAAGGAGAGTAGAGAGGGGAGACCCGGCGGTGGCGATGGCTAGGGTTCCCTCTCGGTCGCGCGCAGGGCGACGCGAGAGGGAACAGCCTTCACTGGCTTTTTCAAAGTTGATCCCTGGTGAGCAATTTCAATAGCTTCTCGTCTTGTTGTTGTTGCCAATTGGACCTGGCTCGCTTTGTGGTTGGTGGGAGGGACCTTCATCAATCCTGGCATCCCTGTGCTCATGTCGTAGTAGACGATCTGGTCACCGTGGCGTGTTAGCCAGTGGAGGACGCCACCGTGAAGGACGGCAGTGTCGCTGTACAATTTGACCGACCACCATGGGAACTGATGGTGTCTCGCCTGAGTAGCAATAGGCTCCCAAGTACTCGAGGATGACGTGGAGGCATGTTCTTCGATGCTCGCTCCCCATTTATTGGCAAATAATAGCATGAACGAGTCGTCGATGCCATCCACTGAAGTGAGTAGGACATACTTCTGCGAGCTCATGTTACTATTGAAACCTGGCGGTTTTGCGAGAAAGGTGCGTTGGCCACTCATGGGATCACACACGCATACGTCAATGTTGGTGGTTGAAGTTGCCTCGAACTATGAGGGGCCTGCGATCAAGGACGACGACGCCACGGTGAGACGTCACCAGATCATACTCCCGGAGGATGTTAGCAGAGTTACGTGACGTGAAGGGCGAGAGATAGTCGTAGCAGAAGGACGCAGCTGAAAGAGGGAGAAGGATCGAAGGATTCAACACACTTTCGATTAGCTCTGCGGCTGAGGGTATGTACAGTTTACAGGCTGATTGTGTGCCACTACCTGAGGCCGATCATGGGCTGCATCGTGCCGACTACACACACTCTAGCGCTGACTCAAGTCGCGCTGTATACACAATACACACTCCATACGCGTATACTCTAACACCCCCCAGCAGTCTTGGCGGCGGCCGGCTCGACGCAAAGACTGGCTCGGAATTGAAGAAAAGCGTTCGTAGGCCGGCCTTTAGTCATGATGTCGGCGAGTTGCTGCTTGGTGGGGATGTGCAGGACGCGGAATTCACCCAGTGCCACGCGCTCCCGAACGAAATGGATGTCGAGCTCCACATGTTTGGTGCGGCGATGGTGGATGGGATTCGCGGAGAGGTAGCAGGCCGAAACATTGTCGCAGAAGACCACGGTCGCCGAGCGGACTGGAAGCAGCAGCTCGCCGAGGAGTTGACGGAGCCAAAGGCACTCGGCAACGGCGTTGCCGACTTCGCGGTACTCAGCTTCGGCGCTGGACCGCGACACCGTAGCTTGGCGCTTGGAAGACCAGGAGACGAGCGCGTCGCCGAGGTAGATGCAGAAGGCAGACGTCGAACGGCGTGTGTTGGGGCAGCCGGCCCAGTTGGCGTCGGTGAACGCCCGTAGGTCCAAGGAAGCGGAGGCGCGAAGGTGCAAGCCGTGGGATGGCACACCACGCACGTACCATAGCACGCGTTTGATGAGAGCGTGGTGATTGTCCCCCGGGTCATGCATGTGCAGACAGATCTGCTGCACGGTGTACGCGAGCTCCGACCTGGTGATGGTGAGGTACTGCAGTGCGCCAGCGAGGCTGCGGTACGCCGATGGATTAGCGAGGCGTGGCCCCTTGGCGTGTGGCAGCTTGCCCTTCGTGTCGATTGGCGTCGGGGACGGCTTGCGTGTCACCTGTTGGCAGAGGAAGAAACCAGCAGCAGTGCGTGTCACCTGAATGCCGAGGAAGAACAGAAGAGGGCCCAGGTCCTTCATGGCGAATTCGCCGGTGAATGATGCGTTGGAGAAGTGCCGGAGTCGAAGCAGTGAGGACGATGTCGTCGACGTAGAGGAGGAGGAACGCAGCGTCGTTGCCGTGGGCGTAGGTGAACAGCGACGAGTCAGACCGAGTGCTATTTGAGCCCGTACAGAGACTTGTTCAGGCGACAGACGTGGTGTGGTTGTTGTTCGTCGACGAACCCGGCAGGTTGAAGACAGTAGACCATCTCGGCGAGTGTGCCGTGCAGGAACGCATTCTTGATGTCCAGCAGGTGTACAGGCCACCGCCATGATACGGCGACTGTGAGGACAGCCCGGATGGTGGCTGGCTTGACCACCGGAGAAAACGTCTCACTGTAGTCGACGCCGGCGCGCTGATGGAAGCCGCGGACGACCCACCGTGCTTTATACCATTACAGGGTGCCGTCGGCGCAGAATTTATGCTTGAAGACCCATTTTCCGGTGATCAAGTTGGCACCGGGTGGCCGCGGCACAAGCTCCCAGGTGCGGTTGGAGACGAGTGCAGAGAACTCGTCGCGCATGGCGACAAGCCAGTTAGGATCGCGCATGGCGACCCGCACGGAGCTCGGCAACGGAGAGAGTGCAGTGGACGACGAAGCGGTGGCGGCGTAGTACTTGGGATTTGGCCGGAAAGTGCCGGCCTGGGCTCGTGTCATGATGCGGGTCGGGGCGGTGGGCGCAGCGGGAGGAGCGCCCTTGTTGGGTGCCAACGAAGAGCCCGCGCCGTCCGATGCAGAAGGAGCAGTGGAGCTTGAACCAGTGCAGCGCGCGGGGGGCGCGGAGGCGGCGGAACCGCCCGCATCAGATCCAACGGCAGAGCTTTACCTGGTGGAGCGCGCGCTGGATGAAGAAGCGTCAGAGCCGCCCGTAGCGGATCCAACGGTGCTATTTGAACCAGTGGGCGACAGCGGTGCGTCAGTGGGCCGATCCGAGCCAGATCCAGAGGGCGAAGAACCTGTAGAACAGGTGGAGCGCCCAGGGATGGCGGAGCTGGCGGAGCGGGCGGAGTGGCGTGTGCAAAAGGGAAGATCTCCTCATGGAAGTACACATGGCGGGAAGTAAGAACTAGCTTGGACCCGAGGTCGAAACAGCGATACCCGCGATGATCAGCAGGGTAGCCAAGGAAAACACATTTGGTGGAACGAAAATCAAGCTTGTGGCGCGCCGTGGAAGCAGTGTTTGGATAGCAAAGGCAGCTGAAGACGCGGAGCATGCTGTAGTCGGGAGAAACGCCGAGAAGAAGCTCATGGGGGTGCGCGGCGAGCTGCTGTGACAGGGGCGTCTGTTCATCAGAAACGTGGCCGTGTTCAGAGCTTCAGCCCAGAAGCGAGGCGGCAGTGAGGCATCAAAAAGGAGAGCACGCACACTGTCGTTGAGTGTACGCAGAGTGCGCTCGGCTTTGCCGTTCCACTGGCTGATGTAGGGGCAGGAAAGGCGAAGGACAGTTCCATGAGAGGCGAGGAACTCGCGTGAGGCATGACTGTCAAACTCACGTCTGTTGTCGGTCTGCACAGAGAACACCGGCAGCTGAAACTGAGTGCGTGCGTAGGCATAGAAATCATGTAGGATGGGGAGGACCTCGGACTTGTGTTTGAGTGGGAACGTCCAGACATAATGTGTATAATCATCGACAATAACTAAGTAAAATTGATATCCCGAAATGCTAGATATAGGGGAGGTCCATACATCCAGATGAAGCAACTAAAAAGGGAAATAACTGCAACTAAGCGACTCTGAAAAAGGAAGACACGTGTGCTTGCCAAGGCGACACGCATGGCAGGGATGCGGCGTGGTTTTGTTGAAACTAAACGAAGAGCAGCTAGCAACATGCTGGAGCTGTGCAGCCCCGGGGTGTCCAAGCCGCCACTAGTAGAAAAAGGGTCAAACGTGCAGCACATTAGTGCCGGTTTGTATTAGAGCCGGCACTAATGTATACATTAGTGCCGGTTCCAACGGCTAGCCGGGCCGCTCTCATTAGTACCGGTTCGTGGCTAACCTTTAGCACCGGTTCGTGCCACGAACCGGTACTAATGAGGGTGGTGGCAGGATGTTGTCAGTCTGGGCCCCCTCCAGCACCTTTATTACCGGTTCGTGGCACGAACCGGTACTATAGGTCCTCCTGCATATAAACCCTTCGTCCAGCTCGCTCTGTTCTCCCCCCTTTCCCCTCTCCACTCCTCTTTGTTCTTCCTCTTCTCCCCTCGAGCTCATCACACATTTTGCCCAAAATTTGTCAAGATTTGAAGGCCCCCATCCATTCAAGTGATCACAAAGGTTAGCAACTATGTCCTTTCATCTCTCATTGCTAGATTAGCTCTTCCCATGCTTTGTATAGTTACTAATTTGTGAGTTTAGTAATTTGGGGAAATATATATATATATATATATATATATATATATATATATATATATATATATATATATATATATATATATATATATATATATATATATATATCTGTGTGTGTGTGTGTGTGTGTGTGTGTGTGTGTGTGTGTGTGCTAGTATTTGATTTATATTCAATTTGAGGTCAAAAATAACACTTAGTTTGCATATGTAGGTGTAGTTTACTTAGTGCCTTCTAAATCTCCGTCGTAACCACCGCCGATCGCCAGACCGTCCGTCACGGCACCACCTTGTGGTGAGCCTCTTGTTCATGAAATTTTATATAAAAAATTGATGTTTGTGTGATTTGGATATATAGTTAATCATGTAATAATTATCTTACCCGTACGTTGTTTGTTATACATAGTGCCATGGTTTTGATATCCGTCCCCGTCGGCCCTCGTCCTTGTTATGATTCGGATGTGGTATATTCTCTTTTAAAACTATTTGTTGCATTTCGTGTTTATGACAAATTATGCCCATCCAGTTGACATAGATATTTTTATCTAGGAGGTATGTGAACAGGAAATTCCAACCGACCCTATTGTCGAGAGGTTAAATTTAGTTGAAAGAGAAAACGAGTACTTGAAAGAAAAATTGAAAAGAATTGAGGGGGAGAAGATGGAATTGGAGTTGCATGTTGTTGATGTCGTCGATGATCACAAGATCAAGATGGAGAAAATGCGCTTGAAGAATAGAAAGATTAGAAAATATGCCATCGATAGTGAGGCTTGGTATCATTATGCTGTTGGATCAATTGTTACCTTAGTTGCGATCTTGATCGCATTTGTTGTTGCATTTAAATGCTTTAGCTAAAGATTTATTTGTTTGTTGCATTTAAGTGTTGTATGAACTTTATGTATGAACTTGTATTAATTTAGTCTACTCGGTGTTGTGTAATGAAGATGAGCCGGCAATGGATGTACGATGACCGATGCTCTCCCCAGTTCTTTGAGGGCATGCATACTTTTCTGCTTGCGGCTGAGGCAAACAAGCGGGCGGATGGTTTTATGCCTTGTCCATGTGCTGGCTGTAAGAATGGTCACAATTACTCTACGTCAAGAACCATTCACGTCCACCTGTTTGAGTCCGGTTTCATGCCCCACTATAATGTTTGGACCAAGCACGGAGAAAGAGGGGTTATGATGGAAGACAATGAAGAAGAAGAGGATGACGACAGCTATCCTGGCCATGGGTTCCCTGAATACGATGATACAACAATGGGGGAAGAAGCTGAGCCGGCAATGCGGGAAGAAGCTGAAGAAGAGGCATCAGATGAGTCAATTGATGATCTAGGTCGGGCCATTGCCGATGCAAAGAAAAACTGCGCAAGTGATTTGGAGAAGAAGAAGTTGCAGCGCATGTTAGAGGATCACAAAAAAATGTTGTACCCGAATTGCGTAGGTGACAAGAAAAAGCTGGGCACCACACTAGAATTGCTGCAATGGAAGGCAGAGAATGGTGTATCTGACAAGGGATTTGGAAAGTTGCTGGTAATGATAAAGGATATGCTTCCAAAGGACAACGAATTTCCCGAGAGTACTACGAAGCAAAGAAGGCTGCCTGCCCTCTAGGGTTAGAGGGGCAGAAGATACATGCATGCCCTAATGATTGCATCCTCTACCGCGGTGAGTACGAGGATTTGAACGCTTGCCCGGTATGTGGTGCATTGCGCTATAAGATCAGCCGCGATGAGCCTGGTGATGTCGAGGGCGAGCGCCCCAGGAAGAAGATTCCTGCCAAGGTGATGTGGTATTCTCCTATAATACCACGGTTGAAACGTTTGTTCCAAAACAAAGAGCATGCCAAGGCAATGCGATGGCACAGAGAAGACCGTAAGAAAGACAGAAAGTTGAGAGTACCACGACGGGTCGCGATGGAGAAAAATCGAAAGAAAGTATGGGAAGGAGTTTGCAGATGACGCAAGGAGCGTATGGTTTGGTCTAAGCGCAGATGGCATTAATCCTTTTGGGGAGCAGAGCAGCAACCATAGCACCTGGCCTGTGACTCTATGTTTGTATAACCTTCCTTCTTGGTTGTGCATGAAGCGGAAGTTCATTATGATGCCAGTGCTCATCCAAGGCCTTAAGCAACCCGGCAACGACATTGATGTGTACCTAAGGCCATTAGTTGAAGAACTCTTACAACTGTGGAATGGAACAGGTGTACGTGCGTGGGATGAGCACATGGGGGAAGAATTTGACCTAAAGGCGTTGCTGTTCGTGACCATCAATGATTGGCCTGCTCTCAGTAACCTTTCAGGACAGACAAACAAGGGATACCGCGGATGCACGCACTGTTTGGATGATACCGATGTTGGGGAACGTAGTAATTTCAAAAAATTTCCTACGCACACGCAAGATCATGGTGATGTATAGCAACGAGAGGGGAGAGTGTTGTCTACCCTCGTAGACCCGGCGAAGCGATCTGGCGTAGAGGAAGTAGTCGACGTTCTCCTCGCGATCCGACCGATCCGGCGCCGTTACTCCGACGCCCCGAGTTCTTGACACACGACAGCTCGATGACGTCCCTCGTACTCGATCCAGCCGAGTGTCGAGGAGAGTTTCATCAAGACGACGGCGTGGGACGATCTTGATGTTTCACGGCGCAGGGCTTCGCCTAAGCTTCGCGACGGTATGACCGAGGTGGAATATGGTGGAGGGGGGCACCGCACACGGCTAAGGAACGATCTAAAGATCAACTTGTGTGTTCCAAGGTGCCCCCCTGCCCCCGTATATAAAGGAGCAGGGGGAGGGGGGCGGCCAAGGGGAGGCGCGCCAGGAGTCCTACTCCTCTGGGAGTAGGATTCCCCCAATCCTAGTTGGACTAGGATTCCGGAGGGGGAAAGAGAGAGAGGGGGCGGCCCCTTCTCCTAGTCCTAGTAGGACTAGGGAAGGGGGAGGCGCGCCCACCTAGGGCTGGCCCTTCTCCTTTCCACTAAGGCCCATCGAGGCCCATTTACCTCCCGGGGTTCCGTAACCTCCGGTACTCCAGAATTCCGCCCGAACCATTCAACTCCAAACATAGGCTTCAATATATCAATCTTTATGTCTCGACCATTTCGAGACTCCTCGTCATGTACGTGATCACATCCGGGACTCGAACTCCTTCGTACATCAAAATACATAAACTCATAATAAGCATCATCGAAACCTTAAGCGTGCGGACCCTACGGTTCGAGAACAATGTAGACATGACCTAGAACTATTCACGGTCAATAACCAACAGCGGGACCTGGATGCCCATATTGGTTCCTACATATTCTACGAAGATCTTTATCGGTCAGACCGCATAACAACATACGTTGTTCCTTTGTCATCGGTATGTTACTTGCCCGAGATTCGATCGTCGGTATCCAATACCTAGTTCAATCTCGTTATCGCAAGTCTCTTTACTCGTTCCGTAATACATCATCTCACAACTAACTCATTAGTTGTAGTGCTTGCAAGGCTTCATGATGTGCATTACCGAGAGGGCCCAGAGATACCTCTCCGACAATCGGAGTGACAAAACCTAATCTCAAATACGCCAACCCAACATCGCCTTTGGAGACACCTGTAGTACTCCTTTATAATCACCCGATTACGTTGTGACGTTTGGTAGTACCCAAAGTGTTCCTCCGGTAAACGGGAGTTGCATAATCTCATAGTTACAGGAACATGTATAAGTCAAGGATAAAAGCAGTAGCAACATACTAAACGATCGTGTGCTAAGCTAAGGGAATGGGTCATGTCAATCAGATCATTCTATTAATGATGTGACCTTGTTAATCAAATAACAACTCCTTGTTCATGGTCAGGAAACATAACCATCTTTGATTAACAAGCTAGTCTAGTAGAGGCATACTAGTGACATATTGTTTTGTCTATGCATTCACACATGTATCATGTTTCCGGTTAATACAATTCTAGCATGAATGATAAACATTTATCATGAAATAAGGAAATAAATAATAACTTTATTATTGCCTCTAGGGCATATTTCCTTCAACCGACAGTATATATTTGAATAGTTGTAAGAAGAATGTCTACCTGGGACATCGTCGATTTCTTCTGAGCAGGCATCCCATAGGAAAGAAAGGCAAGCATTTCAAAGGTGAGGCGGATCACCGGACGAAGCCTCGCCACCATACTGGTGCTGATGTACATGATATGGTCAAGGATTTGAAGGTGATATTTGGAAAGGGTCCTGGCGGACAACCTGTTCCGAAGGACGCGGATGGACGCGCACCCATGTGGAAGAAGAAATCTATATTTTGGGACCTGCCATATTGGAAAGACCTAGAAGTCCGCTCCGCAATCGACGTGATGCATCTGACGAAGAATCTTTGTGTGACCCTGCTTGGCTTCTTGGGCGTGTATGGGAAGACAAAAGATACACCTGAGGCACGGGTGGACCAGCAACGTATGCACCGAGAAGACGGCATACATCAGGGTCATGCAAGCTACGCTCTTACCAAAGAAAAGAAGGAAATCTTCTTTGAATGCCTGCTCAGTATTAAGGTACCGTCTGGCTTCTCGTCGAATATAAAGGGAATAATAAACATGGCAGAGAAAAAGTTCCAGAACCTAAAGTCTCATGACTGCCACGTGATTATGATGCAACTGCTTCCGGTTGCATTGAGGGGGCTTCTACCGGAAAACGTTCGATTAGCCATTGTGAAGCTATGTGCATTTCTCAATCCATCTCTCAGAAGGTAATCGATCCAGAATTCATACCAAGGTTACAAAATGATTTGGTGCAATGTCTTGTCAGTTTCGAGTTGGTGTTCCCACCATCCTTCTTCAACATCATGACGCACGTCCTAGTTGACCTATGCGAAGAGATTAACGTTTTGGGTCCTGTATTTCTACACAATATGTTCCCCTTTGAGAGGTTCATGGGAGTCTTAAAGAAATATGTTCATAACCGTGCTAGGCCAGAAGGATGCATCTCCAAGGCCCATCAAAATGAGGAGGTCATTGAGTTTTGTGTTGACTTTATTCCTGACCTTAAGCCGATTAGTGTTCCTGAATCGCGGCATAAGGGCAGACTGGATGGAAAAGGCACGCTAGGAGGGGAACAAATAATATGTATGGACGGACATTCTCTCACTGAAGCACACTACACAGTTCTACAGAATTCCACCTTGGTGGCTCCGTATATGGATGAACACAAGAATTTGCTACGCTCCAAACACCCGGAGCGGTCTATGACTAGATTACACGTGAACAAACCAGGAGTTTTGCCAACTAGATGCAGACACGTACCATGCATGACACCTCTATTGAAGATGACATGTACTTGCTGTCTCAGTTACCATCTTCGAATATAATGACTTTCAAAGGGTACGAGATAAATGGTAATTCATTTTACACGATCGCCCAGGATAAGAAGAGCACCAACCAAAACAGTGGTGTCCGCTTTGATGCAGAAACCAAGACGGGAAAGGAAACATATTATGGTTATATACAGGACATATGGGAAGTTGACTATCGACGTGGTTTAAAGGTCCCTTTGTTTTGGTGAAAATGGGTCGATATGACACGAGGCGGGGTAACGGAAGACCCGCAGTACGGAATGACAACAGTGGATCTCAACAATCTTGCGTATGCAGACGAACCATTCGTCCTAGCCAATGATGTGGCACAGGTTTTCTATGTGAAGGAAATGTCTACCAAGCCAAGAAAAAGAAAAGATAAGGAAGCGAATGCATCGTACGATGAGCCAAAGCGGCACATAGTTCTTTCTGGGAAGAGAAACATCGTGGGAGTGGATGATAAGACAGACAAGTCAGAAGATTATGAAAAGTTTGATGAAATTGCTCCATTCACAGTGAATATTGACCCGAGCATCCGGTTAAATGATGAAGATTTTCCATGGTTACGGCGCAAAGGGACACACGCGAAGAAAAAGTTTCACACCCAAAGATCTGGGATGTGATCAGCTTCACTATCATCACTTTCTTTCGTGTTTCACACCCAGGAGGGAATGTCTGTAATAGTTAGGGTAGTTATGTGTTTTGGCATTTGAAACGCGAAGAAATTTTATGTGCAAACAAATTCTTTTCATGCATTTACTGATTTTTCTTCCAGCTAAATGACCCTGAAATTGAAAAGCAATTCAAATGAACTCAGAAAAGGTTGAAAGTTGGCATGGTATCATAATTTCATACAAATAGCATGTGCAATAAAGTAGAGAGGGTTACGGCAAAAACTGGATGCACTTCGTGTACAAAATGGACAATCTCTTTCAAAGTATCAGGGTTTCCGACGAAAACTAACTGTTACAAAGGCATTTCATTTTTTAAATAACCTAAGCATTACTAAATTAAATATAATGATAAAACACACTAATATTAAACATAAGAAAAAAGAATCACTGAAAAAACTTTTTTCAAAGTTAAGTTATTCACAAACTAGTGATTCACACAAATTTCAAATAATTCAAAATTTAAACTATTCAAATTTGAAATCTACCGGGACTAACAGAAAGTTAGTAATTTTTTGTACCTAAAGCAAAAATATTCACAAATAAACTCTAAATACAGCAAAAAAACAACTTAAAAATAAATAAAACAAAAAAAAGCAAAATAAAATTAAGAAAAAAAAGCCCGCCTACTGGGCCAAAGCGGCCTGCATACGACTAGCGACACAACCTTTCGTTGGGCCAGGATGCAGGCCCGCGAAGGCCCAGTAGGCCCACAAGGCGAGGAGGACAGTAGACCCAAGAGGCCTGATTAGGAGAGGAGCTCGAGAGAGCTATCGACTGGGATTATAAACCGGTCATGTAGCCCTCGACTAGCGAGGTGGGACTAAACTTCCGCACCGCACTGCTGCCAACAAGACCCCTTTAGTACCGGGTCGTGGCACAAACAGGTACTAATGGGGCGCCTATAGTACTGGTTTGTGCCACCACCCGGTACTAAAGGGGGTCGCTTCCCGCCGCATGGCCTGACCAAAACAGACCTTTAGTACCGGTTGGTGGCTCCAACCGGTACTAAAGGTGCCTTCTATATATACAACTGCTACGAAATTTTCAGTTTCCCTCTGTTTTTGTTCCTCTGTTCCGTCGTCTTCGTCGCATCCCGCCACCCTCGATCGTCTCCGACGTCGCCGCTCGTCTCCATCGCCGCCCCCGTCCCCGTCGCCGGTGTGATATCCTGGCTTATTAGGGATGATAGACTACTCATATCAATAAGGAATTCCTTCTTTTCCGGGAGCCCATTCGGACAGAACTCCAAAGTTAAGCGTGCTCAGCTTGGAGTAGTCTCAGATGGGTGACCGACCGAAGTTGCTCCCGGTGCGCACGAGTGAGGACAAAGTCGCAGAAAAGACTAGTATTGATCTGTGGGGCGATCTAGATCTCGCCAGAGAACGCACCACCGCGGTGTGTCCGGCGTTATAAGTTGGTATCGAGCCGACCCTCGCGGTTACACGGATGGTTGCGTCAGGTGCGCGGTCATGTTGTTCATGACGTTTGTGACCCGTCGTGGCACGGCATGGCACATGTACCGGACTGGATGCACTGACGGTTGTGCCAAGAGGGAACGTTCTGTGGCCCGACGAGGACGTCGGTTCCTCTGAGTGTGGGTGTATGTGATATCCTGGCTTATTAGGGATGATAGACTACTCATATCAATAAGGAATTCCTTCTTTTCCGGGAGCCCATTCGGACAGAACTCCAAAGTTAAGCGTGCTCAGCTTGGAGTAGTCTCAGGATGGGTGACCGTGAGTCTCAGGAAGTTGCTCCCGGGTGCGCATGAGTGAGGACAAAGTGCGCAGAAAAGACTAGTATTGATCTGTGGGGCCAGTCTAGATCCCGCCAGGAGTAACGACCACCGGCGGGTGTGTCCGGGGCGTTACAGCCGGCCTCGTCTCCGTCGCCGCCCCGGACCCGTCCCCGTCGCGACGTCTCCTCGCCTCGCCGTCGCCTCTCCTCGCCGTCGCCTCGCGGTCGCCGTCGCCCGCTGTGAGTCCTCCAGCCCCGAGCCCGTACACACACACACAAGCATGTTTAATTAGTTTAGATAATTAGTCTTTAATTAGTTTAGATTATTTAGATTATTATTTTGTATGTTTAATTAGTTTAGATAATTAGTGTTTAATTAGTTTAGATTATTTAGATTATTATTTTTTCACTATTATACATGTATGAATGCATGTTAGATGGATATAATTAGTGCTTAATCAGTTAGAAATTAGTGTTATATAGAAATGTTAGAAATTAGTGTTATATAGAAATGTTAGAAATGTTAGAAATTTTAGTGTTATTTAGATTATTTAGATTAGCATAATTAGTGTTATATAGAAATGTTAGAAATTTTAGTTATCAAAATCCAATCATTAAAAAATGTTACTTTTTATGGGCATATAGCTAGTATTTGTTCTCGACGATGCCCGCCCGCATCCTCGCCGTCGACCCGTCATGACGATGTCCAGCCGACCCATGTCCGGATCTGGGCTCACGAGCTGGCATTGGGAGGTGTTGCTTGAGGGCGCGCCTTGATGAGGAACACGGCCGCGGGTCCCATCGTCGACCCTGATCTCGTTTGGTGGCATTCGCGTGGGCGGTTTGGTGCGGAGGGACCCGCCCCGCCGCAGGTGGTACGTCGCCGTGTCGTGGAGGAGGACGAGCACGCCCATCGCTACATGGTTGCGTTAGAGGCGGCAGGTTCTCCAATACGTGGCAAGATCTTCGGGATCTCACTTCAGCTATGATCCCGTGAGGTTCCTTCTCTTTGGGTGTCCACCGCCGCGCCGGAGGAACCGCGAGTGTCCTAGATTCTTCTGTAGTATTCGATCTTTATTAGCTAATAGCCAGTGATGTACTATTCAATATTATATATTATTCGAGACGATGTATTCGAGATTATATCTATTATTCTAGACGATGTATTTGAGATTATATCTATTATTCGAGACGATGTAATTTGAATACTAAATTGTTTTATATTTCTTTTGGATTAGTTAAACAAAAGCTATGGCAGACAATACCGATAGGGAGGGAGAACAGACCATGTTCGATATGATACGCGGGCCAGATGATAATCAGAATGAAGAAGGTTATGACGGCTCCGAATTTCTAAACAACACCGGAGAGGGTGATATGATATTCGATCGCGACGATGAAATTGATGAAGTCATGAACTATGATTATGACGATGACGAAGAACATGTTGATCCTGAAACAACAAACAGCGGCGAGGTATATATATTTATATAAGCAGGCATCTGGTGATCATCACATGTTTTAAATGACTTGAAGACATATTAACGAATCGATCTTTGTTCTTTCAGCCATCCGGATCGAGCAAATCTTCAGGCAAAATGACGAAACGAGGCCCGAACAAAAAGTTGAAGCCGGGCGTAAACTACAATATCGAGGCATGCGGCCCTACTGGCAAACCATTAGCGCCTAAGAAGATTGCGGACAAGTTCATTCATCAGTGCGGAGTTCTTGTGAAGGACCAACTCCCAATCAAACTTCAAGAATGGAGAGCGCCAGCAAAGCCACGTCCAGATGTTACTTTTGTCGACAAGAATCAAAAAGATCTGCTTTGGGATACTCTCATGGAACATTTCACCCTATCAGATCATTTCACAGAAGCAGAAGTGGAGAAAGTCAAAGAGGCTGCTCTTAGGATGATGGCGATTGCATTCAAGAACTACAAGAATCGTGAATGGAACAAGTACGTCAAGGGAGGAAGGAAGACTCCAGTATTCAAGGGAACACTGGAGAACCAACGTGATCATTAGGACGATTTCGTGAAATTCAAGGATTCAGAATTAGCTAAGGAACGGTCGAGAATAAACAAGAAGAATGCCGAAAAAAAGGATAAGTTCCATAAGCTGGGGCCAGGTGGCTATGCGGTGGCAATGCCTAAGTGGGATAAGTCTGAGAAAGAGATGGAGGATGCAGGTGTCACTCCGGCTACTAAGAGCTGGCCCCCCAGGGTCAGGACTTGGTTCTATGCGCATGGGGGGGAGTTGGACCTGGAGACAGGCAATGTTTCGACGAGGGCAAGTCTGAAGGGAGCCGACGATGCGATACTTGTTGCAATAGAAGAGGCACGAACGGGGGTGTTCCAGCCCAACAGAGAGAACGACGAGCTTACGCGTGCCCTGGGAAATCCTGAACACCCGGGAAGAACACGAGGCAAGGGCGCTATGCCGTGGTATGAGGGGTTTTCAGACTGGAACAACGACTACAGAACCCGTGCGAGAAAGAAAATTGCGGAGGAGAAGAAGAGGAAGATGGAGGAGGAGCAGAGGAAGCGGGACTATAAACGCCTTGAAGGCCTAGAAGCAAGTCAAGCGGAATTGGTAGTCAAATTCCAGCGGTAGCAGGAGCAGATCGACTCACTTACCCATCAAAGGGGGTCTCAGCAGCTGCAGCAGCTAGCGGATGATCCAGCATTGGATAGCACCGGCCCATCCATGCCGAGAAGCAGCGTGGGTTCTGTCCCGGACGACGCAATGCTGGGTAGATACCCCGTGGATGACATCTCGGAGAACACTAACTGCGAGCTACACGTCAAAATGAAGAACATATCCATGAAGGTGGCGGACGGCTGTGCTTTCACAAATCCCCCCGAGGCAACCTTCCATTGCAACCCGATTCCAGCGGGCTATGCTCGTGTCTTGGTTGATGAGGTGGTGGACCCACCATATTCGGGGCTACAGCTTGACATTGCTAGAGGTGACGGCGAGCGCTTTCTCGGAGAGGCCAAACATCGTATCATCCTATGGAAAAAGGATTGCATCATCTTTCGAAGGCCACCGACACCGCGTCAGCCAAGTCCTCGTCGAAGTCCGCCACCGAGTCCGCAGACTCCCGCTCCTGCAAGTCCACCAATTCCGCCAAAGTGTCAGGCCACTCCTCCTCCTCCAAGTCCGGAAAAGTGTCAGGACAATCCTCCTCCTCCATGTCCGCCACAGCGTCAAACGTCCACTCCTCCAAGTCCGGCACAACCTCAGGCCACTCCTCCTCGTCCAACTCAGTCCCGTCAGCCGTCTCCGCCGCCTCAGCAATCGCAGAAGAGACACCCCGCAGCTATGGTGCGTAGTGGTACGAGTCGAGGTAGTACAGGAAGTACAGGCGGAGCCAAGCGATATAAATATGGTCCAAGCCTCAAGCCTCTTCCGCAGAGGTCTTATGACAGGTCCGAGGAGGAAATCACAGCCATATCGAAGGCCGAGGTGGAAGCCATTTTGCACCGAAACCGCCACCGCCGCCAAGGGAGAAAGTGCCCGAGGAAACGATTGACCACTTCATTCGTATGGCTCAACCACCAGCTCCCAAGCATGTTGACACAGACTATGAGCGCCACATCAGGAAGTTAAATCGAGCACTTCTACAAAGGGAGGCGAGCACGTCTACATCGGGATCGAGCAAACAAGAAGCAGCTGCCAAAAAATGCGGGAAAACCATTCCACAGCTGGGAGAACAGGCGGCGCAATCGATCCCCTCGCTTGTTGTGCCAACAACAGGTGACAGTACGTGCGCCCAATATTATTGTGGGCAAACAGTGCATGTTCCCGAGGTGGGCAATGTGGTAATAACGGAGGAGCATATAATGCAGGCTGAAGTTCTCAACATCACTGTTGGACAACTCCTCGAGATCGAGCCCATGCCTTTGCTTAGAGAGGATGAAGTAAAACGGAAATATGTCCGGGGCCAACCTTTGGTCGCGCCAGACAAGGTCAAGAACCTCCCAACAAGAATGTATGAATTGCATCAATGGTACATGAATATTACCAAGATTTCAGAGCGATTGTCCCTCATGGTGAATGTCAAGCAGGACCATTACTACCATGAGAAAGCTGTGTCCGTTGAGTATTTAGAACTGTTTCAGTTATACAATCAAGACGCACTCGACAAATCTATCGTCAGTTGCTATTGTCTGTAAGTGATTTCTTTCTATAATTTAAGTCTCAAGCTAGCTGTAGTGATCCTTTTGATCAATCATTACCTGTAATTATCCTCACTATATTCTTTTCTGTGGTATTATGCAGGATGAAGATATATGAAATGAGAAAAGGTGGACGCTTTGGCATTGGGTTCATTGACCCAAACACCGTTAATGAATACACATGGAAGATAAATCAACATTGTGCAAAGGAAGTAGAGGACAGGATGCTAAAGTTCTTGAAGCGCCTCAAATACAATGAAGATATACTACTTCCTTACAACTTCCAGTGAGTCACACTGTCTTGTACTACAAATTCTCTGTTTTTGCCTACTAGCTAGCTACATGTTTTTGCTTACATATGCCCGCTTAATTAAGACATGTAAACGTGTGTGCATGCACATTTCACTGGGTCTTGTGTATCATTAAAGTTGACGCCGGAACAGTTGAAGTACTCGACTCACTAATCTCAGAAAAAACTGACTATAACATCTTGTATGGGATAGTCAACTGGTAATTTCAATCATTATTAACTATATATCTCGGCCTATTTAGTTCGTCATTTCATGATATGAATTATTTAATAACCCCTTTATTCATTTTCTTTGTCGGCGGGCAGGGCTTGGGCAAGATTCATCAGCGTCACGAAAGGTGAATGGAAACATAAGCTTAAATGGATTCGACCCAAGGTAAGTAATTAAGTAGTACTAGCTAGCTAGCTAGCTGCCATCTCTTTAATTATCATGCTTGATTAATTATTATCTGATCAAATTCCATTCTCGTAAAGGCCTCAAGCAGCGCAGGGACTGATCTGTGTGCATTCTGCGTTTGCGAGAACATTCGCATGATGGCGTCCGAAAGGAGCAGATCTCAAAGACAGCAATGGGTACGCTTGTCAGAACACTATTCACAATTTTTATACCATTATCAATATCTAGTCACACAACTAATACACATGCATATTGATCTCCTTCTTAACAGTTCAAAGAGGTGCGGGAGAAGCTCATAGAAAGGCAGCGCGTAGAAGCACTTCAAGAGGAAATAGCGGGATTTTTCCTCGACCAGGTCATAAATCCGAATGGAGAATTCTATTACCAGCTACCGCTCCCATGAAAATCACTTCCAATTGTCATCATGCTCCGAAGGCACCAATTAGGCTAATGCCACTGACTCCGAAGGCAACATTCATATGTAGGAGAAATTGTATATAGCTATACATGTGTGTATGTGTGAATTAATTAATATGGTGGTTTGTGAGACATTGATGATATATATATGCATGATTGGTTCTACTAGAAATATATATATATATATATATATATATATATATATATATATATATATATATATATATATATATATATATATATATATATATATATATATATATATAACGTGTACAATGTGTAGTATCGTAAAATACCAGCAAACGAAATAGAATTAAAATGGAAACACAAAATTAAATGAAAAACAAATCATAAAACTTAAAAAAACCCAAACCTTATAGTACCGGTTGGTCTTACCAACCGGTACTAAAGGGCTCCAGGCCCCCGGAGCTGGCTCGTGCCACGTGGTTACCCTTTAGCACCGGTTCGTGCTGAACCGGTACTAAAGGGGGGAGGGCCTTTAGTGACCACAATTTAGTGCCGGTTATGTAACCGGCACTACAGGGCCTTACGAACCGGTGCTAATGCCCGGTTCTGCACTAGTGCGCTGATGCAGACGAGCAGTAGTGACGACGCCGACGAAAGGTCGTGGAGTGTACGCACGGGACGCCGTCACGGAGTAGAGATCGCCGGTGGAGTCACAGCGCAGGATCACCGCTCGGGTTCGGAGGTCCTTGACAGAGAAACCAAACAAGTCAAACTCAACTGAGACAGGGTTGTCGCGACAAATTTGGCGGACTGAAAGAAGATTCTTGATGAGAGATGGTGAAACAAGAACGTTGCGGAGCTGAATCGGGGACGTGCCGGAGATAAGCGAGCCAGCCCCGGTGTGAGTGATGGGAAGATGCTCACCACTCCCAACAATCATGTGCGAGGAAGAGGTAGAGGGAAGAAGGGAGTGAAGTGTACCAAGGGAGTGAGTCATGTGCGCGCCGGCGCCGGAGTCCATGTACCATTCGGAGGAGCCACCCGAGGACGACGGCCCCGCCGTCGCGCTATGGAGCGCAGCCTAGAGGGAGTGCATGTCCAGAGGCTGCTGCGGTACACCGGGTGGTGTGTTGGCGTAGACGGGCAGAGGGCCGTAGCCGTACGGGTAGCCAGGCGCGCCGGGCGCGAGCGGAGAGGGCGCGGCGTACATGGCCTGTTGGTGCGGCGTGTCGAGGCGTGGACCGAGCACTCCAGAGCCGGGAGCGCGCCAGGGCATGGGCCAGGCTTGCACAAGCCCAGTCCAGGAGTTGGCGCCCGCCGCAGGAACGGGCAGACCAGGGACGCGCGGGGGTTGGGGCGCCGGAGGCGCACTAGCGGGGCCAATGCCGCGGCCACGGCGGCGGCCACGCCCGCCATGTGCACGCCCCCCGTTGTTGACATTGGGTGGGGCGGGAGGCGCAGACATGGGAGCGGCAGGAGCCGGGGTAGGTGAAGAAGCGACGCCACGACCAGCGACGAGCGCGTGAGCTCCCTGCAGACGCGCGGTCTGCTCGGCGCGATGTTCTTCGAGGAGAAGGAATGAGCGCGTCTGGAGGAGCGAAGGCAGCGGCGACTCCGTCGTGATGTGGGGAATGGCGCCGTGATACCGACTGTTGAGGCCGCGCAGGAGGTGGAAGACTTGCCGCGATTCCGACACCGGCTGGCCGAGATCGCGCAGCTGGTCGGCGTACATCTTCAGCTTGGTGCAGTACTGCATAACGGGCATGTCGCCCTGCACCACGGCGTGGTACTCGGTGTCGACGTAGACCGCCCGCGCGAGCTGATTGTCGCGGAAGATGCCGTCGATGGCTGCCCACACGGTGAGCGCGGTGTCGTCGTCAGACATGACAACATCGAGAAGGTCATGCGCGACGGTGGCGTTCAACCAGTGGACGACGGCATGATCTGCCATCGCCCAGTCGGGGTCGTCGAAGCGGGGAACGGCCGCGGCGTCGACGTGATCGCGGAGCCCGAACATCCCGATCGCTGTGTCGAACTGACGACGCCACTGCGCGTAGTTGCCGGCGAGGAGATCGAGGGTGACGGGGACGTGGCGGCGAATGTCGATCGTCTGCAGTACCGACGGGAGGACGGTGGTTGGGGCGGCGACGACAGGGCCATCAGCGGGAACGGGGGCGACGGGAACGGCTGGAAGTAGAGCAGGTGGCGATGGCAGGGAATCAACAGCGGCAGGAGCGCTGGGGCCATCGGCGGGTGGAGGAGAGCCGGGGCCATCGGCCATAGCAGCGGAAGCAGGAACGTCGATCGGAGCAAAGGGGTTGAGCCGATCGGAGGTATCTGATACCATGAAAGAGGGAGAAGGATCGAAGGATTGAACACAGTTTCGATTAGCTCTGCGGCTGAGGGTATATACAGTTTACAGGCTGATCGTGTGCCACTACCTGAGGCCGATCGTGGGCTGCATCGTGCCCACTACACACACTCTAGCGCTGACTCAAGTCGCGCTGTATACACAATACACACTCCAAACGCGTATACTCTAACAGCAGCAGCTGGCGTAGGCGGGTGCATGAGAGTGAGGGGTATCTTGTTATAGGTGCAAAGCTCGGCGATGATGCAGGGAGCAACTTGTTGGCTGAGCGGCGGATTTACGGCAGGATTAGGATGTTGCGACGGAGATGCTTGGAGACGGCAGCGCAACGGACGAGAGTGAAAAAGTCAGTACGGGCCACAATCTCGAGCAAGACATTGGTCGGGAGCGTCGCGATCTCCAGGGCAGTGGGCGCACGTCGTTGGCGTTTCCGAGGCGCCTTAGCGTTCCCGCACGATCGAGCTAGCCATGACATGAGAAGGACAGGAGCCATTGAAACCCACACAGAAGCAATTATAAAGAAAATAAGAAAGGTGGCATGGGAGGTATTGGAGTTGGACTGGGAAACGAAACGCCGTGGACGGAAAGCAAAGATCAATCGCCTAGTGCCGTACATCGGTCGTAGTGCTACTGGGGTCATCTTTCTTTCTTCCGATGATGAGGAAGCCGGCCGCCCAGTTGGCAAGTATATCGTACAAACGTCATTGACCTGTTTCTGTTGCCGTCGTTACAGCTCCAGGCTTTCAAAATTGCACCTCCATCTTTTCGTTTTGTTTGTTTCATGCGCATCAAACTCAAACTCGAACTCTCCTTTCCTTCTTAATTTGTACTTGCCGTGCGACCAAGCCCCGTCCGGTAGCGGACTCCGTTTCTCTACACAATTTATGTTTGGAGCGTGTCAACATTAATGGGGTTTCCTGCTGGATACAACGTACATGTATACGTGCTAGCGTTCCTAACAATACCTAGCAGTACGAGAAGTGGTCGTATATAGCAAGCTACGGCCTTACCCAAAAAGGCTCACGCCCCGCTTTATATTATAAAGCCAATGCCAAAGCCAACATCCAACAAGGTTCACACCCACACAAAGTCCACACGCACACAAAGTCCAAACATAAGCGAGCACCAAGGGTTAATGCTGAGGGCACAGCTCAACAAGCCCAACACACACACACAAAAAGGCTTACGCGTCAGGAGGGACACAGCCTCTAGCCGGGCTCTGGGGGTGGCGGCGGGAGCGGCGGCGCCAGGCGGAAGGCCATCGATCGGAGGTCGGTGAGGAGTGTGCTGATGGCGTCCCGGTCCTGAGGGCAGCTAAGCGGCCGCCAAAGCTGCAAGTAACCACACATTTTAAAGATGGAGTCAGTAGCACGCCGAAGAGGCACCTTCTGAATGACAAGCTTATTGCGAACCGTCCACAGCGTCCAGGCGAGAACCCCAACACACAGCCATCTAATATGTCTGTAGCGAGGGGTGAGACTTGAATTTCCGCAAGCAAGTCAGGGAAGTTGGTGTTGCACCACTATCCCCCTACCGTTTCGCGGAAACAAGACCATAGGAACTGTGCCGTGTAGCATGAGAAGAAGATGTGGTTAGCGTCCTCTACCGTGCCACATAAGGGGCACATCCCATCTCCAGGACCATGGCGCTTAAGGACCTCAACGCCGGTCGGAAGGCGGCCGTGGATCCATTGCCAAAGAAAGATCCGGAGAGTCGGTCACGTCTATAGGGAGGAGGGCGACGTCCTGAAGGAGGACATCCCAGGCAGCCACCTCAGCGGGGCCAAAGGGGCGGCGGAACGCGAGGCGCCCTAAGTCAATAGGGGCCGCCTCGACAGAGACCCGAGGGTCAACTACGATGTCGAAGAGAATGGGGAACCGGGCGGCTAGGGGGGAGTCCCCAAGCCACCTATCCAGCCAGAACAAGGTCGAGGATCCAGTGCCCACCGAGATGGATGTGCCTATACGCAGGACGGGCAGCAGCTGGACGACGGCCTGCCAAAACTGGGAACCGCCAGAGCGTTGGCAGAAAGCGAGAGGCTGTCCACGCAGGTACTTGTTCTGGATGATAGTGAGCCATAGGCCTCCATCCCCATTGGCAATGCGCCAGAGCCAGCGGGTCAGGAGGGCGATGTTCATGCGCCGGGAGGACAGAATCCCAAGACCGCCCTGGTCCTTGGGTTTGCAGATATCTGGCCAGCTGACCATGTGGTATTTCTGCTTACCCTCCTCCCCAGCCCAGAAGAATCTAGATTGGTATTTGGCGACCTCGCGATGGAGCGTTTCATGAAGGCTATAAAAGCTCATGAGGAACCAAAGGAGGCTAGCAAGCGAGGAATTGATAAGGATCACACGAGCCGCTTTCGACAGCCAACGCCCTTTCCAGGGCTCAACGCGATGCTGCATACGGGTCATCGTGGGGCAAAGATCCGCCACGGTGAGGCGCGAATCACTAATGGGGATCCCCAGATATAGGTCGTGGGGAAAGAACCCAGCCGACAGTTAAGTCGGTCAGCAATGGACTGTGCGTCCTCTGAGGGGTAACCGAGTACCATCACTTCGCTCTTATCAAAGTTGATGGTGAGGCCCGACATTTGTTGGAAGCACCGGAGAAAGAACTTCAGGTTGGAGATCTCTAGGGCGGAACCCTCGACCATAATAATGGTGTCGTCCGCGTATTGGAGAACGGAGACACCTCCCCCTCCTACTAGGTGCGGGACAAGGCCTCGGATGTGACCAGCAGCCTTGGCCTTATCCAAGATGGAGGCCAGGGCATCCACGACCATGTTGAACAAGAACGGCGAGAAGGGATCTCCCTGCCGGACCCCGCAAAGGGTGGGGAAGAAGGGCCCAATGTCGCCGTTGATGTTCACCGCGGTCCGACCACATGAGACGAGCTGCATGACGCGGGTCACCCAGCGGTCGTCGAAACCCTTGCGGAGCAGAACCTCCCTCAGGAACGGCCAGTGCACCGTGTCGTAGGCTTTGTGGAAGTCCAGCTTAAGAAAGACCGCCCGATGGTGCTTCATCCGGACCTCGTGGAGGACTTCGTGAAACACTAACACCCCATCCAGGATAAATCGGCCTTGTATGAAGGCGGATTGGTTCGGGTGGGTAATTGTGTCAGCAAGGAGGGCCACCCTATTGGCGTACCCTTTAGCCAGGATCTGAAAAATCACATTAATCACTGTGATAGGGCGGAACTGGCGAATATCGGAGGCGCCCGGGACCTTGGGGATGAGGTTCACAATCCCATAATTAAGGCGCCCCAGGTCCATGGAGCCCGAGTAGAATTCCTCAAAAAGAGTCATGACCTCGAGTTTGATGGTAGGCCAGAACGTCTTGAAGAACGACACGGGCAGACCGTCAGGCCCCGGGGCCGAGGAGGGGTTCATCCCCTTAATGGCAGCGAGGACCTCGTCCTCGCCAAAGGGGGCAACCAGAGCCGCATTGGCTTCGGCCGAGACTACGTGCGCACCCGACCAAATGTTGGGGGCGAGACTAGCCCCACCTCGCGAGATGGGGGTAAATAAGGCTTTATAGAAGCCATCCACATGGGAGCGGATGACCGAGGGGAGAACGATAGGCGTGTCACCATCCCACAGGCAATGGATGGAGTTGCGACGACGCCGGCCGTTCGCTACCGCCTGGAAATAGGCGGTGTTGGCATCGCCCTGAAGCACCCACCTCTGGGTACCTCGCAAGCGCCAGTAGGCCTCCTCATCCGTGTAGATGGTGGAGAGCTGGTCCTCCAGGTCGTATCGCAGCATCCATTCATCCGAGGAGATCCCGGTCGAGTCCGCGTGGGCGTCCAGGGCTTGAATAGCTACCAAGAGGGCCTTTTTTGCGCTCTCTATGGTCCCGGCCAAGGTTAGCCCCCCAGCCCTTCATAAACTGGCGGGCAAGCTTGGCACAGAAGTGCCACGAGTCAACAGCGGACATGGAGCGATGGGGCGCCGACCTAGCGAAAATCCAGCGGGCGACGACGGCCTCCCGGAAGCCGGTCTGGTTGAGCCAAAAGGGCTCGAACCGGAACCGCGGCGGGGAGGGGGGTCGCAGGTCGGCGGTGGAGAGGAGGAGGGGGACATGGTCGGAGCCGATCCGGGTGACCGCCCGAAGCGATGCCAGGGGGCAACGCAATTCCCACTCCGGGGAAACTAGGACACGATCCAGAACGGATTGTGTCGGGACAGATTGCCGGTTGGTCCAGGTGAACCTGGCACCTGTCCGGTCAAGTTCGCGGAGCCCCAGCTCCGCGATCCAATCGTTGAATAATTGCATCCGGGGATAGTTAATCCGGGAATTATTCTTCTCATCCGGAGATCGGATGAGATTGAAGTCGCCGCCCACTAAAACTGGGAGGGGGGAGTTAGAGATCTTCAGCTGCAGCTCATCAAGCTACGACCTTTAACTCAAACACACACGATTCATGGCGTCACGGAGGCACCGACGGAACAGACGTGCCAGAGATTGCGCTGACACTCCCGGCTGATCTCCTGCTTGAGATCGTGGTATGTGTCAATGACTTTTTAACGCTCATCCGCTGTGCTGCAGTCTGTAAGCTCTTCTGCCGTGAGATCCTGAATCCGCTGTTCATCCACCGCTTCAGCCAGCAAGCGGCTTGGCGTATGTCGCCGCCGACGTGACGGAGCACGGTGGGTCCAGCGTCAGTGTGCTAGGTCGGGTCCGTGGCGCTGCAACCGGCGTCGTTGCGCCAGGTCAGGTCTGCGGCTGGATCACGGCGGTGGCGACATCAACGACGGGAGCTACACCAACTCCGAGACGACCGTGATGTCGTAGTTTAGGGGGAGTGTGTTAGGCATAAACCACGACTCCCCGTGGTAACCAGTGTGTGTCTAGGTCTTGGGCAAGTTCGGGCGCCGGTTCGTGCTCACGTCCGTGTCCAGCGAGTGAGTCTAGTTTGAGCCGGTTTGTGGCCAGGCTTGTGGTCGTAGGACGACGGTGATAGCATGCAGCAAAAAATCATCTGGCAACGCTGCACAACCAAACTCTTTGTGTCAAGATGTTGTCCATAGATTGCATCTCAGTGACTAAGGTAAGCACAAGATCTGAACTGAGGAAACCTCACAAAGACCTTTCAATGGAAACCGCAATCCATAGCGAAGACGCCGCCACAGGCCGGAGTGGCAACAAAACCAGCACAACGGATTTATGTGGCATGTGACTCGCCTTTTCTTTCTTGTGTGGAAAGAAGAGCGAACACATCTACCTTAAAAAATATGCATGCTTTCATGTGCACATACGCAATTAAACTGCACTCCTGCCTTCAAAAATATTCTTGCATCCATGTATACAATATATTTATAAATAAAAACTAAATATTAAAAATATATTGCATGCATGATGGAATACAAAAGTAATATTTAGTTCGAAATGCATTTGTAGCATGTCCTGCGATACATGGCTAGGTAGTTAGGAAAACAGTTTCATTGTTTGTAGGTGATATGATAAGTCAATCTCCAACAACCTTGAGCCTCCCATATGTACATGCATCTCATTCGTCTTCAAATCAAGAATTAGGAGCACACTATCGTGATATTTCCTTTGTACCCGTAGCAGCATCACGTCGCCGGTCCTCTTCCCAAAGCGATCAAATTCGACAACTAGATCAGTGCCAGCGCCAAGAGGGATGTTTGGGCACACGTGCCATATTTTCTCCTCAATGTCGATCACATTTTGCAGCGACCAATCACCACTACAGCCATCTGTTTGTACTGTGGGGAGTTGTAGCCACACAGATATTTTGTACCCCTCTAGAGTGAGCAATTTCAATAGGTTCCCGTCCGACGATGTTGCCAAGTGGACTTGTCTTGCTTGGTGGTTGGTGGGCGGGAGATTAATTGGTCTCGGCATCTCCGTGCTCATGTTGTAGGAGACGATTTGGTCACCGAGGTGCGTTAGCCAGTGGAGGATGCTACTGTGAAGGACGGCTGGGTCGCTGTTCAATTTGACAGACCACCATGGAAACCGTTGGTGTCTCACCTGAGTAGGGACGGGCTCCCACGTACTAGAGGAGGTTGTGGCCACATGTACTCTAATGCTCCATCTGGAACAATAAGCAAAGAGCAGCATGAATGAGTCATCGATGCCATCCGCGGAAGTGAGTAGGACATACTTATGAGACCTCCTCATCCTACTATGGAAACCTGGAGGTTTTGCGAGGAAGGTGCGTTGGCCGGTCATGGGATTGTACACACACAGCTCAAGATTGTGCTCGGACTCGGGTCGCGTTACGATGTGTAGGTAGTTGGAGTTGCCTCGCACTGTGAGGGGCCTACGGATGAGGACGAAGAGGCCATGGCAGGACGTCACCGGATTATACTCGCGAAGGATATCAGCGGCGTCGCGTGTCATGAAGGGCAGGAGGCGGTCGTCGCAAAAGGACGCGACAGCAGGTGTAAGCAGGTGCGCGAGAGTGAGGGGTACTTTGTTATAGGTGCAGAGATCGACGATGATGCAGGGAGCAACTTGTTGGCTGATGCGGCGGATGAATGGCATGCTTAGGATGTCGCGGCGGAGATGCTTGCAGACGGCGGCGCAGCGGACCAAGGTGAAAAAGTCGGTGCGAGCCACAATCTCGAGCAGGACATCGGCGGGTAGCGTGGCGATCTCCACGGCAGCTCGTGCGCGTCGATGGCGTTTCCGGGGCACCCTGGCGCCCCGGCACGATCGAGCTAGCCATGACAAGGAGCACAGATGGAAAGGCGCCATTGCGACCCGCCGGCCCTATGTACAAAGAATAGAGGGAGTACCTAGAACTCATCTAGATGAGACATAATTTGGTCTCATTCACTTTGAAAACAAGAACAAATACAACCCACTCAGCACACACGCATCTTATAGCATCACATCCAATGGCTATAAAAGGTGAATGAGACCAAACTATATCTCATCTAGATGAGTTCTAGCAAAACCGAAGAATAGAAGCAATTGTAAAGAAGGAAAGAAAGGCGGCTTGGGGAGTTAGAGTTGGGCTGGGAAACGACACGTGATTGTTGCAAAGCAAAGATGGATCCTAACCGTACGTACCCAGTGCATCTTCTTAGAGGCAGCTGACCCTAACCGTATATACGTAGCCAACGCAACTAGTCCTAAGGACGTACGAATTGATTCCAAAGGAAGATGATGAAGCAAGGCCACCGGCGCTGTCGGCGTCGGCGTCCGCGTCGGCCATGATGCCCGGCCTCTCTGCATCCGCGACGCCCGTGGCTGCACCCGCGGTGTATGCCCCTATGGCGTATACGCCCCCGGCAGGCTACTCCATGGGCTCACTGCCGGCGCCGCCGTTTCACTTTGGCAACCTCATCACCGTCAAGTTGTCGTCAGACAACTACATCTTCTTGCATGCGCAGGTCCTTCCGCTCCTTGGAAGCAACTACCTGCTTGGCTACGTCGATAGCTCCCTCCCCTATCCCCCCGCGCTGGTCAATAGCTTGCACGGCCCGGTCTATAATCCTGTGCACCGTGTTTGGATAGGGCAGGACCAGGCGAACCTCTCCTCCATCCAGGGGTCGCTCACTCCAGCCGTTGCCGGACTCGTTGTCTTCGCCAAGACGTCTCACAAGGTATGGACCATCCTCGAGCACTCGTTTGCGGCGCAGTCGCAGGCCCGTGTCTCTGCGCTCCGTCGTCAACTTGGGGAATGTGAAAAGCTTGACTCCACGACCACTGAGTTCTACAACAAGGTCAAGGGCCTTGCCGACACGCTGGCCTCCATCCGACAGCCGCCACCGACTCGAGTTCAACTCCTTCATTGTCACTGACCTTGACGAGGAGTATGATGCCTTGGTCGAGATCATCAACGAGCGGGGAAACTCGACCCCCATGATGGCGCATGAGATCTTCTCCCGCCTTCTCCTCACTGAGCAACGGGTCGAGTCGCGCCGCTCCAAGAGCAGTCACGGGTCCCTCTCGGCCAACGCCGCCACCAAGGGTGGCCGCCACCCCTCGTCGTCCAAATCTCCCTCGGGGCTGCCACCGCCGCCCGCCCCGGCCCCTCCTTCGTCCGCAACTTTACCGGGGGATGGTGGTAAGCGTGTGTGTCAACTTTGTGGCTTTGAGGGGCACTGGGTGTCTAAGTGTCACAAACGCTTCCAAAAGAGCTTCCTTGGTCTCGGCAATGATGGCAAGGACACGCGCAACTTTGCGTGTCAGGTTGCCACGGCCGACCGGCCGGCGTCAACAAAGCAGCAAGGGCAACAAGGGCACACTCAGTTCTACTCTATTGACACGCATTGGTATATGGACTCTGGTGCAACGGAGCATCCGACGAGTGAGATGGGGATGCTCCATACTCGTGAACCCTATCATGGCTCCGACAAGATCCACACCGCCAATGGATCAGGTATGCATATATCTCATATTGGTCAAGCATCTCTCCTCACTAGGCATGCAAATAGGAGTCTTCAGCTTCGCAATGTTCTTAGAGTTCCTTCTGTGACACGTAATCTTCTTTTTGTTCCTAAACTCACACGTGATAATAATGTGCTTTGTGAATTTCATCCTTTTGATCTTTTTATTAAGGATCGGGGCACGATGGACATTCTTCTTAGCGGACGGTTGTGCCAGGGCCTCTATCATCTGGAGCATCCTGGTGTCGCTTGCGTTTTCAGTGGATTTCGGGTATATCCGTCACAGTGGCATGCTCGTCTTGGTCACCCAGCCACACCTATCGTCTGTCATGTTTTGCGTCGCCATAAGCTTCCTAGAATGTCTAGTAATAGAGATGTAGCAGTGTGTGATGCTTGTCAGCAGGGGAACAGTCATCAACTTCCTTTTTCGGAGTCTAGTCGTCAGGTGAAACATCCTTTAGAACTTGTGTTTTCAGATGTATGGGGTACTGCTCAGACTTCTGTCAGTGGTCCCAATTATTATATTAGTTTTGTTGATGCTTATAGTCGTTTTACCTGGCTTTATCTTATTAAACGTAAATATGATGTGTTTGATATTTTTGTTCAGTTTCAAAAACATGTTTAACTCCTTCTCAAGCACAAAATAGTTCATGTTCATCGGATTTGGGGGGGCAGTGTCGCAACCTCAACTCCTTCTTTCAGTCGCTTGGGATCGCTCATCGTTTTGCATGTCCACATACACATCAGCAGAATGGCTCAGTAGAACGCAATCGTCGTCACATTGTTGATACTGGTCTTACTCTTTTGACCCATGCACCGGTTCCATTTCGGTTTTAGAGTGATTCTTTCACCACTGCATGTTTTCTCATCAACCGTACTTGACACTCGTGTTTTGAACATGAAGACTCACATTGAAGTTCTCCTTAATGAATAACCTGATTACAGTTTCTTCAAGGTTTTTGGGTGTGCTTGCTGGCCGCATCTCCGTCTATATAACAAGCGCAAGCTCAAGTTTCGCTCTAAGAAGTGTGTTTTTCTTCGCTATAGCCCTCTTCATAAAGGATACAAATGTCTTCATGTTCCCACTAATCGTGTCTATATATCTCTGTTGGGGAACGTAGTAATTTCAAAAAAATTCCTACGCACACGCAAGATCATGGTGATGCATAGCAACGAGAGGGGAGAGTGTTTGTCCACGTACCCTCGTAGACCGTAAGCGGAAGCGTTAGCACAACGCGGTTGATGTAGTCGTACGTCTTCACGATCCGACCGATCCAAGCACCGAACGTACGGAGCCTCCGAGTTCAGCACACGTTCAGCTCGATGACGATCTCCGGCCTCCGATCCAGCCGAGCTCCAGAGATGAGTTCCACAAGACGACGACGTGGTGACGATGATGATGTTCTATCGGCGCAGGGCTTCGCCTAAGCTCATGACGATATGACCGAGGTGGAATATGGTGGAGGAGGGCACCGCGACACGGCTAAGGAACGATCCGTAGATCAACTTGTGTGTCTATGGAGTGCCCCCTGCCCCCGTATAGAAAGGAGGGAGGGAGGAGGAGGCCAGCCCTAGGAGGGGCACGCCATGGGGAGTCCTACTCCCACCGGGAGTAGGATTCCCCCTTTCCTAGTCCAACTAGGAGTCCTTCCATGTAGTAGGAGTAGGAGATAAGGAAGGGGAAGAGAGAAGGGAAGGAAGGAGGGGGTGCGGCCCCTCCCCTTAGTCCAATTCGGTCTAGGCCTTGGGGGGGCGCGCGGCCTGCCCAAGGCAGCCCCTCTCTCTTTCCCGCAGGGCCCAATAAGGCCCAATACTTCTCCCCGGCGAATTCCCGTAACTCTCCGCTACTCCGATAAATACCCGAATCACTCGGAACCTTTCCGAACTCGAATATAGTCGCCCAATATATCGATCTTTACGTATCGACCATTTCGAGACTCCTCGTCATGTCCCCGATCTCATCCGGGACTCCGAACTCCTTCCGTACATCAAAACTCATAAACTTATAATAAAACTGTCATCGTAACGTTAAGCGTGCGGACCCTACGGGTTCGAGAACTATGTAGACATGACCTAGAACCATTCTCGATCAATAACCAATAGCGGGACCTGGATGCCCATATTGGTTCCTACATATTCTACGAAGATCTTTATCAGTCAAACCGCATAACAACATACGTTGTTACCTTTATCATCGGTATGTTACTTGCCCGAGATTTGATCGTCGGTATCCAATACCTAGTTCAATCTCGTTACCGGCAAGTCTCTTTACTCGTTCCGTAATACATCATCTCACTAGCTCATTATTTACAATGCTTGCAAGGCTTATGTGATGAGTATTACCGAGAGGGCCCAGAGATACCTCTCCGACAATCGGAGTGACAAAACCTAATCTCGAATTATGCCAACCCAACATGTACCTTCGGAGACACCTGTAGAGCACCTTTATAATCACCCAGTTACGTTGTGACGTTTGGTAGCACACAAAGTGTTCCTCCGGTAAACGGAAGTTGCATAATCTCATAGTTGCAGGAACTTTGTATAAGTCATGAAGAAAGCAATAGCAGTATACTAAACGATCAAGTGCTAGGCTAACGGAATGATGTGATCTGGTTAATCAAATGACAACTCTTTTGTCCATGGCTAGGAAACATAACCATCTTTGATAAACGAGCTAGTCAAGTAGAGGCATACTAGTGACACTATGTTTGTCTATGTATTCACACATGTATTATGTTTCCGGTTAATACAATTCTAGCATGAATAATAAGCATTTATCATGAAATAAGGAAATAAATAATAACTTTATTATTGCCTCTAGGGCATATTTCCTTCAGTCTCCCACTTGCACTAGAGTCAATAATCTAGTTCACATCACCATGTGATTTAACACCAATATTCATATCTGTATATGATTAACACCCATAGTTCACATTTTCATGTGACCAACACTCAAAGGGTTTACTAGAGTCAATAATCTAGTTCACATCGCTATGTGATTAACACCCAAAGAGTACTAAGGTGTGATCATGTTTTGCTCATGAGAGAATCTTAGTCAACGGGTCTCATATTCAGAGCCGTATGTATTTTGCAAATATTCTATGTCTACAATGCTCTGCACGGAGCTACTCTAGCTAATTGTTCCCACTTTCAATATGTATCCAGATTGAGACTTAGAGTCATCTGAATCAGTGTAAAAGCTTGCACCGATGTAACTCTTTACGATGGGCTCTTTTATCACCTCCATAATCGAGAAATATTTCCTTAGTCCTCACTAAGGATATTCTTGACCAATGTCCAGTGATCTACTCCTAGATCACTATTGTACTCCCTTGCAAAATTCAGAGCAAGGTATACAATAGGTCTGGTATATAGCATAGCATACTTTATAGAACCTATGACTGAGGCATAAGGAATGACTTTTCATTCTCTTTCTATTTTCTGCCATGGTCGGGTATTGAGTCTTACTCAACTTCATACCTTTGCATCACAGGCAAGATCTCCTTTTTGACTGTTCTATTTTGAACTATTTCAAAAATTTATCAAGGTATGTATACATTGAAAAATCTTATCAAGCGTCTTGATCTATCTATATAGATCTTGATGCTCAATGTAAGCAGCTTCACCGAGGTCTTGCTTTGAAAAACTCTTTTCAAGTATCCTTTATGCTTTGCGAATAATTCTACATTATTTCCAATCAACGATATGTCATTCACATATACTTATCGAAATGCTGTAGTGCTCCCACTCACTTTCTTGTAAATACTGAGTCTTTCCAAAAGTCTCAGATAAAACCATATGCTTTGATCAACTCATCAAAGCGTATATTCCAACTCCGAGATGCTTGCACCAGTCCATTTATGGATTCTTGGAGCTTGCACACTTTGTTAGCATCTTTAGGATTGACAAAACCTTCGTTGCATCATATACAACTCTTCTTTAATAAATCCGTTAAGGAATGCAGTTTTGACATCCATTTGCCGATTTCATAAAATGTGGCAATTGCTAACATGATTCGCATAAACATAAGTATCGATATAGTTGAGAAGATCTCATTGTAGTCAACACCTTGAACTTGTCAAAACCTTTTGCATAAGTCGAGCTTTGTAGATAGTAACACTACTACCAACGTCCGTCTTTCCTCTTGAAGATCCATTTATTTAACATGGCTTGCCGATCATCGAGCAAGTCAATTAAAGTCCATACTTTGTTCTCATACATGGATCATATCTCAGATTTTATGGCCTCAAGCCATTTCATGAATCTGGGCTCATCATCGCTTCCTCATAGTTCGTAGGTTCATCATGGTCTAGTAACATGACTTCCGTAACAGATTACCGCACTACTCGTGTGGACTGTACTTTGGAAGACCTACGAGGTTTTGTAGTAACTTGATCTGAAGTTTCATGATCATCATCATTAGCTTCCTCACTAATTGGTGTAGGAATCATCGAACTGATTTCCGTGATGAACTACTTTCCAATTCGGGAGAAGGTACAAATTACCTTATCAAGCTCTACTTTCCTCCCACTCACTTCTTTCGAGAGAAACTCCTTCTCTAGAAAGGATCCATTTTAGCAACGAATATCTTGCCTTCGGTCTGTGATAGAAGGTGTACCCAACAATTTCCTTTGGGTATTCTATGAAGACGCACTTCTCGATTTGGGTTTGAGCTTATCAGGATGAAACTTTTTCACATAAGCATCGCAACCCCAAACTTTAAGAAACGACAACTTGGGTTTCTTGCTAAACCACAGTTCATATGTTATCGTCTCAACGGATTTAGATGGTGCCCTTTTAATGTGAATGCAGTTGTCTCTAATGCATAACCCTAAAAAAATATTGGTAAATTAGTAAGAGACATCATAGTTCGCACCATATCCAATAAAGTGCGGTTTTGACGTTCGGACACACCATAACGTTGTGGTGTTCTAGGTGGCGTGAGCTGTGAAACTATTCCACATTGTTTTAATTAAAGACCAAACTCGTAACTCAAATATTCGTCTCCGCGATCAGATCGCAGAAACTTTATTTTCTTATTACGATGATTTTTCCACTTCACTCTGAAATTCTTTGAACCTTTCAACTATTTCAGACTTATTTTTCATCAAGTGGATATACCCATATCTGCTCAAATCATCTTGTGAAGGTCAGAAAATAACGATACTTGCCACGAGCCTTCATACTCATTGGTCTGCATACATCAGTATGTATTATTTCCAATAAGTCAAGAGCTCGCTCCATTGTTCAAGAACGGAGTTTTAGTCATCTTGCCCAAAAGGCACGGTTCGCAAGCATCAAATGATTCATAACCAAGTGATTCGAAAATCCATCTTTATGGAGTTTCTTCATGCGCTTTACACCGATATGACCCAAACGGCAGTGCCACAAATAAGTTGCACTATCATTATTAACTTTGCATCTTTTGGCATCAATATTATGAATATGTGTATCACTACGATCGAGATCCAACAAACTATCTTCATTGGGTGTATGACCATTGAAGGTTTTATTCATGTAAACTGAACAACAATTGTTCTCTGATTTTAAATGAATAACCGTATTGCAATAAACACGATCAAATCATATTCATGCTCAACGCAAACGCCAAATAACATTTATTTAGTTTTAACACTAATCTCGAAAGTATAGGGAGTGTGCGATGATGATCATATCAATCTTGGAACTACTTCCAACACTCATCGTCACTCTGTTTATTCTGTAACTCCTGTTTCGAGTTACTAATCTTAGCAACTGAACAAGTATCAAATACTCAGGGGCTACTATAAAGACTAGTAAGGCACACATCAATAATCTGTATATCAAATATACCCTTGTTCATTTTGCCATCCTTCTTATCCACCAAATATTCAGGGCATTTCCGCTTCCAGTGACCATTTCCTTACAGTGTAAACACTCAGTTTCAGGCTATGGTCCAGCTTTGGGCATCTTCGCAGGAGTCACAACTTGCTTGTCTTTCCACTTGAAGTTCCCTTTCTTTCCCTTTGCCCTTCTCTTGAAACTAGTGGTCTTGTCAATCATCAACACTTGATGCTCTTTCTTGATTTCTACTTTCGTCGATTACAACATCACGAAGAGCTCGGGAATCGTTTTCGTCATCGCTTGCATACTATAGTTCATCACGAAGTTCTAGTAACTTAGTGATGGTGACTAGAGAATTCTGTCAATCACTATCTTATCTGGAAGATTAACTCCCACTTGATTCAAGCGATTGAAGTACCCAGACGATCGAGCACATGCTCACTAGTTGAGCGATTCTCCTCCATCTTTTAGCTATAGAACTTGTTGGAGACTTTATATCTCTCAACTCGGTATTTGCTGGAAATATTAACTTCAACTCTGGAACATCTCATATGGTCCATGACGCTCAAAACGCCTTTGAAGTCCCGATTCTAAGCCGTTAAGCATGGTGCACTAAACTATCAAGTAGTCACCATTTTGAGCTAGCCAGACGCTCATAACTTCGCGATCTACTCGCAATAGGTGCATCACCTAGCGGTGCATTAAGGACATAATTCTTCTGTGCAGCAATGAGGATAAACCTCAGATCACGGATCGAATCCGCATCATTGCTATGAACATTTTTCAACACAGTTTCTCTAGGAACATATCAAAATAAACATATGAAAACAACACCGCAAGCTATTGATCTTACAACATAATTTGCAAAATACTACCAGGACTAAGTTCATGATAAATTTAAGTTCAATTAATCATATTACTTAAGAACTCCCACTTAGACAAACATCTCTAGTCATCTAAGTGATCACGTGATCCAAATCAACTAAACCATCACTACTAGGGAAAAGGCTATACACAGAATCTTAGCAGCAGCGAGGGCTAAAAACCCACGCTACTGCTACTTACTAGCAGCGCAGGTTTTTAAACCTCGCCATCGCTAAGTTGATAGCAGCAGCTGGGTTTGTAACCCTCGCTACTACTAAGCGGTCTGTACCGTGCCCCCCGGGATATGCCACAGTAGTAGCGAGGGTTTTTAACCCTCGCTGCTGCTAAGTTCATAGCAATAGCGCGGGTTTTTAACCCTCGCTACTACTAACCGGCGCTACTACTATCAACTTAGTAGTAGCGAGGTTAAAACCCGCCATCGCTAATCGCTCATCATAGTAGTAGCTGGGTCCGCCTATTTGGCAAAGTCTACCCCCCTGTGGACCGCCTTTTTGGTTTAAAAAAAATGAAAAAAATGTCAAAAAAATAAAAGAAAATAAGTTTCCCATGTGATATGTGGTCTAGTTGTTGGGAAAATTTACAAATATGAATTTCGACTTTATTTGCAAAATCTCTGTGTAAATTTGTAAAATGGCCATAACTTTTGCATAGAACTCGGATGAAAAAGTTTTTTATATGAAAAAGCATCTACTCGAAAAGTTACATCCGAATTTAACGTTTTCAAAATCCTCAAAAGCCTAACAGAAAAAAAGTTACGGGCTTTTAAGATCCGAGGCAAAAAATTCAAAAAATTATTATTTTTACTTTTGTTAAATTTGGTCAAACTATGGTCAAACTAATTATTCAAGAATATTAGTGTTAACAAATAATTATTTTAGTTTTTTGAATTTTGGTCAAATCTGGTCAAACTATGGTCAAACTGTGGTCAATCTGGTCAAACTGTGGTCAATCTGGTCAAACTGTGGTCAAACTAATTATTCAAGAAATATTAGTGTTACAAATTTTTAGAACAATAGTTTCAAACTCAAACAAAGTGAAATGTATGACTTCATGCTCAAGCTAAATTCACGAGGTTAATAGGATTGACATCTCACTATTATCGAAAACAACAAGTGCGACTTGGAAACGAGGGAGAATAGAACCCGGAAGTTAAGCGTGCTCGGTGGAGTAGTGAGAGGATGGGTGACCGTCCGGAAGTTAGATGATTTGGAATGATGAGGGTGATTAGAGATTAAATTGAGTAGCGATTAGGGGTGATTAGAGATTTGAGTTAAAATAATTGAAATTTGAAAATTTTGAAAAAAATCAAGAAAAAAATTCAAAAAATTCAAAAAAAATTCGAGATTACAGATTAGTAGTAGCGGGTTTAAACCCGCCATCGTTATATCGTTAGCTGTAGGCTGGTGGCACCAGCGCCATCGCTATAAGTTAGTCAGAAGCGCTTATTAGTAGCGCTGGTACCAAGGCCGATAAACCTAAAACCAGCGCTGCTGCTAGGCTTTTCCTAGTAGTGCATAACCGATCATCACGTGAGATGGAGTAGTTTTCAATGGTGAACATCACTATGTTGATCATATCTACTATATGATCCACGCCGACCTTTCGGTCTCCGTGTTCCGAGGCCATATCCGCATATGCTAGGCTCGTCAAGTTTAACTCGAGTATTCTGCGTGTGCAAAACTGGCTTGCACCCGTTGTAGATGGACGAGAGCTTATCACACCCGATCATCACGTGGTGTCTCGCACGATTTAACTTTGGCAACGGTGCATACTCAGGAGAACACTTCTTGATAATTTTAGTGAGAGATCATCTTAAAATGCTACCGTCAATCAAAGCAAGATAAGAAGCATAAATGATAAACATCACATGCAATCAATATAAGTGATATGATATGGCCATCATCATCTTGTGCTTGTGATATCCATCTCCGAAGCACCGTCGTGATCACCATCGTCACCGGCGTGACACCTTGATCTCCATCGTAGCATCGTTGTCGTTACGCCATCTATTGCTTCTACGACTATCGCTACCGCTTAGTGATAAAGTAAAGCAATTACAAGGCGTTTGCATTTCATACAATAAAGCGACAACCATATGGCTCCTGCCAGTTGCCGATAACTTCGGTTACAAAACATGATCATCTCATACAATAAAATATAGCATCACGTCTTGACCATATCACATCACAACATGCCCTGCAAAAACAAGTTAGACGTCCTTGTTGGGTAACGTAGTAATTTCAAAAAATTTCCTACGCACACGCAAGATCATGGTGATGCATAGCAACGAGAGGGGAGAGTGTTGTCTACGCCCTCGTGAGACCAAGCGAAGCGATCACAACGTAGAGGAAGTAGTCGACGATCTCCTCGCGATCCAACCGATCCTAGCGCCACATTCGGGCGCCCGAAGTTCTTGACACACGTACATCTCGATGACGCCTCGGCTCCAATCTAGTAGAGCCGGGGAGGAAGAGTTACGCCAAGACGACGGCGTGGGACGATCTTGATGTTCTATCGCGCAAGGCTTCGCCTAAGCTTTATGACGATATGACCGAGGTGGAATATGGTGGAGGGGGCACCGACACGGCTAAGGAACGATCCGTAGATCAACTTGTGTGTTCTAGGGTGCCCCCTGCCCCAGATATAAAGGAGCAAGGAGGGTGCGGCGGCCCTTGGAGGAGGCGCGCCGAGGAGTCCTAATCCCAGGGAGAGGACTCCCCTTCCTAGTTGGATTAGGATTGGGGGAGGAAAGAGGAAAGGGGGCGCCGCCCTCTCCTTGTCCTATTCGGACTAGGGGGGAGGGGGCGCGCGGCGAAGAAAGGAATAGAGGAGAAAGGAGAAATTCTATTTTTTCTTCTTCTCCTCTATTCCTTTCTTCTTCTCCTCTTTTTTTTCTTCTTTTACTTCTTCTTCCTTCTTCCTTCTTCCTCTTTTCTTCCTTTTCCTTAATTATTTTCCTTTCTCGAGGGAGAAGAAGAAAAAGAAGAGGAGAAGAAGAAAGAAAGGAAAGGAGAAAGAAGAAACTTAAACACGAGGGGGTGGTACCGATACCCCCTCCCCGATATGTATATGTATGTCGCGTCGTTGTCGATATAATTAACCCCCTCTAGATACAACTGCAGCAGCCCCCTCGGCCCTCTCACTCGACCAAAACTCTCGAGGACACCCAAACCCTAGAGAGAAAACGATGTTGAATAATAATTGACATGTTGTCAATATTTGCGTAAACTATGGAGCACTCCCGAGACGAAGAAAGCGAAGCGATGTTGGGGAAATAATCGCAAATGGAAGTGATGATGTTCGTCATTTCTCATCGACACCGCTGGTCGATGGATGAAGAAGAGGGCTATGATTATGATGGCTTCGACTCATTAATGCCGGTACAAGAGGAGGACTATGTTCATGATGGCTCCGGTGACACAATGGAGGTACAAGACGAAGGAGACCGTGCGAGCCGAGTCACCGAACCGAGTCCGCCAGGTATATATATATTAGTTAAGCCCGTCTTGACAAGTTAATTGATGCATCCATTGTTTTGGTATATGTACACATATTAAGTCTGTCGTCTTTCTTCCTTATAATTTCTAGCCCTCCGGATCGAGCACAACTTGATGCACGGAGACGAGGCCCAAGAAAAGTTGAGCTCGGATGAAAAGTTTGAGATCATAGAAATCGCTACCGACGGCGAACCGATTGAACCCAACCGACAAAGAAGGCATTTTCGCTCGGTCAAGGGGTTCTTGTTAGGGACAGATCCCGATCAGCATCCAAAGAATGGTATAAGCCTGCTAAGGATGAAGACGCTGAGGTGTCTTATGTCAATGATATGCGTAAAGAAGATCTTTGGAATGAGCTGAAGGCAAATTTCACCCTACCGCCAGAGGAGGATCCGGAGAAGCCGTTAAAGAGCAATTAATCAAGTCTTGTGCTCTTAAGAAGATGGCTGGCCTAATGAGGAGGTGGAGGAAAGAGCTGAACCAGTTTGTCGGGAAAAAGAGACACCAGAATTCATCGGCAAATATGAGAAGATCAAAGATCATCGCCCGCATTTGTGGCCCACATGACATCGGAAAAGAGTAAGAAGATGTCGGAGACAAACAAGAAAAATGCTGCGAAGAAGACGCTTCACCATCGCGACGGGTCGTGGCTACCTCAAAGCCCGGCCTAAGTGGTCCAAGGCTGAGCATGATCTGCTTGAAAAAGGGATCGAACCAGAGACGATGCGCTGGCCAGACCGCTGCGGACTTGGTTCTTCGGGCTGGCGGAACCTTGGACCCAGAATAGGCGGTGTCGATGGACGACGAGCAATCGCAAACACCAGTCAAGAAACTTCGACAATATATTGATGCTGCGCAGCGAGGGACGTTCCTTCCAAACAGGGAGAAGGACGAGCTAACAATGGCCCTTGGGAATCCCGAGCACCCTGGACGGACACGAGGCACGCCAGGCTCGCTTCCGTGGAAGGTTGGTTTTCCGGACGCAGGGGGTTACAAAACCCACGAGAGGAGGAAGAAAGTGGAGCATGACCAAATGCAGGCGCTGCTTGGAAGGGTAATGGGGCTAGAGGATCGAGAAGAGGAACGAGAAGCGCAGATCGCAACAAACGACATGCAAGCTTCCCCGGTTACCCCGCCATCTCAGCGCAGAAGCAGCGTTGCTTCCACCGAGCTGCTTCAGCCGGAGCATGTCTTGACGGCTCTGCCAGCTATCCCGTGGATGGTATCACGGAGTCTCAAAATTGCCACATTATGGCGCGATGCATGAATTTGAAGGTCAAGGCGGATGTTGGCCAAGTTTATCCTAGTGGACCCGCACAACTTATCACCGCCACCGATTCCGAAGGATTTGCTAAGGTGATGGTGGATGAAATAACGGAGGATTTGAGGACCTCGAGCTTGAGCACCCTACCGTGAAGGGAGACTAGGCTGGGTTCTCGCTCAAGACTCCATGCCTATGGCGGAAGGAGCTCATCGACCTTTCGAATGGACGCCTCCGCCTCCTCCTCCTCATCCGGCGAGTCAGGGCACTCCGCCTCCTCCACCGCCTCCTCCCGCGAGTGACGATCAGCACACGATGGCGGCACTCCGCCTCCACCGCCTTCTCCTCCGCGAGTGAAGATCAGGGCACGCGTGGCGGCACTCCGCCCCTTCTCCGGCGTGGCGGCACTCCGCCTCCTCCTTCTCCACTCGCCAGCAAGGGTCAAGAGACCGCCCCGACCCGGCTGCTCCGATGCGTCGTAGTCCTTCTCCTCCGCCTCGTAAGCAAGCACGAAGGAAGACAGACGCCGCAGCCGCTCCGCCTGCTCCGGCGTCTAGCAGCACAAGAAGAGAGAGGTAATCAGACACGGTCCACCTCTAAAGCCTGTAGAGAAGTTACCGTATGAGAGGAGCAAGGAGGAAAACGATACGATCGTGCAGACCCAAGTGAAGGAGTTCTTTGAAGGGGTTAAAGCAAAGATACATCCACCTCCGGAGGAGAAGGTCGATCCGTGAAAGCAAAGCGCACTCTCAATGCCCCGAGGAAACGACCAAAGTCTCCGCCGAGAACCAACTATGAGCGACATCGAAGCAGACATATCTCCAAGCCAAGCGGTCGGGAACTACTATCACTGATAAAAGGTTAAAAGAACAACGGGCAAAGGGGAAAAAAATTGCCCAGCTCGGCGAACAAGCACAGCAATCGTGCCCCCCGCTGAATGTGTCTAATCCTCCGGGGACGGTGGCGGTTATGGCAATCTTGAAGATTACCCGCCGACGATGCACTTCCTGATTTCATGGAGGTGGACTTATTCAGATCTGAGTACGGAAGCCTCTCGTCAAAGATGAAAAGTCTCGACAACAATGATGCTAAGATTCCACAGGTTGGTACATGAAAACCTGCAGAGAGTCTGAGGGGACGAACACTTTGTATCTGAATATTAAAGAGGAGCACGACCTCGTTTCAAATGATCTGTTGTCTATTCCATTTGAGGAGTTCTTCGAGTTCTTCAATCAAAAGGCCCTCGATAAATTAATGGTCTTTTGCTACTGCTGTAAGTACTATTTCTGTCATTAGTCTTTATATATAGCTCGGCTCTTTCATTGCATGTATTTATAATTAATTATCCTCAATATATTATGCAGATTGAAGATCGTCGAAAGTGCAAAAAAATGAAATCTATGATATTGGGTTCATTAACACAAATATCATAGATGTTTTTCTGGTTGAAAAGCACGCCAAGAGGCCGAGGACAACTTGCTACAATCATTGATCAAAAATCAAAACAAAGATACCATACTCTTTCCTTACCACGGCCCGTGAGTGTTCTTGTCGTGTGCATATTCGGTTTTCCTTATTACTCGAGCGAGGTTAATGTAATTGATGAGTTATGCTTGCGTGTAGGTACCACTATATTCTTACGGAGATTAAGCTTGAGCGTGGACTAGTAACCGCCTTAGACTCAGACGGAAAGATCCCAGCACCTATGCGCATATGACTGAAATGCTCAGAAGTAAGTTCAATCGATCATTATCGCACCATATCGGCAACTTTTTGTTCATTTCTTGATATCTCAAGTAATAACAAATATTTTCTTTGTCTTGCAGGGTTTGGAAACAGTTCACCGCACAAGCTCCGGACTGCCAAGGAGCTGCGATATACATACCGAAAGTAAGTACTCTTGGCGCATCTCCGCTGATTCTATAGCTATACTTTCATCAATGCCATTTATATAATGCTTCATTATCAGTTTGATTGACCTCTATTTCTCGTAAAGTGCTTGTGGCAGGAGGAAGGGAATGATTTACGTGGATACTACGTGTGCGAGTTCATCCACAACGCGACATTGAAAAACAAGCGGGCTACTCTAGAAGACAATATGAAGTGCGTAAGCAATAATATTCGCAATTTCATTTTATTACACCATCATTTCTGTTGAGTTTCATTCATCTATATGTATTAATTAACCCCTTCTTCAAATTAATTAGACTTGGCAGATGCGGATGAACTCCTACCACCAGATCGCATGAAAGCAATTCAAGAGGAATTGGCGGGATTCTTTCTTGAACACGCCATCAAGAAAGCCGAGAATACCATGTGGAACTTGAATTCAAATGCTAGTGGTTTGTAATTAAGAGATCTTATATAGATTGTACATGTATGTAGCCAGTAAAACTTGTTGTTCGACCAATCTCTCAGAGAAGGAGAGGTCGATCGATCACTTCTCTCGGTATGCATGACTTAACTTCAGATGAATGGTTCTCTCGATCACTTATGTATATATATTTACTACGGCGCCGAGCAAGCACGGACATAATTAAGAGAGGACACTTTCTCTATTAATTAGCTAGCTAATGAAACACCTAAATTAACCCCCAAAACCCCCAACCCCCTCCTTTCAAAAAAAACAAAAACCAGGCCATCGAATGCAGACACGTGGGCGCCTTTTGGTCCCGGTTGAACCACCAACCGGGACCAAAGGCCCTCGACTGGGCTCGGCGCCACAGGGCCACGTGGAGGCTCATTGGTCCCGGTTCGTGTTTGAACCGGGACTAATGGGTTGAGGTATTAGTAACGACCCATTAGTCCCGGTTCCCGAACCGGGACTAAAGGCCCTTACGAACCGGGACTGATTGGTGGTTTTCTACTAGTGCATCTCCAGGACAATGGCGCTTAAGGACCTCAACGCCGGTCGGAAGGCGGCCGTGGATCCATTGCCAAAGAAAGATCCGGATCTTTAGGGGGAGGCGGATGTCCCAGATCAAACCGAAGGGCTCCGGGGCTGTCGATGGGGCTATAGCCGCGTAGAGGGATTTAGTGGAGAAGCAGCCGGAGGGATCTAGGCTCCAGGAAATGGCGTCCGGAGAGTCGGTCACGTCTATAGGGAGGAGGGCGACGTCCTGAAGGAGGACATCCCAGGCAGCCACCTCAGCGGGGCCAAAGGGGCGGCGGAACGCGAGGCGCCCTAAGTCAATAGGGGCCGCCTCGACAGAGACCCGAGGGTCAACTACGATGTCGAAGAGAATGGGGAACCGGCGGCTAGGGGAGTCCCAAGCCACCTATCCAGCCGAACAAGGTCGAGGATCCAAAGTGCCCACCGAGATGGATGTGCCTATACGCAGGACGGCAGCAATGGATGACGGCCTGCCAAAACGGGAACCGCCAGAGCGCTAAGTAAAGCGAGAGGCTGTCCACGCAGTACTTGTTTCGATGATAGTGAGCCATAGGCCTCCATCCCCATTGGCAATGCGCCAGAGCCAGCGGCTCAGGAGGGCGATGTTCATGCGCCGGGAGGACAGAATCCCAAGACCGCCCTGGTCCTTGGGTTTGCAGATATCTGGGCAGCTGACCATGTGGTATTTCTGCTTACCCTCCTCCCCAGCCCAGGAGAATCTAGATTGGTATTTGGCGACCTCGTGATGGAGCGTTTCATGAAGGCTATAAAAGCTCATGAGGAACCAAAGGAGGCTAGCAAGCGAGGAATTGATAAGGATCACACGAGCCGCTTTCGACAGCCAACGCCCTTTCCAGGGCTCAACGCGATGCTGCATACGGGTCACCGTGGGGCAAAGATCCGCCACGGTGAGGCGCGAATCACTAATGGGGATCCCCAGATATAGGTCGTGGGGAAAGAACCCAGCCGACAGTTAAGTCGGTCAGCAATGGACTGTGCGTCCTCTGAGGGTTAACCGAGTACCATCACTTCGCTCTTATCAAAGTTGATGGTGAGGCCCGACATTTGTTGGAAGCACAGGAGAAAGAACTTCAGGTTGGAGATCTCTAGGGCGGAACCTCGACCATAATAATGGTGTCGTCCGCAGATTGGAGAACGGAGACACCTCCCTCCTACTAGGTGCGGACAAGGCCTCGGATGTGACCAGCAGCCTTGGCCTTATCCAAGATGGAGGCCAGGGCATCCACGACCATGTTGAACAAGAACGGCGAGAAGGGATCTCCCTGCCGGACCCCGCAAAGGGTGGGGAAGAAGGGCCCAATGTCGCCGTTGATGTTCACCGCGGTCCGACCACACGAGACGAGCTGCATGACGCGGGTCACCCAGCGGTCGTCGAAACCCTTGCGGAGCAGAACCTCCTCAGGAACGGCCAGTGCACCGTGTCGTAGGCTTTGTGGAAGTCCAGCTTAAGAAAGACCGCCCGATGGTGCTTCATCCGGACCTCGTGGAGGACTTCGTGAAACACTAACACCCCATCCAGGATAAATCGGCCTTGTATGAAGGCGGATTGGTTCGGGTGGGTAATTGTGTCAGCAAGGAGGGCCACCCTATTGGCGTACCCTTTAGCCAGGATCTGAAAAATCACATTAATCACTGTGATAGGGCGGAACTGGCGAATATCGGAGGCGCCCGGGACCTTGGGGATGAGGTTCACAATCCCATAATTAAGGCGCCCCAGGTCCATGGAGCCCGAGTAGAATTCCTCAAAAAGAGTCATGACCTCGAGCTTGATGGTAGGCCGTAACGCCTTGAAGAACGACACGGCAGACCGTCGGGCCCGGGGCCGAGGAGGGTTCATCCCTTAATGGCAGCGAGGACCTCGCCTCGCCAAAGGGGGCAACCAGAGCCGCATTGGCCGGCCGAGACTACGTGCGCACCCGACCAAATGTTGGGCGAGACTAGCCCCACCTCGCGAGATGGGGGTAAATAAGGCTTTATAGAAGCCATCCACATGGGAGCGGATGGCCGAGGGAGAACGATAGGCGTGTCACCATCCCACAGCAATGGATGGAGTTGCGACGACGCCCGCCGCTCGCTACCGCTCGAAATAGGCGGTGTTGGCATCGCTCAAGCACCCACCTCTGGGTACCGCAGCGCCGAGAGGCCTCCTCATCCGTGTAGATGGTGGAGAGCTGGTCCTCCAGGTCGTATCGCAGCATCCACTCATCCAAGGAGATCCCGGTCGAGTCCGCGCGGGCGTCCAGGGCTTGAATAGCTACCAAGAGGGCCTTTTTTGCGCTCTCTAAGGTCCCGGCCAAGGTTAGCCCCCCAGCCCTTCATAAACTGGCGGGCAAGCTTGGCACAGAAGTGCCACGAGTCAACAGCGGACATGGAGCGATGGGGCGCCGACCTAGCGAAAATCCAGCGGGCGACGACGGCCTCCCGGAAGCCGGTCTGGTTGAGCCAAAAGGGCTCGAACCGGAACCGCGGCGGGGAGGGGGGTCGCAGGTCGGCGGTGGAGAGGAGGAGGGGGACATGGTCGGAGCCGATCCGGGTGACCGCCCGGAGCGATGCCAGGGGGCAACGCAATTCCCACTCCGGGGAAACTAGGACACGATCCAGAACGGATTGTGTCGGGACAGATTGCCGGTTGGTCCAGGTGAACCTGGCACTTGTCCGGTCAAGTTCGCGGAGCCCCAGCTCCGCGATCCAATCGTTGAATAATTGCATCCGGGGATAGTTAATCCGGGAATTATTCTTCTCATCCGGAGATCGGATGAGATTGAAGTCGCCGCCCACTAAAACTGGGAGGGGGGAGTTAGAGATCTTCAGCTGCAGCTCATCAAGCTACGACCTTTAACTCAAACACACACGATTCATGGCGTCACGGAGGCACCGACGGAACAGACGTGCCAGAGATTGCGCTGACACTCCCGGCTGATCTCCTGCTTGAGATCGTGGTATGTGTCAATGACTTTTTAACGCTCATCCGCTGTGCTGCAGTCTGTAAGCTCTTCTGCCGTGAGATCCTGAATCCGCTGTTCATCCACCGCTTCAGCCAGCAAGCGGCTTGGCGTATGTCGCCGCCGACGTGACGGAGCACGGTGGGTCCAGCGTCAGTGTGCTAGGTCGGGTCCGTGGCGCTGCAACCGGCGTCGTTGCGCCAGGTCAGGTCTGCGGCTGGATCACGGCGGTGGCGACATCAACGACGGGAGCTACACCAACTCCGAGACGACCGTGATGTCGTAGTTTAGGGGGAGTGTGTTAGGCATAAACCACGACTCCCCGTGGTAACCAGTGTGTGTCTAGGTCTTGGGCAAGTTCGGGCGCCGGTTCGTGCTCACGTCCGTGTCCAGCGAGTGAGTCTAGTTTGAGCCGGTTTGTGGCCAGGCTTGTGGTCGTAGGACGACGGTGATAGCATGCAGCAAAAAATCATCTGGCAACGCTGCACAACCAAACTCTTTGTGTCAAGATGTTGTCCATAGATTGCATCTCAGTGACTAAGGTAAGCACAAGATCTGAACTGAGGAAACCTCACAAAGACCTTTCAATGGAAACCGCAATCCATAGCGAAGACGCCGCCACAGGCCGGAGTGGCAACAAAACCAGCACAACGGATTTATGTGGCATGTGACTCGCCTTTTCTTTCTTGTGTGGAAAGAAGAGCGAACACATCTACCTTAAAAATATGCATGCTTTCATGTGCACATACGCAATTAAACTGCACTCCTGCCTTCAAAAATATTCTTGCATCCATGTATACAATATATTTATAAATAAAAACTAAATATTAAAAATATATTGCATGCATGATGGAATACAAAAGTAATATTTAGTTCGAAATGCATTTGTAGCATGTCCTGCGATACATGGCTAGGTAGTTAGGAAAACAGTTTCATTGTTTGTAGGTGATATGATAAGTCAATCTCCAACAACCTTGAGCCTCCCATATGTACATGCATCTCATTCGTCTTCAAATCAAGAATTAGGAGCACACTATCGTGATATTTCCTTTGTACCCGTAGCAGCATCACGTCGCCGGTCCTCTTCCCAAAGCGATCAAATTCGACAACTAGATCAGTGCCAGCGCCAAGAGGGATGTTTGGGCACACGTGCCATATTTTCTCCTCAATGTCGATCACATTTTGCAGCGACCAATCACCACTACAGCCATCTGTTTGTACTGTGGGGAGTTGTAGCCACACAGATATTTTGTACCCCTCTAGAGTGAGCAATTTCAATAGGTTCCCGTCCGACGATGTTGCCAAGTGGACTTGTCTTGCTTGGTGGTTGGTGGGCGGGAGATTAATTGGTCTCGGCATCTCCGTGCTCATGTTGTAGGAGACGATTTGGTCACCGAGGTGCGTTAGCCAGTGGAGGATGCTACTGTGAAGGACGGCTGGGTCGCTGTTCAATTTGACAGACCACCATGGAAACCGTTGGTGTCTCACCTGAGTAGGGACGGGCTCCCACGTACTAGAGGAGGTTGTGGCCACATGTACTCTAATGCTCCATCTGGAACAATAAGCAAAGAGCAGCATGAATGAGTCATCGATGCCATCCGCGGAAGTGAGTAGGACATACTTATGAGACCTCCTCATCCTACTATGGAAACCTGGAGGTTTTGCGAGGAAGGTGCGTTGGCCGGTCATGGGATTGTACACACACAGCTCAAGATTGTGCTCGGACTCGGGTCGCGTTACGATGTGTAGGTAGTTGGAGTTGCCTCGCACTGTGACTGTGAGGGGCCTACGGATGAGGACGAAGAGGCCATGGCAGGACGTCACCGGATTATACTCGCGAAGGATATCAGCGGCGTCGCGTGTCATCAAGGGCAGGAGGCGGTCGTCGCAAAAGGACGCGACAGCAGGTGTAAGCAGGTGCGCGAGAGTGAGGGGTACTTTGTTATAGGTGCAGAGATCGACGATGATGCAGGGAGCAACTTGTTGGCTGATGCGGCGGATGAATGGCATGCTTAGGATGTCGCGGCGGAGATGCTTGCAGACGGCGGCGCAGCGGACCAAGGTGAAAAAGTCGGTGCGAGCCACAATCTCGAGCAGGACATCGGCGGGTAGCGTGGCGATCTCCACGGCAGCTCGTGCGCGTCGATGGCGTTTCCGGGGCACCCTGGCGCCCCGGCACGATCGAGCTAGCCATGACAAGGAGCACAGATGGAAAGGCGCCATTGCGACCCGCCGCCCTATGTACAAAGAATAGAGGGAGTACCTAGAACTCATCTAGATGAGACATAATTTGGTCTCATTCACTTTGAAAACAAGAACAAATACAACCCACTCAGCACACACGCATCTTATAGCATCACATCCAATGGCTATAAAAGGTGAATGAGACCAAACTATATCTCATCTAGATGAGTTCTAGCAAAACCGAAGAATAGAAGCAATTGTAAAGAAGGAAAGAAAGGCGGCTTGGGGAGTTAGAGTTGGGCTGGGAAACGACACGTGATTGTTGCAAAGCAAAGATGGATCCTAACCGTACGTACCCAGTGCATCTTCTTAGAGGCAGCTGACCTAACCGTATATACGTAGCCAACGCAACTAGTCCTAAGGACGTACGAATTGATTCCAAAGGAAGATGATGAAGCAAGGCCACCGGCGCTGTCGGCGTCGGCGTCCGCGTCGGCCATGATGCCCGGCCTCTCTGCATCCGCGACGCCCGTGGCTGCACCCGCGGTGTATGCCCCTATGGCGTATACGCCCCCGGCAGGCTACTCCATGGGCTCACTGCCGGCGCCGCCGTTTCACTTTGGCAACCTCATCACCGTCAAGTTGTCGTCAGACAACTACATCTTCTTGCATGCGCAGGTCCTTCCGCTCCTTGGAAGCAACTACCTGCTTGGCTACGTCGATAGCTCCCTCCCCTATCCCCCCGCGCTGGTCAATAGCTTGCACGGCCCGGTCTATAATCCTGTGCACCGTGTTTGGATAGGGCAGGACCAGGCGAACCTCTCCTCCATCCAGGGGTCGCTCACTCCAGCCGTTGCCGGACTCGTTGTCTTCGCCAAGACGTCTCACAAGGTATGGACCATCCTCGAGCACTCGTTTGCGGCGCAGTCGCAGGCCCGTGTCTCTGCGCTCCGTCGTCAACTTGGGGAATGTGAAAAGCTTGACTCCACGACCACTGAGTTCTACAACAAGGTCAAGGGCCTTGCCGACACGTTGGCCTCCATCCGACAGCCGCTCACCGACTCCGAGTTCAACTCCTTCATTGTCACTGACCTTGACGAGGAGTATGATGCCTTGGTCGAGATCATCAACGAGCGGGGAAACTCGACCCCCATGATGGCGCATGAGATCTTCTCCCGCCTTCTCCTCACTGAGCAACGGGTCGAGTCGCGCCGCTCCAAGAGCAGTCACGGGTCCCTCTCGGCCAACGCCGCCACCAAGGGTGGCCGCCACCCCTCGTCGTCCAAATCTCCCTCGGGGCTGCCACCGCCGCCCGCCCCGGCCCCTCCTTCGTCCGCAACTTTACCGGGGGATGGTGGTAAGCGTGTGTGTCAACTTTGTGGCTTTGAGGGGCACTGGGTGTCTAAGTGTCACAAACGCTTCCAAAAGAGCTTCCTTGGTCTCGCAATGATGGCAAGGACACGCGCAACTTTGCGTGTCAGTTGCCACGGCCGACCGCCGGCGCCAACAAAGCAGCAAGGGCAACAAGGGCACACTCAGTTCTACTCTATTGACACGCATTGGTATATGGACTCTGGTGCAACGGAGCATCCGACGAGTGAGATGGGGATGCTCCATACTCGTGAACCCTATCATGGCTCCGACAAGATCCACACCGCCAATGGATCAGGTATGCATATATCTCATATTGGTCAAGCATCTCTCCTCACTAGGCATGCAAATAGGAGTCTTCACCGCAATGTTCTTAGAGTTCCTTCGTGACACGTAATCTTCTTTTTGTTCCTAAACTCACACGTGATAATAATGTGCTTTGTGAATTTCATCCTTTTGATCTTTTTATTAAGGATCGGGGCACGATGGACATTCTTCTTAGCGGACGGTTGTGCCAGGGCCTCTATCATCTGGAGCATCCTGGTGTCGCTTGCGTTTTCAGTGGATTTCGGGTATATCCGCCACAAGCTGGCATGCTCGTCTTGGTCACCCAGCCACACCTATAAATCTGTCATGTTTTGCGTCGCCATAAGCTTCCTAGAATGTCTAGTAATAGAGATGTAGCAGTGTGTGATGCTTGTCAGCAGGGGAACAGTCATCAACTTCCTTTTTCGGAGTCTAGTCGTCAGGTGAAACATCCTTTAGAACTTGTGTTTTCAGATGTATGGGGTACTGCTCAGACTTCTGTCAGTGGTCCCAATTATTATATTAGTTTTGTTGATGCTTATAGTCGTTTTACCTGGCTTTATCTTATTAAACGTAAATATGATGTGTTTGATATTTTTGTTCAGTTTCAAAAACATGTTTAACTCCTTCTCAAGCACAAAATAGTTCATGTTCAGTCGGACTGGGGGGGGGGGGCAGTGTCGCAACCTCAACTCCTTCTTTCAGTCGCTTGGGATCGCTCATCGTTTTGCATGTCCACATACACATCAGCAGAATGGCTCAGTAGAACGCAATCGTCGTCACATTGTTGATACTGGTCTTACTCTTTTGACCCATGCACCGGTTCCATTTCGGTTTTAGAGTGATTCTTTCACCACTGCATGTTTTCTCATCAACCGTACTTGACACTCGTGTTTTGAACATGAAGACTCACATTGAAGTTCTCCTTAATGAATAACCTGATTACAGTTTCTTCAAGGTTTTGGGTGTGCTTGCTGGCGCATCTCCGTCTATATAACAAGCGCAAGCTCAAGTTTCGCTCTAAGAAGTGTGTTTTTCTTCGCTATAGCCCTCTTCATAAAGGATACAAATGTCTTCATGTTCCCACTAATCGTTTCTATATATCTCTGTTGGGGAACGTAGTAATTTCAAAAAAATTCCTACGCACACGCAAGATCATGGTGATGCATAGCAACGAGAGGGGAGAGTGTTTGTCCACGTACCCTCGTAGACCGTAAGCGGAAGCGTTAGCACAACGCGGTTGATGTAGTCGTACGTCTTCACGATCCGACCGATCCAAGCACCGAACGTACGGAGCCTCCGAGTTCAGCACACGTTCAGCTCGATGACGATCTCCGGCCTCCGATCCAGCCGAGCTCCAGAGATGAGTTCCGTCAGCACGACGACGTGGTGACGATGATGATGTTCTACCGGCGCAGGGCTTCGCCTAAGCTCCGCGACGATATGACCGAGGTGGAATATGGTGGAGGGGGCACCGCACACGGCTAAGGAACGATCCGTAGATCAACTTGTGTGTCTATGGAGTGCCCCCTGCCCCCGTATAGAAAGGAGGGAGGGAGGAGGAGGCCAGCCCTAGGAGGGGCACGCCATGGGGAGTCCTACTCCCACCGGGAGTAGGATTCCCCCTTTCCTAGTCCAACTAGGAGTCCTTCCATGTAGTAGGAGTAGGAGATAAGGAAGGGGAAGAGAGAAGGGAAGGAAGGAGGGGGTGCGGCCCCTCCCCTTAGTCCAATTCGGTCTAGGCCTTGGGGGGGCGCGCGGCCTGCCCAAGGCAGCCCCTCTCTCTTTCCCGCAGGGCCCAATAAGGCCCAATACTTCTCCCCGGCGAATTCCCGTAACTCTCCGCTACTCCGATAAATACCCGAATCACTCGGAACCTTTCCGAACTCCGAATATAGTCGTCCAATATATCGATCTTTACGTATCGACCATTTCGAGACTCCTCGTCATGTCCCCGATCTCATCCGGGACTCCGAACTCCTTCCGTACATCAAAACTCATAAACTTATAATAAAACTGTCATCGTAACGTTAAGCGTGCGGACCCTACGGGTTCGAGAACTATGTAGACATGACCTAGAACCATTCTCGATCAATAACCAATAGCGGGACCTGGATGCCCATATTGGTTCCTACATATTCTACGAAGATCTTTATCAGTCAAACCGCATAACAACATACGTTGTTACCTTTATCATCGGTATGTTACTTGCCCGAGATTTGATCGTCGGTATCCAATACCTAGTTCAATCTCGTTACCGGCAAGTCTCTTTACTCGTTCCGTAATACATCATCTCACTAGCTCATTATTTACAATGCTTGCAAGGCTTATGTGATGAGTATTACCGAGAGGGCCCAGAGATACCTCTCCGACAATCGGAGTGACAAAACCTAATCTCGAATTATGCCAACCCAACATGTACCTTCGGAGACACCTGTAGAGCACCTTTATAATCACCCAGTTACGTTGTGACGTTTGGTAGCACACAAAGTGTTCCTCCGGTAAACGGAAGTTGCATAATCTCATAGTTGCAGGAACTTTGTATAAGTCATGAAGAAAGCAATAGCAGTATACTAAACGATCAAGTGCTAGGCTAACGGAATGATGTGATCTGGTTAATCAAATGACAACTCTTTTGTCCATGGCTAGGAAACATAACCATCTTTGATAAACGAGCTAGTCAAGTAGAGGCATACTAGTGACACTATGTTTGTCTATGTATTCACACATGTATTATGTTTCCGGTTAATACAATTCTAGCATGAATAATAAGCATTTATCATGAAATAAGGAAATAAATAATAACTTTATTATTGCCTCTAGGGCATATTTCCTTCAGTCTCCCACTTGCACTAGAGTCAATAATCTAGTTCACATCACCATGTGATTTAACATCAATATTCATATCTGTATATGATTAACACCCATAGTTCACATTTTCATGTGACCAACACTCAAAGGGTTTACTAGAGTCAATAATCTAGTTCACATCGCTATGTGATTAACACCCAAAGAGTACTAAGGTGTGATCATGTTTTGCTCATGAGAGAATCTTAGTCAACGGGTCTGTCATATTCAGAGCCGTATGTATTTTGCAAATATTCTATGTCTACAATGCTCTGCACGGAGCTACTCTAGCTAATTGTTCCCACTTTCAATATGTATCCAGATTGAGACTTAGAGTCATCTGAATCAGTGTAAAAGCTTGCACCGATGTAACTCTTTACGATGGGCTCTTTTATCACCTCCATAATCGAGAAATATTTCCTTAGTCCTCACTAAGGATATTCTTGACCAATGTCCAAAGGATCTACTCCTAGATCACTATTGTACTCCTTGCAAAATTCAGAGCAAGGTATACAATAGGTCCGGTACATAGCATAGCATACTTTATAGAACCTATGACTGAGGCATAAGGAATGACTTTTCATTCTCTTTCTATTTTCTGCCATGGTCGGGTATTGAGTCTTACTCAACTTCATACCTTTGCATCACAGGCAAGATCTCCTTTTTGACTGTTCTATTTTGAACTATTTCAAAAATTTATCAAGGTATGTATACATTGAAAAATCTTATCAAGCGTCTTGATCTATCTATATAGATCTTGATGCTCAATGTGTAAGCAGCTTCACCGAGGTCTTGCTTTGAAAAACTCTTTTTCAAGTATCCTTTATGCTTTGCAGAATAATTCTACATTATTTCCAATCAACGATATGTCATTCACATATACTTATCAGAAATGCTGTAGTGCTCCCACTCACTTTCTTGTAAATACAGGTCTTTCCAAAAGTCTGTATAAAACCATATGCTTTGATCAACTCATCAAAGCGTATATTCCAACTCCGAGATGCTTGCACCAGTCCATTTATGGATTGCTGGAGCTTGCACACTTTGTTAGCATCTTTAGGATTGACAAAACCTTCTGGTTGCATCATATACAACTCTTCTTTAATAAATCCGTTAAGGAATGCAGTTTTGACATCCATTTGCCAGATTTCATAAAATGTGGCAATTGCTAACATGATTCAGACAAACATAAGTATCGATATAGTTGAGAAGATCTCATTGTAGTCAACACCTTGAACTTGTCAAAAACCTTTTTGCGACAAGTCGAGCTTTGTAGATAGTAACACTACTACCAACGTCCGTCTTTCCTCTTGAAGATCCATTTATTTAACATGGCTTGCTGATCATCGAGCAAGTCAATTAAAGTCCATACTTTGTTCTCATACATGGATCATATCTCAGATTTTATGGCCTCAAGCCATTTCGCGGAATCTGGGCTCATCATCGCTTCCTCATAGTTCGTAGGTTCATCATGGTCTAGTAACATGACTTCCAGAACAGTATTACCGTACTACTCTGGTGTGGACTGTACTTTGGAAGACCTACGAGGTTTTGTAGTAACTTGATCTGAAGTTTCATGATCATCATCATTAGCTTCCTCACTAATTGGTGTAGGAATCATCGAACTGATTTCGTGATGAACTACTTTCCAATTCGGGAGAAGGTACAAATTACCTTATCAAGCTCTACTTTCCTCCCACTCACTTCTTTCGAGAGAAACTCCTTCTCTAGAAAGGATCCATTTTTAGCAACGAATATCTTGCCTTCGGGTCTGTGATAGAAGGTGTACCCAACAATTTCCTTTGGGTATTCTATGAAGACGCACTTCTCCGATTTGGGTTTGAGCTTATCAGGATGAAACTTTTTCACATAAGCATCGCAACCCCAAACTTTAAGAAACGACAACTTGGGTTTCTTGCTAAACCACAGTTCATATGTTATCGTCTCAACGGATTTAGATGGTGCCCTTTTAATGTGAATGCAGTTGTCTCTAATGCATAACCCTAAAAAAATATTGGTAAATTAGTAAGAGACATCATAGTTCGCACCATATCCAATAAAGTGCGGTTTTGACGTTCGGACACACCATAACGTTGTGGTGTTCTAGGTGGCGTGAGCTGTGAAACTATTCCACATTGTTTTAATTAAAGACCAAACTCAGAACTCAAATATTCGTCTCGCGATCAGATCGCAGAAACTTTATTTTCTTATTACGATGATTTTTCCACTTCACTCTGAAATTCTTTGAACCTTTCAACTATTTCAGACTTATTTTTCATCAAGTGGATATACCCATATCTGCTCAAATCATCTTGTGAAGGTCAGAAAATAACGATACTTGCCACGAGCCTTCATACTCATTGGTCGCATACATCAAGATGTATTATTTCCAATAAGTCAAGAGCTCGCTCCATTGTTCAAGAACGGAGTTTTAGTCATCTTGCCCAAAAGGCACGGTTCGCAAGCATCAAATGATTCATAACCAAGTGATTCTGAAAATCCATCTTTATGGAGTTTCTTCATGCGCTTTACACCGATATGACCCAAACGGCAGTGCCACAAATAAGTTGCACTATCATTATTAACTTTGCATCTTTTGGCATCAATATTATGAATATGTGTATCACTACGATCGAGATCCAACAAACTATCTTCATTGGGTGTATGACCATTGAAGGTTTTATTCATGTAAACAGAACAACAATTGTTCTCTGATTTTAAATGAATAACCGTATTGCAATAAACACGATCAAATCATATTCATGCTCAACGCAAACGCCAAATAACATTTATTTAGTTTTAACACTAATCTCGAAAGTATAGGGAGTGTGCGATGATGATCATATCAATCTTGGAACTACTTCCAACACTCATCGTCACTCTGTTTATTCTGTAACTCCTGTTTCGAGTTACTAATCTTAGCAACTGAACAAGTATCAAATACTCAGGGGCTACTATAAAGACTAGTAAGGCACACATCAATAATCTGTATATCAAATATACCCTTGTTCATTTTGCCATCCTTCTTATCCACCAAATATTCAGGGCATTTCCGCTCCAAAGGACCATTTCCTTACAAGTAAACACTCGCCAGGCTATGGTCCAGCTTTGGGCATCTTCGCAGAGTCACAACTTGCTTGTCTTTCCACTTGAAGTTCCCTTTCTTTCCTTTGCCCTTCTCTTGAAACTAGTGGTCTTGTCAATCATCAACACTTGATGCTCTTTCTTGATTTCTACTTTCGCCGATTACAACATCACGAAGAGCTCGGGAATCGTTTTCGCCATCGCTTGCATACTATAGTTCATCACGAAGTTCTAGTAACTTAGTGATGGTGACTAGAGAATTCTGTCAATCACTATCTTATCCGGAAGATTAACTCCCACTTGATTCAAGCGATTGAAGTACCTGCACAGATCGAGCACATGCTCACTAGTTGAGCGATTCTCCTCCATCTTTTAGCTATAGAACTTGTTGGAGACTTTATATCTCTCAACTCGGTATTTGCTGGAAATATTAACTTCAACTCTGGAACATCTCATATGGTCCATGACGTTCAAAACGTCTTTGAAGTCCCGATTCTAAGCCGTTAAGCATGGTGCACTAAACTATCAAGTAGTCACCATTTTGAGCTAGCCAGACGTTCATAACTTCTGCATCTACTCCTGCAATAGGTCTGTCACCTAGCGGTGCATTAAGGACATAATTCTTCTGTGCAGCAATGAGGATAAACCTCAGATCACGGATCGAATCCGCATCATTGCTATGAACATTTTTCAACACAGTTTCTCTAGGAACATATCAAAATAAACATATGAAAACAACACCGCAAGCTATTGATCTTACAACATAATTTGCAAAATACTACCAGGACTAAGTTCATGATAAATTTAAGTTCAATTAATCATATTACTTAAGAACTCCCACTTAGACAAACATCTCTCTAGTCATCTAAGTGATCACGTGATCCAAATCAACTAAACCATCACTACTAGGGAAAAGGCTATACACAGAATCTTAGCAGCAGCGAGGGCTAAAAACCCACGCTACTGCTACTTACTAGCAGCGCAGGTTTTTAAACCTCGCTACTGCTAAGTTGATAGCAGCAGCGGGTTTGTAACCTCGCTACTACTAAGCGGTCTGCACGTGCCCCGGGATATGCCACAAGAGTAGCGAGGGTTTTAACCTCTCGCTGCTAAGTTCATAGCAATAGCGGGTTTTAACCTCGCTATTACTAACCGGCGCTACTACTATCAACTTAGTAGTAGCGAGGGTTAAAAACCCGCGCTACTGCTAATCGTCTGTCATAGTAGTAGCGCGGGGTCTGGCCTATTTGGCAAAGTCTACCCCCCCTGTGGACCGCCTTTTTGGTTTAAAAAAAATGAAAAAAATGTCAAAAAAATAAAAGAAAATAAGTTTCCCATGTGATATGTGGTCTAGTTGTTGGGAAAATTTACAAATATGAATTTCGACTTTATTTGCAAAATCTCTGTGTAAATTTGTAAAATGGCCATAACTTTTGCATAGAACTCGGATGAAAAAGTTTTTTATATGAAAAAGCATCTACTCGAAAAGTTACATCCGAATTTAACGTTTTCAAAATCCTCAAAAGCCTAACAGAAAAAAAGTTACGGGGCTTTTAAGATCTGGAGGCAAAAAAATTCAAAAAAAATTATTATTTTTTACTTTTTGTTAAATTTGGTCAAACTATGGTCAAACTAATTATTCAAGAATATTAGTGTTAACAAATAATTATTTTAGTTTTTTTGAATTTTGGTCAAATCTGGTCAAACTATGGTCAAACTGTGGTCAAATCTGGTCAAACTGTGGTCAAATCTGGTCAAACTGTGGTCAAACTAATTATTCAAGAAATATTAGTGTTACAAATTTTTTAGAACAATAGTTTCAAACTCAAACAGTGAAATGTATGACTTCATGCTCAAGCTAAATTCCTGAGGTTAATAGGATTGACATCTCACTATTGTCTGGAAAACAACAAGTGCAGACTTGGAAACGAGGGAGAATAGAACCCGGAAGTTAAGCGTGCTCAGACTGGAGTAGTGAGAGGATGGGTGACCGTCCGGGAAGTTAGATGATTTGGAATGATGAGGGGTGATTAGAGATTAAATTGAGTAGCGATTAGGGGTGATTAGAGATTTGAGTTAAAATAATTCAGAAATTTGAAAATTTTGAAAAAAAATCAAGAAAAAAAATTCGAAAAAATTCAAAAAAAAAATTCCGAGATTACAGATTAGTAGTAGGGCGGGTTTAAACCCGCGCTACTGCTATACGTTAGCTGTAGCGCGGGTGGCACCCGCCATCGCTATAAGTTAGCTGTAGCGCCTTATTAGTAGCGCGGGTACCCGCGCTGCTGATAGGCCTAAAACCCGCGCTGCTGCTAGGCTTTTCCCTAGTAGTGCATAACCGATCATCACGTGAGATGGAGTAGTTTTCAATGGTGAACATCACTATGTTGATCATATCTACTATATGATCCACGCTCGACCTTTCGGTCTCCGTGTTCCGAGGCCATATCTGCATATGCTAGGCTCGTCAAGTTTAACCTGAGTATTCTGCGTGTGCAAAACTGGCTTGCACCCGTTGTAGATGGACGTAGAGCTTATCACACCCGATCATCACGTGGTGTCTCGGCACGACGAACTTTGGCAACGGTGCATACTCAGGGAGAACACTTCTTGATAATTTTAGTGAGAGATCATCTTAAAATGCTACCGTCAATCAAAGCAAGATAAGAAGCATAAATGATAAACATCACATGCAATCAATATAAGTGATATGATATGGCCATCATCATCTTGTGCTTGTGATATCCATCTCCGAAGCACCGTCGTGATCACCATCGTCACCGGCGTGACACCTTGATCTCCATCGTAGCATCGTTGTCGTTACGCCATCTATTGCTTCTACGACTATCGCTACCGCTTAGTGATAAAGTAAAGCAATTACAAAGGCGCTTGCATTTCATACAATAAAGCGACAACCATATGGCTCCCGCCATTGCCGATAACCGGTTACAAAACATGATCATCTCATACAATAAAATATAGCATCACGTCTTGACCATATCACATCACAACATGCCCTGCAAAAACAAGTTAGACGTCCTTGTTGGGTAACGAGTAATTTCAAAAATTTCCTACGCACACGCAAGATCATGGTGATGCATAGCAATGAGAGGGAGAGTGTTGTCTACGCACTCGAGACCAAGCGAAGCGATCACAACGTAGAGGAAGTAGTCGACGATCTCCTCGCGATCCAACCGATCCTAGCGCCGTTACTCTCGGCGCCCCGAAGTTCTTGACACACGTACATCTCGATGACGCCTCGGCTCCAATCTAGTAGAGCTCGGGGAGGAAGAGTTACGCCAAGACGACGGCGTGGTGACGATCTTGATGTTCTATCGCGCAGGGCTTCGCCTAAGCTTTATGCACGATATGACCGAGGTGGAATATGGTGGAGGGGGCACCGCACACGGCTAAGGAACGATCCGTAGATCAACTTGTGTGTTCTAGGGTGCCCCCTGCCCTCAGATATAAAGGAGCAAGGGGGTGCGGCCGGCCCTTGAGGAGGCGGCACGAGGAGTCCTAATCCCACCGAGTAGGACTCCCCCTTCCTAGTTGGATTAGGATTGGGGGAGGAAAGAGGAGGGGGCGCCGCCTCTCCTTGTCCTATTCGGACTAGGGGAGGGCGCGGCCTGCCCTGGCCGGCCCTTCCTCTTCTCCCTCATGGCCCACTAAGGCCCAATAACCCCCGGGAGGGTTCCGGTAACCCCCCGGTGTTCTGGTAAAATCCCGATTTCACCCGCAACCATTCCGAACTCCAAATATAGGCTTCCAATATATCAATCTTTGTGTCTCGACCATTTCGAGACTCCTCGTCATGTCCGTGATCACATCCGGGACTCCGAACTTCTTCATTACATCAAAATACACAAACTCATAATATAACCGTCATCGAAACCTTAAGCGTGCGGACCCTACGGTTCGAGAACAATGTAGACATGACCGAGACACGTCTCCGGTCAATAACCAATAGCGGGACCTGGATGCCCATATTGGCTCCTACATATTCTACGAAGATCTTTATCGGTCAGACCGCATAACAACATACGTTGTTCCCTTTGTCATCGGTATGTTACTTGCCCGAGATTCGATCGTCGGTATCCAATACCTAGCACAATCTCGTTACCGGCAAGTCTCTTTACTCGTTCCGTAATACATCATCTCACAGCTAACTCATTAGTTGTAATGCTTGCAAGGCTTAAGTGATGTATATTACCGAGAGGGCCCAGAGATACCTCTCCGACAATCGGAGTGACAAAACCTAATCTCAAAATACGCCAACCCAACATCTGCCTTTGGAGACACCTGTAGTACTCCTTTATAATCACCCAGTTACGTTGTGACGTTTGGTAGTACCCAAAGTGTTCCTCCGGTAAACGGGAGTTGCATAATCTCATAGTTATAGGAACATGTATAAGTCATGGATAAAAGCAGTAGCAACATACTAAACGATCGTGTGCTAAGCTAATGGAATGGGTCATGTCAATCAGATCATTCAACTAATGATGTGACCTTGTTAATCAAATAACAACTCTTTGTTCATGGTTAGGAAACATAACCATCTTTGATTAACAAGCTAGTCTAGTAGAGGCATACTAGTGACATATTGTTTGTCTATGCATTCACACATGTATCATGTTTCCGGTTAATACAATTCTAGCATGAATGATAAACATTTATCATGAAATAAGGAAATAAATAATAACTTTATTATTGCCTCTAGCGCATATTTCCTTCAGTCTCCCACTTGCACTAGAGTCAATAATCTAGATTACATAGTAATGATTCTAACACCCATGGAGTCTTGGTGTTGATCATGTTTTGCTCGTGGAAGAGGTTTAGTCAACGGGTCTGCTACATTCAGATCCGTATGTATCTTGCAAATCTCTATGTCTCCCACCGGACTAAATCCGGATGGAATTGAAGCGCCTCTTGATGTGCTTGGTCCTCTTGTGAAATCTGGATTCCTTTGCTAAGGCAATTGCTCAAAGATTATCACGAAGATTTTCATTGGACCCGATGCACTAGGTATGACACCTAGATCGGATATGAACTCCTTCATCCGCTCCTTCATTAGCTGCTTCGAAGCTGCTATGTACTCCGCTTCACATGTAGATCCCGCCACGACGCTTTGTTTAGAACTGCACCAACCGACAGCTCCTCCGCTTAGTTTAAATACGATCCGGTCTGCGATTTAGAATCGTCCGGATCAGTGTCAAAGCTTGCATCAACATAACCGTTCACGATGAGCTCTTTGTCACCTCCATATACGAGAAACATATCCTTAGTCCTTTTCAGGTATTTCAGGATGTTCTTGACCGCTGTCCGATGATCCACTCTGGATTACTTTGGTACCTCCTGCTAAGCTTATAGCAAGGCACACATTAGGTCTGGTACACAGCATTGCATACATGATAGAGCCTATGGCTGAAGCATAGGAACATCTTTCATTTTCTCTATCTTCTGCAGTGGTCGGGCATTGAGTCTTACTCAACTTCACACCTTGTAACACAGTGCAAGAACCCTTTCTTTGCTTGATCCATTTTGAACTTCTTCAAAATTTTGTCAAGGTATGTGCTTTGTGAAAGTCCAATTAAGCGCCTTGATCTATCTCTATAGATTTTGATGCCCAATATGTAAGCAGCTTCACCGAGGTCTTTCATTGAAAAACTCTTATTCAAGTATCCCTTTATGCTATCCAGAATTCTATATCATTTCCGATCAGTAATATGTCATCTACATATAATATCGAAATGCTACTGAGCTCCCACTCACTTTCTTGTAAATACAGGCTTCTCCAAAAGTCTCTGTATGAACCCAAATGCTTTGATCACACTATCAAAGCGTTAATTCCAACTCCGAGATGCTTGCACCAGTCCATAAATGGATCGCTGGAGCTTGCATACTTTGTTAGCTCCTTTGGATCGATAAAACCTTCTGGTTGCATCATATACAACTCTTCTTCCGTAAATCCATTCAGAATGCAGTCTTTACATCCATTTGCCAAATTTCATAATCATAAAATGCGCAATTGCTAACATGATTCGGACAGACTTAAGCATCGCTACGGGTGAGAAGGTCTCATCGTAGCCAATCCCTTGAACTTGTCGAAAACCCTTTGCATAAGTCGAGCTTTGTAGACGATAACATTACCGTCGTCGTCGGTCTTCTTCTTGAAGATCCACTTGTTTTCTATTGCTTGCCGACCCTCGGGCAAGTCAACCAAAGTCCATACTTTGTTTTCATACATGGATCCCATCTCGATTTCATGGCCTCAAGCCATTTTATGGAATCTGGGCTCACCATCGCTTCTTCATAGTTCGTAGGTTCATCATGATCTAGTAGCATGATTTCCGAACAGGATTACCGTACCACTCTGGTGCGGATCTTACTCGTTGATCTACGAGGTTACGTAGTAACTTGATCTGAAGTTTCATGATCAACATCATCAACTTCCTCACTATTTGGTGTAGATGTCTCAGAAACCGGTTTCTGCGACAAACTACTTTCAAGTAAGGGAGAAGGTACAATTACCTCATCAAGTTCTACTTTCCTCCCACTCACTTCTTTCGAGAGAAACTCCTTTTCTAGAAAGGATCCATTCTTGGCAACAAATGTCTTGCCTTCGGATCTGTGATAGAAGGTGTACCCAACTGTTTCCTTTGGGTATCCTATGAAGACACATTTCTCCGATTTGGGTTCGAGCTTATCAGGTTGAAGTTTTTTCACATAAGCATCGCATCCCCAAACTTAAGAAATGACAACTTTGGTTTCTTGCTAAACCATAGTTCATAAGGTGTCGTCTCAACGGATTTTGACGGTGTTCTATTCAGTGTGAATGCGGCCGTCTCAAGAGCATAACCCCAAAACGATAGCGGTAAATCTGTAAGAGACATCATAGATCACACCATATCTAGTAAAGTGCGACACGACGCTCGGACACACCATTACGCTGTGGTGTTCCGGTGGCGGAGTTGCTAAACTATTCCGCATTGTTTCAAATGTAAACCAAACTCGTAACTCAAATATTCACCTCCACGATCAGATCGTAGAAATTTAATTTTCTTATTACGATGATTTTCAACTTCACCCTGAAATTCTTTGAACTTTTCAAATGTTTCAGACTTATGTTTCATTAAGTAGATATACCCATATCTGCTTAAATCATCTGTGAAGGTGAGAAAATAACGATATCCGCCACGAGCCTCAACATTCATCGGACCACATACATCCGTATGTATGATTTCCAACAAATCTGTTGCTCTCTCCATAGTACCGAGAACGGGTTTTAGTCATCTTGCCCATGAGGCACGGTTCATAAGTGCCAATTGATTCATAATCAAGTGACTCCAAAAGTCCATCAAGATGGAGTTTCTTCATGCGCTTTATAATCGATATGACCTAAACGGCAGTGCCACAAATAAGTTGCACTATCATTATCAACTCTGCATCTTTTGGCTTCAACATTATGAATATGTGTATCACTACTATCGAGATTCATCAAAAATAGACCACTCTTCAAGGGTGCATGACCATAAAAGATATTACTCATATAAATAGAACAACCATTATTCTATGATTTAAATGAATAACCATCTCGCATCAAACAAGATCCAGATATAATGTTCATGCTCAACGCAGGCACCAAATAACATTTATTTAGGTCTAAAACTAATCCCGAAGGTAGATGTAGAGGTAGCATGCCGACCGCGATCACATCGACTTTGGAACCATTTCCCACGCGATCGTCACCTCGCCCTTTGCGGTGTTCGCAATCCGTAGTCCCTGCTTTGAGTTGCAAATATTAGCAAGAACCAGTATCAAATACCAGTGCTACTTGAGCTCTAGTAAGGTACACATCAATAACATGTATATCACATATACCTTTGTTCACCTTGCCATCCTTCTTATCCGCCAAATACTTGGGGCAGTTCCGCTTCAAAGGACGACCGCTTGCAAGAGAAGCACTCAGTTTCAGGTTTAGGTCCAGACTTGGGTTTCTTCTCCTGAGCAGCAACTTGCTTGCTGTTCTTCTTGAAGTTCCCCTTCTTCTTCCCTTTGCCTTTCTTCTTGAAACTAGTGGTCTTATTGACCATCAACACTTGATGCTCCTTCTTGATTTCTACCTCCGCAGCCTTTAGCATTGCGAAGAGCTCAGGTATAGTCTTTACTAACCCTTGCATATTATAGTTCATCACGAAGCCTTTGTAGCTTGGTGGCAGTGATTGAAGAATTCTGTCAATGACACAATCATCCGGAAGATTAACTCCCAGTTGAGTCAAGTGATTGTAATACCCAGACATTTTGAGTATGTGCTCACTGACAGAACTATTCTCCTCCATCTTGCAGCTATAGAACTTATTGGAGACTTCATATCTCTCAATCCGGGCATTCTGTTGGAATATCAACTTCAACTCTTGGAACATCTCATATGTTCCATGACATTCAAAACGTCGTTGAAGTCCCGGTTCTAAGCCGTAAAGCATGGCACACTGAACTATAGAGTAGTCATTAGCTTTGCTCTGCCAGACGTTCTTAACGCCGTCGGTTGCATCAAGAAGAGGTCTGGCACCTAGCGGTGCATCCAGACGTAACTCTTTCATGCAGCAATGAGGATAATCCTCGGGTTATGGACCCGATCCGTGTAATTGCTACCATCATCTTTCAACTTTGCTTTCTCAAGGAACGCATTAAAATTCAACGGAACAACAAAGACGAGCCATCTATCTACAATCAAACATAGACAAGCAAGATACTATCAGTACTAAGTTCATGATAAATTTAAGTTCAATTAATCATATTACTAAAGAACTCCCACTTAGACAGACATCTCTCTAGTCATCTAAGTGATCACGTGATCCAAATCAACTAAACCATAACCGATCATCACATGAGATGGAGTAGTTTTCAATGGTGAACATCTTATGTTGATCATATCTACTATATGATTCACGCTCGACCTTTCGGTCTCCGTGTTCCGAGGCCATATCTGCATATGCTAGGCTCGTCAAGTATAACCTGAGTATTATGCGTGTGCAAAACTGGCTTGCACCCGTTGTAGATGGACGTAGAGCTTATCACACCCGATCATCACGTGGTGTCTCGGCACGATTTAACTTTGGCAACGGTGCATACTCGGGAGAACACTACTTGATAATTTTAGTGAGAGATCATCTTAAAATGCTACCGTCAATCAAAGCAAGATAAGATGCATAAAGGATAAACATCACATGAAATCAATATAAGTGATATGATATGGCCATCATCATCTTGTGCTTGTGATCTCCATCTCCGAAGCACCATTGTGATCACCATCGTCACCGGCGCGACACCTTGATCTCCATCTTAGCATCGTTGTCGTTTACACCATCTATTGCTTCTACGACTATCGCTACCACTTAGTGATAAAGTAAAGCAATTATGTATGCGTTGCATTTCATACAATAAAGCGACAACCATATGGCTCCTGCCATTGCCGATAACCGGTTACAAAACATGATCATCTCATACAATAAAATATAGTATCACGTCTTGACCATATCACATCACAACATGCCCTGCAAAAACAAGTTAGACGTCCTCTACTTTGTTGTTGCAAATTTTACGTGGCTGCTACGGGCTTAAGCAAGAACCAATCTCACCCACGCATCAAAACCACAACGATATTTCGTCAAATAGACTCCGTTTTAACCTTCTCAAGGACCGGGCGTAGCCACACTCAGTTCAACTAAAGTGAGAGAGCAGACACCCGCTAGTCACCTTTAAGCAACGAGTGCTCGTAGCGGTGAAACCAGTCTCGCGTAAGCATACGCGTAATGTCGGTCCGGGCCGCTTCATCTCACAATACCGCTGAACCAAAGTATGACATGCTGGTAGGTAGTATGACTTGTATCGCCCACAACTCACTTGTGTTCTACTCGTGCAAAACATCAAACCATAAAAACCTAGGCTCGGATGCCACTGTTGGGTAACGTAGTAATTTCAAAATTTTCCTACGCACACGCAAGATCATGGTGATGCATAGCAACGATAGGGGAGAGTGTTGTCTACGTACCCTCGTAGACCGAAGCGGAAGCGATCACAACATAGAGGAAGTAGTCGTACGATCTCCTCGCGATCCAACCGATCCTAGCGCCGTTACTCCGGCGCCCCCGAGTTCTTGACACACGTACAGCTCGATGACGCTCCTCGGGCTCCAATCCAGTAGAGCTTCGGGGAGGAAGAGTTCCGTCAGCACGACGGCATGGTGACGATCTTGATGTTCTATCGCGCAGGCTTCGCCTAAGCTTTTATGACGATATGACCGAGGTGGAATATGGTGGAGGGGGCACCGCACACGGCTAAGGAACGATCCGTAGATCAACTTGTGTGTTCTAGGGTGCCCCCCTGCCCCCGTATATAAAGGAGCAAGGGGGGGTGCGGCCGGCCCTTGGAGGAGGCGCGCCGGAGGAGTCCTACTCCCACCGGGAGTAGGACTCCCCCCCTTTCCTAGTTGGATTAGGATTGGGGGAGGAAAGAGGAAGGGGGGCGCCGCCCCCCTCTCCTTGTCCTATTCGGACTAGGGGGGGAGGGGGCGCGCGGCCTGCCCTGGCCGGCCCTTCCTCTTCTCCCTCATGGCCCACTAAGGCCCAATAACCCCCGGGAGGGTTCCGGTAACCCCCCGGTGTTCCGGTAAAATCCCGATTTCACCCGGAACCATTCCGAACTCCAAATATAGGCTTACAATATATCAATCTTTATGTCTCGACCATTTCGAGACTCCTCGTCATGTCCGTGATCACATCCGGGACTCGAACTTCTTGGTACATCAAAATACACAAACTCATAATATAACCGTCATCGAAACCTTAAGCGTGCGGACCCTACGGTTCGAGAACAATGTAGACATGACCGAGACACGTCTCCGGTCAATAACCAATAGCGGGACCTGGATGCCCATATTGGCTCCTACATATTCTACGAAGATCTTTATCGGTCAGACCGCATAACAACATACGTTGTTCCCTTTGTCATCGGTATGTTACTTGCCCGAGATTCGATCGTCGGTATCCAATACCTAGCTCAATCTCGTTACCGGCAAGTCTCTTTACTCGTTCCGTAATACATCATCTCACAGCTAACTCATTAGTTGTAATCAAGGCTTAAGTGATGTATATTACCGAGAGGGCCCAGAGATACCTCTCCGACAATCGGAGTGACAAAACCTAATCTCGAAATACGCCAACCCAACATCTGCCTTTGGAGACACCTGTAGTACTCCTTTATAATCACCAAGTTACGTTGTGACGTTTGGTAGTACCCAAAGTGTTCCTCCGGTAAACGGGAGTTGCATAATCTCATAGTTATAGGAACATGTATAAGTCATGGATAAAAGCAGTAGCAACATACTAAACGATCGTGTGCTAAGCTAATGGAATGGGTCATCTCAATCAGATCATTCAACTAATGATGTGACCTTGTTAATCAAATAACAACTCTTTGTTCATGGTTAGGAAACATAACCATCTTTGATTAACAAGCTAGTCTAGTAGAGGCATACTAGTGACATATTGTTTGTCTATGCATTCACACATGTATCATGTTTCCGGTTAATACAATTGTAGCAAGAATGATAAACATTTATCATGAAATAAGGAAATAAATAATAACTTTATTATTGCCTCTAGGGCATATTTCCTTCATTCCTCTACTTTGTTGTTGCAAATTTTACGTGGCTGCTACGGGCTTAGCAAGAACCGTTCTTACCTACGCATCAAAACCACAACGATAGTTTGTCAAATAGACTCCGTTTTAACCTTCACAAGGACCGGGCGTAGCCACACTCGGTTCAACTAAAGTGAGAGAGACAGACACCCGCCAGCCACCTTTAAGCACGAGTGCTCGTAACGGTGAAACCAGTCTCGCGTAAGCGTACGCGTAATGTCGGTCCGGGCTGCTTCATCTCACAATACCGCTGAACCAAAGTATGACATGCTGGTAGGCAGTATGACTTATATCGTCCACAAATCACTTGTGTTCTACTCGTGCATATAACATAAATGCATAAAACCTAGGCTCTGATACCACTGTTGGGGAACGTAGTAATTTCAAAAAATTTCCTACGCACACGCAAGATCATGGTGATGCATAGCAACGAGAGGGGTGAGTGTTTGTCCACGTACCCTCGTAGACCGTAAGCGGAAGCGTTAGCACAACGCGGTTGATGTAGTCGTACGTCTTCACGATCCGACCAATTTAAGCACCGAACGTACGGAGCCTCCGAGTTCAGCACACGTTCAGCTCGATGACGATCTCCGGCCTCCGATCCAGCCAAGCTCCGGAGATGAGTTCCGTCAGCACGACGGCGTGGCAGGACGATGATGATGTTCTACGGCGCAGGCTTCGCCTAAGCTCATGACGATATGACCGAGGTGGAATATGGTGGAGGGGGCACCGCACACGGCTAAGGAACGATCCGTAGATCAACTTGTGTGTCTATGGGTGCCCCTGCCCCTGCCCCGTGATATAAAGGAGGGAGGGAGGAGGAGGCCGGCCCTAGGAGGAGCGCGCCATGGGGAGTCCTACTCTCACCGGGAGTAGGATTCCCCCTTTCCTAGTCCAACTAGGAGTCCTTCCATGTAGTAGGAGTAGGAGATAAGGAAGGGGAAGAGAGAAGGGAAGGAAGGAGGGGGTGCGGCCCCTCCCCTTAGTCCAATTCGGACTAGGCCTTGGGGGGCGCGCGGCCTGCCCCACGCAGCCCCTCTCTCTTTCCCGCATGGCCCAATAAGGCCCAATACTTCTCCCCGGCGAATTCCCGTAACCCTCCGGTACTCCGATAAATACCCGAATCACTCGGAACCTTTCCGAACTCCGAATATAGTCGTCCAATATATCGATCTTTACGTCTCGACCATTTCGAGACTCCTCGTCATGTCCCCGATCTCATCCGGGACTCCGAATTCCTTCGGTACATCAAAACTCATAAACTTATAATAAAACTGTCATCGTAACGTTAAGCGTGCGGACCCTACGGGTTCGAGAACTATGTAGACATGACCTAGAACCATTATCGGTCAATAACCAATAGCGAGACCTGGATGCCCATATTGGTTCCTACATATTCTACGAAGATCTTTATCGGTCAAACCGCATAACAACATACGTTGTTCCCTTTGTCATTGGTATGTTACTTGCCCGAGATTTGATCGTCGGTATCCAATACCTAGTTCAATCTCGTTACCGGCAAGTCTCTTTACTCGTTCCGTAATACATCATCTCATAACTAACTCATTAGTTACAATGCTTGCAAGGCTTAGGTGATGAGTATTACCGAGAGGGCCCAGAGATACCTCTCCGACAATCGGAGTGACAAAACCTAATCTCGAATTATGCCAACCCAACATGTACCTTCGGAGACACCTGTAGAGCACCTTTATAATCACCCAGTTACGTTGTGACGTTTGGTAGCACACAAAGTGTTCCTCCGGTAAACAGGAGTTGCATAATCTCATAGTTGCAGGAACTTTGTATAAGTCATGAAGAAAGCAATAGCAGTATACTAAATGATCAAGTGCTAGGCTAACGGAATGGTCATGTCAATCACATCATTCTCCTAATGATGTGATCCCGTTAATCAAATGACAACTCTTTTGTCCATGGCTAGGAAACATAACCATCTTTGATAAACGAGCTAGTCAAGTAGAGGCATACTAGTGACACTATGTTTGTCTATGTATTCACACATGTATTATGTTTCCGGTTAATACAATTCTAGCATGAATAATAAACATTTATCATGAAATAAGGAAATAAATAATAACTTTATTATTGCCTCTAGGGCATATTTCCTTCAATCTCGGGATGTCGTGTTTGATGAGCATGTATTTCCCTTTGCGAAATTTCCTGTGTCCACTGATGAACCACCATCCATGCATTCATCCTCTATTGCCTCTGCCAATTTGATGATGCTGCATATTCTCCTATATTGTTGCCTAATCATGGTGCAGGCACTGGACGTGGGGCTCGCTTGGAAATTTTAGAGGCGACATCGCCTCCTTTGTCGTCATCGCCTTCGTCGTCGGCACCTCCAGTTGTGCACGACGATCATATGGCGCCGTTGCATGACATCGGTTCCCATGCCCATGCACGACCGCTCGATGCCCCAGTGCCTCTGGCAACTGAGTCGCTGCCGTCGGGGCCGGCTTCTCCTGGGCCGCTGTCACCGGGGCCGGCCTCTCCCGGGCTATCGTCCGCGCCATGCAGCCCGGAGCCGCCTGGCACCAGGTCTCCTGCGTCATCGCATCCGTCGCCTGGTACCCTGCTGACCGGGCCATCTACGTCGCCTTTGCCCAGTCCTCCTGCTGCTGATGGTTATTCTGGCGCCTCTCCGCCGCCGTCCTCGACTTCGACAACTCCTCCTGCTGCTCTACATCCACATACGTACAGCCGCAGTGGCATTTTTCAGCCTAAGCAGCGTCCCGACGGTACAGTTGCTTGGTTGGCTGCATGCATGACTGCTGCTCTTGCAGATCCCTCATCCGAGCCGCGCACGTATCAAGCTTCTCTACGCATTCTTCATTGGAGAGAGGCCATGGAGCAGGAGTATCAAGCTCTTATTCACAATAAGTGGACTCTTGTTCCTCCACCATCGCAGGTTAACGTTATTGATTCCAAGTGGGTCTTCAAAGTGAAGAAATATTCTGATGGGTCCATTGAGCTCTACAAAGCTCGCCTTGTTGCTCGTTGTTTTCGGCAGCGCTATGGTCTTGACTATGAAGACACCTTCCGTCCAGTGGTTAAGCCTACTACCATCAGGCTTCTTCTCTCTCTTGCCGTTACTCGCGGTTGGTTCCTTCGTCAGCTCGATGTTCAAAATGTCTTTCTCCATGGTGTCTTGGAGGAGGAGGTTTGTATGCGCCAGTCTCCGGGTTTTTCTGATCCGGATCATACTGATTATGTCTGTCGTCTGTCCAAGGCACTTTATGGTTTGAAGCAAGCTCCTCCTGCATGTCATGCCCGTCTTGCCATGGCCCTTCGTGCTCATGGTTTTGCATCATCAAATGCTGACTCCTCACTATTTCTTCTACATAAGCCTGAGGTTAATGTGTACTTGTTGGTTTATGTGGATGATATTATTCTCGTCAGCTCCTCTCAATCTGCTGCTACTGCTCTTGTTCGCTCTCTTGGTGCTGATGGTCAAGGACCTTGGGAAGCTTCACTACTTTCTTGGTGTGGAGGTTACTTCCCGAGCTGATGATATTGTTATAACGCAGAAGAAGTACTAATTAGATTTGTTGCAGCGGGCAGGGATGCTGAAGTGCAAACCAACAACTACACTGATGCCTACCACCGACAGGATTACTGTTGTTGATGGTGAGCTTCTGTCTTCTGCTGATGCGACTGAGTATCGGAGTATTGTTGGTGCTCTTCAGTACTTGATGATCACACGGTCGGACATTTCTTTTGTTGTCGACCGAGTTTGCCAGTATCTGCAGTCACCCCATGGCACTCATTGGTGTACTGTTAAGCGCATCTTGCGCTACATTCGCTTCACGGTGTCTCATGGCTTGCATATTCGTCCGACCTCCTCTGGCTGTCTCTCGTCATATTCTGATGCTGATTGGGCTAGCAGTCCGGATGACAGGCGATCTATGAGGGGCTATGTTGTGTTCTTTGGCTCTAATCTGATCTTCTGGAGTGCTCGGAAACAGGCTACTCTCTCACGTAGCTGTACTGAAGCTAAGTATAAGGCTGTGGCCAATTCTACATCAGAGGTTATCTGGGTACAATCTTTGTTTCGGGAATTGCGTATATCCCAATCACAGTCTCCTGTTCTTTGGTGTGATAACATCGGTGCTATATATATATACCTCTCTGCGAATCCGGTATTCCATGCCTGAACGAAACACATTGAAGTTGACTATCACTTTGTGCACGAACAGGTGTTTTAGAAACAACTACAGATCAGGTTCATCTCTTCCAAGGATCAACTTGTAGATATCTTCACCAAGCCGTTGTCTCTACCACAGTTTGAGACTTGCCGACGCAATCTTACCCTTCTAGATTCTTCAGGAAGTGGCTAAGATTGAGGGAGGTATATATATATATATATATATATATATATATATATATATATATATATATATATATATATATATATATATATATATATATATATATATATATCCTACAAGCAGTGGTAGTTACCACCACTTGCATTTTATAGGTTGTATGTAGTATCTGTCAACATTGAGAGTATGTGCGTGTAGTATGTAGTATATAACAATGAATAGGTAGTATATATACTAATTTTTAGGTAGTATATACCATGTTTTGAGTATGCTCTTTTTACATACAAATATGTACGTATTTCACAAATATAACAAAAACTATGGGTTCATATGCAATTTTTTATGTAATTTGCTTTGAAATATCTTAGATATAGTACATGAATATATTTAAAATTATAAAGTAGTATATATAGTACCACATGGTAGTATATGAGACATATGGGGTAACTACCACGGGTGGTAGGATGGATTTTCCCTATATATATATATATATATATATATATATATATATATATAGTAACGTTGTATCCACTCATTATATATATGTGATAGGCCACCCCTAGAGGGTTCTGCCGGTTCCCCCCAAACCTATTGTCTCACAGGTGCAAACGAAGGTTTGGACGGAACACGGCCTTTTATCCCTTGATTGATATAGGAGTTTCATTGTACAACCTGATCATGCATGTCCCAAATCACAATCAAGCCAAGGACCTTATCATTTTTTTTCTCAAACGAGAAAGACACCCGGCCTCTGCATCGCATGATGCACACAACCATAAGGACCTCATCTGTTGCCCAAGCCTGGATACCTTATTCCTCTTTTTGAGTAAAAGTCTGAATCGCTCGTGTCATCGAATCAGACACCCTACCCTGTACACGTTAGATGATGATGTGCACAGATGAGTATCCGGAAGATATAGCTAGAGTTGTCAAATGGGAAAACAGAAGTACGTAGAATTTTTATATGCTCATTATATCGACTAGACATGCACGTCCACACCATCATAATTGTACAGTAGATGTTAATATATAGGTGGTAATAATCCATCCATGACCTCTCCTACTTACTCTACTGGTCAGCACATGATTTTTGTTACTGTTGGTAACCAAACATACCGGTGCCTTACCTCGACCAAATGAAAACTTTATGACAGACCTAGAAATTCAATCATTTTTAATACCGAAACTATAAATATGTAATTGTTCGATATTTTCCTTTTTGTTATTGTTTTTTATGGCTCTCTGATGCAATAGAGAAACAGGTGATGGGTTTTATGTTCGTTGCCACAAAGGCAACAATATTTTACCCGCTTGCGATATATATGTATTACCTCTATAGAGAATAGCGAATAATTTGTTTTGTATTTTTTGACGGAACTTTAAGTTTCTAAATGAATTCAGTGGGGTATAAGGTCTGTTGTCTGCATAAGTACATATGACAAAAGTGGACACGAGTACTTTTTCCGTCCCATAACATCGCTTGAAAAACGTTCTTACATTATAGGACGGAAGGAAGGGGCTTCGCCTAGGGGACCCCGCATCACCCATTTTGTTTAACATTGTGGCCGACATGTGAGCTACCCTTGTTGAGCGGGCTAAGGTGGCCGGTCAAGTTAGCGGTGTCATTCCTCATCTGGTAGAAGAGGGTCTATCTATCCTACAATATGCGGATGACACTATACTTTTCTTGGGTCATGATCTAGATAAAGCAAGAAACCTCAAGCTGCTTTTATGTGCTTTTGAGGAACTATCTGGCCTCAAAATCAATTTTCATAAGAGCGAACTTTTTTGCTTTGGGGATGCTGCAGAATCTGCACCTGAGTATGCTGACATTTTTTTATGCCAGCTCAGGCAGTTCCCGATTCGGTATCAGGGTATTCCCATACACTATCGGCGTTTAACTATCGCTGAGTGGAAGCACATGTAAGAGAGATTTGAGAAGCGACTAGCCAGTTGGAAGGCTAAACTCTTGTCATATGGAGGGTGATTGATATATATTGATCAATTCCGTTCTCAGCAATATGGTTCTATATATGTTGTCATTCTTCCATCTTCCGAAAGGGGTTTTCCAGTGTCTCCATTACTTTAGATCCAGATTTTTTTGGCAGTGTGATTATAAATCCAAGAAATATCGACTGGCTAGGTGGACTGTATTATGTCGACCTAAAAGTCAAGGGGGGCTTGGAATTCAAGACCTTGAGATTAAAAATATTGTTCTTCTTAGCAAATGGGTCTATAAATTACTCAATGAGAACGGAGTATGGCAGGAAATCATTCGTAACAAGTACGTAGGATCCAAAGTTGTTCCTCAAGTCTATTGGAAACCTGGTGACTCACATTTTTGGTCTGGTGTCATGAAGGCCAAGGATTTCTTTTTCCAATTCGGAACTTTCTCGGTTAGGGACGGTTCCCAGGTTCGATTCTGGGAAGATACCTGGCTAGGGACCACACCATTAATGGTGCAATATCCGAGCTTGTATAGGATTGTTAGACATAAATTTGTCACCATCAAACAAGTTTTGGGGCAAGAAAACCCTGATATTTCTCTCCGTAGGGATCTTTTAGGTCCTTGCCTGGCAGCTTCGAATGAGTTACTCATACGTTTGGAGACCATTCGGCTGTCAGATGAACAGGACATCTTTAGATGGAAGTTGCATCAGAATGGCAAGTTCACAGTAAAATCCATGTATGAGGCAATGGTTCATTGTGATTTCGGTTGATAACAGGAAATTGTGTAAGCTTAAAATTCCTCTAAGAGTGAAGATATTCCGCTGGCTCCTAAACAGAGGGGTCATCTTAACTATAGATAATCAGGCACGACGCAACTGGCAAGGCACCAAGGCATGTGTCTTTACTCTTTTGCCAACATACCAAGTCTATTAAACACTTATTTTTTTGAGTGTAAGTTTGCTCGGCCGGTTTGGGCCATAGTTCAAGTAGCTTCAAATTTATACCCCACACGTAGTGCACGTAACATGTTCGACAACTGGTTGAGGGGTATTGATAAACAATTTTGTGCACATATTCTTGTGGGGGCGGCTGCCTTATGCTGGGCATTGTGGCTTATCAGGAATGATTTGGTTTTTAATAAAAAATACGGTTCATCTCCTATGCAGGTTATTCATGTATGTACGCGATGGCTTCGTACTTGATCTATCTTGCAGAATCTGGAGGACAGGGACCTATTTATGACGGCGTCTACGCGGCTGGAACGTACGGCCAGGGAGGTTTTCTACCTCCATGGATGGCGGTGTATTCTCCGGTTAGGATCTGCCACATCATAGGCTGGACAGATTTATTTATTCTTGAGTTGTAAAACATTTTATTATTTTTGGGATGGGTGGACTTATGGGCTGTGTGCATCGTGCTATGCAGAGGGCGGGCATTCTTTCGATGCTTTTGTATCACCTCGATATATCAATTGAATGAAATGTCCTTTATCGAAAATTTTATAGAACGGAGGGAGTAACTAATAAAATAGAGTGAGATTAAGATAGGTAAAGTTTAGTGAAAATTAAAGTTTAGCCAACTAATATTTGCTGGCTGGCCGCCATTTGTCTATTTAGCTTAGCTGCTTACTCGAACGACATGATCGGCAAAATACCATCAAGTTCTATACTTGCCGTGTCTATATGATGCACCATGTTTTATGGATCGGCGGCGAGTTGCAGCTAGCTAACAAGGCCACGCGGCGGCGCCGGCACCAGAAGGAAAGGTATATATGGAGCTAGCTAGGGGCTCGCGCGCCGTCGACTTGGGTTGACCGTGTTGGCGCAAACCCGGAAACCATATGCATAAAAAAACTCAACTCGAGCACGAACTCGGAGCAATGGCGACGAACGCCGCGGCCGGCGAACCGGCCTGTATCTTGGCAACCTTTATTTACTGGGTTTGGCACATACCGGCGCTCGGTGGCACGTACCACACCGCGCTGATCAATACACAGGGCTGGAATCTTTATACGCGGGCGTTCACCCGTCGCACGGCCAAGCCATCCACCCTGATCCACTTCCTACGCCAACGCCCACATTCAGGACGTGGCCAACTACTTCACTAGCGGAGGCTGCATGCAACCACCATCAGCTACGTGCGCGTACTAACTAATATGACCGATTCAGTCAGCCATATCTCAACTAACGAACAAACTTTCATCTTAAGATTACTACTAACAGACCGGCTGAGCAGCTACGCCGGCCACCATGTCTACGTGCATGCCGCTAAGTTAGGGATCAATGTCTACGTGCGTGTCATCATGCATGACGCCATGTCCACATCACTTGAACGCTTGTTCATGTCTCTTAACTGTTTGACTATCCTACCAGCAGCAGACGAGACTGCCCACAAACATGTCTACAGCGACCACCACGGCGGGATGACTCCGGCCAGACGTGCATGTTTTTTTTTTTTGAAAGATCCAGCCCAGCTGGCATTGATTTCATTAGCAGGTAGAAGGCGGGAAACAAGTGTTGATCAAGTGATCAAATGGGGTGAACAAAAAATGGTACAAGTAGCCAGGCTCGCGTCTATGCTGGCCCTGAGAGCATCGTCCTCGCTCTCACGGTACGTCCCCAAAGGGGTGCTCTATGCAGGCTGCTCCTGCGATCCTCCACTGCTCCATGTCACGGCGGCAGGCGTCAATGATGTTGCGAGAGCATGGCATCTTACCGCGGAAGGTGCATGCATTGCGCTCAAGCCATATGTGCTAGGCGATGAGTGCAAGTATTTTACTTGTGGCCTTCCTCTTGGTTGGGCTTGCCGCAACTATGATCAGCCTCACCCTTTCTGTCGTCATCGTTCCGGAGCACCAGGTGGCGTGTGCCAGGAAGTGACAGCCCAGCCATGATGCCGCTGTTGTCCAGGCCTGAATAGCGATCGGGCATTCCCAGAAGAGGTGGGAGGACGACTCTATGCTTCGCAGACAGAGCTGGCTGAAGTAGCTGTTTTCCCAGCCACACCGCTGCAGGCGATTGTTGCACCATAGCCTATCGAGGTGTAGCATCCAGAGGAACATCTTGATCCTGCCAGGGCCCAGATGTGCCACATTCTTGGAGAAGGAGGGTGTTGTGGACGCCGGGAACTACGTCGCATAGGCGGAGCGAGCAGAGTATTGGCCGGAGGCGCTAGCAGTCCAGCAGATTGTGTCGTTGCGGTCCTCATTGATGATGTTGCCCGCACTTCGAATCTCCCTAGCCAGAAGGAGCACACTCGCCGCGATGCTACCTAGGACGCCGTGGCGGAGGTCGAGGATCCAACGCTCGTCGAGCAACGTGTCCCTAACGGACCTGTTCTTTCGGATGGAGCGAGCAAACAGGATGGGGTAGACCAGGTGGAGTGGCCCGCCACCAAGCCAAGGGCTTGACCAGAAGGATGCCGTCTTGCCGTCCCCAGTGGTGACCGTCGTGTTGGCTGCGAAGAGGGCTTGATCATGCAAGTTGCATGGCGTGCCCGAGCCGACCCACGTCCATTCTGGGTGGGTCCAGGAGACCCAAAGCCACCGCAGGTGGAGGGCGCGCGCGAACTTGTCCAGATCATGGATGCCGAGGCCACCGTGGGTCTCCAACACGGTGACCGCGCTCCATGCGACCTTGCATTTGCCTCCTGCCACCTCCTTATCTTGCGCCCACAGGAAACAACATCTAGCTTTGTCTACCTCCTTGAAAAACTTCTTTGGCGCCCGCAACACCGTGAGCGCGAATGTCGGCATGGCGGAAAGGACGCATCCGACAAGCACCCTAGGGCCGGCGATATGCATCAGCCTACCCTTCCAACCAGCAAGGCGTGCTCGAATCCTATCTACACTACAAAAAAAGACACATCTGTGACATTTTGGGCCGAACGAATTTTTTTTCTGTCATACTTATGACACTTCTATGACATAATTGTGACAAAACCCAGTATCATCATAGATGTGGTGAGATCCTACTTGTATGACAAAAAACCATGACAGAAAATGGGCTTTTCGTCCTGGGCCGGGAGACGCAGCTGCATGACATTCTTTGGGCCATCCATGAGGAAAAAAACCGTGGTAGAAGCGAGAGCGAGGAAAATTTCAGGGAGTTCCCGGTTATGGTGGGTGGTCGGGGGCCGAACGATGCGCCTTTCTCTCGTACTCGTACACGCGTGGGTGCGAGGCGTTGGGCTCTAACTGAACCTGAGCAATTGGACTGCAGGCTACGCATTACTGAACCCGAGCGATCGATTGATGGATGTTAACTGAACCCGATCGACCGATTCCTTCGCTACTGCTGCTAACTGAAGTCGATCGATGCTGCCTCTAGATGAACGGTGAGAGTTGCGGGGGGGGGGGGGATGAAAAGTGAGCGGTGGGGGCGGATGATCGACTTTTGAGGAATATGACAACCTTCAATATTGTACACTTTCCTGATTGTCTGACACCTTAGTAGGAGACGACGACTGCAACTAAGAATAGGTTTAAATATCACATTGGTTCCATCGAACAAACCATGATAAAAAAAACTTATAACATAAACTGCTGCTGCTTTGTTGTTTTTATCGAGGATGTTTTATTTAAGCATATGCTAATCACACGCTATCTTCTATTTTCACTTACATTATTCCTTAGGCTCCAGGGATAACCACATTATTTTCACTTACATGTTCCTGATTCCTTTGTCGTCTCGCGGCTGGATCAGTTGGCGGTGACACGTTAGCTGCCGTCTAGGACGAGCTGCTTAGCCTGCTGCTCCACGAGACTCCCTAGTAGCTGCTCAGGAGAGGTTCCATGGGAACAAGCACCCATGCACTAGTAGAAAAGAGGGCTTTGGTCCAGGCCGGGTTAGCCCATTAGTCCCGGTTCAGTCTAGAACCGGGAGTAATGGGGGCATTAGTCCCGGTTCGTGCGCCCAGGGGCCACGTGTGCCATTTGTCCCGGTTCGTCTGGACCTTTTAGTCCCGATTGGTGCCACGAACCGGGACTAAAGGATGCGATGCCCAATTGTACCGGTTCGTGGCACCAACCGGTACTAAAGGTTAGACCTTTAGTCCCGGTTCGAGCCACCAACCGGTACTAATGGGGTTTGAGACATTAGTACCGGTTCATGGCACGAACCGGTACTAAAGGTCCCATTTTCAAACTCCACCCCCTTGGATCGCCTTTTCAGTTTAAAATAAAATAAAAGAAAATGATGAAAATGTCAAAAAAATAAAAAAAAATAAGTTTCCCGTGTGATATGTGGTCTACTTGTTGGGAAAATATGCAAATGTGAATTTCGACTTTATTTGCAAAATCTCTCTAGAATTTAGTAAAATGGGCATAACTTTTGCATACTAACTCGGATGAAAAAGTTTTTATATGAAAAATCATCTACTCGAAAAGTTACATCCAAATTTCATGGGAGGAACCCCGTTATACATTTTCAAAATCCTCAAAAACCTAACAGAAAAAAAGTTACGGGGCTTTTAAGATCTGGAGGTAAAAAAACCATCAAATTTCATTTTTTTTTTATTTTTTGTTAAATCTGGTCAAACTACTTATTCAAGAAGTATTAGTGTTATTAAATAATTATTCAAGAATATTAGTGTTACTAAATAATTATTTCAGTTTTTTTGAATTTTTGTCAAATATGGTCAAACTGTGAACAAACTGTGGTCAAACAATGGTCAAACTACTTATTCAATAAATATTAGTGTTACTAAATAATTATTTCAGTTTTTTTGAATTTTGGTCAAATCTGGTCAAACTGTGGTCAAACTATGGTCAAACTATGGTCAAATTGTGGTCAAATTGTGGTCAAACTACTTATTCAATAAGTATTAGTGTTACTAAATAATTACTGTTTTTTAGAACAATAGTTTCAAACTCAAACAGTGAAATGTGTGACTTCTTACTATTGTCAGGAAAACAACAAGTGTAGACTTGGAAACGAGGGAGAATAGAACCTGGAAGTTAAGTGTGCTCAGGCTGGAATAGTGAGAGGATGGGTGACCGTCCGGAAAGTTAGATGATTTGGAATGATGAGGGGTGATTAGAGATTAGAGGTTAAATTGAGCAGCGATGAGGAAGGGGTGATTAGAGATTAGAGGTTAAAATAATTCATAAATTTGAATATCAAGAATAAATTTCAAAAAAAAATTACAAAAAAATCATAAAATTTCCTTTAGTACCGGTTGGTGTTACCAACCAGCGGCCACATGGACGGCCTTTTGTCCCGGTTCGTGTCAGAACCGGGACTAAAGGGGGAGGCTTTAGTAACGACCCTTTGGTCCCGGTTCCAGAACCGGCACTAAAGGCCCTTATGAACCGGGACTAAAAGCCCTTTTTCTACTAGTGATGGTTGTTGTCACCGTTAGCACTGTCCCTTTGCTGGGGCCCTTTAGACCCTTTGCTGATCCAGCTCACAGAAGGTCAGTGCTTGGTATAATCCCTTCCTTCACCTTCTCCAACCCCTGTAGTTTTAAGTCCTGTTCTGATCCTATTTGTAATGAACTAATGATATGCTTGGCATAGGGGAAGGGAAGTGGTTTCTCTCTGTTGAGGAGGACAAAAGGGATAGAGGAGGAGGTAGAGGTGATTTTCTTGGCATTATGCTGCGAGGATAGAGGGCCATGGATCTGGACGTGGAGGTCAGCGGCAGTATCGATGCCTTTTTCCTATTCTACTCGATTCCTTAACCTATTTCCTTCCACTGTTAGATTGTGAAAGTCCATGTGACGTTGGTGTAAGATGAGCGGCCAGGCCTGCTGACATTGTGTCAAGTAGATGGTTGTATTCTTAAAATTTGAACTTATCAATTGGATTCAGTTTCTATAATTGTTTTCCCTTTAGAAATTTTTAAACCTGCTTAATGCTTATTGCTCAGAATTTTAGGTGTTCTTTCGTCAGAGATTGCTTGATGGTTTGGTTGGGACTGTATAATTTATCCTATTCTTGGTGGCAACTAATTCGGCATCGATACTGTCAATCAATAAACACTTGCAACATGACTTTTTTTCCTCTGGACATTTTTAGTTATGTGAAAAATACTTTGTTTGGCGATACACTAATTCAGAATATTCATGCTTCTATTTATCATGAACTTTATTCCTCTTGTCTTTTTTTCTGTGTAGTAATGTGTCTTTTTCTCTATCCTTTTTTCTTTTATGCTAACGTGTCTTTTTGGAGGTCAAGTAACTGTGAATCTATCTTTTTGGAGGTCAAGTGACTTTAGAACATACTATATGATATCATGTGTCAACTGTTCTGTGAGTAACCATATGTGGACATGTTAAATAAATCAAGCTCGGTGTGTCCGGCAGCATCCTTGCACCTCTCAATTATTCATGTGAATACCACCTTGCTTCAGATGCCATCATTTTATGTCGCTGTTACGCCTGATTGGATGGTTTTAGCTTTTAGTCGTTGCAAAATAGGTCTCATGTCTGCATTCCTAGTTCTTTTTCTTACTATACGCACATTGTTTGCCATGAGTGCTGCCATGGAATTGGGCCTCTTTCCATAACCCTTCCTGGTGGTAAAAAGTCCACGGTTAGAATGGTACGTATGCAACTAGCAATGTAGATAAATACTTGCTCGATTAGGAGCTATGACAGAAAAGGGAAAGAGTGGTATATCCTATCTGGTGCCACTAGTTGACTCTCCTTTTTTTTTAATAAATGTACAGGAACTTCAAGAATGTCATTCAGCATTGGAGGAGGCAAAGGCTGATATAGTTGGTCTGTGGGTGCTGAATTTTCTTATCAACAAGGTTGGTTACTTCATCGGTTATCAGAGTATCAGGGCACTTGTGTTAGAGCCCAGTGTTGTGGGGCCCAAGCCATCCAATTCCTTATATTTCTGCAGGGAAATATTAGGGATGCATATTCCTTTCCTTATATCCCCAGCATGCAATCATATAATACTTAAAATGGAATCACATAATATCTCGTTTGCATCTGTTCTGTCAGTGGTTGCTTCCTAAGAGCCTATCAAAATCTATGTATGTCTATTTCCTGGCTGGATGCTTTCGGTCAATTAATTGCTTCTTATTGTACCAATCGGTTGAAGTTGAACAACTATATTATTTCCCGTTCATGCTAGCTGTGCTATATATTATGCAACGGTGCTCGTCATTATTACATACTAGCACGATGCCTGTGCATTGCCACGTAGCCATTGGCTTAGGAGGTGGTCAAATAACGTTAGTGTCCTTTGTTGCCGTTGCGTGATGTTTACAATTTGAAAAGATAGCAAAAATATGGTGAGAGATATGCAGTGTATAGAGTCCTAAATGACCATAGTAGGTTTGGAAGAGAACTAAAACCAAGATTAATTTCGAGTTGAAGTCACACTTCTGTGTTTGTTATTTGTGTCTTTACACAAAAGTTTGGTCTCACATGAAAGTAGTCTATTTTTTTATTTACGATGGATCTTACATGTGAGTAAAGTACATTTGTTTATATATCTCTTGAAAGATTGCTAGTTCCACACATGGGGATGTGAATGCATGTATTTGTTTATTTGGAAAGGATGTTGGACCCACATGTGAACTCACCACCAACTCCAATCTTTATAAGTAGGAAAGATATCCAAGCCAGAATTGTTGATCCTCCTCTCTTGCCTTCACCAATTAAACATACAATTAAAGCTTTTGTTGATCTTATTCCGAAGCATAATGGAGAAGATTCAAAGAAGTGGCCAGAGAGATTTGTATTAGATGCTTAAACCATGGATTGTCACATTTATCCCTTTTGCGCAAGTGATCCTGTATATATACATATCTGTCTGCTCTTTTTTGAACATTTGCATACCATACATCTCTATTTCTGACATAGGCTTTGAGTGTTTCCAGGTTACTACAATGAATAAAAATTTCATCAATGCAGGTCCATCTTTTCAGACCACAGGATCATCCTAGTATCCCCGAATATCTTGCTTGTTTTCTTTTGACTAACCACAGGATCATCTCTCTAGGTCCGCGGCGTCGAACCCGGACCTCTCGCCCGCTGGCTCGCAGGCCTTCTCGCCGGCGGTCCCGGCGCCTCCGACTCCCTTTTAGTCAGCAGCCTGGTCAGCGAGCGCATCCCCTGCGCCTGACACGGGCTCCTCGACGGCTTCCGCCGGCCCGGCTGCATCCTCGTCGGCGCCACGGCGCCCTCGACTCCAGTTGAGTCCGTAGCCCGGGCAGCAAGCGCTTCTCCTGCGCTTGCCCCCGGCTCCTCGACGGCCTCTTTGCCGGCCTCGTCGCCGGCCCCGCCGACCCCACCGACCCCGCCGGCTGCCCCGGACACCCGCATGGTCACCCATGCTCGCGCCGGTATTCACCGATCCAGCACGCGTTATCCTGCGGATGAGTACCTCCTCGCTGCCTCGACGTCTGTGCCGTCACCTCTCTCCTCGTCTGGTCGGGCCGCACTTCGCGATCCGCATTGGCTTCGGCGATGCAGGAGGAGTTCGACGTGCTGGTGCGCAACCACACTTGGAAGCTTGTCTCGTGGCCACCCCATGCCAACGTCATCTTTGGCAAGTGGGTATTCCGGCATAAGACTCGCCCCGACGGGTCTCTCGAGCGCTATAAGGCTCGGTGGGTGGTCCGCGGGTTTCGGCAATGCGCTGGAGTTGACTTCACCGACACATTCGCCCCGGTCGTCAAACCGGGCACGATCCGCGCGGTCCTTCAGCTCGCGGTCTCTCGCGCCTGGCCGGTGCATCAGATGGATGTGTCGAATGCATTCTTGCATGGCCATCTCTCGGAGCAGGTGTTCTGTCAGCAGCCAACCGGCTTCGTCGACGCGGCTCAGCCTGACCATGTGTGCCTGCTCTCCCGCTCTTTGTACGGGTTGAAGCAGGCCCCTCGCGCCTGGTACCAGCGGATCGCCGGCTTTCTGCAGCATCTTGGGTTCCGGGCTACTCGCTCCGACGCCTCGCTGTTCGTCTTCCACCAGGCTCTAGCAACCGCTTACCTACTCCTCTACGTCGATGACATCATCCTGACGGCTTCCTCGCCCGAGCTACTTCGCCAGCATACTGCTCGCCTCAGCGCTGAGTTCGCCATTAAGGACCTCGGCCCGTTGCACTACTTCCTCGGCATTGAGGTGGTATGACGCACCGATGGGTTCTTCCTTCATCAGCAGTAGTATGCACAGGACCTTCTTGAGCGGCCAGGCATGCTTAGCTGCAAGCCTGTACCCACGCCTATCGACACGAAGGCTCCCCCGCGCCAGATGCAGCGTTCTACCGCTCCATTGTCAGCGCTCTCCAGTACTTGACACTCACTCGGCCTGACCTGCAGTACACCGTTCAGCAGGTGTGTCTCCACATGCGCGCCCCTCGCGGCACTCACTGGAAGCTGGTGAAGCGGATTCTTCAGTATATCCGTGGCACCACGGCTCTGGGTCTTACGTTGACGGCTTCGCCCTCGACTGACCTGGTCGCCGACAGTGACGCCGATTGGGTTGGCTGCCCGGACATGCAACGCTCGACTTCAGGTTACTGCGTCTACCTGGGGCCCTCGCTCATATCGTGGTCGGCTAAACGACAACCTACTATATCCCGCTCCAGTGCCAAGGCCGAGTATCGTGTTGTGGTCAATGCCATCGCCGAGTGCTCGTGGCTTCGCCAGCTTCTCCAGGAATTGCTTCTTGATGTCAAGAAGGCCACCGTTGTCTACTGTGACAATGTCTCTGCGGTCTACCTCTCCGCCAACCCCGTTCATCATCGTCGCACGAAGCACATTGAGCTTGACATTCACTTCATGCGAGAGCAAGTGCCTCTTGGGCGCGTCTGCGTTCTTCATGCTACCACTGCTCAGCACTTTGCCGATGTCATGACAAAGGGGTTACCGACGCCTACATTTGAGGAGTTCCGGTCCAGTCTATGCGACACTGGTGGCGTATCGACTGGGCGGGGCGGGGGGGGGGGGGGTTAGGATAATCTCCTACCGGCTCCGCCTCTAGTTTCCTTGTATAGATGAGGCTGACGGCTGCCCTTGTACCCATATATATACGTGCACCGTGTACCCGATCAATACATCGAGAGTTGCACTGCCTTCAACAGGGCTCTATGAAAAACTGATATAGGGGCATTTCTATTCAATTCACCATCGCTTTAACGTCACCATTTTGGCCACGGTGGTGACCCAAAACAAGAAGAAGCTAAGTACTACAAGACCTCTATCGGCTATGTAGCAGAGCCAGCCAAGGGCGTTGTTCCGGGATGGACCAAGCTAGGGCACCGGACATGGTCATATAACAGATCTTGCTTGGGATGTATGGATAGTGCAGTATTCGTATCTCCAGTTTACTATATCAAACCACAAGATTTGATGACTTTAGAATTTCACAAATATGGTAATGTGTCATATAGGACAACATTCAAAAGTGTCTATGTTCAACGACTTTATTATGTAGTAGACATTGTGTTGATTGGTTCGCGTGATAGGTCAAAAAAAATTCATATATCAAGTAACCAAGAACCACTCGATCAGGGTGGTAAATGCAGTTGTAACCTTGACGGGCAAGATGACTTAAAAGGCAGTTGGTTAAGTCTTATATTTGAGTGAACAATAGATAGTTTTCTGCATGGCCTCCAACATCAGTTTTGAGAAAAGGACCAAGAAATATATTTTGGAGAGTGATAACCCAGAGAGATTCCTATGTTCAATTGCAACTTCAGCAAAACCACCATCACCGTGGCAATACGGTCATACCAAAGGGAAACGCTGTTTTTAAACCGGTTGATTTTTTTGTCCGCTGAAGTCGCCTCCTTCTGCTACCACGTGTCCCTGTGGGACCACACTGCTTAACCTTTAGTTCCTTATCTTCTCGGTTGAATCCATCCCATCTTCTCCTCGCGACAGATCCACTCCGCTAGCTCCTCTCCCTGTCTTTTATCCCCCACACAAGCGCCAATCCTTCGGCAAGCTAGTGCTCCACAGCCCGGCCGGCCATCGCTCTTCGCTGGCGCTCGATGCAGTAGGGGACTACGAAGCTGTTGTAAAGGAGGAGACCCACCGGTGCATTTTTATTTACGGGGAGCCGCTGCGACTTGGCAAGTCGAATGACCTCGCCGCTGTTTCAAGCGGAGCCAATCGGCGGGAAGACGGCTGGTGGTGGTGGCAGGCCGACGACGGCGCTCGATGCTGCAAAGAGGCGAACTACCGATGCTTCATGGCAGAGCCGTCATGGTGCCACGAAGGACCAGGCGCTTCAATGCAGCGAGGTTGCTGCCGGCCAATGCTGTAGAGCATCGCCAGCGTCGTGGAAGCGGAGCGCGCTGCGTTGCAACATCTGCCGTGCTGCAAGGCAGCGTCGCCGCCGTTTCGCAGCAGCTCCGTTCCACAACCACTCGTCGGCGACCGTCGGAGCTACAATGCAGCACTCGCCGGTGCTGCATCCCGGATGAGGCGCGACGCCGTCATGTCACCGGTGCTGCGATGCAGCCCTTGTCGGCGACCATGCAGCACCGACGATGCCCGCTGGTGCTGCTATGCAGCCCTCCACCCCTCGTCGTTGGTCGCCGGTGCTGCTATGCAGCCCTCGTCGTCGGTCGCCGGTGTTGCTACTGTTGGTGTCGGGGCTGCTACTACACAACGGCTGCTGCTGTGGTGGCGGCGGCAGGCAGAGCGACATGTATTGCAACGGTGGTCTTCGGACGACGGCCACGGCGCAAGACAGTGGTTCCCAGAATTGCTTTGCAGCACGACGGTTGTTGCAGCCGTTGCCGCCGGCGGTGTGCACAGCTTGGTCAGGCATGGTGGTTCTCCTCTTCAGCAGCAGCGCTACTTGGATGCGACGGAGATGTCCGCTACAAACAAACGGCCGAGGGGCACGGCGGGCTGCTATGTGGGATTTTTTGCATTCGGGAGGAGAAAGCAACGATGTGTTGATCCCATCTAACGGCTACGGGGCGGGCAATCCGACGGCTCGGTAGGCGACTTAACTTTCTTTGTTATCAACCGACTGATCCGTAGTAGTGGCCTATACTAAAACTATCTAGGAGTGTTACGTTCATCAGTTCTAAAGGCCAGGAGAGTTGACTGTCTGGTTTCATAATTAAGAAGGATTAAGTGGAGTTTTTTTAATTGATTGGAAGGGCGGGATATCTTGTTTTAGCTAGACAAGTTAATTAATTATCTCATAAGTCCTAAGAAACAATAGGAGCTACTAAATAATATTGTAGGAGTTAAATCCGGGGGATAAAGTTAACGTAATTACTAGGGACACAAGACCATCATGGCTTAATTTACAATTGAACTAGAATAGTTAACAACAGTTAAGCACGAGTGATTCCTCAGTCACATTTGTCTGGCCGATGGCCACTTCGTCCAGACTGTGTATTGTTGGTAGAGGCTAAGACAGTGAAAACTTGCTTCGTGACATTGTACGTCTTCTAGCTGCAGAACACAGTTGATATTGCTCGCAAACAGCACACTGTGCATATACATTCGGTCCATAGTTGAAAGTCCTGGTGTGATAATCTTGGTGCAGCTTATCTGTCTCTCAGTCCACTATTTCCTGCAAGAACAAAGCACATTAAGATAGATTGTCATTTTGTCAGAGAATGGGTTGCCAATAAAGAATTGAAAATCAGATTACCGCCCCCAAAGATCTGCTTGTAGATGTGTTCACAAAAGCATTACCCACAAGATACCTAGTAGAGTCTAAGCATAATCTCAACTTGCAATGTTGCGATTAAGAGCGGGTATTAGAATATGTATGCAGCATGTCATAGCCTAGGTTTCTTCCGTAACATGCATACATTGGGGCGGTTACAACATAGAGGTTTGAGGGGAGAGATAGGAGAGAATTACAACGAGAGAACAATGCATATTTAAAATAAAAATTTAATAGCACGATATTGCATGACTCATGAATACTTAAGGGAAAGTAGTGGCTGCACCCACCTTCGGTACACCCACGCAAGAAAACATAGTAAAAAAGTCAAAAAAAAATCTGAAACTTTATGGGAATGATCACCAACAAATGTTACGGGGGCTTGCAAAGTTTGGCGGTCAAATAACATTCAAGAAGCTCTCTACAAAAAAGAAAAAATTACAAAATCTGCTCAAACCGTACACTTACATTTTGACTAATTTTCAGTAAATTTTTCTTTTTTGTTGGGAACTCCTCGAATGTTATTTGACCACAAAATTTTGCAAGCCTCTCTAATATTTGTTGATGATCATTTCCACAAAGTTTCAGATATTTTCAAATTTTTTAAATGTTTTCTTGCGTGGGTGCAACGTGGGTGCACCGAGAGTGGGTGTAGAAGAACCACTCCCGAATAGTTAAAGAATATTTCAACGGAGACTGTAAAATTTATTTGCATCCGTCCTACTTAGTTGGCTAGCTAGCTACGAAAGCACTTTCATGTTTTGTAGACGAGATGGTAGGTCAATTTCCATTGACAGGAAGCCCCACTCTTGTGCATGCATCTCCTTTGTCTCCAAATTAAGAACTACAAGCACATCATTGCAACCTTTCTTGGGTACATGCAGCAGCACCACGTCGCCGCTACTCTTCCCGGAGCCCTCGAACTTAATGCCTACATCAACGCCAACTTCAAGAGGGATGTGTGGACACAATAACCGTAGTTTCTCCTCTATGTCAATCACATTTTGCAGCAGCCAATCACCACGACCACCTGGTTTAGTTACAGGGAGTTGTAGCCACACAGATATAATGAACCCCTCTACGGCGAGTAGTTTCAGCAGGTTTCCATGCGGCGTGGTCGCCAAGTGGATTGGGTTTGCATTGCCGTTGGTGGGCGGGAGCTTCACCTTTCCTAGGGTCCCAGTGCCCATGTTGTACGTGAGGATTTGATCGCCGTGGTATGCTAGCCAGTGAATGATGCTGCCGTGGAGGACAACAGGCGCTCCATATGTACTGACAGACCACCAAGGGAAGTCGTCAGGGTGGCTTGCATAAGTACTAATGGGGCCCTAGGTTTGGGAGGAGGATGTGGCGGTTTGTATTTTAATGCTATGTTTGTAGAAATCGGCGATGAACAACATGAAGGAGCAGCTGATGCCGTCTGCGGGAGTGAGTAGGACATAATTCTGCGAATTGCTGTCGTCTCCCCGGATAACTGGTGGTCTAGGGAGAAAGGTGCGATGGCCAGTCATGGGGTCGTACACACACAAGTGAGACGAGCGCTCGGACTTGGGTCGCATCTTGATGCGAAGGCGGCGTAGGACGATGAGGCCGCCACGTGATGTCACTGGGTAGTATGAGTGGAGAAAGTCTTTGCCAGCGTTGCACAACATAAATGGCGACAATTGGCTGTCACAGAAAGACGCAGCGGCGGGCGTAACCGGGTGCACCAGAGTAAGGGGTTTCTCATCATATGTGCAGAGAAGGGCGAGGATGCAGGGAGCCGCTTGTTGGGTGACTCGGTAGATGAACGACGGCCTTAGAATGTCGCGGCGAAGGTGCTTGCATACGGCACCGCATCGAATGATGGTGCGGAAGTCGGTGCGCGCCATGATCTCAAGCAGGAGATCAGATGGGAGTAAATAGGCTTGCGCGACACGTACTTTCTTGCTTCGCCGGCATTTCCGCGGCGCCATCCGTTGTTGAGCTGGAGGGTCCACGTCGCTATAAGTAGCTAGCTAGGAACGGCGGCCGCAAGTACGTGTGTCTCCGGCTGGCTGCAAACCTGACAATTATATTGCAATCAATCACGTACCAAACAGAATACGTGTGGAAAACGGGAGCCGATACCCGATCGGACTCGAGGACCAAATCCGAGTCGCTCACTACGTAGGATCGCATGGCACATGCAAATAAGCAAAGCAGAGTTTGAGCTTGACTGGGAAACGAAACCAAATTTGACTTCGTTTGATGCGCCTCATGCATGTTTGATCATAATGCATGCATGTTAACCAACATTGTTGAATATATGGTTGTGCATGTATATTGTATCTCTTGGCCCATCTCCTAGTCCTTGTATAGTTGAGGTCGACGCCCACATTATACACCAATATATACGTACGTTATGCACCGATCAATACATCGAGTTGCATTGCTAAAGTATTCTCTCTCAACATGGTATCATACCTATGATCCTAAGCCTAAACCTGCTGCCGTCGCGGCCGTGATCTCCATCGCAGCCGCCGCACTTCGCCGCTGCTGTCACACCCGGCGGCCGCTGCCGTCGTTTTGTTAGTTGATAGCCTAACAAGTGCTACAATGGACAGGATGAATCCGCCCTGCCCAAACACCCGACCATACACGTCTAAATCTGTCCCTCGTTGCTATTATTTTCACGAATTCTTCCTTCATGTTACAACGAGCAGATATAATCACGAATAGTTGTTTCCTCATTCATAAAAGCTTACTACTGCCAACTGTATAAGACACACGACACTTGTGTTTGTCTGATATATGACGCACAGAGTTTAGCCTTTTATTGCCCATTCGTTGCCCTGAAGTTCCTGTGTTGCATCGACGGACACAATTTGGTGTTACCAAGCAGAGCAGCCAACAGAGCCGGCTAGCTAGTCCCCCTTGAACCTGCTCACATTAAGATTTAAATTGGATGAGATACTGTATATGAATATGCTTTCATGCATACAGTTGTGTTGACTATGTTGTATGCATGCATAGTCATATACAGTATGCATACAGTATGGTCTAGCATAGTCTAGCATACGTCAAATTGGAGTAGATAATGCATGCATACAGCATAGTCTAGCATAAGTCATCATAGTCAAGCATACTGCATAGAATGAGAACATATACTAATAAACAGTACGACTATGATAGTCTATCTAGCATAGGCGTTCTAGCATCCACGGACAAAACATAAAAATATTCTATAACTCCTATAGTATGAGGACTAGGGATGAAAAATGACCTGGGGCACAGGAACTCCTGAAAGAACGATAGGAAGTAATAGCTCGGGTTTCAAAAAGTTTCCTTGATTGCATCGAGTTAAGTTGAACCATATAGACACTGTTGTTCACATAAAAGGGTTTGTCTAGGTCTCAGTCGACTGAGACTTCGCGAAGTCTCAATCAAGCAATGTAGTATGCAAGAAGAAAAAAAAACTGAAAAAAAATTGTTTGCACAAATCTCAATGCAAGATCAACGGATTGTAGTATCGACTGAGACTTCGCGAAGTCTCAGTCGACTGATTTTTAGCAAAGCCGTATAAAAATATTCCATCGGTGTCTTCAACATCTCCTTGTATATATTTCAGCACTTCTTCTCTCCTCCAACCTGACGAGGGAGCCCAAGAATATTATCAGTTTCCATGGTCTTCCACAGCACCCATGTGGCAACACCATGCAAATTGACCTTCATGTGCCACATTTGAATGTATTGGTGATGGTGAGACAACATGACGAGAGCACCAATATCGTCCTATGCCTGGATGATCTGTTGGCTGTGCACATGATTCATACCGGGAGGCACCTCGATCACATCAATGCTCTGTCTTTCCAAATCAAACCCACGTATACACACTTACACATACATAAACAACCAGTAAAGGAAATTACCAACAAGGGTGTTAATATAAGTGCTACAACTGTCCATGGAACCTCTGTCCTGATGATCGCCCCAGGTGGTGGTCTCAGAGGAATAAACACAGGTCAACGCTAGTACAAGAACCCCTAAATGGGGGCGTCTATAAGTGACTTGTAGCAGCGTCCGGATGAAGCGCCACTACTATATCGCTGCTGGTAGTTTACAACCAGCAGCGCTTGGGCCGGACGCTGCTAACCTATAGAACTCCAGCAGCGTTCATGTCTAAACGCCATTCGTAGCAACTCATCCTGTAGCGTGCACGAAAGTCTGGACGCTGCTGATTACTTCCCAAAATGGTTGCGTTCTCCTTGAACCTTGCACGCTGGTGGACTAAACGCAGGAAAGAAAATTTAAAAGCATCTATTTTCTTTTGCAGGATGCTCTACCACCCAAATTTGCTGCCATGTCAACATTTTGGCCAGCAAATCCAAATTAAGCAAAAACATTGAATCATGAACTGAACATATGAAATCTGGTAGGCAATTAACTAGCATCACATAGTACCTAGCAATATGAGCATATGGACCTACAAGCCATATCGAATTTCCATTCCAAACTAAAGACTGCGGCACTTTGAGGATAGGAAAGAATATACTATAGTTAATAAATTGCTACATTGGTGACATGCTCACTTACCTGGACCAACTCACCAGTCATGATTTTGTTATGATGGATTGTTTTTTCATTCACAATACTTGGCCCCGTCTCCTCCCCTTGCCTGTTGCAAATTGAAGGAAAATACGGTACCAAATTATTTAGTGCAGGAAAGTCATGCCATCTACTTATGTATTTGTGGTAATTTGAGATGCTATTTGTTATTCCTTTCGTAATAATTGATACCACCCATGGTTGTGATTGGAAGAAACTGCAAAAGGAAATAGCCTATGCAAAAACAGGTCCTTGGCCATGTTGGGTTCAAACCCTAGCCCTAGCTCAGCTCGTAGCTCTCTTGCTCTCTCTACATTCACGCACGAACGGAGGGAGAAGGAGGAAACACCAGGAGACAATGGACACGATGGTTACCGGCAACGAACGCTCCGTTCACATACAGCTTTTCTCCATCTCAAATTCCAACACACAGCTGTTACAACATCCCTGACACGGGTTTTATCAGGGCCAGCACCAGGCATGCTCCCACGCCTCCTACCCTCTCACGTGCATGATCCGCCAGCTCTGCCCGCGCCCATGACGCGCTCCTATGCACGCGGTACAGTGAGCCACAAAATATCGGCCACGGGCACGCCACATAGTTTGCCAACAGCTTGGTACTAGTCCGGTGCGTCGCATGCACACACACGCATGCACCCTTGTGCCACACACGCACACTTGTTGTGAAGCTCGCCACGTCTAGTGTGCCCACACACACTGACCACTGCAGACACCGTGGCTTATTCCAATATTCACCCCCTAAACCACGAACTATAGGGGCTTATTCCAATATTCACCCCCTAAGCCACGAACTACAGGAGGGGCCGGCACCTCATCGTCGATGGTGGGGAGGATAGCCTGCTCGTTCTTCTCCTTCTTCGACTTCATGCACTCCCTCGAGAAGTGGCCGCACACGTCGCAATTGTAGCACCGGCCGCGGGGTCTTCCTCCTCCCGAAGCCACGCTGTTGTCGCCGTCGTCATCGTCATGGTCGAGGCCGTTGCCGCGCTGACATCGCCATGCCTCCCACCGAGCCGCCATGAGCATTAGCTGGTCGTCCACCCGCTTGCCGCCGGCATGCATGCGCCCATGCAACCTGCCATCAAAAGGCTTGAGCCGGCTCAATGCCTCCTCGAACGGCATCTTCTCCACGTCGCATAACTTGTCTATTCCGGTGACGGCAGAGTACAAGCAGTCAGGGATGGAGTCCAACAACTTCTTCACCATCGCCGTGTCATCCAGGGTCGACAGCATAGTGCGCCACCATGCCGCCAATCTTTCTAGTGAACGCGTCCAGTGACTCACCGTCCGCCATGCGAAGCTACTCGAACTTGATGCCGAGGGTGTATAGTGTGTCGCCCTGACCCGATCAACTCCGACGAATCATGTCTTCAGGCTGGCCCAGACCTCCGTTGTCGTCTTCTTCGTCAAGACCTACATCAAGATATCTTCAGGCAGCGCGCTGAACAGTTGTGCCCTCGCCGCCTTGTTCTTCTTTTCGTCGATCGCCCAAAGGCTCTGGGCGTAGAGGATAGTCTCCGCCTTGATTGCCGACATCTTGTAGTCATCCGGTGTGAGTATCGGCAGCAAGAAGGACACTGCGTCCCCCCTGAAGATGCTCTGATGCCAATTGTTGGGTTCGTACCCTAGCCCTAGCTCTCTTGTGAGAGCTCCTGTCTGACGCTCGTTAGCGTAAGGCAGAGTAGCTTTCGCTGAAGGTAGATACAGATGGGCCGGCCCATTTGAAGGTCAGTAGCTCGAGCGCATAAAAAAAAGCCAAAAATACCCGGCGCCAGCGAGAGATCGAACACGCGACGTCCCGCTCGGGAATTTTACAACCAAACCAGTCGAGCCGATATGTTGTACTAGTTTGTAAGCAGCGCAAGAGCTTAAAGTACGCGACAACTTTTGAAAATTTACGAACAAATCGAGAAACTCGAGAACAAAAAATTGAAAATTCTGAACAAAATTTGACAAACGCGAAACCCTTTTTCAAACCATGAACAATTTTTGAAATTTCAACAAACTTTTCCAACGTGAATAATTATTAAAAAGCTGAACAAAAATTTCGAAATTCCAAAAAGATGAACAAATTTTTAAATATACATTGAACATATTTGTATTATACGCTGAATAATTTTAAATACATACTGGACATTTTTGTGATATACACCGAACAAAATTTAAAAAATACATTGAACATTTCTGTAATGTACGTTGAACAAATTTTGAATTGTGAACAAAATTTTAAAAACATATTTTTTTGTGAAATCATGAAGAAAAAACGAAGTTTTAAACTTTTTTGAAACAAAGGACGAAAAAGGATGAAATAAGTAGAGGAGTAAAAGGAAAAAGAATCAGAATAAATAAGCCGAAGAAGAAAAGAATAAAGAAACAGGAAGAACAGAGAACCGGCAAAAGAGAGAGAGAAAAAAAGAATGAAACCGGTTTAGGGAACCTTCAAGAAGGTTCCAAAACCGGTTTGCTTGGGACTGCATTAACTAGCGAAGTGGGCCGGCCCATCGCGCGCAGCTACTCCCGCGCTTCAGCGAAGCCAGGTCTCCTCGACGCACGCGAGCGTCAAATAGGAACCACCCTCTCTTGTTGTCTCTACTCATGCACGAATGGAAGGAGAAAGAAGAAACACGAGGAGACAATGGACACGATGGTTAGAGCATGTCCAACAGACGCCCCAAACGACGCGCGCGCGGTAAACGCAGCTTTTAGCGCGCGCGGGGCGGTTTGCCGCGCTCCAGCGGCCGAGGGAAACAAGTCGTGCGGGAACTGCTTTAGGCTGCTGCTGAAAAGGCGCCAGCTTCACAAGAAGATTTGACGCGCGCCGGCAGCGCCTATAAAAGTTGTGCGCGCCACGCGCCTTCTCCACACACATCTCTTCCCCTCTCCCTCTCCCTCTCTGCCACGCGCCGCTCCAGCGCCCCGCCACCGCTCCAGCGCCCCGCCACCGACGCGCCGCCATGCCGCCGCGCCGCCGAGGAGCGTCCGGCTACCGCGGCGTCCGCCTGCGGCCCAACGGCAGCTACACCGCGGAGATACGCTCCGGCGAACTCCGGCTCGCCCTCGGCACGTACGGGAAGGTGCGACAGGCCGCCCGCACGTATGACGCAGCGGCGTGGCGCCTAGGCCGGCCGCGCGGCCAGATGAACTTCCAAGATGTGTACACGCTCGAGCAAGCGCTCAACCTCGCCCCTTTGCCTCGTCTGAACACGGCGGAAGACCGTGCGGAGCACGCCGAGCGGCAACGCCGCCTCCTTGTCGCCCAGGAGGACGAGCGGGTCATGGCGGACTGGCGCCAGCGCCACCCGGAGGACGTCGCCTACGAGCAAGCCTACTGGGCAAGGCGCCGCGAGGAGGACACGCAAAGCGCCTGGAACCGCTTGAGCTGCGTGCGGCGTAAGGCGCCAGCGCGCAAGATTTGACGCGCCGCTTCGCGCGCGCCTATAAAAGCTGCGCGTGCCACGCGCCTTCTCCACACACATCTCTTCCCCTCTCCCTCTCCCTCTCTGCCACGCGCCGCTCCAGCGCCCCGCCACCGCTCCAACGCCCCGCCACCGACGCGCCGCCATGCCACCCCGCCGCCGAGGAGCGTCCGGCTACGCGGCGTCGCCGCCTAACGGCAGCTACACCGCGGAGATACGCTCCAGCGAACTCCGGCTCGCCCTCGGCACGTACGGGACGGCGCGACAGGCCGCCCGCACTACGACGCGGCGGCGTGGCGCCTAGGCCGGCCGCGCGGCTAGATGAACTTCCAAGATGTGTACACGCTCGAGCAAGCGCTCAACCTCGCCCCTCTGCCTCGTCTAAACACGGCGGAAGACCGTGCGGAGCACGCCGAGCGGCAACGCCGCCTCCTCGTCGCCAAGGAGGACGAGCGGGTCATGGCGGACTGGTGCCAGCGCCACCTGGAGGACGTCGCCTATGAGCAAGCCTACTGGGCAAGGCGCCGCGAGGAGGACACGCAAAGGCGCCGCGCGTCGCGGTTGGACAGGCGTCGGCGGAAGGCGTTGGCGAATGCGCAGTCCGACCTCGTTGCAGCAGGTGGGCGGTCGTTCTTCACGCCGAACGATGAGCGGTGGCTGGACATCTGGCTATCTACCTCGGACGACACCGCCGAGGATGATAGTGGTGATGATGATAGCGACTTAGAGTAGTTTTTTTGTTAATGCAATCTATGTTTATCGTTTGTCGTTTTTATTTTATGCAATCTATGTTTCGGATGTAAAATACCTTTGTATCGTTTAATCTATGCAATCTATCTAGTTTTTTTAAAAATTTCTACTTTCAAAAATGCATACATTTCTAGTCGTGCGTGCTGCATTTCAGCACGGCTGCTGGAGCGGGCACAGCGCGCCGCGCCAAACCAGGCGATGGGCGCGCGCTAAAGCTGTTTTTTGCGCGCGCCGCGTTGGGCGTCTGTTGGAGATGCTCTTACCGGCGATGAACGCCCGCTGCACAGACAAGTTTTCTTGATTTCAGAACTCCAACACACAGTTGTTATAGCTAAAATCATGCAAAAGTGCATCGTTTCATCTTGCAGTGAACCCCGAGCCTTCAAGTAAGCAAGAAAATTCTACAGTTCAACAAATTAATGAGGAAATTAAACTAAACAATGCGTCACCTGGAACTGTTACAACATCTGCAAGACTGTATCAGGGCTTGCAGAGTAGAAGATGGTCCACTCCAAAAGATAGATCAACACTCAGATGAAGGAGACATGGATGATGAGGAGGGAGGGGCCTTGTGTACAATGTGTAGAGAGGCGTTTGCTTAAGGGGCACCACCTGCGAAGGGACGTTCCCACTGGACGGCCCGCCAACAGACGCGCCCGTACTTACGTCCTCGATGGTGATCCCGACGGCCGCAAGGGAGGTGGCTTCCACGACGTTCTTGTCAGTTCTTCTAGAAGGGGAGGGGAAGCGAAAAGGCCAAAACCCTTGGGAGGGTACGTGGTTGAGATTCACGGCAGCTAAGAAATAGGGCGCTTATAGGCGCCGGCGCACCGGCCGAGCGTTTCGGCCGGTCCAGCCCAGACCATCGGATGTGAGGCACGCAGCCGTTCGATCCAGGCAAAAAAAAAGAAAAAAAAACAGATCGAACCCAAGTTGAGACGACAACATATGAACTGTGGTTTAGCAAGAACCCAAGTTGTCGTTTCTTAAAGTTTGGGGCTGCGATGCTTATGTGAAAAAGTTTCATCCTGATAAGCTCGAACCCAAATCGGAGAAGTGCGTCTTCATAGAATACCCAAAGGAAATAGTTGGGTACACCTTCTATCACAGATTCGAAGGCAATACATTCATTGCTAATAAATGGATCCTTTCTAGAGAAGGAGTTTCTCTCGAAAGAAGTGAGTGGGAGGAAAGTAGAACTTGATGAGCTAACTGTACCTGTTCCCTTATTGGAAAGTAGTTCATCACAGAAATCAGTTCCTGTGACAAATACACCAATTAGTGAGGAAGCTGATGATATTGATCATGAAACTTCAGATCAAGTTACTACAGAACCTCGTAGGTCTTCCAGAGTACGATCCGCACCAGAGTGGTGTAGTAATCATGTTCTGGAAGTCATGTTAGTAGACCATGATGAAACCTACGAACTATGAGGAAGCGATGATGAGCCCAGATTCCGCGAAATGGCTCGAGGCCATAAAATCTGTGATATGATCCATGTATGAGAACAAAGTATGGACTTTGATTGACTTGCTCGATGATCAGCAAGCCATGTTAAATGAATGTATCTTCAAGAGGAAGACGGACACTGATAGTAGTATTACTATCTACCAAGCTCGACTTGTTGCGAAAGGTTTTCAACAAGTTTAAGGTGTTGAATACGATGAGATTTTCTCACTCGAATCGATGCTAAGTCTGTCTTGAATCATGTTAGCAATTGCCACATTTTATGAAATCTGGCAAATGGATGTCAAAACTGCATTCCTTAATGGATTTATTAAAGAAGAGTTGTATATGATGCAACCAGAAGGTTTTGTCAATCTTAAAGGTGCTAACAAAATGTGCAAGCTCCAGTGATCCATCTATGGACTGGTGCAAGCATCTCGGAGTTGGAATATACGCTTTGATAAGTTGATCAAAGCATATACTTTTATATGGACTTACGATGAAGCCTGTATTTACAATAAAGTGAGTGGGAGCACTACAGCCTTTCTGATTAGTATATGTGAGTGACATATTGTTGATCAGAAATGATGTAGAATTTTTCTGCAAAGCATAAAGGAGTGTTTTAAAGGAGTTCTTTAAAAGAAAAGACCTCAGTAAAAGCTACTTACATATTGAGCATCAAGATCTATTGAGATAGATCAAGACGCTTGATAAGATTTTCAATGAGTACATACCTTGGCAAGATTTTGAAATAGTTCAAAATGGAACAGTCAAAGAAAGAGTTCTTGCTTGTGTTGCAAAGGTATGAAATTGAGTAAGACTCAAATCCCGACCACGGCAGATAATAGAAAGAGAATGAAAAGTCATTCCCTATGCCTCAGTCATAGGTTCTATAAAGTATGCTATGCTATGTACCAGACCTATTGTATACCTTGCTCTGAATTTGGCAAGGGAGTACAATAGTGATCTAGGAGTAGATCACTGGACATTGGTCAAGAATATCCTTAGTGAGGACTAAGGAGATGTTTCTCGATTATGGAGGTGACAAAAGAGTTTGTTGTAAAAGTTACATCAGTGCAAACTTTTACACTGATCCAGATGACTCTAAGTCTCAACCTGGATACATATTGAAAGTGGGAGTAATTAGCTAGAGTAGCTCCGTGCAGAGCATTGTGGACATAAAATATTTGCAAAATACATACGACTCTGAATGTGACAGACCCGTTGACTAAGCTTCTCTCATGAGCAAAACATGATCACAACTTAGTACTCTTTGGGCGTTAATCACATAGCGATGTGAACTAGATTATTGACTCTAGTAAACCCTTTGGATGTTGGTCACATGATGATGTGAACTATGGGTGTTAATCATATACAGATATGAATATTGGTGTTAAATCAGATGGCGATGTGAACTAGATTATTAACTCTAGTGCAAGTGGGAGACTGAAGGAAATATGCCCTAGAGGCAATAATAAAGATATTATTTATTTCCTTATTTCATGATAAATGTTTATTATTCATGCTAGAATTGTATTAACCGGAAACATAATATATGTGTGAATACATAGACAAACATAGTGTCACTAGTATGCCTCTACTTGACTAGCTCGTTTATCAGAGATGGTTATGTTTCCTAGCCATGGACAAAAGAGTTGTCATTTGATTAACTGGATCACATCATTAGAAGAATTATGTGATTGACTTGACCCATTCTGTTAGCTTAGCACTTGATCGTTCAGTATGTTGCTATTGCTTTCTTCATGACTTATACATGTTCCTGTAACTATGAGATTATGCAACTCCGTTTACGGAGGAACACTTTGGTACTACCAAACGTCACAACGTAATCGGGTGATTATAAAGGAGTACTACAGGTGTCTCCGAAGGTACATGTTGAGTTGGCGTATTTCGAGATTAGGTTTTGTCACTCCGATTGTCGGAGAGGTATCTCTGGGCCCTCTCGGTAATGCACATCATTATAAGCCTTGCAAGCAATGTGACTAATGAGTTGGTGATGGGATGATGCATTACAGAACGAGTAAAGAGACTTGCCGGTGACGAGATTGAACTAGGTATTGGATACCGACGATCGAATCTCGGGCAAGTAACATACCGATGACAAAGGGAACAACGCATGTTGTTATGCGGTTTTGACCGATAAAGATCTTCGTAGAATATGTAGGAGCCAATATGGGCATCCAAGTCCCGCTATTGGTTATTGACCAAGAATAGTTCTCGAACCGCTTAAGGTTTCGATGACAGTTATATTATGAGTTTATGAGTTTTGATGTACCGAAGGAGTTAGGAGTCCCGGATGAGATCGGGGACATGACGAGGAGTCTCGAAATGGTCGAGACGTAAAGTTCGATATATTGGACGACTATATTCGGAGTTCGGAAAGGTTCCGAGTGATTCGGGTATTTATCGGAGTACCGGAGAGTTACGAGAATTCGCCGGGGAGAAGTATTGGGCCTTATGGGCCATACGGGAAAGAGAGAGGGGCCGCACCCCCTCCTTCCTTCCCTTCTCTCTTCCCCTTCCTAGTCTCCTACTCCTACTACATGGAAGGACTCCTAGTTGGACTAGGAAAGGGGGAATCCTACTCCCCGTGGGAGTAGGACTCCCCATGGCGCGCCCCTCCTAGGGCCGGCCTCCTCCTCCCTCCCTCCTTTATATACGGGGGCAGGTGGCACCCCATAGACACACAAGTTGATCTACGGATCATTCCTTAGCCATGTGCGGTGCCCCCCTCCACCATATTCCACCTCGGTCATATCGTCGTGGAGTTTAGGCGAAGCCCTGCGCCGGTAGAACATCATCATCGTCACCACGCTGTCGTGCTGACGGAACTCATCTCCGGAGCTCGGCTGGATCGGAGGCCGGAGATCGTCATCGAGCTGAACGTGTGCAGAACTCGGAGGTGCCGTACGTTCGGTACTTGGATCGGTCAGATCTTGAAGACGTACGACTACATCAACCGCGTTGTCATAACGCTTCCGCTTACGGTCTACGAGAGTACGTGGACGACACTCTCCCCTCTCGTTGCTATATCATCACCATGATCTTGCGTGTGCGTAGGAAATTTTTTGAAATTACTACGTTTCCCAACACGTGGCACAAGTCGTTTGTCATGCTTACACCGGCAGACGGCATCACTTGCTCCTCCTTCTTGCTATTGGTGGCCGATCTGAGAAACTACAATGGACAAAGACAGACCATGAGGATCAGAACGGCCAGATCAGGTGGCGCCGGCTGGGGACCTGCCACTGGTCCTGCAAATGTTGGCCTCACATTGATTCCGGACCTCGAGCAAAAAGATGCAATAGTTCTTCCTGGTGGAATCATTCACTAGCTCGTTCAGTATTGCTATGGAATCCTTCAATATGATGTCTCCACAACAAAGGCAGGTACGCTGAAGCTTCCACCTATCACCAGAAACAACGCGAACAGGCGCAACCTAGGGTTGGGAATGTCTCCGGGCGGGAGGTTGCGCTTGCTCGTCCTAGACAGGTTCAAGATTTCTATGTGGCTACAAGTCTCACCCAAAGATGGTGGTTGGGAGCCGGAGGCCATAATCGACACCGAGGAGAAGTTGCAGTTGCTGGCTCCTAACATCCAGGCTATGACAAACCCTTGTTATGTGTCCATCGAGTTCATGTATTCCGGAGAAAGGAGCGGTGTGGTGTTGCTGCGTGTAAATTCCCTAGTCATCATTCTTGATGTGGAGACAAAGGAGATGCACCATCAAGATTATTCGGCTAACTCCACATTGTTGGAGGTCGATCTGCTATCACGACTACAGACCATGAAAATATTTTCCTTGTCATAATTAACATGCAGCTAGAAACTGCGAGAGAACATTGTGATGAATCTTTACAACCTATATTGTTTTGTGCAATTTTACCACCTATTTCCGTGTCCCTCATGTCCTCCAATTCACTCCAGTATATATCTCTCCAAGCCAGTTGCTTCTTTTTTCCTACCCCTTTGCATCGGCGAGCCTTGCGGGAACTCCAGTACAGATCGGCCGCTTGCACGGTGTGCTGTATACAAACCAGTCGATGAATACACTGTCTGGGCTGGATTGGGCAGGCTTCCTTTTAAACAAAGGTGAGTGAAGCGTCCTTCAGCTGCTAAACTATTGTTTACTAAAAAAAATTGTATTCGAATCTCGATCAGTGCTACAAACAAACAGCCCCATGTGCTGGTGGCGAGCTCCATGTTCTGTTAACGTGAATGAAGATACATTGATCCATGAGCTTCTTAATTACGACCTTGATCTGTTACAAGTCTTCTCGTAGCAAGCTAGTACAACCCGAGTTTATGCCATCTAACATTGTGCTAATGGCTGTATCATGTTCAGACCTGCAGGCTCCGTTAATTAATTAGTAGGGCGGGACTCCATTCATCCCCAAGCCTTCGTACAGCTAGGACTAGGTACGCCTTGTTTCACAGTTAATTAATGGTCTGCCTGTTCTGAGAGTTCAAATAAATGGCTATGCTGCTTGATCGATGGAGTATACACGCACAGTAGCTGCTTGATGGAATGCCGCAACGGATGGATACCTTCTCGCTTGGTCCATCCTTGTGGTCTACCCACAAACAGTACCAGGGTTAGATTTAACCCTCTTCTCCATCGCCACACATGCTCATCCTAGCAGTTCTTTTCAGGGCTATTAGTTATGTCTTCCTTGTCAATAGCAGGAATTTCAACTATGGACCGAATGCATATGCACAGTGTGCTATTCACGGGAAATCATCAACTGAGTTCTGCAGCTGGAAGATGTGCAATATCGCGAAGCAAGTCTATGTCACTGTCCTAAGCTTTTGCCAACAAGACACAGTCCAGAGTCCAGACGTAGTGGGCATTTGTCAGACAAATTTGAGTCAGGCATCAACCCCAAATTTACTCCTTCCTGCATCCGGTTCAAATTTATGTGGAGGTGCTCGGGCAAGGTACCACCTACTACTAGCCAGTGGCGGAGCTAGCTCAAGTTTAGAGCCCGGGCAAGATTGACGTGCGGCCATGTTAATAAGGTTTTGCCCAAGCAAACTCTTCACTAATCTAATTTTCTCTACTACAGGGAGCCCGGGCAGCTGCCCCAGCTCGCTGGGTGCTGGCTCCGCCACTGCTACTAGCTCCTACCGTAGAAAAACACCACTTAACCCCTTAATTAGGAAAACAAACAGTCAAACTCTCTGAGCCATTCGAAACGATGCATGTAACCCTTCAAGATGGTTTTGGTGTAATGGTATTGCCACGATGACGGTGGTTTTGCTGAATTAGTTGCAATCATACATGGGAAATCTCTCTTGGTTATCTCTCTCCGTAATCTTTTTCTCAGTCCTTCTCTCAAAAGTGATGTTGGAGGCCATCGCGCGGCAAGTGCGATAAGCAAAACAACCAAGCCAATTAAAAAAAAAACTGATGTTGGAGGCCATGCAGAACACCATCTCTTGTTCTCCGAACTGAAAGACTTAACTAGCTGATTTCAAGTCCTCTTGTCGGACAAGATTACAACTTCAGTTACCACCCTGGCCGGTGGGCTTGGTCACTCGATATTTGGTTTTGTTTTGTCCTATCACATGAATACACCAATAGAATGTCTACTATACAATAAAGTCATTGCCAATAAACACCGTAGTGAACAGACAGTTTTGATGGTTGTCCAACATGTTGCACCTTTGCGACATGAAACAGTCGTCAAATCTATGAAATTCATATGATACACCATAGATATGAATTCCAAGCGAGATCTGTTGGATGAACATGTCCAGTGCCCTAGCTTGGTCCATCCCAGAACAACGCCCTAGTTTGGCATGGTACAAAGCTGAGAGAAATCTTGTAGTTGTTAGCTTCATGTTCCCGGCCAGTGATGCAATCAAAATAGTGACGTTAAAGCGAGGGTGAATTGAATAGAAATGCAATGTGTTGATGCATGGAAGGAAGCCGCGGAATTATGGCAATGGGCCTGGCCACGATCCTGGCTTGCCGGCGGTTGCGCTGCGGTAAGCCTGATAGGTAATAGCTTATATAAACAATTCTGGTTTATGTCGCAATTAATAATCTCAGTCCCTTATCTTACATAAACCCCCAGGTTTGGATCACGATTAATAGTTGATATCAGGTATTTTAGATAAAGCCTTTATTATTTTGCACATGAGCCCTTTTATTCCTCCGTCTGGGACTTTCGGCTATGGGCCGTCATTCCCACATTCGTCCGTCTGGGACTTCATGAGTTGCAGGTGGGAGCCTTGATATATTCTTCTACTTGCTCAGGTTTTCAAAAGCAATCATGCCGATGCAGAGGAAGGACTCGAACATGACGTGGAAGAAGCCATGGAGGAAGCATCGGCGATGTTGTACGTTGCGCCCCCAGATGCCCACGCGCCTGAGAAATAGCACAAGCCAAGCACGCCATCCGGCATCTCCAAATCCAACACCAAGGCGACCGCGAGCCACCAAGACAATGCCTTCATGAACAAGAATTAGGATTTTATGCTGCAGCTATCCGCTCCTGTGAACTAGACCTAGGGGTTACCACATGTGCCCAAGTAGGGCACAAAAGACAGGCCGTGAGAGTGCCTCGAAGAAGCGGACGTTACCCGTAGGGGTCGCTACTACCAGCACAATCCTGCTGAGCAGGGATTTCGCTCCGGCCTGTAACCGAACAATCCCAAAAGCTGCTACTTCTGGAGCTGGAGACATGGCAATGTTAGTTAAAACGGCCGCCGCATGGCACCTGACACCGAAGAAGGCACGTGCACCGTCGGAATCACTGCAACCAATGGCAACCTCGCAGCAAAGAAGGCCGCTGAGGCCGCTCATGGCCGCGAGCTAGATATGGGAAGGGAGGCTGAAATCCGCCAGCCAAGACTAAAAATTCGGTTCATATAAATACTTGGTATCATTTTGATTTCATATCATGCACAAATGAAAGAATATTGTGTTCCTCAAAAAAGAGGAAGATGCACACTTTATAATGTATTAAAACGATATGAATTGAGATTGGAAACAAACACGAATATAAAGTTGTGAACATAAAAACGCTCAATTTGGTATGCGCAAGCTATTTTGAGACAAATGTTGAAGCAGTTTATTCATTTGGTCTTGCCGAGTAGATGCGTCCAGAGAATCAGATCTAGATGAAGTACTCTCTCTGTACGGTATCTGTACAGTTAATGGAAAAAATTAGAAACATTATAAACATGCTCCCAGAACGCAAGATATATGCTGAAAACTATGAAGAAATATAGTTTGAGTCCAAATTTGGACGCGGCAGCAACCCCAGTCTATGCGTGCAAGAGGAACTTACAGGAAGGGCGCAGCAGGTCCAGCGCAACGCGGTTAGCCTCCGCTTGGATCCTTGAACTTACAATCTCAGCCTGAAGGGCTATTTGAGCTTGATGAGCGTTGTTGTTGTCGGTGGAGGTCGCTGCACACGAGACGTGTAAGTCGACATTGCATGCCGTGCAACGGTAGTATGACGCACGCCCCGCTGCCGTCACACGCGGCACAACGGCCGTCGCCGACTACCAGTGCGAGGTCATGCGCTGGGAACGCATGCCGCGCGCTGCGCACGACTACCAGTGCGAGGTCATGCGCTGGGAACGCATGCCGCGCGCTGCGCACGACCTGGGGCAGCTGCGCGCAGGTCGGGTGCATATCGAACCCGCATGGTGGGCAGCGGTAGAGGAAAGAGCTTGGCGCGCAGCTTCCCAAGCAAACATCACACAATAGGGTCACGTCGCGGCTGGTCTGGACGAGCACAAGCGGGTGCGCATGGTGCACGGGGAAGGAGAACGTCTGCATGTGGCCGGCGCAAGAGTTGTGGATTACGAAGTCGCAGCCACCGCGGCAGCCATAGCCGGCGCCAGAGAGGTCCTCCCAGCACATGTCGCAGCAGAACGGCCCGGTGTAGTGCCGCTTCACCAGGTCATGCCCTGGATGGGAGAAGTGGCTAATGACGGCTTCCTGTTGCTTGCTGGTGCTGGGCCATCTCTTGGTTGTCTGAGTCGTGTGCTCTACGTGTTTATGTGTTTGCTTTGGATGGCATTGGAGCTGCATCCGCATGTATATTTATAGCTCTCCAGGGTGACAAATATAGTGAAGCTGAGGTCCTTTGTCAAGTAGCGAACAGTTGTTTTTGAGTTAAAATATACTAGCCGTCAACCCGTGCGTCTGCACGGGCTAGTACTCCCTCTGTTTTTATTTAGTTCGCATATTAGCTTTGGTCAAAGTCAAGCTTTATCAACTTTGACCAAGTTTATAAATAAAAATATTAAGATATACAATAACAAATCAACAACATTAGATTTATTAATGAATGTACTTTCACATCGTATACATTTATAATGATAAATGTCTATATTGTTTTCTGCAAACTTGGTCAAAGTTTACGAAGTTTGACTTCAGTCAACTCTAATATGCAGAGTAAATAAAAACGGAGGGAGTACATAGTATAGATGAAATACATTGGAGGTGTAACATTTCTCATATTTTTGAAATCTATTTGAGTTTAGAATATGGTTCCGGCATCTCAATTGAGTCATCAAGAAAAGTAATGCATACCTTTCTTTGATCGGTGACAACTAACTGATACTCTAGCTTATGATCAATAGCTTTATCTAGAGACACCTATGCCGTAATTGTTTTGGGCCTGAACACATTCCTTGTTTTGATTACTATGAACTAACATTATTTATCGATCATAATTTGCCTTTTTTTGGCATAATAATTAAATATCTTATTTATTGAACTTAAAACGTGCATATTCATTCCCTGAAATAAAAATGCACACATTCACATCTAAAATCTGTGATTTTCAGACGCACTTGCACCCCTTTAGAAGTTTACAGTTTTCTTCGAATCTTGTGTTTCATTACTACATATATTTCTAGACAGATTTAGAATTTTGTTTCCCTAATTTATTTATATCTTTTGAAAACACTAAGCGCATAAGATATATATACAAACTTGAGAGAATAGATAAATGTCTTTTATTGACATGATTGATATAGTATGCAGGTTACACGCGTTGTGATTGTGTGCCTTTTTTTTGGAAACCATGTACCTTTTTATGGAAGAGAACAATTAGTTATTTTTTTATGGGTAAGAGAATAATTCTGTCGTACCTAGATATATGTACAACACACCTAGGTACTGTACACAGATTTTTAACATGGGGAAGATAGTATATTGCCGGCTGCGTCAAGCATGCATGCACACGGAGTAAATGGATTAGTATGTACAGGTTTATTCTCGTAACATACATGGACTCTTATTTTTTTTAGGCAAACATGCATGGACTCTTTAGGGACGGTTGGATGAATAATCCTAAATGTATATTGACTGCTAAGCATGATCCAATATATTTCCATATCTTTACTCTTTATCTTTACCTCTTTATCTTTATCTTTATCTTTATCTTTATCTTTACCTAATAATAAAGCAAATTAGGTTTCTGGTCGTCCGTCATTAGCATTTTTGCATAAAACCCCTTGAAGTTTTATGAATCAACCCGCAGTCCTAAGAAAGTCAACCCGAACAGTTAGACAGAGAAAATCCTCCAAGCGCATCTCGACCTCCAGCGCATCGCCGCCCGCCGGCCCCAGCCCCGCCACAGGCCATAGCGCGCCGCCGCCGCCTACCCCGCCGGCACTCCTACCCCTACCCCAAGTGCCTCCCACGCTCGCTACGTTCTACCGCCGGTGACACGCGACGCCGCGGCCGTTGCCAGCTCCCACACCCGCGGTCCTCCATCTCCCGGCGGCGGCCGCCGCCGCCGCTTCGCCCAGCTGGCTGGCCCATCCATGGGGCGGGGCTACCCGCGCCCTTCTACGCCCGACGCGCCTCCTTCGCCCTTCCGCGCGGACGATGCCGACTTCTCCGAGTCTAATGCGATCTGGTGGTGGCCGCGCCTGCGAGAGTCTGCTGCTGCTCAGCCCAGCGTCTTGCCGTGGCGGGTGCCTGTCGTCGGAGCTCGGTTGTCGGTTCCAGAGTCGGGTGGTTCCACACAGGGGCGCCTATCCCGTTGTGCCACCAATCACTTAATTCGGCTCTCTGGAGCTGCCCGGCTCCGGCGGCGAAGATGATGGTGACGCCTTGGAGGCTAGGACACAACAGCCACATGGGATGAAACTAGCAGAGATGAAGAAGGCGGCGGTCGTTGGGAGGAGAAGATTGCCCGGAAGCTGGAGGACGTGCACCAGCTGCGGCTGCTGGACAACCGCTACGTTTAGTGGCTGAGAGAATTGTTGGGCTACGAGAATCAGTCGCTGATAAGAGGGCTGAGGCTGATAAGATCAAGAGGGATCAGAGATTGTGCTCATTTGTTGGTGGTCAGGACGTCAGGTAACAAATTTTTTGGCACATTTTGCTTTCTGAATATTTGGAGGTTGTTTTATAGGCCTTTATAAGTGATTCTTAGATAAATGTGTGACTATTTAAGTTGAGCTATCAAAATGTTTCAATTGGGTATGTCACATCACATGAATGAATTTATTTCCTCACTTGCATGAGATGGAGCCATCAAAGGGATATGACTCAGCATCACCACCTTCACTGTTTTGATCTCAGTTTGTCCAACTATGCGCCAACTGAAGTATGACACTAAATTGTCTGTTGTCTATTATCTACTCCCAGTGGAGTCCTGAAATTTTAACATACAACTACATTCAATATGTGCCCAATGGATATTTCGTGTGTGCACTAGCATCAGCACACTTAGGATGATTTATGTGTAAGTGGTTCAAACTAAAAATAATAATCTGCATACATAGCTTACTCTGCTTTCCCTCTTCTATCTTGCTGGAACAACCCCCCTCGTGATTGGTGTTCCGGTGGTGCGCGTTGTGTTGGTCGTAATCGCCGGAAACCTCACTCAGCTTTGCCCATCTAGCCCGAGTTGGTCTTTAAGGCAATGCTTACTAATTTTATTTTGTGAAGTTTGCAGGAGTTATCTGAAGAAAGGACTCACTATCTGGTTAAATGTTCCATTGGATGCCCTTGCAAGAAGGATTGCTGCGGTGGGTTCAGCGTCACTGCCCCTCCTGCATCAACAATCTGGTGATCCATATGCAAAGGTAGGTAGCTACTGAGGCTCTTATCTATTTCTGCAATTTCAGTGTGGCATGCGAACAGAGCTAATAATGTGTTGTTTTCTTATGCAACCCTATGCAAAACTTACATCATTTTCTGAACAAAGAATAGACTCATATGCTAATGCTGATGCCCGAGTTTCCCTTGAAAGTAGTTCAATAACACCAATATACATAATTCTGGTTTTCGTTCCAGTGCTCGATGCTACTACAAAGACGTACACAGTTCACCGATATGATGCTTCTAGCTCCCTGTAAATACAATTATCCATAACGCAAACATTGCATTCAGAAATTAGCATAATGACTTGGCTAAGATGATCTTTTAAACTATGTCTGTCTAGGATTTCTACCTTCCATTCTTGATATAAATGGGAGCTTTCTTTTTGAGAAGGCCGTGGTTAGAACCTCATGGTAGATTGTAGGCAAGATCAAGGCCTACCAGCCCCTTTGCACCGTGCTATATTGTGAGTCCTGAAAAGCCGTCTAGATAACAACAACAGCATTGTGAATGAGGGAGAAGAGTTTTCCAGTCCTCTTATTTGGAGGTTCACTTTGAAAGAGAACAGCTTGGTGTGGCACAACTATTCTGTACTATATCGCACAGCTATTGGAGATTGTTCTTTAGTAAAACAAATCTGTACTATATCGCACTTCAATTTAATTGGCGTGGCACAACTATTCATTTTAGGAGAGTCGAGACTTCTATCTCATAAGATATTCAATGGATATTATGTAAAACTATTCTACCTCGGTGTTTGCCCAGAAGAAACAAACTCATGTGAGTGATATTCAGTAGCCTTATAGTAGCTATTTGTGAGTGAGTTCGCCTGCATCCCTAATGTATATTGTGGCTTTCGCAGGTTCAGGAAGAGCTATTTTGTGTACATGAGTTGCTATTGGCAGTGGACAGATTGTCTATGCAGAGTGCGTAGAGAAAAAAGTGAGTGGATCAATTTTATGTGATGGGAATTTTCACAAGGCTCTTAAATTTTGGAGAGAAATAAGCCCATAAAGAATTTAGAACTGTGCTTTAACATGATGCACCATTAACTTATTTTTTAGATGCTCACATATACACACAAACGACATCCAGTAGGCGCTTGGAACACCGGACAGATTGAAAGCACAGAAGCAAAGATTTCCAATACGAGGCCACGATGCCCGACAGAGATGTAGCCAATATTGCGCCCAATCCTTATTTCTTGATGTTGGAACAAGTAAGAGCAAGTTCATGTTTACTTATTATGTTTTTTGAGAAATTTATGGGATTTACAAGCTGAAATTATTGACTGCTTCAAAAGATGTTTTAACCAAAACTGTTTGCACGATATTTCTCTGGTTCTGCATTCATGGAATTGCTAAAAAAATGAACAAGTTCAGTGATAGTTTTGTTCCTATTAATATGTCGTCCAAGGTGCCAGTTTATTTCTTCACTTGATGATCTCCTAATGTTGAACTATGCATGTACTTATCTTTAAAGTTCTGTTGTCTTTCTGAACTAATTAGATTTTTTTAGCACTACTGAACTAATTAGATGCCATCTTAAATTACCTTCCCTTTGACACTATTGTACACATTCTTGAAACACTGCACAGTGGTTCAGCTGTGTGCATGTCTACAGCAATACTAGCAGGTCTAAATTCGTGTTGCTAAGGTGCATACTGGCCTCACTTCGAGGAAAAACATGGAGTAGTGCCATTTTTTCCTGCCAGATTCATTTTCAGCAACCTTCAGAAATGCCTCTTCATTTGTTAGGAAATACCTTTTGTGAATTATGAGATTGGTCTTTCAACATGGCATAGAAGATGTACTTTTCGAGTACTTTCAATATTATTTTGCTACTTGCAAAATTGTTCGAGTGGTAAATTGTTTTTCAAATTTGGATATATTGTTTTTTTTAGATCAACAGGGAAAGGCTCCCCTACTCCATTTGCATTAGAAGCCTGAACAAACATCCCCGGCTTCCTCTGAAGTGACATATTGTTTTGATGTGGCTTCTGAAGAGTATACCAAGTTATCAATAGGCTGCATCAGCGGGCTCGCAGCGGAGGAAGCTGTGGCGACTGCTACTGCTGCAGCAAGGCGCTAGCTAGCTAGGTGTAGCTGACACAATAAGTTCTCTTTTCACTTCAAAATTCAGAGGAAGTCAATGTTTGTTTAGTTCAAACCAATCACTGGTTCAAAAGATCTATTCCAAAATGATATTGTCTCTTGATGCGAGGTTACCAAAATATATTCTTCATCATGGCCAAAGATAAATTTAATTCCGGGTTAAAAACTTTAGAATAACTGTGTTTATAGATTTTATAGCTAAGGGTTGCTTTTGTTTAGCTGGAACTCAAATCATGATCAGATGTACCTATAATGATGATTTCGGCTCCGTTCTAGCTATTTCTGATTTTGAAGCTATCCCTGCACATTACATTATACAAGTTGAAAAACTGTGCAGAGTGGAAGTTGGTACTAAAGCGGACTGCTCTTTTTGATCTGCACACAAATTTCAGTTATAGTATGTGCCACTCATTTTGTTACCAAAAGTTGGGATGATTTTTACCACTTTGTTTTAATTCAGTTATTCCCACGCTCACCTAATATTCTTTTAGGATGCTTCCCATCTCAACAAATTTATCATACCACAATTTATGCATAATGATAAAATACTCATGGCAGTATGTCAAACGCATTTTAGTATATTCCCGTTGGTTCTGTAGTGTTTTTAGCACAAAAATGAGACCCACTATCATTATAGGTATGAGGAATTACAACCCGGTGCTGGGAGGGGATCGCAAAAGCTGTGTGCTAGAGTGTAATGCACAAGCAATCTGTAGAATTTATTTTTTTGGTGGAGGGGCTTAATAAGTCTTTTGCCCCCTCAGGAAACTATGTTCCGTGTTTGGTCCCTCCAGGCATTCCAGTGAAACTCTGCCTCTGATGTAATGACCAAGCTCACCACCTTGGGATCGATCACATTCGTTGTGAATAGGTGGACGACGTGACCATTATCGACAATGGTGGTGAGCAGGAGAAGTGGAAATACAGACTATGACGTATATGACGTACAAGGATTTGTTTCTTCCGTTGCAACGCACGGGCCCTTTTCCTAGTATCATTTAATCATAGTCGTAAAATTAAGATCCATTGGTTATTCGTAAATTGATTGATAGGAGGTCTTAGCTTACACTTTCCTCACGTAACATGTGTGCGTTTGTGTCGATCAGATAAAGAGTTCTATATGGGCTGCTAAACATCAGCAAATATACTTCTCAGATGTTTGTGTCTTAAAGAAAGATTTAGTTTTTTCTAACGAAACATTGAGAGTCCCAATGGAGTAAGACTCCCTTAAGTGGTAGTATGAGACATCACGTCTTACTTTTCATCTAATGGCTACGGATACATTATATATTAATCAAATGGTCAAAATTTCTTAATTTTGAGGATTAACGTGGTGCCTCGTATGGTGCCTCCAATTAGTAAATATAAGAATGTGTACTTGTATACCCCATTATTGGTTGTGCCAGCCTGACATTTTTTTCTTTGCCGCTATAGTGCATCCTTGAATTAGTCCACTATTCGTTGATGTCTTTATGATATTGCAAGTCAACTGGACGAAAACCTAATTGTGCATAGAGGGCCCTTCTCAATAAATCAATAACTGTTCATGCATTTATGAAATTGCGAATCAATTCGATGAAAGCCTAATCTTGCATAGAGCATCGTTCTTAATAGATCAACAGCCGTTCATGTTTTTATGAAATTGCAAGCCAAGTTATATACACTGGATGACAACCACGTACTCATAAGTCGCTCATTTGATTGCTTTCCAAATTATATACACTGGATGATTTCAATCCTTCATTGATTGATCTAAAAAAACATCCTTATCTACCTTCTCTTTCCCGTTTCTGCAGCCACCATTGTTTCATGTCCAGAGCTGAGGAAATGTCCACCGAGTTCCAAGAGTTGCTCGTGACAGAGCCTATATTTGTATGCTCCCAGAAGTGCAGACTGGGGCTATGAAGACACGCCTATCATACACCATTGGACCGAACTGTTTGCGATGCGGGCGTCGCACATGTGAGAAAATAAAAAAATGTGCTAGCAAATGAAATGTTTGTGATAGCCGATCCATCAGGCACGTTTTTGAGAAGGGAACTGTATGCGATATATAGGTCAAACAGGTCAGAGGATGTTACAATATATTCAAAATAGTTAATGATTTCTGCTAACACAATGGTTGCATGTGAAACAAAAAATAGGGCAATATTGTTTGTGTTAATGCCAGGGTGGTGTTCACTGGAGGAAGATAAAATCTCAGTATGGGAGGGGGCTCATCTCAGTTCAGACAATTAATCTACGAGCTGACATAAGCTTCTGACTTTAATCTCCAACCCCCTTCTCTATGATAACGATCAGTACGCAGTGATTGACAACACTAGTAAATTTTGAATTTTCAATTTGTGACTTGTGAGACAAAGTCGTTGCCCCCAACTAACTCAAACATCAAGTTGGGAGAAACAAAGCGTCAGATCTTGCGTTGGCTGTCAATTTAAAATGCATGATAGAGTTTACTCTACTAAACAAAACTTCACTGGCAGTAGATCATCCAATGGAGCTACAATGTAAAAACAATAGTACTCGGCTTCAGATCTCGCTCTGGTGGATTCGCGGCCTTCAAGCCCCATGTCCGTGACAGCGCTTAAGCACCCATCAGCATCCTATCGGGTGAAACAAAGGGTGACACTCCATGTCTCTCTCTTGTGGTTGGTTGGTGTAGGCAGAAAGAGGTTAATTGTCTCTTGGGGAAGAAAGGGCATGAAAGAAAACAATTATCTTTTGTTTCAAGGAAAACAACGAGCAGCTGGTCAAGATGCATGAGAAAGACATCAGGAAGCTCAATAATGGAGACAAGTAAAAACCATGTCCTTTAATGGGACTGTGGCTTTTTACCCTGTTCTGCAGTAATTCATAACCATGAGTACTACTACTATCTTAGCTGCAACGACACTAGCTGTTTGTCTTGTCATCTTGTTGTTCAAGCAAATTAGTATCAGCATAGTTGATAAGGTACATGATCACAACACACTGTAGGTAATTAATTCCAGATCGACGGCTCTAATCATAGAATACCCCCACGAGCAGTAAAGCTAATCCATCGATTTCGTGAGAAATGAAACAATCCATCCATCGGTTTATAATTCCATCACATAGCCAAGATTAACACTAGATGGAACATTACCTTCTTTGAGAGTTGCTTAGCTATCAACCGGCTCCAGATCAACAGGCTGATTATTCACTAATTGTTAACCGAGGTGGATTACATTCCTCCATAGCTGCTGCTATCAGTACAGCTATGAGACGACTTGGGGTTGGATCGAGGTCCTGGTAATTAATTAGCGGTGCCTGCAGGTCAGATATCCGAACGTGATACAGAGATAGACACATTGTTAAGTGACATCAACTTGGCTGTACTTACCTAGCTAGCTGTAAGAAGACTTGGGATTTGGGAACAGATCAAGGTCGTCATTACGAAATTTGCTCATTGACTGATCGTTCCTTGGGGCATCTCGAGCCGTTCGGCCCCCCAGGAGGCATTTTTTTCGCCTCTTGGGGGGCTGCTGGCGACAACTTTGGCGTGGCGGCCAGAATTTTTCCACTCGTTCCGCCCCCAGGAGGTGAGAAGCGGGGGCCGACAAGGAGGGACGAGAAGGACCGGCGTGCACCTCCCCTGCCTGGCCGCCGCACGCGCCCCGCCCTGGCCGCCGCGCGCGCCCCTGGCCTGGTGTTGCTGTCGCGCGCGCCTGCGTCGCTCCCAGGCGCGCCCGTCCGCGCCCTCCTGCGCCCAGGCGCGCCCGTCCGCGTCCAGGCCTCGCCGGTCGCGCGGCCGCACCCCAGCCTAGACTCGGCGTCGCCGTGCAGGAGGCCCGTCACGCCACGCTCGGGGCCGGGGCTGCCCATGCAGCTCGAGGCCCAGCTCCTCCTCCGCCGCGGGAGGATCCACCGCGTTGCCGTGCGCGGGCGCGGAGCACGGGCGCAGGCGGGCGCGGCGAGCACGGCGTGGGCGCGTACGGCGTGTGGCGGCTGGACGACGACGGCTTCGAGGCGAGCGGGGACTGTCCCCCGCGGCGCGAGGAGGAGGAGGCGGGCGGCAGGGACGGGAGCGCCTCGATGAGCGGACGGGGCCGGACTCGGCGCCGCTGCTGGAGCCGGACAGGGCGATGGTGAGGTACAGCGCCGGCGCGCGCACCACGGTGTCCCGCGAGGTCTCGGACGAGCGGAGACGTGGCGTCCTCCCCGCGAGCTCCGTCGCGCGCCCCGTCCTTCCTCCTCCGCCATGGCCGTCGGGGGCACGAAGACTTCGACGCCACCCTCCTCCTCGTCCGGCTCTTCCTCGTCGGCGGGTGCTTCTTGGGCGGGTGCAGGAACTCCCGTGGCCGCGCCCGTGGCCGCCCCGGCCTTGCCTGCTCCGGCCTCGCCCGTCCCGGCCTTGCCTGCTCCGGCCACGGCCCCGCCTCGCCAGCCGACCAGCGCCTGCCCGGCCAGCGCCCGCCCGGCAAGACGGCGAGCTCCTGCCTCGCCCGCTCGTAGTACATGGAGAGTAGAACCGGGGAGAGAGGGAGTGTGGGTGTGGAGAGGAGAGAGGGAGTGTGCTGCACGTGGGTGGGCCTGGAGAAGAAAAAGGGGGAGAGAGAGGCTGGCAAGTGGGGTAGCGCCTGCAAAAAGCTATTGCCGGCGTCCCCAGCTGCCCCCCGGCGGGCTGGGTGCGGGGTGAGCGTGCCGACGCTAACTTTTGCTAAATCCGGCGCAAAACGACGTCTTGGGGCCCTGACTGGGGCGTTTTTTACTCGCCGGCGTCCAAAAAAGCGCCTGGAGGGGCTTCTTGGGGGCCTTAGTGGAGATGCCCTTAATTTGTTGACGTTGAGCTCACATGGAGGTTTACAACCAGCACATTTTCACATGGGGGGAGATGATGCCTCGCTCACTTTTTGTCTGACCGACGCCTACTCCAGTCCACTAAACTTGGTTGTACGTATTATTAATTAAACCCATTAAGTGTCGCGTGAAGGGCGGCCAACTAGCTATGCCACGTGGCGCAAGCTGGTTGGCCGCGGTGAGAAATCTTTTGGAACTTTTTTTAGATGAAGGTTGGGATAATTTTTTAAATGTATGCCTTTTCTTTTTAGGTGAAGGTGAGGACCTCTGGTATTTTTTAAATGGAGGGTGATGCAAAGTGGCGCTCGCTGGTAGGCTGCGGTTGTAACTTTTTCTTTTTCTTTTTTACTTTTTTTAGATGAATGTGAGGATTTTTTTCTGACATGTTTTTTTAGACGGAGACGAGAACTCTATGGTTTTTCTAAAATGAAAACATGCGCACAAATTTCTCTCAAGTGGCACAATAGGGTGGCGTCCGAACCGCTAGTCCTATATACAATGGTATTGCTGAGGTATTGCCGAGTTTCATTGGGTAATTCTAATTCCACATGGCTCTGATCCTGCATTACCCCCATATATATGTAGTATAATCGTTTCAATCTGTTCAAAAAGTAAGGCTAATCGGTCGATAATTCCATTAGGGTGAGTAATAAATTGAGTAGAACCAACAAGCAAAACAAACAGGCTACCAAGAAGCTCCAAATCAAGGTCAAGGCATTCCACGACAACCCTTGCAAGGCTACCAAGAAGCTCCAAATCTCCCGGTTCTACAAATTCCTTGTCAAACAACTCAATTGGCATCTTCTCTGTTTCGTGAGCCTCAACAAAATTCCTCGCTAAGCTGTTATGGTCAGAATAAGTGGCCTTCCTCCTGCTAACAAGTTCCAAGAGTAGTACTCCACAACTGTAGACATCACTCTTTTCTGTCAGTAGTCCAGTTTGTAGATATACTGGATCCATGCAAGTCCTATCACCAATCACAGATGTGGTGTGTTCTTTATCCCTTGCAATCAATATTGATATACCAAAGTCGGATATTTTTTGTACATAATCATCATCCAACAGTATATTTGCTGGTTTCACATCACCGTGCAGAATTCTTTTGCCAGTTTTTTAATGCATATATGCTAGGCCTTCTGCTGATTCTGCAGCAATATTTAAACGCACATCAAGATCAAGAGGCACCACTAGTAGAAAAAGGACCTAATATGAGACACATTAGTGCCGGTTTGATTTTGAGCCGGCGCTAATGTGTCCATTAGTGCCGGTTCCAACGGCTAGCTGGCCGTTCTCATTAGTACCGGTTCGTGGCGAACCTTTAGCACCGGTTCGTGCCACGAACCGGTACTAAAGAGAGTGCTGGCAGGGTGTTGTCAGTCTGGGTCCCTCCAGCACCTTTAGTACCGGTTCGTGGCATGAACCGGTACTAAAGGTCGACGTACATAAACCCTTCGTCCACCCGAACCACTCTGTTCTTCCCCTTTCCCCTCACTTCCTCTGTTCTTCCCCGCTCTTCCTCGAGCTCCTCACAAATTTTGCCCAAAATTTGTCAAGATTTGAAGGCCCCCATCCATTCAAATGATCACAAAGGTTAGCAACTTTGTCCTTTCAACTCTCATTGCTAGATTAGCTCTTGCAATGCTTTGTATAGTGATTAATTTGGGAGGAATTATATTTGCTAGTATTTGATTTATATGCAATTTGAGGTCAAAAATAACACTTAGTTTGCATATGTAGGTGTGATTTACTTAATGCGTTCTAAATCTCTGTCGTAACCACCGTCGATTGCCCGCACCGTCCCGTCACCGGCACCACCTTGTGGTGAGGCTCTTGTTCATGAATGTTTTACATTACCAAATTGATGTTTGTGTGATTTGGATATATAGTTACTCGTATAATTATCTTACCCGTACGTTGTTTGTTATACATAGTTCCATGGTTTTGATATCCGTCCCCGTTGGCCCTTGTCCTTGTTATGATTTGGACGTGGTATATTCTCTTTTAAAACTAGTTGTTGCATTTCGTGTTTATGACAAATTATGCCCATCAAGTTGACATAGATATTTTTATCTAGGAGGTATGTGAACCGGAAATTCCAACCGACCCTATTGTCGAGAGGTTAAATTTAGTTGAAGAGAAAATGAGTATTTGAAATAAAAATTGAAAAGAATTGAGGGGGAGAAGATGGAATTGGAGTTGCATGTTGCCGATGTCGTCAATGATCACAAGATCAAGATGGAGAATATGAGGTTGAAGATTAGAAAGATTAGAAAATATGCCATTGATAGTGTGGCTTGGTATCATTATGTTGTTGGATCAATGGTTACCTTAGTTGCGATCTACATCGCATTTGTTGTTGCATTTAAATTCTTTAGCTAGAGAGTTATTTGTATGTTGCATTTAATTAAGTGTTGTATATGAACTTTATGTATGACCTTGTATTAATTTGGTCTATTCGGTGTTTTGTAATGAAGATGAGCCGACAATGGATGTATGATGACCGATGCTCTCCCGAGTTCATTAATGGCGTGCATACTTTTCTGCGGGTCGCTGAGGCAAACAAGCGGGCGGATGGTTTTATGCCTTGTCCATGTGCTGGTTGTAAGAATGGTCACAGTTACTCTACGTCAAAAACCATTCACGTCCACCTATTTAAGTCCGGTTTCATGCCCCACTATAATGTTTGGACCAAGCACGGAGAAATAGGGGTTATGATGGGTTCCCTGAATACGATGATACAACAATGGGGGAAGAAGCTGAGCCGGCAATGCGGGAAGAAGCTGAAGAAGAGGCATCAGATGAGCCCGCTAATGATCTAGGTCGGGCCATTGCCGATGCAAAGAGAAACTGCGCAAGTGATCTGGAGAGGATGAAGTTGCAGCGCATGTTAGAGGATCACAAGAAATTGTTGTACCCGAATTGCGAAGCTGACAAAAAAAAAGTTGGGCACCACACTTGAATTGCTGCAATGGAAGGCAGAGAATGGTGTATCTGACAAGGGATTTGGAAAGTTGCTGGTAATGATAAAGAATATGCTTCCAAAGGACAACGAATTGCCCGAGAGTACGTATGAAGCAAAGAAGGTTGTCTGCCCTCTAGGGTTAGAGGTGCAAAAGATACATGCATGCCCTAATGACTGCATCCTCTACCGCGGTGAGTACGAGGATTTGAACGCTTGCCCGATATGCGGTGCATTGCGTTATAAGATCAGTCGCGATGACCTTGGTGATGTCGAGGGCGAGCGCCCCAGGAAGAAGATTCCTGCCAAGGTGATGTGGTATGCTCTTATAATACCACGGTTGAAACGTTTGTTCCAAAACAAAGAGCATGCGAAGGCGATGCGGTGGCACGCAGAAGACCGTAAGAAAGACGGAAAGTTGAGAGTACCCGCTGACGGTTCGCAGTGGAGAAAAATCGAGAGAAAGTACTGGGAGGAGTTTGCAAGTGACCCAAGGAACGTATGGTTTGGTCTAAGCGCAGATGGCATTAATCCTTTTGGGGAGCAAAGCAGCAACCATAGCACGTGGCCTGTGACTCTATGTTTGTATAACCTTCCTCCTTGGTTGTGCATGAAGCGGAAGTTCATTATGATGCCAGTGCTCATCCAAGGCCCTAAGCAACCCGGCAATGACATTGATTTGTACCTAAGGCCATTAGTTGAAGAACTATTACAGCTGTGGAATGGAACAGGTGTACGTGCGTGGGATGAGCACGGACAGGAAGAATTTGACCTAAAGGCGTTGCTGTTCATGATCATCAATGATTGACCTGCTCTCAGTAACGTTTCAGGACAGACAAACAAGGGATACCGGGGATGCACGCACTGTTTGGATGATACCGATACTATATATTTGGATAGTTGTAGGAAGAATGTGTACTTGGGACATCGTCGATTTCTTTCGACAAGGCATCCCGTAAGAAAGAAAGGCAAGCATTTCAAAGGTGAGGCGGATCAACGGATGAAGCCTCGCCACCGTACTGGTGCTGATGTACATGATATGGTCAAGGATTTGAAGGTAATCTTTGGAAAGGGTCCTGGCGGACAACCTATTCCAAAGGACGCTGACGGACGCGCACCCATGTGGAAGAAGAAATATATATTTTGGGACCTGCCATATTGGAAAGACCTAGAGGTCCGCTCCGCAATCGATGTGATGCACGTGACAAAGAATCTTTGCGTGACCCTGCTTGGCTTTTTGGGCGTGTATGGGAAGACAAAAGATACACCAGAGGCACGGGAGCACCAGCAACGTATGCACGGAAAAGACGGCATACATCAGGGTCAGGCCAGCTACGCTCTTACCAAAGAAGAGAAGGAAATCTTCTTCGAATGCCTGCTCAGCATGAAGGTACCGTCTGGCTTCTCGTCGAATATAAAGGGAATAATAAATATGGCAGAGAAAAAGTCCAGAACCAAAGTCTCATGACTGCCACGTGATTATGACGCAACTCCTTCCTGTTGCATTGCGGGGGCTTCTACCGAAAAATGTTCGATTAGCCATTGTGAAGCTATGTGCATTCCTCAATGCAATCTCTCAGAAGGTAATTGAGGGAGTCCCGGACTAGGGGGTGTCCGGATAGCCGAACTATCATCTTCGGCCGGACTCCTGGACTATGAAGATACAAGATTGAAGACTTCATCCCGTGTCCGGATGGGACTTTCCTTGGCGTGGAAGGCAAGCTTGGCGATATGGATATGTAGATCTCCTACCATTGTAACCGACTCTGTGTAACCCTAACCCTCTTCGGTGCCTATATAAACCGGAGGGTTTTAGTCCGTAGGACGAACAACAATCATACCATAGGCTAGCTTCTAGGGTTTAGCCTCTCTGATCTCGTGGTAGATCTACTCTTGTACTACCCATATCATCAATATCAATCAAGCAGGAGTAGGGTTTTACCTCCATCGAGAGGGCCCGAACCTAGGTAAAAATGTCGTGTCCCTTGTCTCCTGTTACCATCCGCCTAGACGCACAGTTCGGGACCCCCTACCCGAGATCCGCCGGTTTTGACACCGACATTGGTGCTTTCATTGAGAGTTCCTCTGTGTCATCATCTTTAGGCCCGATGGGTCCTTCGATCATCAACAACGATGCGGTCCAGGGTGAGACTTTTCTTCCCGGACAGATCTTCGTATTCGGCGGCTTTGCACTGCGGGCCGATTTGCTTGGCCATTTGGAGCAGATTGAAAGCTATGCCCCTGGCCATCAGGTCAGATTTGGAAGTTTTAACTACACGGCGGACGCCCGCGGAGATTTGATCTTCGACGGGTTCGAGCCACAGCCAAGCGTGTCACACTGTCGCGATGGGCATGATCTAGCTCTGCTGCCGGACAGTGCCCTGGAGGCCGCACAAGTGTCCGCTCCGACCCTTAGCTCGGAGCCGACTGCGCCGATCGAGGATGGGTGGCTGGACACCGCCTTGGGGGCTGCTATATCTACGGCGATTGAGCCGAACACCAACCCTGTCCTTTGCGAAGCTCGTAACTCCAAGGTGCCGGACTCCTCTCCGGACTCCGAACCTTCCGCGCCCCTGCCAATCGCATCCGTTTGGGCGCCGATCATGGAGTTCACTGCTATGGACATCTTTCAGCACTCGCCCTTTGGCGACATCCTGAATTCGCTAAAGTTTCTCTCTTTATCAGGAGAGCCCTCGTCGGATTACGGTCAGGAAGGTTGGGATGCGGACAACGAAGAAATTCGAATCCCACCCACAACCCACTTCGTAGCCACTGTCGAAAGTTTAAACGACGTGCTCGACTTCGATTCCGAAGACATCGACGGTATGGACAACGATGTAGAAGACAAACATGAACCAGCACCCATAAGGCACTAGACAGCCACCTCATCTCATAATGTATACATGGTGGACACACCTAAAGGAAGCGACGACGAGGGACAACGGGACGCCATGAGGGATCATTCCCTCGAAAAGCAGTCAAAACGGCGACGTAAGCGCCGTTCAAAATCCCGCCTCGACACAGAACGCAGCCATACAGACCCAGCCATAGAGCAGGGCGAACCGGTGGATGACGAACATGATAGTGAGCAACCGTCCGAACAGGATAATCCGGATAAACAACCCGTCCCCGGCGAAGATAACAGTCCGGACGATCTCACGCCGGACAAGTTACCGGAGTAGAAGAACCTCCACAAAAGGCTCGTCGCCACCACACACAGCCTGAAGAAGCCGGAGCGGAAGCTCTAAACAGCGGAAGATGCGCTCAAAATCATATGGAGAAAGTTCTCAACACCGCAGACAAATACGACGACAGTCGCCGAACAAAGAGCTACCCGAAGCGAAAACTACTGCCAGAATTTGACGAGGAGGCCATAGAGCCACCACAATCAAAGAACAAGGAGACCACCCGGTCGGATAGACGACCCCATGGCAAACATAGAGCGGCAAACGGCGCCGCACACAAGCCGGCACGCGATCCACACACGGATTCTCATCGAAAAGATGGCCCAGTTAGATCCATCTACGGGCCAAGAAAGCAAGCTCTAGTAAGCAATGCAACACGTCAAGCATCCGAATATTACGGTACACCTAAATATAGGGGTGCCGCACATCCCCTATGTTTCACCGATGAGGTTCTGGATCATGAATTTCCAGCAGGATTCAAGCCTGCAAACATAGAGGCATACGATGGAACAATAGACCCTGGAGTCTGGATTGAGGATTACATCCTCCACATACACATGGCTAGAGGAGATGACCTCCACGCCATAAAATACTTACCCCTCAAGCTCAAAGGGCCAGCCCGGCATTGGCTCAAAAGCCTCCCCGAAAACACCATTAGAAGTTGGGAAGAGCTCGAGGATGCTTTTCGGGCAAATTTTCAAGGGACCTATGTCCGACCTCCGGATGCAGACGATTTAAGTCACATAACTCAACAACCCGGAGAGTCAGCCCGAAAATTCTGGAACAGATTCCTTACTAAAAAGAACCAAATAGTCGACTGTCCGGATGCCGAAGCCTTAGCAGCTTTCAAACACAACGTCCGAGACGAATGGCTCGCCAGACACCTCGGCCAAGAAAAGCCAAGAACAATGGCCGCATTAACAAGCCTCATGACCCGCTTTTGCACGGGAGAGGATAGCTGGCTGGCAAGATGCAGTACCAGCGACCCAAGTACATCCGAAGTTAGGGATGGAAATGGGAAACCGCGACGCAGCAAGGACCAGCACCGGACCAAGGGCAACAGCCCGAAGAGCACGGCAGTCAACGCCGGATTCAAAAGCTTACAGCAGAATCATAAAAAAATGCCTCTCAAGGATAACAGGGACAAGCTATCTAACTTAAACAAAATCTTGGACAAGGTATGCCAAATCCACAGTACCCCCGGGAAGCCAGCAAATCATACCCACAGAGATTGTTGGGTCTTCAAGCAGTCCGGCAGACTCAACGCCGAACACAAGGGGCATGATACACCAAGCGAGGACGATGACGAACCCCACAAGCAGAGCACCGGAAAACAAAAGAATTTCCCACAAGAAGTCAAAACAGTAAACTCACTTTACGTGACACAAGGGGAAAACAGAATGGCGCCCATAGAGATACGCGCCATACGGCCTATCCTAGAGGAGTCCCGCCATTGGTTGTCAAAACCAATCACCTTCGACCATCAGGATTACTCTAGAAGTATCCAGAACGCAGGATGGACTGCCTTGATATTAGATCCAATAATCGACGAACTCCAATTTAAACAAGTCCTAATGGACGGCGGCAGTGATCTAAACATGCTATATCAGGACACAATCCGCGGAATGGGGATAGACCCAACCAAAATTCGCCATAGCAACACTTCCTTTCAAGGGGTAATGCCAGGCCGATATGCCCATTGTACGGGCTCTCTATTGCTAGAAGTTGTGTTCGGCTCACCAGACAACTTCCACTGCGAAAAGTTAACTTTCCACCTCACCCCATTTACAAGTAGCTATCAAGCACTACTAGGGCGCGAAGCTTTCGCCCGCTTTAACGCAATACCGCATTATGCATCCCTCACACTTAAAATGCCCGGTCCACGAGGCATCATCTCCTTAAAGGGAAATATCGAGTGTTCCTCGAGCACGAAAGATTGTGTGACTGCCTCGACAGCCACACACTAAACCGGCTACACTAATCGAAGCACCTAAACAGGTCGTTCAGACCCCGGACACGGTTAGGCGAGTCCAGCTTAAACTTACAGGGGCTTACCAGCCGCACACCCCCGAACAAGGGGCTCCGCGCATATACAACAAGAGACAATAAAGCTCAATTTTATTTTTTGAAACGTACTTTGTTTATTTAATATAACGTACATTTTCGCACGATCTTTTTCAACTAAGTTCCTCTCTTTTACAGATGAACACCGTGCGACACCCATCCAGGATATGGCACAACAGAGACAAAGGCGCAGACCTGCAGTAGGGACCTGTTGCAAGGATTCTTTTCAGATTAAGACCCTGCGTAAACCTTTTTTACTGTCTCTTGTTGATACACATCCCTTGGTTTCTCATTATAACCGAGGAGGAGGCTGGCGTTTTGGCATAGGCCACGTCAGAATTTTGTGCCTACCTGGACACCAAGGACTTACTACAAAGGGCGTTGTTCGGCCCATTTTCATAAAGACCGAATACCTTAGGGAGTGTTCGGCGTCTCGAGTTAGGCCTTATATGCATCAGCTCCGAATCATGTCTTTGGTCAAATGTTGGGTTTGCCCGGCTCCTATGTTTTGCTGCCTTATGTTCCACTCTATCGGCTAACGCGGCACCAGGAGAACTACTGCGACTGTGCCCCGTTTCGGCCAGGCGAGCACCTCAGTAGAGAAAGCCAAAAACTGACTGTCATTATATAGCGTGAGACTGGTCAACCACTCGATGACCCGCCGGAATCTATAGGATTCCTCCGCATTGACGAAGGGATGTTTCCCGGTCAGGCACATACGCGCCCGAATTCGGGTGAGCGCGGTGCCCCTAGGGGCTATATAGTAGCACCATTGTCAAACTCCTATGGCTAAGTGAAAGTGATAAAGCATTATAGTCCGGTTGCCTAGTTTGCCACGCTACCACCTCCTTTATAGGACCAAGACGTTGGATCAAGTGTGAAAACGCGCCTTTTGCAAACACCCCCGCATTATATGCATGGGGGCTGAAGCCGAAGACTGCCATCTTTCAGGTTATATACACATATACATTAACGGCCGCACAGGAGGCATTTTAATTCTTGAAAGCACAAGTGAGAGAGTCCTGGACTAGGGGGTGTCAGGATAGCCGAACTATCATCATTGGCCGGACTCCAAGACTATGAAGATACAAGATTGAAGACTTCGTCTCGTGTCCGGATGGGACTTTCCTTGGCGTGGAAGGCAAGCTTGGCGATACGGATATGTAGATCTCCTACCATTGTAACCGACTCTGTGTAACCCTAGCCCTCTCTGGTGCCTATATAAACCGGAGGGTTTTAGTCCGTAGGACAGACAACAATCATACCATAGGCTAGCTTCTACGGTTTAGCCTCCTTGATCTCGTGGTAGATCTACTCTTGTACTACCCGTATCTTCAATATCAATCAAGCAGGAGTAGGGTTTTACCTCCATCGAGAGGGCCCGAACCTGGGTAAAAACATCGTGTCCCTTGTCTCCTATTACCATCCGCCTAGACGCACAGTTCGGGACCCCCTACCCGAGATCCGCCGGTTCTGACACCGACAATGGTGCTTTCATTGAGAGTTCCTCTGTGCCGTCGCAATCAGGAAGGATGCCCCGTCCCGTCTTTAAAGACGGCACCGTCGCCAAAGGAGCCCTGGCCATCAGCCAGACTATCCGGCTAGGCGGTTTTCTTATGACCGCCTGTTCGGCCGCCACGCCGATGATGACCTCTCGGGTCATCAAAAGCGATCTCTACATCAACTCGGAATTCACCGAGCAGCTAGATCCGGTGGAGCTCTCCTCCGTAAATGAGCTCTTGGATCGCATCGCCGCCCTGGGAGTCGCTACAGACTACGATCAGATTGGGCCTAAAACCGATCTGAGAGAGATCAACTCTCCCCAGGCTACCCACCACGTTGCTGTTCGAATTCCCGACCCCTCCATGCCGGATTCCCGCGGAGGAACAGACGTTGATCAAACCGTGAACCTAAAGTCAGGCAGCGGGCTGAATTCGTTGGACAACATCCAACAAGCCAAACTTCCAAGTTCAGAAACTTTCCGGCCCCTGAGTCTTAGATTGGATGGGGTTCCGAATTTCATTCCACCCGCCTACCCAAACACAAGCGATCTATCCCGAATCCGGCAAGAGCCCGCTGAAACAGTACATCATTACTGGGCCAGATTCCTCCTGGTGATAGACAGGATAAAGGACTGCCGTGAGGAAAGCGCAATCTCAATTTTCTGCAATAATTGCACGGACAAGGGAATCCTGAACGCCATAAGTCGTCGCGAAATTACACGGTTCGCTGACCTGACGTCCATAGTACAAAAGTACTGTGCGATGGAGAGCGCCTGGAAAACCGAAACCAAATTTTGGGACAATCCGGCTCCGAACACAACCCTAGTCCGAAATAAAAGGGTGCATCATATTCAGGCACCTGGGTTAAAAACCAAAAAGCAAAAAACCCCTAAAGGGCACGGAATCATACTGGAAGGATGGCTCAACGGACCTTGCAAAATTCATAGCATAGAGGGCGCCACTCCAACGCATAGCCTTCGAGCATGTTGGATACTATGGCAGGTGGCCAAAAGTGGCGAAGAGCTTCTAGCCCCAGAGAACAAGCCCAGCAGTACCTATACGGTATTAACAGTCTTCGAGACTTTCGCATCAAATAATATGCGAAAACGAACACTTCGCAGCCTTGCCGAAGTCTACCAAATAGCAGCAATAAATCCATGGAGTGACACGGCTATTACTTTTAATGCCAGTGACGAACCTAAATTCCGAATAGCCCGAGCACCAGCCGCATTGTTCCTCAGTCCAATAGTGGACGGCTTTCGCCTCACCAAGGTACTCATGGATGGCGGCAGAGGATTGAACCTCATCTACGAGGAAACCCTTCGAAAAATGGAAGTAGACTGGAGCCGCATTGAGCGAAGCAACACAACCTTCAGAGGAATAATCCCTAGTCGGGAAGCATGCTGCACAGGAAAAATCACACTAGATGTGGTATTCGGCTCGCCGGACAACTATAGGTCCGAGGAGATCACGTTCCATGTGGACCCGTTCAGCAGCGGATATCACGCTTTATTAGGATGAGAGGCATTCACAATTTTTCAAGCTATACCCCATTATGGGTACATGAAGCTCAAAATGTCCGGGCCCAACGGAATCATCACCCTTGCTAGTGATCCGGACGTAGCACTCCGCGCCGAAAATAAGACAGCCACACTCGCCCTTTAGGCGCTATCTGAAGCCCTAGCATCCGAGGAACTCACAGCGCTGCGCTCCGCGGTGAACAGGGACGACGTGATACTTGACAAAAGATCCAAGTCCACCTCTTCTAAGCCAGCGGACGAAATAGTCAAATTCCAAGTCCACTGGATCATGCACTTCGACGGCTCCAAAATGTTGGCCGGCCTGGGGGCTGGCGTCGTCCTGATGTCCCCAACCGGGGACACGGTCCAATATGTACTTCCGATAATGTACACGGACTCCAACAAGGCAGCCGTATACGAGGCCCTTCTACATGGCCTCCGGATGGCGGTCTCCATGGGCATTAAACGCCTAGAGGTGCGAGGGGATTCGAACCTCGCGAGATCCCAAATAAATGGAGACTTCGACGCCAAGGATCTGAAAATGGCAGCTTACCATAACGCCGTTTTGAAAATGTCAGCTCGGTTTGAAGGGCTCGAATTTCACCATATAGCCCAGGATAATAATCAAGCGGCAGACGTATTGGCACGCATCGGCGCAAAGAGCGATGCCGTCCCCCCCCCCCCCCCAACATCTTCTTGGAACGGCTTTTCAAGCCATCCGTACTATGGGAAGGGGAGTCCGGAAATAACAATCCGGACCCAACCGCACTGCCAGACACCGCGCATTCTGACACAATCGGTGGTTCTGCCAATGAAACAACACCTTCAGCCCACGAAATAATGGCAGTCATTGCCCCATGGACTGAGCCATTCCTAGCCTACTTAACTAGGCAGGAACTTCTCGAGGACCAAAACGAGGCCCGCTGCATAGTACGGCGATCTAAAGCCAATAAGGTCCATGAGGGAGAGCTTTATAAGAAAAGCACAACCGGAGTCCTTCAAAGGTGCATCTCTGAAGAGGAAGGGCGAAATCTTCTGGCTGAAATTCATGCCGGACTCGGTGGGCATCACGCCGCAGCCCGGGCCCTTGTAAGCAAGGCCTTCCGTACAGGATTTTATTGGCCAACGGCCCGGACAGACGCTCAGGATTTAGTCCAACGATGCGTCGGTTGCCAGCTCTTTGCTAATCAAAGCCACATGCCACACACCGCCCTGAAAACTATACCCATCACCTGGCCGTTCATGGTCTGGGGGCTTGACATGGTTGTACCCCTTAAAGGGGGAACCCACAAGCAAAAATACCTATTGGTCATGGTGGATAAATTCACCAAATGGATAGAGGCCAAGCTAGTTAAGACGGTCGAATCCGGACCCGTGATAGACTTCTTATCAGGGGTAGTACACCGTTACGGTGTCCCCCATAGCATCATCACCGATAACGGCACAAATTTACGACTGACGAGGTTAAACTCTGGTGCAAAAACATGGGCATCAAGCTCGACTACGCTTCAGTCTATCACCCTCAAACTAACGGTCAAGTCGAGCGGGCAAATGGTCTAATTATGAGCGGCATCAAACCCAGACTAGTGCGGTCCCTCAAGGAATCTAACACGCACTGGGTAGAGGAGCTCGACTCCGTACTCTGGGGGCTGCGGACAACGCCAAATTGCACTACCGGATTCACACCATTCTTTATGGTGTACGGCGCAGCGGCAGTTTTGCCCTGCAACATAATTCATGACTCACCTCGCGTGCGCATGTACGAAGAAAGATAAGCCGAGCTGGATCGGCAGGACAGTTTGGACGCCTTAGAGGAGGAGCGCGACGTGGCAAAAGCTCGTTCCACATTCTATCAACAGCAGGCTCGAAGATATCAAAGCAGAGAAGTACGGGCCAAAACTTACAATGTTGGTGAACTAGTTCTACGCCTGCTGGACAAGAAAAAGGACAAACTCAAGCCCAAATAGGAAGGTCCCTTCATCATCGACCAAGTCCTGACCGGCGGAGCATACCGTCCGCGAAACGCATCGGATAACCGACTCGAGCCGAACCCATGGAACGCAACTCGTCTGTGAAGATTCTACGCCTAGCGCCGGACTCCGAGTTCGTCTCCTTCCCCTGTCTACATTTTATACTTTAGCTGTCTTTTATTTCTCTCTTTTTCCCTCCTTTTTTCCTAAAGCCGTTGGAGGCTCGTTTGCGCATTGTTCGCACACACTTGACGTGCTACTCGCACTCATTATACCTGGGGGCTTCTTTAACAGAAGCTTATTTGTACGGGCTTTATACCCAACACATGTGTCACACTTCCGCATGTACCTTTTATTCACCATTATATGCATCGATATGACTTAAGTTTTGGCCAAGCTGGGTTGCCTGGCTCCTGTGCTTACCCCTACGTTCCCGATTGTTCGGCTAGGAGGTAAAGGGAGCACCTGTGCGATTGTTACTGCCGGGTCAGCCGGATGTGTACCTCAGACTGGGTGAAGCCGAAAGCTAGCGTTCTTAAGGGAATATTTGTCCGGTGACTTAAACGATGATTTCTTACTTATCTATTTATCTGCCCCCAGATGCTTTTCTGCTGTTTTCGTAGTCCGGACATGCACTTTAGGGCATGCCTCCCAGGGAAAGGAACCCCTAACGGAACTTTTCTCCCTGGAAGATGTTTCTTACTAACCATGTAATATAACATAACTAGTTGTGCACTTGTCTGATAAAGCACTAATGACCCCTACACCTGGTCTCCATGCATGCCCCGGTTTTTACATAACCGTGAGGGTATTCGGACACACTCCGTCAGGTCCCGAGGTTGAAGCGAAAAGGTCCACAAAGACAAATGATCTACAATCCGGCTAGAAGGCATTCTTTATGTCATTTTAAATTACACAGTTAAATTGACTGATTGTATTCCTCTTCAATTCCATCTAACAGGCTATCGAGTTTACAGTCCCGCTGGAATATTTCGCGGCCAACTCTACTTGGCCGTACATTAAGCTCACAAGGATCTCCTTCCCATCCGGCCCCACAGGTCCGACCTCGGCCATGTGGTTTGGATCAGCCTTCGTGTACCGCGTCTTCACCATGGCCCAGGCCTCCCTGGCGCCTTGACGGCAGGCCGATATCTTCCACAGACGGAAGCGCCGCCGTGCTCCCTGAAGCTTCTCCACAAGCCCTCCAAGACCCTCGGGTAGGGAGACGGACGGCCATAAGGCCTGGGCGACGCCACTCATCACCTGCCGAACTCGTTCGTGCAGTTGCAGCAGCTCGGGAAGTAGGTCACCCATTGAACCGGGCATTTCCTCTGCAGGACGGCCTGTGAGCATACCTACAGACATATTCATGTTAATCGACTTCCTCGCCGAACTCTTCTTTTCAAAAGTTTGTTCAAGCACTTACTATAAATGCCGCGACGAAGCCGCAGATTCTCCTTCACGGAGTAAGACAGCTGGACCCGAACATCTTTTAGTTCCTCGCCCAGCTGAGTGTTGGCATCTTGGAGGTTATTTTTCTCCTACCGCACTCTTGTAAACACCTTCTCGCCGGCCTTTAGCTGGCGAAGTAGCTGCTGCCTATCCGGATCCAGTCCGGCCCCATCTGCAATATTATTGTCAGACTTATACACACGCCGCACTTCACAAACTACCTATCTTTTGAAGTATATATTACCAGAGGGGATCTCCGTGGCTACCCATGCGGCGGCTAGTGCGGCCTCAAGTTGGGCCTTGCACTCTTGAAGCTCCTGGGACAGGTGGGTATTCTTCTCCGTAAGATCCTGCATAAGAAATGATCCTTAAATCAGTTACTCTAACTATTTTAAGTCTTGAGGGATACTGGCATATATAACTGTCAAAATTCCTTACCCGTATGTCTTTTACGTACTGCTCCGTGGCTCTGGCTAGACCATCTTGAGCAGCACGGAGGTGCACATCTCCCGAATTGAAGGCATTTAACGCCTCCAGGGAGAAGCATGCATCACGAAGAACTGTCCAGCGTCGCCTGTGATTCATGGTGCTCTCCACCTCAGATCTGGTGGCGGACAACCTGTCGGCGTCCTCCGTTGGAGGAGCACCCGACGCACGCCCTGCGTTCGCCTCCCCCTCCGGACCTAGCGTTGGAGCCTGGCCGGCGGAGGTTTGATTGGCAATCTCTCCGGACACAGTCCGGCGAGCGCTCTTTCTCCTGAAAAAAACCACAAGCATTAATATGCCTTCTAGGAACCTTTTTCTGAAACATGGTGGCGAGCCATACCATTGCGGGGACGTCTCGATCCTCGCCGCACTTCTCTTCCGCCTGCTGGGCCGAGCTTCCCCTTGTTGGCCAACCGCCGCGGGCTCGGCTTCCCGCCTCGGAGGCACCTCCTGCGGAACACCGTTGGTATACGGTGGTCAGAAATAAGCATGGATGAGTAATGGTATCAGGACTCCGGTCACAGTTACCTGGGAAACCGGAGATATTTCGGGGTAGTCGGCCGTAATGGCAACCAAAGCATTGTCAATGCTAAGTTGGTGGAACACCCCATCAATCAGCTCCACCTTTATGTCCGGATCCTCTTCGGAGGCCGGATCGAGGGATCGTTCCGGATCCTCGGGTTGTGGAGCCGGGCTGTGTATATTCTCTACGGCCCGGCGCTGTTCCTGCGTCAAAATCACAAAGTGAGACACTTAACTTTGGGAATATGGATCGGCTAGACAAATGTCCGCTTACCCAGCTCCGAGGGTTGTTCATGGAAAACCCGTTCAATGGACTGGCACGGAGGAAGTCCTCCTTCTCCCCTTTGTACAGGCCGGACAGGATCTTCACCAGATCATCTACCGATCTCGGCCCCTTGCGGCCATGACGGGTGGCATCATCCTCCCCGTTGAAATCCCACATGGGGTGGCCCCTATATTGGAGCGGCTGCACCCCTCGCATGATGCATGTGGCCATGACTCCGCTCATGGTCAATCCGGAATGAGCCAATAACCTTATTCGGCCCATCAGATATTGGACGTCCCTATAATTCTCCCGTTGAGGGCTCCGCGGGCGCCAACTTAGGCGTTTCTTCAGAGGAGCGTTGCTGAACTCCGGGAGGGCGATCCGAACTGGGACCGGTAGCGAGGCGTCTTCCATATAAAACCATTCCGAAGGCCAATCTTCGGACGCCTTCTTTGTGGTTCCAGATATATATCCAGTCCTGGCGATGCGCCATATTTCGGCTCCGCCCACTTGATATATCGACCCCTCATGAGAACGGGGTACGAGGCAGAATATTCTCTTCCACAACGCAAAATGGGCCTTGATGCCCAAGAACAGCTCGCAAAGGGCCACGAAGCCCGCGATATGTAGGATAGAGGCAGGCGTGAGATGATGAAGTTGGAGCCCATAGAACTCCAGGAGCCCCCGGAGAAACGGGTGTATGGGAAATCCGAGTCCTCTTATTAGATAAGGGACGAAGCATACCCGCTCTCCTTTGGAGGGATTGGGGACGCTCTTCGCCTGCTTCCCGCCCTTGTAGGTAGCGAGTCCGGCTCGAACCGGAACCATGAAGGCTGGGGGAAGAAATCCCTCGGTTTGGAGCGTCACCAGCTCACTATGCGGGACCGAGCATCTCCCCCAATCTCCTGGCTGAGGGCTGGGAGTGCGAGAGGAGGAGTCACGTCGACTGTCCATGATGGAATGGATTTTTGGTCAGAGGTGCTCTGATGAATGCTTGCGAAAGGAGGATGGTGTGATTCGGATCTAGATCCTCGCCTTTCTTATAGGCAGCTCCTTCGAGCAGCCAGGGGTGGAATGTAAAAATACCCTGGCTTTTCGCATTCGTACGACACGTGGAAGATGGCCATTATTGGACGTGGAAGCCAAGGAGCGCAGCATTTATAAAGAGCCAGACACCGTTCGGTCAGTACATGGAATTTGAAGGAGAACCCGCCTTGCAATGCCGAAGACAACATGCGCGCCGGACTCATCGTCATTGAAGCCTGGTTCGGGGGGTACTGAAGGAGTCCTGGACTAGGGGGTGTCCGGATAGCCGAACTATCATCATTGGCCGGACTCCAAGACTATGAAGATACAAGATTGAAGACTTCGTCCCGTGTCCGGATGGGACTTTCATTGGCGTGGAAGGCAAGCTTGGCGATACCGATATGTAGATCTCCTACCATTGTAACCGACTCTTTGTAACCCTAGCCCTCTCCGGTGCCTATATAAACCGGAGGGTTTTAGTCCGTAGGACAGACAACAATCATTACCATAGGCTAGCTTCTAGGGTTTAACCTCCTTGATCTCGTGGTAGATCTACTCTTGTTTTACCTCCATCGAGAGGGCCCGAACCTGGGTAAAAACATCATGTCCCTTGTCTCCTGTTACCATCCGCCTAGACGCACAGTTCGGGACCCCCTACCTGAGATCCGCCGGTTTTGACACCGACAACAAGTATAAAAAGCTTTTATATTTCATCGAAACATTATTTCACAATAATACATGTTAGTCGAACATAATATCCTTCGAGCACTGCGTCTCTATTAAACGAGCGCCCAGCAGAACTTCCTGGAAATAGTGCTCGACAGGTACTCGGCTTCCGTCCGAATCTTGGGTTGCAACATCGGTGGCCTTCATCTCCACCCAGTATGTCTTGACACGGGCAAGAGCCATCCGAGAAACCTCTATGCATGTCGACCTCCTCATTGCATTGATATGCGGCAGCGCACCAAGGAACTGCTGCACCAAGCCAAAATAACTCTTCGGCTCAGGGCTCTTCGGCCACAAAAGACTCACGACATCCTTCATGGTAAGTCCGGATAACCTATTCAGCTCCGCCCATTCGGCCAAGCGATTGGTTAATGGAAGTGGGCGCTCTGGATTATGGAACTGCGACCAAAAAACCTTTCCCGTTTCGTGATCCTCTTGATCCCGGAAGTGTTCGGCCGCGTCCGCAGCACTTGCCGCCAAGTCCAGATAAGCATCTTCCGCACTCCACAGTCGGTCCAACTGAGCATAATTAGGGTGCAGGAATTTCCTCCGCAACAGAAAGGGCTTTCCATCCGCGATATCTCCGGCCTAACACAGCTCCTCCTTCATAGCTCTCATCGCAGAGCGAGCATCCTTGGCCTCGGCAGTGGCCTTCTTGAAGTCCTCTCGTATCGACCGATCTTCCTTTTCAAGAAGCTTGCAGCGGTCGACTGCATTCTTCAACTCCACGGCCATCTCGGCCATCTCCTTCTTGCTTCGGCAGTGATCAGCCTGTTCGGATTTCAGCTCTTCGGCCGCCTTTAAGGGAGCCGCGTCACTCTTTCTGGCCTGCTCCTTGGCTTGGGCAAGCTCCGCCCGCAGGTTCTACATGGCAGTGGCACCATCTGCGTCAAGCATACTGGTTGTAAGGCACGGGCGTCAAGCTCCCTTACCAGGTGTCCACGGGGAAATTGCATACCTTGTGACTCATCAAGTCGCCTATTGACAAGCCGATGTTGACATCCGCCACGTCAAGTTGCCGCTTTAGTTCGGCAAATTCATCAGTCCGGCCAGCCACCGGACCCTTCGCCACCTGCATAGGAAGGGCGACACATTATACCTGGGATTATGATGCTCAACGCACTGTCATTTTTGACAACACACCAAGCCTCAGGGGCTACTATCTACACAGGGCGCATTTTATATGCGGAACTGACAGAAGGTACATCATTTTGCGTACCTCAAAACTTGTCAGTAAACTTCTGACGTCTTCATGCAATCCGCTCTCAGTGGATGAAATCCTTTCAATCACCGTACTCATTAACGCACGGTGATCTTCTGAGATAAACGCTCGGCCGAGCAGATCCTTCAGCTCCTCCGACCGTACACCATATGGTGCCGGACTCGTTCGATGGCCTTTTTCGAAGGCCGGACGCGGAGGGCTTTGAGGGGACAGACGACTACCTTCCAGCCCCGCCGGACTCGTAGAAACCCTCCGTGACGACACCTCAGGGTCACCCGCCTCGTAAGACGGTACGGCAGGGGGAGGCGTTTCACTCTCTATCATCTCCGGATGAATATCCCTTGAAGATGAGCTCTGCTGAGAACGGCTGAGATCCGAACTACAAGGTAAAATTCCGGTTATCAGAAATAGGGTGGAGATATCCTGTATTTTAATAAAAACTCCACTTTTTACTTACGGCTCGGTGGAGGGCTGATCCCCTTGGGGGCAAAATGCCGCCGAGGCATCCCTCGGTGCCGGACCCTCTGACAAAGATTTCTTCCCCCACTTTGAGACAATGATCTTCGGGTCTTCAGAGGCGGTCCTCTTCTTCTCTTGGATGGAGGGATTCTCGATCCCTCCTTTCCTGGCAGCCTCCTTCGTGGAGGCGGTGGCTTCCTTGCTCCCCCTTTCACCTTCTTCCTAAGGCGCAACTTCCAGCATCCTGGTTAACACGGGATCCGGTGTGGTCTCAGGGAGGAGGGCCGGACACCTGATTAACTTTGCTTTCGCTATCCACTCCTATTCAAGGGACAACTCTTTTAAAGGGCAATTTTGTGATAAATATAGGATAGTGTGTTTGGGTACAGGGCTACTTACTTGAGTATCCGGGCGATTGCAGCTTAGACCCGCGTCCTCGGTCAAGTCCGGACACATCTCTTGTGATCCGAAGAAAAGCTTGTACATCTCCATGGGCGTCGCGCCCATAAAATGTTGGAGAGCTCGTGGTCCCTCCGGGTTAAATTCCCACAGGCGGAGGGGGCGACGTCTGCAGGGCAGGATGCCACGAATCAGCATGACCTGCGCTACTATGACCAAAGTGATATCTCTCTCTAAGAGGTCTCGAATGCGGCCCTGCAGCAAGGGCACGTCCTTGGACGGCCCCCAGTCAAGCCCTTTATTGACCCATGACGCCAGCCATGTGGAGGACCCGAGCGAAAGGCAAGTGGCTCCACCCATTTGGTGCCCCTGGGAGCTGTGATATAAAACCACTCTTGTTGCCATAAACTGAGCTCCTCTTGAAAAGAGCCCTCGGGCCACGGAGCATCATCATTCTTTCTTATATCAGCCCCTCCACACTCTGCCTGTTGCCCCTTGATCATCTTCGGCTCCACTTTGAAGGTCTTGAGCCACAATCCGAAGTGAGGTGTAATGCGGAGGAAGGCTTCGCACACAACGATGAACGATGAGATGTGGAGGATGGACTCCGGATCCAAGTCGTGAAATTCCAACCCATAGTAAAACATGAGCCCCCTCACGAAGGGGTCAGTCAGGAGCTTAGCCCCCGAAGGAAGTGAGACGCGAACACCACGCTTTCACCAGGCTTGGGAGTGGGAATAACCAGCCATTAGGCAGGTAGCCTATGCGAAATTTCGCCGGTTAAATACCTGGCGTCTCTTAGGTTTAGCACGTCTTCTTCCGTAACGGAGGAAGGCATCCACCGGCCTTGCAGGTCGGAGCCGGACATCATCGAAGGTCCGAAGCGCCTCAATCTGGAGCTTTGGGTGTTGGAACTCGAGGCGAGGGGCGAATTCAATTGAGATCGAAAGAAGGGATTGGAGCCTTGATCTCTTTATAAAGAGGTTGAATACCAAGAGCCTCCCCCGTGACCGTTCGGGACTCGCCTTTGATAGAGGAGACGTGCCAACGGGCGCGGTTGGGTTATACACACCTGTATTGATGAGAATCCTGGAATAAGGGGACATGATCTCTGCTTTGGCAGGACGTGCCAAGGAAACAGCCTCGCTAAACGCGCTGAGGTGGAACAGTAAAAACGATTCGAATAAAGGCTTGGCCGTGGTGTGATGTCGCGCCACGGAATACGTCAGCAGATTGAGTTTGTGTAAATATTATTCTCTCTACAGTGGTTTGTGGAACTTATTTTGCAGAGCCGGACACTGTCCTTGTGTTCAAAATCTTCTATGAGGTATTCGGAGGAGGAACCCGCCTTGCAATGCCGAAGACAATATGCGCCCCGGATTCGTCGTCATGGAACCCTGGTTCAGGGGCTACTGAGGGAGTCCCGGACTAGGGGGTGTCCGGATAGCCGAACTATCATCTTCGGCCGGACTCCTGGACTATGAAGATACAAGATTGAAGACTTCGTCCCATGTCCGGATGGGACTTTCCTTGGCGTGGAAGGCAAGCTTGGCGATACGGATATGTAGATCTCCTACCATTGTAACCGACTTTGTGTAACCCTAATCCTCTTCGATGCCTATATAAACCGGAGGGTTTTAGTCCGTAGGACGAACAACAATCATACCATAGGCTAGCTTCTAGGGTTTAGCCTCTCTGATCTCGTGGTAGATCTACTCTTGTACTACACATATCATCAATATCAATCAAGCAGGAGCAGGGTTTTACCTCCATCGAGAGGGCCCGAACCTAGGTAAAAACATCGTGTCCCTTGTCTCTTGTTACCATCCGCCTAGACGCACAGTTCGAGACCCCCTACCCGAGATCCGCCGGTTTTGACACCGACAGTAATCGATCCAGAAATCATACCAAGGTTACAGAATGATTTGGTGCAATATCTTGTCAGTTTCGATTTGGTTTTCCCACCTTCCTTCTTCAACATCATGACGCACATCCTAGTTCACCTTTGCGAAGAGATTAACGTTTTGGGTCCTGTGTTTCTACACAATATGTTCCCCTTTGAAAGGTTCATGGGAGTCTTGAAGAAATATGTTCATAACCGTGCTAGGCCAGAAGGAAGCACCTCGAAGGGCCATGAAAATGAGGAGGTCATTGAGTTCTGTATTGACTTTATTCCTGACCTTAAGCCGATTGGTGTTCGTGAATCGCGGCATAAGGGCAGACTGGAAGGAAAAGGAACGCTAGGAGGGCATAAAATAATATGTATGGATGGGCATTCTCTTAGTGAAGCACACTACACAGTTCTACAGAATTCCGCCTAGGTGGCTCCGTATATGCAGGAACACAAGAATTTTCTACAGTCCAAACACCCGGAGAAGTCTGACGACTGGATTACACGCGAACAAACGAGGACTTTTGCCGGTTGGTTGCAGAAACGTGCCCTGAATGATGGCGATATTAAAAATGACCTATACTCACTATCCCAGTTACCATCTTCGAATATAATGACTTTCAAAGGGTACCAGATAAATGGGAATACATTTTACACGATCGCCCAAGATAAGAAGAGCACCAACCAAAACAGTGGTGTCCGCTTTGATGCAACAACCAACACGGGAAAGGAAGCATATTATGGTTACATAGAGGACATATGGGAACTTAACTATGGAGGTGATTTGAAGGTCCCTTTGTTTCGGTGCAAATGGGTCAATATGACACGAGGCGGGGTAACGGAAGACCCGCCGTACGGAATGACAATAGTGGATCTCAACAATCTTGCGTATGCAGACGAACCATTCGTCCTAGCCAATGATGTGGCACAGGTTTTTTATGTGAAAGACATGTCTATCAGGCCGAGAAAAAGAAAAGATAAGGAAGCGAATGGATCATACGACGAGCCAAAGCGCCACATAGTTCTTTCAGGAAAAAGAATCATCGTGGGAGTGGATGACAAGACAGACATGTCAGAAGATTATGAAAAGTTTGATGAAATTGCTCCATTCACAGTGAATATTGACCAGAGCATCCAGTTAAATGATGAAGATTTTCCATGGGTACGGCGCAAAGGGACACACGCGAAGAAAAAGTTTCACACCCAAAGATCTGGGATGTGATCGGCTTCACTATCATCACTTTCTTCTGTGTTTCACACCCAGGAGGGAATGTCTGTAATAGTTAGAGTAGTTATGTGTTTTTGCATTTGAAACGCGAAGAAATTTTATGTGCAAACAAATTCTTTTCATGCATTTACTGATTTTTTCCAGCTAAATGACCCTGAAATTGAAAAGCATTTCAAATGAACTCAGAAAAGGTTGAAAGTTGGCATGGTATCATAATTTCATACAAATAGCATGTGCAAAAAAGTAGAGAGGGTTACGACAAAAACTGGATGCACTTCGTGTATAAAATGGACAATCTCTTTCGAAGTATCAGGGTTTCCGACGAAAACTCAATTGTTACACAGGCATTTCATTTTTTAAATAACCTAAGCATTACCAAATTGAATATAATGATAAAACACACTAATATTAAACATAAGGAAAAAGAATCACTGAAAAAACTTTTTTCAAAGTTAAGTTATTCACAAACTAGTGATTCACACAAATTTCAAATAATTCAAAATTTAAACTATTCAAATTTGAAAACTACCGGCACTAACAGAAAGTTTGTAACTTTTTGTACCTAAAGCAAAAATATTCATAAAGAAACTCTAAATACAGCAAAAAATAAATCAAAAGTAAATAAAACAAAAATAAATAAAGCAAAAAAATTAAGAAAATAAAAAAGCCCGCCTACTGGGCCAAAGCGGCCTGCATATGACTAGGAACACAACCTTTTGTTGGGCCAGATGCAGTTCAAAGGCCCAAGAGGCCCACCAAGCGAAGAGGACAGGTAGGCCCAGTGGGCTGCTTAGGAGAGGAGCTCGAGAGAGCTACCGACTTGGGCTTATAAACCAGTGCGGTAGCCCCTCGGCTAGCGAGGTGGGACTAAACTTGCGCACCGCCTGGAGCCAGCGCACCCCCTTTAGTACCGGGTCGTGGCTCCAACCGGTACTAAGGGGGGGCCTTTGGTACCGGTTGTGGCCATCACCCGGTACTAAAGGGGGGGCGCTTCCCGCCGTTTGGCCTGACCAAAATAGACCTTTAGTACCGGTTGGTGGCTTCAACTGGTACTAAAGGTCCCTCCTATATATACACCAGTTGAAAAGAAATTCACTTTCCCTCTGTTTCTTCCCTCTTTTTCCTCCCTCCATCATGCCGCCCTGCCCCGATCGACGCTGTCCCTCGGCGACGCCGCCGCTTCGCCCCTCGTCGCCGACCCCGCCGTCCCCACCCTCGTCGCCGCCCCCGTCAAGTCGCCGCCGCCGCCCCTTCCCGTCGTCCTGTCGTCCCTCGCGCGCCCGCCGCCCGTCGCCGCGCCCGCCAAATCCGTCGTCGCCGCCCGTCCTGTCGCCCGTTATCGCCGCCCGTCCCGTCGCCCCGTCGTCGCCGCCCCGTCGTCGCCTCGCCGGTGAGCTCGCCCGAGCCGCCATGTCCACACACACACAGAGACTACACACACACACACACACACACACACACACACACACTAGTTTGTTTGTTATATGTTTTTCTGTTTTTTAGTTATACAAATGTTAGAAATTATTCTGTTTTTTAGTTATATAAATATTAGAAATGTTAGTTATATAGAAATGTTATAAAATTTTTCTGTTTTTTAGTTATAGGAATGTTAGCAATTTTTCTGTTTTTTAGTAATATAAATATTAGAAATGTTAGTTATATAGAAATGTTATAAATGTTTTCTGTTTTTTAGTTATAAAAATATTTATAGAAATGTTAGCAATTTTTCTGTTTTTTAGTTATATAAATATTAGAATTGTTATAGAAATGTTAGTTATATAATCAGGAAATTTTAGAATTAGTTTTAGTTAGATGAATTAGATTAATGTCAAATTGTTAGAATTTGCATATATATAGAATTTTAGTTATCACAATCCAATCATTTAAAAATGTTACTTTTTGCGGGCATATAGCATTTGTTCTCGACGATATGCCCGGCCCGCATCCTCGCCGTCGACCCGTTCGCGACGACGTCCTGCTTCAGAGGACCCATGTCCGGGACTGGGCTCCGCCGGGCTGGCACTGGGAGGTGCTACTCGAGGCGCGCCGCAGTGAGGAACCTGACTGGGGTCCCGTCGTCGACCTCGATCTTCTTTGGTGGCGTTAGCGTGGGCCACATTCGGTGCAGAGGCAGCCGGCCCCGCCGGAGGTGGTGCGTCGCTGTGTCAGGGAGGAAGATGAGCACGTCCATCGCTACATGGCTACTATGGACGACGTCAGGTTCTCCACTACTTGGCGGGTTCTTTGGGCAGATGACCGGAGATATGATCTTGTGATGGTTCCTTCTCTTTGGATTTGCACCCCCCGCGCCCCAGGAACCGTGAGTGGCGCCCTAGATTCTTCTGTAGTACTCGATCTTTATTAAGTACCTAGCCAGTGATGTATTCGATATATAATATTCGAGACAATGTATTCGAGATTATATATAATAAGACGATGATGTATTCGAGATTATATATTCGAGACGACGTATTCGAGATTCAGTTTTTCCTTATTGATTAATTGCATCCATGCATTGTAATTTGAATACTAAATTGTTTTATATTTCTTCTGTATTAGTAAAGTAAAAGCTATGGCGGAGAATACCGGCAGAGAGAGAGAAGAGGAATTGTTCGACATCATACGCAGCCCTCACAGGCTAGATGATTTGAATGAAGCATATGACAGCTCCCAATATCTGAACAATACCGGAGAGGGTGATGAAAAGATATTCGATCTCGACGACTGAGCTGATGAAGTCATGAACTATGATTATGATGACACAGACAATGTTTGTGATGACACAGACAATGTTTGTGATGACACAGACAATGCTGATCTTCAAATAACAAAGACTACCGGCGAGGTATATCTTGGTGATCATCACATGTTTTTTTATTGAAGATATATTAACGAATCGATCTTTCTTCTTTCAGCCCTCCGGATCGAGCTAATCTGCTTCTACAGACAGCAAGACAAAGCGAGGCCCAGGCAGATTGTTGAAGGATGGTGTGAAGTACCACATCGAATCCACCAAACTTAGTGGCGAACCCCTCACGCCAAAGAACGTTGCGGACAAGTGGACTCGTCAGCGTGGAGTTCTTATGAAGGACAAACTCCCGATCTCCATTCAAGAATGGCAAGAGCCAAAGACTAAACGTCCAGGTGTTACTTGGGTCGACGACAGAGCCAAAAAAGACCTTTTGAAATCTCTGATGGAACATTTCACCCTACCATATCATTTCACTGAAGCAGATGTGGAGAAAGTCAAGGTCGCTGCTCTTAAGAAGATGTCAATTGCATTCAACACCTACAAGAAAACTGTATGGGCCAACTACCTCGCTAATGAAAGGAAGACTCCAGATTTCACGGGAACACTGGAGAAGCAAAGAGAACACTGGGACGATTTTGTGACCTTCAAGGATTCAGAATTATCTAAGGAATGGTCGATGAAAAACAAGGCAAATGCCGCAAGAAAGACGCACTTCCATAGGCTGGGTCCAGGTGGCTACGCGGCGGGATTGCCTAAGTGGGATAAGTATGAGCAAGAGATGGAGGATGCAGGGGTCACTCCGGTTACTAGGAACTGCCCCCCCCCCCAGATGTAGAACTTGGTTCTATGCGCATGGGGGGCGTTGGACCCGAAGACAGGCGAAGTTTGCGGAAGGCAAATCTAAAAGGAGCCGAACAAAGATAATTCACGCAATAGAAGAAGCACGAAGGGGGGTGTTCACGCCCAACAGAGAGAACGACGAGCTTACGCACGCCCTGGGAAATCCTGAACACCCGGGAAGAACACGAGGCAAGGGCGTTATTCCCTGGTATGATGGCTTTTCAGAATGGAACGAGGACTACAGGACCCGTGCAAGAAGGAAGATGGAAGAGGAGAAGAAAAGGAAGCTGGAGGAGGAGCATAGGAAGCAGGACGCAGAACGCCTTCAAGGCCTAGAAGCAAGGCACGCGGACCTGGCACTCAAATTCCAGCAGCAGCAGCAGCAGCAGATCGACTCACTTATCCAGGAAAGGGGGTCTCAGAAGCGATAGCAGCAAGCGGATGATCATCCAGCATTGGATAGCACCGTCCCATCCATGCCGAGAAGCAGCGTTGGTTCTGCCCCGGGTGACACACTGCTGGATACATACCCTGTGGATGACATCATAGAGAACACTAACTATGAGCTATACTCCAAAATGAAGAACATATCCATGAAGGTGGCGGACGGCGTTGCTTTTCCAGTTACCCCCGAAGCAACCTTCCATTGCATCCCGATTCAAGAGGGCTATGCTCGTGTCATGGTTGATGAAGTGGGGGACCCATATTCGAGGCTATAGCTTGACATTCCTGGAGGTGAAGACGAGTGCACACTGGGAGAGGTCATACATCGTATCATCCTATGGAGAAAGGATTGCATCATCTTTCAAAGTCCACCAATACCGCGTCGTCTGCCGACTCCTCCTCGAAGTCCGCCACCGAGTCAGCAGACTCCCGCTCCTCCAAGTCCACGAACGCGTGAGACGGCTCCTCCTCAAAGTCCGCCACCTCCTCCAAGTCCCCGAACGCGTGAGCTGACTCCTCCGGTTTCAAGTCTGGCACAGCGTCATGCCAGTTCTCTGGTTTCAAGTCCGGCACCGTGTCAGGGCACAGCTCCTGCTTCAAGTCCGGCACATCGTCAGGCCACTTCTCCTGGTCCAACTCAGCCACGTCAGCCACTCCGCCGTCTCAGCAATCGCAGAAGAGACATGCCGCAGCTTTGGTGCGTAGCGGTACGAGTCGAGATAGTTCAGGAAGTACAGGCGGAGACAAGCGATATAAATATGGTCCAAGCACTACTAGGGAAAACCCTAGCAGTAGCGCGTGTTTTGTGTCCACTAGTAGCGCGGGGGGCCGCGCTACTAATAAGGCGTTACAACTATTCCTTAGCAATAGCGCTGCGTTCAAGACGCGCCATCGCTAGGACAAATAGCTGCAACGTTTGTTCAAGACCACGCCATCGCTAAGGTAACTACTTGCAGCGTGTTTTTCGTCCATCGCTACTAGTATTTTTTTAGTGTATTTACGCGCCATCGTACAAATATTGGTACAATACCAGCTGTTATGAGGTTTACATCATTATGTCCATCACATTGTGTCAAATGAAGGTGGATTAGGTTCAAGTGGAGGCAATATGTGGTGCATGTCAAAAGTATACTACTAATCCAAACTTGATCAAGTTTGGACTAGTAGTACTTTTGATGTGCATCACATGTTGCCTCCACTTGAATCTAATCCACCAGCATAAGCAATTTAATCATCATCATAGTCATTACCACCAACAGTATTTATTTAATCAGCACTAACACTAGCTAATAATAATTATCATAGTCATTACCACCAACACTAGCACTAGTAGAAAAGGGGGCAATGGTCTAGGCCGGTCCAGCCCATTAGTCCCGGTTCAATCCAGAACCGGGACCAATGGGGGCATCGAACCCGGTTCATGAGCCCCGGGGGCCGGCCGGGCCACGTGGGCCATTGGTCCCGGTTCGTCTGGACCTTTTGGTCCCGGTTGGTGGGATGAACCGGGACCAATGGGCCTCGCTCCTGGCCCACCACCATTGCTCCCCATTCGTGGCTCGAACCGGGACCAAAGGCAAACCTTTAGTCCCGGTTCATGCGACCAACCGGGACCAATGGTGGTGTTATATATACCCCTCGGCGCAAGAGCAGAGCACACTGCCTGCTTTTTTCCGGCCGAGGGGAGAGGGCTTGGTGGTGCTCTAGCTCACCTCATATGCACACAAGGTGTTCGATGGAATGCCCGAGCCACACTACTTAAGGTTTCTCCTCTCCAAGCTCGACCGCCAAGCTCCATTTTCCTCCATATTTGTCTAGGTTTAGCGGTCCGTCACGCCCGTCCCGTCTTCAACGTCGCCGATCACCCGCACCGATCTCATCGTCGGCACCACCGTGGTGAGCCTCTTGTTCTTATCTTCTTTCCGAAAGGAAAAATATTCTTATTTGTATGTTTAGATAGATATATACTTGTATAATTTTCTTACTTTTATTATTGCATCTTATATAGTGCGATGGTTTTGGTATCCGCCCCCGTCGGCCTTCTCCTGGTCTATGATTCGGATGTGGTATATATTATCTTTTCATAACTATTGGTTCATTTATTGTTTATGAAAATTATGCCGACCAACGTGACATAGATTTTATTCATCTAGAAGGTTGTTGAACCGGAAATTCCAACCGACCCTATTGTCGAGAGGTTAAATTTAGTTGAAGACGAAAACAATTTTTTAAAGGAAAAAGTTAGAAAAATTGAGGAGGAGAAGATGATATTGGAGTTGCATGTTGCGGATGTCGTCGATGATCACAAGATCAAGATGGATGCAATGCGCTTGAAGATTAGAAAGATTAGAAAATATGCCATTCATAGCGAGGCTTGGTATCATTATGCCGTTGGATTAGTTGTTACATTGGTTGCGATTATGATCGCATTTGTTTTCGCATTGAAATGTTTTACATAGTTTCAGTGTATGGTTTAATTAATTTAGATGCTCTGCAGAGCTTTATGTTGTTAGATGAGAACTATGTATGTACTTTGGTTTTAATGTGATGATGAACTTCTATTAATTTGGTCACTTAATTAATTATCTATTCATGATGTTCTGTAATGATTTTTGACACACTTAATTATATATAATGCACACAGATGAACCGGCAATGGATGTACGGTTCAAGACACACCTCCGAGTACATTAAGGGCGTGCATAATTTTCTCGAAGTGGCTGAGGCAAACAAGCAGAATGGTTTTATGTGTTGTCCATGCCCTATATGTGGGAATACGAAGTCTTACTCTGACCGGAAAATCCTCCACACCCACCTGCTTTACAAGGGTTTCATGCCACACTATAATGTTTGGACGAGGCACAGAGAAATAGGGGTTATGATGGAAGACGGCGAAGAAGAAGAGTACGATGACAACTATGTGCCCCCTGAATACGGTGATGCTCCAGAAGATCAAGAGAAACCAGACGATGTGCACGATGATGCTGCAACGGGCGAAGCTGCTGAAGATCAAGAGGAACCATACGATGTGCCCGATGATGATGATCTCCGCCGGGTCATTGTCGATGCAAGGACGCAATGAAAAAGTCAAAAGGAGAAGCTGAAGTTTGATCGCATGCTAGAGGACCACAAAAAAGGGTTGTACCCCAATTGCGAAGATGGCAACACAAAGCTCGGTACCGTCTTTGGAATTGCTGCGGTGGAAGGCAGAGAATGCTGTGCTCGATAAAGGATTTGAGAAGCTACTTAAAATATTGAAGAAGAAGCTTCCAAAGGATAACGAATTGCCCGAGAGTACATACGCAGCAAAGAAGGTCGTATGCCCTCTAGGATTGGAGGTGCAGAAGATACATGCATGCCCTAATGATCTGCATCCTCTACTGCGGTGCGCATAAGGATCTGAACGATGCCCGGTATGCGGTGCATTACGGTATAAGATCGACGAGATGACCTCGTGATGTTGACGGCGAGCCCCAAGGAAGAGGGTTCTGCGAAGGTGATGTGGTATGCTCCTATAATACCACGGTTGAAACGTCTGCTCGTAAACGGAGAGCATGCCAAGTTGATGCGATGGCACAGTGAGGACCGTAAGAAAGACGAGAAGTTGAGAGCACCCGCCGACGGGTCATGATGGAGAAAAATCGAGAGAAAGTCTTGGGATGAGTTTGCAAGTGAGCCAAGGAACGTATGGTTTGCTTTAAGCGCGGATGGCATTAATCCTTTCGGGAGCAGAGCAGCAATCACAGACTGGCCCGTGACTCTATGTATGCATAACCTTCCTCCTTGGATGTGCACGGCGGAAGTTCATTATGATGCCGTTCTCATCCAAGGCCCTAAGCAACCCGGCAATGACATTGATGTGTACCTAAGGCCATTAGTTGAAGAACTTCTACAGCTGTGGAATGGAAACGGTGTACGTACGTGGGATGAGCACAAACAGGAGGAATTTAACCTAAAGGCGCTGCTGTTCGTGACCATCAACTATTGGCCCGCTCAAGTAACCTTCGGGATGACAAACAAGGGATACCACGCATGCACGCACTGTTTACTTGACACCGATAGTATATACCTGGCAAGCTGCAGGAAGAATGTGTACCTGGGCCATCATCGATTTCTTCCGACCAACCATCAATGTCGAAAGAAAGGCAAGCATTTCAAAGGCGAGGCAGATCACCGGAAGAAGCCCGCCATGCGTACCGGTGATCACGTACTTGCTATGGTCAATGATTTACACGTAATCTTTGGAAAGGGTCCCGGCGGACTAGCTGTTCCGAGTGACGCTGAGGGACACGCACCCATGTGGAAGAAGAAATCTATATTTTGGGACCTACCCTACTGGAAAGACCTAGAGGTCCGCTCTTCGATCGACGTGATGCATGTGACGAAGAACCTTTGCGTGAACCTGCTAGGCTTCTTGGGCGTGTATGGGAAGACAAAAGATACAGCTGAGGCACGAGAGGACCTGCAACGTTTGCACGAAAAAGAAGACATGCCTCCAAAGCAGTATGAAGGTCCTGCCAGCTATGCTCTTACCAAAGAAGAGAAGGAAATCTTCTTTGAATTCCTGCTTAGTATGAAGGTCCCGACTCGCTTCTCATCGAATATAAAAGGAATAATAAATATGGCAGAGAAAAAGTTTCAGAACCTAAAGTCTCATGACTGACACGTGATTATGACGCAACTGCTTCCGGTTGCATTGAGGGGGCTTCTATCGGAAAACGTCCGATTAGCCATTGTGAAGCTATGTGCATTCCTCAATGCTATATCTCATAAGGTGATCGATCCAGAAACCATACCAAGGTTAAGGAGTGATGTGGTGCAATGTCTTGTCAGTTTCGAGCTGGTGTTCCCACCATCCTTCTTCAATATCATGACGCACGTTCTAGTTCATCTAGTTGACGAGATTGTCATTCTGGGCCCCGTATTTCTACACAATATGTACCCCTTTGAGAGGTTCATGGAGTCCTAAAGAAATATGTCCGAACCGTGCTAGGCCGAAGGAAGCATCTCCATGGGCCATCAAACAGAGGATGTCATCGGGTTTTGTGTTGACTTAATTCTGGCCTTAAGAAGATAGGTCTCCCTAAATCGCGGTATGAGGGGAGACTGACCGAAAGGCACGCTTGGAAAGGACTCAATAATATGCAGGACGGATATTCTTGGTCTCAAGCCCACTACACAGCTTCTGAGAACTCTACCTTGGTGACCCGTATGTTGATGAACACAAGAACATCTGCGCTTCAAACACCGGAGCAAAGGCGACGATCGGATTACATGTGAACACATCAGACTTTCAGCAGTTGGTTGGAAGCACGTGTCGAGGTGACAAGACTGTTTGTGATGAGCTATACTTGTTATCCAGGGGACCATCTTTGACTGTATTGATTTGGAAAGGATACGAGATAAATGGGAATACATTTTACACGATTGACCAAGATCAAAAGAGCACCAACCAAAACAGCGGTGTCCGCTTTGATGCAACAACCGAGAGGGGAAAGGACACATATTATGGTTACATAGTGGACATATGGGAACTTGACTACGGACATGATTTTAAGGTCCCTTTGTTTAAGTGCAAATGGGTCAATCTGTCAGGAGGCGGGGTACAGGTAGACCCACAGTACGGAATGACAATAGTGGATCTAAAAAATCATGGGTACACTAACAAACCGTTCGTCCTAGCCAATGATGTGGCACAGGTTATCTATGTGAAGGACATGTCCAGTAGACCGAGAAAGAGAAAAGATAAGGAAGCAAATACATCATACGATGAGCCAAAGCGCCACATAGTTCTTGCAGGAAAAAGGGACATCATGGGAGTGGAGGACAAGACAGACATGTCTGAAGATTATGAAAAGTTTCATGAAATTCCTCCTTTAAAGTCAAGGCTGACCCCAGATCCTCGATAAACGATGAAGATTATCCATGGTTACGGCGCAATAAGCAAATGACACAAGCGAAGAAAAAGTGAAGACTTTCTCCGCAACTATTATGATGATATATACCATGCCAACTTTGTGGCGATTTAGTATGATACCATTGTTCGTTTTGTACATGCACATGCCATGTGTGGGTCAATTTATGATACCATGCCAACTTTCAACTTTTTCAGAGTTCATTTGAAATGCTTTAATGTCTTATGGTTCGGCCCTCGTAATAATTAAAAATAGCAACAATAAGTATTTTGTTGTAAGTACAAACAAAATAAAATAAATAAAGCAAGAAAGAAAACAAAAAAAAGTGTTTTCAAATTTGAAAAGTAATGGCACTAACAGAAAGTTTATAATTTTCCTAAAACTAGAAGCAAAAAGAATTAAAAAATAACGCAAAAAACAAAAGAAAATAAATAATGCAGAAAACAAAACAAAAAAACAACAATAAGTATTTTGTTGTAAGTAGAAACAAAATAAAATAAATAAAGCAAGAAAGAAAACAAAAAAAAGTGTTTTCAAATTTGAAAAGTAATGGCACTAACAGAAAGTTTATAATTTTCCTAAAACTAAAAGCAAAAAGAATTAAAAAATAAAGCAAAAAAAAAAAAAAATGCAGAAAACAAAACAAAAAAACAACAATAAGTATTTTGTTGTAAGTAGAAACAAAATAAAATAAATAAAGCAAGAAAGAAAACAAAAAAAGTGTTTTCAAATTTGAAAAGTAATGGCACTAACAGAAAGTTTATAATTTTCCTAAAACTAGAAGCAAAAAGAATTAAAAATAAAGCAAAAAACAAAAGAAAATAAATAATGCAGAAAACAAAACAAAAAAAACAACAATAAATATTTTGTTGTAAGTAGAAACAAAATAAAATAAATAAAGCAAGAAAAAAAGTGCCACCTACTGGGCCCCCACGGCCTGAATACGACTTGAATCCCTAATTTGGGCCGGGATTCAGGCCCGCAGAAGGCCCAGAAGGCCCATCAGGCAAAGCAGTAGCAAGTAGGCCCATAAGCCTGCAGTTGCAAGGAGTTCAAGAGGGGAGCGGCAGTGGGGCTTATAAACCACTGCGCTCCCCTCTCAACTAGCAAGGTGGGACTAAACTTTGGCCCGATGCGGCGGCAAGAGGTTTGGTCCCGTTGGTGGCACCAACCGGGACTAAAGAGGCATTGGTCGGTTGGTGCCACCAACCGACCAATCTCCTTGTATATAAGTAGCACTTCACAGTTTTTTGCGTTCATCGCCACCAGCCGCTTCGACGACGCCTGAACACATCGACGCCGCCAGCTGCCCGACGCCGCCGCCGCCCCGCCGCCGCCGTCGCCCGCGCCGTCGTCGTCGCCGTCCTCCCAAGCCAGCGCTTCGCCGTCGTCGCCGCCAGAGCTCTGCCCTTGTCGCCGTCGAGCTCCGCCAGCGTCGCCGCCGCCAGCCAGCGCCCGCGCCCCTCGCCGTCGCCCGCCCAGCGCCGCCACTTCTTGTGAGCCGCAGCAAGCACCGGCTCTATTTTTCTTTCATTTTATTAGTTTTATTTTTTGTTCAATGTATATATATATATATATATATATATATATATATATATATATATATATATATATGTGTGTGTGTGTGTGTGTGTGTGTGTATATATATATATATATATATATATATATATATATATATATATGTGTGTGTGTGTGTGTGTGTGTGTGTGTGTGTGTGTGTGTGTGTATGTATATATGTGGCTATATATATATATATATATATATGCTCTGTTTTTTTCATTTTATTAGTTTAGTTTTTTGTTTTTATATATATATATATATATATATATATATATATATATATATATATATATATAATGTATATGTGTATGTATGTGGCTCTGTGTATGTAATGTTTAAAAATTGTTCAGATTATGTTTTTGTTGATATATGTATTTATTGTTCATATGTGTATTAATGTTTTCATATATGCAAAAGATAGATTTTTAGAAAAGTTCGGTTTTTTTCTGTTCATAGATTTTTTTTGTTGATATTAATTATTGTAGAATATGCTGTTGGAACTCGCCCACAGGATCGATCACATCACAGTACGACGAACACGCGCACAAAAACTTTTATAGCCAAGGGCTCTTGTCGTGCCCTTCTTCTTTTTATTTCTTTTTTCTTTTTCTCTGTCGATGTTACAAAACCTCACGCAGGTCGTGCATATATATGTGCAGAACCAACCGACCAAAGCAACCCTTCCTAAACCTATACGGACACTAGGTCATAATGACCGGCTACCTTGATCATTATTTAAACCTAAACGTATTAGGACTCTCGGCCTAAACCTACTCGGACCTCTAACACGTAGCAGACCTGGGCTAGTACTACTTCACGGCAGCCTGGTAAGTTGCATCTAAGTAGAACTTACCTAAAACTAATTAACTCAAGATTAACCTAACATATGCAAATGTTTGTATATTCATATGAGAAATTCATTAGGCAAAACCTTTGTTTTTTTTTCGAAATTTTCTATTTGAACATTTTTTTTAAAACAAGCAATACTAAAAGAATGAGAGAAAAAAGGAAAATAAGAAGAGGAAGAAAGGAGAAAAAGAGGAGAGGAAGAAGAGGAGAAATAAATAAGAAGAGGAAAAAAGAAGAAGAAGAGGAGAAGAAGAAAGGAATAGAGGAGAAAGGAGAAATTCTATTTTTCTTCTTCTCCTCTATTCCTTCTTCTTCTCCTCTTTTTTTTCTTCTTTACTTCTTCTTCTTCTTACTTCTTCCTTCTTCCTCTTTTCTTCCTTTTCCTTAATTATTTTCCTTTCTCGAGGGAGAAGAAGAAAAAGAAGAGGAGAAGAAGAAAGAAAGGAAAGGAGAAAGAAGAAACTTCAACACGAGGGGGTGGTACCGATACCCCCTCCCCGATAACATTATTTTCCCATGTATATGTATGTCGCGTCGTTGTCGATATAACCCCCTCTAGATACAACTGCAGCACCCCCCTCGGCCCTCTCGCTCGACCAAAACTCTCGAGGACACCCAAACCCTAGAGAGAAAATGATGTTGCAGGTCTCCTACGTACCCCCTCCATGGCGCTCCTACCCGACAAATTAACTCTCTCGAGGCCACCCAAATTTATCAAGTTAAAAAGCGTTATCGTCGAGGCCACCCCAAACCCTTGAAGCTTTGTGTCGAGGCGACCCCAAACCCTAGAGAAGCAGCGTCGAGGCCACTAACATGATTCCTTATTGAGATTAGCTAGCTAGTTCTACGTTTGCCACTATGTACCATGTTTGAATAATAGTTGACATGTTGTCAATATTTGCAGAAACTATGGAGCACTCCCGAGACGAAGAAACAGAAGCGATGTTGGGGGAAATAATCGCAAATGGAAGTGATGATGTTGCATCATTTCTCATCGACACCGTTGATCAGATGGATGAAGAAGAGGGCTATGATTATAATGGCTTCGACCCATTAATGCCGGTACAAGAGGAGGACTATGTTCATGATGGCTCCGGTGACACAATGGAGGTACAAGACGAAGGAGACCGTGCCGAGCCGAGTCACCGAACCGAGTCCGGCCAGGTATATATATATTAGTTAAGCCCGTGCTGACAAGTTAATTGATGCATCCATTGTTTTGGTATATGTACACATATTAAGTACTGTCGTCTTTCTTCCTTATAATTTCTAGCCCTCCGGATCGAGCACAACTTTGGTAAGGAGATGAGGACCAAAGAAAAAGTTGAGCTCGGATGAAAAGTTTGAGATCATAGAAATCGCGCCCGACGGCGAACCGATTGAACCCATCCGGACAAAGAAGGCATTTTCTGCTCAGTGCGGGGTTCTTGTTAGGGACAGGATCCCGATCAGCATCCAGCAATGGTATAAGCCTGCTAAGGATGAAGACGCTGAGGTGTCTTATGTCAATGATATGCAGAAAGAAGATCTTTGGAATGAGCTGAAGGCAAATTTCACCCTACGGCCAGAGGAGGATCCGAAGAAGCCAGTTAAAGAGCAATTAATCAAGTCTTGTGCTCTTAAGAAGATGGCAACCCTAATGAGGAGGTGGAGGAAAGAGCTGAACCAGTTTGTCGAGAAAAAAAAGACACCAGAATTCATCGGCAAATATGAGAAGATCAAAGATCAATGGCCCACATTTGTGGCCCACAAGACATCGGAAAAGAGTAAGAAGATGTCGGCGACAAACAAGCAAAATGCTGCGAAGAAGAAGCTTCACCATCGCACGGGGTCAGGTGGCTACCTCAAAGCCCGGCCTAAGTGGTCCAAGGCTGAGCATGATCTGCTTGAAAAAGGGATCGAACCAGAGACAAATCGCTGGCCAGACCATTGCCGGACTTGGTTCTTCGGGGCTGGCGGAACCTTGACCTCATGAATAGGCGTGTCGTGGGACGGACGAGCAACTGCAAACACCAGTCAAGAAACTTCGACACTATATCGATGCATCGCAGCGAGGGACGTTCCTTCCAAACAGGGAGAAGGACGAGCTCACAATGGCCCTTGGGAATCCCGAGCACCCTGGACGGACACGAGGCACGCCAGGCTCCCTTCCGTGCCCACGAGAGGATGAAGAAACTGGAGCAGGACCAACTGCAGGCGCTGCACGAAAGGGTAATGGGGCTAGAGGAACGAGAAGAGGTACGAGAAGCAGCAGATCGCAACAAACGACCTACCGAAGCTTCCCCCGAAGCTACCCCGCCATCTCAGCGGAGAAGCAGCGTGGCTTCCACCGAGCTGCTTCAGCCGGAGCATGTCTTGACGGCTCCTGCCAGCTATCCCGTGGATGGTATCACGGAGTCTCAAAATTGCCATATTATGGCGCGAGGGATGAATTTGAAGGTCAAGGCGGCTGTTGGCCAAGTTTATCATAATGGACCCGGCACAACTTATCACTGCCAGCCGATTCCAGAAGGATATGCTAAGGTGATGGTGGATGAAATAACGGAGGGATTTGAGGACCTCGTGCTTGAGCACCCTACCGGTGAAGGGGAGACTTGGCTGGGTTCTGCTCTGAAGACTCCATGCCTATGGCGGAAGGAGCGTCATTGTCGATATAACCCCCTCGAGATAACTTCGACATGAGGGGCGGTCGATATATATACCCCCTCCCGACGACACCCAAACTCTCGAGGACACCCAAACCCTAGAGAGAAAATGATGTTTGTCTCCTACCCCCTCCCGCCGCGCCCCTACCCGACAAATTAACCCTCTCGAGGCCACCCAAATTTATCAAGTTAAAAGATCGTTGTCGTCGAGGCCACCCCAAACCCTTGAAGCGTTATTCGTCACCCTGGGTGAGGAATAGTTATTCTTCACCCCCCCCCCCCCTCTATTTTAACATCAATGCATCATAATTTTACGTTTCATAAATTTTGTCTTATTTCAGACGTAAAAAGATAACGTAAGAAAATATATAATCACCGTAAAAAATAATTTATGTTACATAAATTACAAATATAAAAACATAGTGTAAAATGTCCATAAAATGTAATTTTTCTAGTCTTCTAACCTTTTTTTATGCCAAATTTTACGCAGCGAATCAATATGACTGTAACTATTTGTATTTGAAACATAATTTATTTATGAAATGTTCGTAAGATTATGTCGGGTTAAGAATAACAATTCTGCACCCTGGGTGATGAATAGTGTTATATATATATATATATATATATATATATATATATATATATATATATATATATATATATATATATCCATCTGTACCATGTTTGAATAATAATTGACATGTTGTAAATATTTGCAGAAACTATGGAGCACTCCCGAGACGAAGAAACAGAAGCGATGTTGGGGGAAATAATCGCACAAGGAAGTGATGAAGTTGCGTCATTTCTCAACGAGACCGATGGTCAGGAAGGACTGGGTGAAGAAGAGGGCTATGTTCGTGATGGCTTCGACCCATTAATGCTGGTACAAGAAGAGGACTATGTTCATGATGGCTCCGGTGACACAATGGAGGTACAAGAAGGAGACCGTGCTGACTGCTCCGGTCACCGAACCGAGTCCGGCCAGGTATATATATATTAGTTAAGCCCGTGCTGACTAGTTAATTGATGCATCCATTGTTTTGGTATATGTACACATATTAATTACTCTCGTCTTTCTTCCTTATAATTTCTAGCCCTCCGGATCGAGCACAACTTCGGTAAGGAGACGAGGCCCGAAGAAAAAGTTGAGCTCGGATGAAAAGTTTGAGATCATAGAAATCGCGCCCGACGGCGAACCGATTGAACCCATCCGGACAAGGAAGGCATTTTCTGCTTAGTGCAGGGTTCTTGTTAGGGACAAGATCCCGATCAGCATCCAGCAATGGTATAAGCCTGCTAAGGAGGAAGACCCTGAGGTGTCTTATGTCAATGATATGCAGAAAGAAGATCTTTGGAATGAGCTGAAGGCAAATTTCACCCTACTGCCAGAGGAGGATCCGAAGAAGCCAGTTAAAGAGCAATTAATCAAGTCTTGTGCTCTTAAGAAGATGGCAACCCTAATGAGGAGGTGGAGGAAAGAGCTGAACCAGTTTGTCGAGAAAAAAAAGACACCAGAATTCATCGGCAAATATGAGAAGATCAAAGATCAATGGCCCACATTTGTGGCCCACAAGACATCGGAAAAGAGTAAGAAGATGTCGGCGACAAACAAGCAAAATGCTGCGAAGAAGAAGCTTCACCATCGCACGGGGTCAGGTGGCTACCTCAAAGCCCGGCCTAAGTGGTCCAAGGCTGAGCATGATCTGCTTGAAAAGGGATCGAACCGAGACAATGTATCGCTGACCGTTGCCGGACTTGGTTCTTCGGGGCTGGCGGAACCTTGGACCCTGTAACAGGGAAGTGTCAGTGGACGGACGAGCAACTGCAAACACTAGTCAAGAACCTTCGACACTATATCGATGCAGCGCAGCGAGGGACATTCCTTCCAAACAGGGAGAAGGACGAGCTCACAATGGCCCTTGGGAATCCTGAGCACCCTGGATAGACACGAGGCACGCCAGGCTCCATTCCGTGGAAGGTTGGTTTTCCGGACGCAGGGGGTTACAAAACCCACGAGAGGAGGAAGAAGCCGAGCAGACCAAATGCAGCGCTGCTTGGAAGGGTAATGGGGCTAGAGGATCGAGAAGAGGAACGAGAAGCAGCAGATCGCAACAAACGACATGCCGAAGCTTCCCCCGAAGCTACCCCGCCATCTCAGCGGAGAAGCAGCATTGCTTCCACCGAGCTGCTTCAGCCGGAGCATGTCTTGACGGCTCCTGCCAGCTATCCCGTGGATGGTATCACGGAGTCTCAAAATTGCCACATTATGGCGCGATGCATGAATTTGAAGGTCAAGGCGGCTGTTGGCCAAGTTTATCCTAGTGGACCCGGCACAACTTATCACTGCCAGTCGACTCCATGCCTATGGCGGAAGGAGCTCATCGACCTTCTGAACTGGACGCCTCCGCCTCCTCCTCCTCCTCCGGCGAGTCAGGGCACTCCGCCTCCTCCACCGCCTCCTCCTCCGGCGAGTGACGATCAGGGCACGCGTGGCGGCACTCCGCCTCCTTCTCCGGCGCGTGGCGGCACTCCGCCTCCTCCTTCTCCGCCTCGCCAGCAAGGGCGGAAGAGACCCGCCGCCGCCCCGGCTGCTCCGACGCGTCGTAGTCCTTCTCCTCCGCCTCGTAAGCAAGCACGAAAGAAGACAGACGCCGCAGCCGCTCCGTCTGCTCCGGCGTCTAGCAGCACAAGAAGAGAGAGGCAATACAGATACGGTCCACCTCTAAAGCCTCTAGAGAAGTTACCGTACGAGAGGACCGAGGAGGAAACCGATACGATCGTGCAGACCCACGTGAAGGAGTTCTTTGAAGGGGTGAAAGCAAAGATACATCCACCTCCGGAGGAGAAGGTAGATCCGGTGAAAGCAAAGCGCACTCTCGATGCCCTGAGGAAACCACCAAAGTCTCCGCCGAGAACCAACTATGAGCGCATTACTGAACAGACATATCTCCAAGCCAAGCGGTCGGGAACTACTGTCAGTGATAAAAGGTCAAAAGAACAACGAGCAAAGGGGGAAAAATTGCCCAGCTCGGCGAACAAGCACAGCAATCGTGCCCCCCGCTCAATGTGTCTAATCCTCCGGGGACGGTGGCCGGTTATGGCAATCTTGAAGATTACCTGCCTGATGATGCACTTCCTAATTTCATGGAGGTGGACTTATTCAGATACGAGTACGGGAAGCCTCTCGTCAAAGATGAAAAGTCTCTGACAACAATGATGCGAAGATTCCATAGTTGGTACATGAAAACCTGCAGAGAGTCTGAGGGGACGAACACTTTGTATCTAAAAATTAAAGAGGAGCACGACCTCGTTTCAAATGATCTGTTGTCTATTCCATTTGAGGAGTTCTTCGAGTTCTTCAATCAAAAGGCCCTCGATAAATTAATGGTCTTTTGCTACTGCTGTAAGTACTATTTCTGTCATTAGTCTGTATATATAGCTCGGCTCTTTCATTGCATGTATTTATAATTAATTATCCTCAATATATTATGCAGATTGAAGATCGTCGAGTTCGAAAAAAATGAAATCTATGATATTGGGTTCATTAACACAAATATCATAGATGTTTTCTGGTTGAAAAGCGCTACCAAGAGGCCAAGGACAACTTGCTACAATCATTGATCAAAAATCAAAACAAAGATACCATACTCTTTCCTTACAACGCCCGTGAGTGTTCTTGTCATGTGCATATTCGGTTTTCCTTATTACTCGGCGGGGTTAATGTAATTGATGAGTTATGCATGCGTGTAGGTACCACTATATTCTTCTCGGAGATTAAGCTTGAGCGTGGACTAGTAACCGTCTTAGACTCGAGACGGAAAGATCCCAGCACCTATGCGGACATGACTGAAATGCTCACAAGTAAGTTCAATCGATCATTATCGCACCATATCGGCAACTTTTGTTCATTTCTGATATCTCAAGTAATAATAATTATTTTCTTTGTCTTGCAGGGTTTGGAAACAGTTCACCGCACAAGCTCGGGACTGCCGAAGGAGCTGCGATATACATACCAAAGTAAGTACTCTTGCGCGCATCTCCGTTGATTCTATAGCTATACTTTCATCAATGCCATTTATATAATGCTTCATTATCAGTTTGATTGACCTCTATTTCTTGTAAAGTGCTTGTGGCAGGAGGAAGGAATGATTTACGTGGATACTACGTGTGCGAGTTCATCCACAGCGACTTTGAAAAACAAGCGGGCTACTCTAGAAGACAATATGAAGTGCGTAAGCAATAATATTCACAATTTCATTTTATTACACCATCATTTCTGTTGAGTTTCATTCATATATATGTATTAATTAACCCCTTCTTCAAATTAATTAGGCGTGGCAGATCGGGATGAACTCCTACCACCAGATCGCATGAAAGAAATTCAAGAGAAATTGGCGGGATTCTTTCTTGAACACGTCATCAGTAAAGCCGGAGAATACCATGTGTAACTTCAATTCAAATGCTAGTGGTTTGTAATTAAGAGGTCTTATATAGATTGTACATGTATGTAGCCAGTAAAACTTGTTGTTCGACCAATCTCTCGGAGAAGGAGAGGTCGATCAATCACTTCTCTCGGTATGCATGACGAACTTCTGTACTGAATGGTTCTCTCGATCACTTATGTATATATACTATGTAGCGTCGAGCAAGCACGGACATAAGAGAGGACACTTCTCTCTATTAATTAGCTAGCTAACACAATATACGAAACACCTAAATTAACCCCCAAAACCCCCAACCCCCTCCTTTCAAAAAAACAAAAACCCCAGCCACTGGAATGCAGACACGTGGATGCCTTTTGGTCCCGGTTGGAGCCACCAACCGGGACCAAAGGCCCCGACCTGGGCTCGGCGCCAGGGCCACGTGGAGCACATTGGTCCCGGTTCGTGTTTGAACCGGGACTAATGGGTTGAGGTATTAGTAACGACCCATTAGTCCTGGTTCCCGAACCGGGACTAAAGGCCCTTACGAACCGGGACTAATGGGTGGTTTTCTACTAGTGTAGCTATTTTATCATCATAGTAATAGTGTAGCACATCATCATCCTCAAACTCATTTCTATCTAGATAATCACTCCTGCTGCTCTCTCTTACGTAAAATAACATAAAACATGTATAGCTCTCCTCCTCGATCAAACTGGAGCATGCAGATGAACCTGTCTCCTAATCGTGGGTAGCGCATCTGTTTGCTGCCCCCTAGTACTTCTCTGTGCTCCCCCATCACATATTTGGTCTAGTCTTGCACTATTAAGCATCCTTTGCTAATCTTGAATGCACTAAAGTAATCTGTAGGATATCTTGGCCGTAAGCTGATAATACTCATGGTACCTTTAGTCTCGATCCCATAAGGCACAACATTCATCGGGAGTCCCTGTTGAAGAACATCGTACGGTAACATACTTAGCAATGAAGTTTAGCTTCAAAAATAATGTATGGAAAAGATGCACTGATGACAAATAGTAAAAATCTTACCATCCTTCCTAAATAGATGTGACCGTAGTTCATTACAAACACTATTGGTCGCACATTTTCAGTGCGAACATTTATAAATGCAGGAAGAAAATTTGTCTTGACAGTATCAAGGTCCTCAAGCCATGAAACATAATGACTGAGCTCCTCGCAGTTGAGTTCAGCCCCAGGACAGTATACAGTCCTGTCTACCAAGCGCTGGACATGTTTGCTTGCACCGAAATAAGCTGACAATACAAATTAGTTGTCAACTATTTTTGAATAAACAATATCAAAGACATAAATATGGTTGAGAAACTTACATAATGGTATAATCGAGGCATCGCACATCGACCCAGATGTCGGTATTACCTTCAATATCATCTTCCGGACGAATATCAAAGGTGATAACCATATCAAGCTCAAATGCATAAGTCTTGCATAGTGCTCGCCATGTTTTGCATCCAAAATAGGTGTAGTCGTCTGAATTGTATAACTTTGCATGGAAAATATGACCATGCTCGGTCTTCAAGTAAACTTTCTTTTCCTCCATACTATGACTGAAACCTATCTTATCCAATACAAAAACTCTTGCATGGCAGGGGATACGCTAGTAAAATAGTAAAAAAATATAAGTTGAAGCAAATGAAGCAGATGTCATGCTTAATTACGAAAAAAGACTTGTCGTTGTGACTTCATCAGATCCACTTCAAGTTCTCGTCCAGCTTGATGCTGAAGCGCCTATCATCATCTAGGAAGATTCCGTCAAGACAAACAGGCGCTTCGTCTTCGCAGATTTGCAAATACCGAAATCCTTTTCGTCGTCGACATTTCCTATGTTCATAGTTAAAACATTAATTGAAAATCGATCGAAGACAACTACCAAGATACTCAACACACAAATCCGGGGCACTCAATATTTCCTACATATTCTGGCACAAGTCATGCAAAAATTCACGGAAAAATTCGGCACGACCTTTGCTAAAATAGGACATATCGAGCGCCTGAAATTTGTCGGAACGGAAATGAATCAACACTCCGGCAAAACATAGGCCACTCGAAGGTGTAACCTACAAACATGACCGGCCACTTGTATATTGAGCAACACAAGATATACATTTCAAAATATCTTAGAGGACTCAAATTAGCATGCATTCAATAAGCAAAAGTAAATCATCTCATGCGTCAGTACATCGTCAAATATTATCACTAATACATCACGAATAGTGTCATACATATAACATCACTAATACAACTAAAACTCTAGCACACGACGGGTATCGGCGCGGGCGGTGGACACCCACAGAGAAGGCACCATCACGGGATCATAGCTCGGTGAGATCCCGGAGAACTGCCGGTATTGGAGAACGGCCTGTGCTCCAACGCAAACAAGTAGCGACGGACGTGCGCATCCTCCTCATCGACACGGTGGCGCACCACCTCCGCGGAGTCCTCGAGCCTCTGCGCCATCGCCCACGCGACCGCCACCAAAGAAGGTTCGGTCAACGACAGCTGCCTCGACCAACCTCGCCCCGGTAGGTAGCGCCTCCAGTACCACCCGACGGAGCCCAGTCCGGACATGGCGATCTGGTCAAGCAGGTGTCATCCTCCGCCGACTCGACGACGAGGATGCGGGATAGGCATCGTCCACGTCGAGGCGGGAAAAATTGCTTTAACTAAAAAATCACCTAATTAGTACCTAGTTCTTACTAACTAGTTCTTAATAACTAAATAGAAGAAGGTCAAATTTTACTCGTTTTATTATGCATTAAACTAGTGTTTATTCATCATCTAAGAAAACATCACCTAAGAAAAAAGTCCCAACCGCATCTGTATCCAATTCATTTCCACCCATTGATGAACCCTAACTAATTTGTTGCAACTAAAATTTGAAGAACCCTATCTAGGCAGAGGTAGGGGAGGGGGAGGAGCAGGCGTGCTCACCTCGGGTGCCTGCGGTGAGAGAGGGGCAGGTGGCGTCGAGGTCGGGCATGGCGCTCGGGCGCACGACGGAGGGCGGCATCGAGGTCGGGGTCGGGGGCGGCGTCCGGGGCGGCGTTGAGGTCGAGGCGGGGCGGCGTTGAATCCGGGTCTGGGCGCGAGAGGGTGTAAGGAGAGGCGGCGACCGACGGGCGACGGCGGCGGCGAGAGCGGAGGAGTTCGATTTGGGGGGAAGTGGCCGTGGGGAAGGACGAACGCGGTGGTTAAGTCAGAAGTAGCAGTAGCGCGTTCCGAAAAGCGCGCTACTGCTACATTAGCTACAGCGCGTTCTGGGATACGCGCTACTGCTACTACTTTCTCCTTTTTCCCCTTTTTCATTTATTTTTCTTCACATTTTATTTTTTTCCTTTCACCTTCTTCTATTTCTTTCGTTTTTAGTTACCTTTCTATTTGCTTTTCATTTAATTTTATGTCCTTTAGTAGTAGCGAGTTTAGACCAAAATGCGCTGCTACAAAGAAAGTAGCAGTAGCGCGGTTCAATATAGATCGCTACTACTATGTGTACCATATCGGCTAAGCCGTGAGAATTTTAGTAGTAACGTGTATGCAGCAAGACGCGCTACTGCTACGAAGTTATCTGCAGCGTGGTTTCCGCAGGCGCGCTGCTGCTACTTAGCACCAGTGTGCTCCTTTGACCCACGATACTGCTAAAGTTCTGTGTATAAGGTTTTCCCTAGTAGTGAAGCCTCGTTCCTCTTCCTCAAAGGCCTTACGACATGACTAAGGAGCAAAATGCAACCATAGTGCAAGCCCAAGTGGACGCCCATTTTGGACCGAAACCGGCACCGCCGCCAAAGGAGAAAGTGCCTGAGAAAGTAATTGACCACTTCATTCATATGGCTAGAGAACCATCTCCCAAGCCTGTTGACTCGGACTATGAGCGCCAAATCTGGAAACTACATCGAGAACGGCTAAAGAAGGAAGCGAGCTCGAGCTCGAGCCAACAAGCAGCTGGCAAAAAATGCGGGAAAACCATTCCCCAGTTGGGAGAACAGGCGGCGCAAGCGATTCCCCCGCTTGTTGTGCCAATAACACATGAGAGGGGTACGCGCGCCAAATATTATTGTGGGCAAATCGTTAGTGTTCCCCAGCATGGCGATGTGGTAATAACGGAGGATCATATAATGCAAGCTCAAATGCTCAATATCTCTGTTGGACAACTCCTCGAAATCGAGCCCATGCCTACGCTTAGAGAATGGGAAATAGCATGGAAATATGTCTGGGGCTAACCTTTGGTCCATCCAGACAAGGTCAAGGACCTCCCAACGAGAATGTATCAATTGCAACAATGGTACATGAACATTACCAAGATTTCCAATCGAGAGTTCCTCATGGTGAATGTCAAGCATGAGCATTATTACCATGAGAAAGCTCTGGCCATTGAGTATCCAGAACTATTTCAATTATACAATCAAGACGCACTCGACAAGTCTATCGTCGGTTGCTATTGTCTGTAAGTGATTTCTTTCTATAATTTAAGTCTCAAACTAGTTATGTAGTGATAATTTTGATCAATCATTACATGTAATTATCCTCACTATATTCTTTTTCTGTGGTATTATATGCAGCATGAAGATGAATGAAATGAAAAAATCTGGACGCTATAGCGTTGGGTTCATTGACCCAAATACCATTAATGAGGACATATGGCAGATTGAATATTATCAAGATGGTGTAGAGGAAAGCATGCTAGAGTTCTTGAAGCGCCTCAATACCAATGAGGCTATACTACTTCCTTACAACTTCCCTGAGTCACACTGTCTTGTACTACAAATTCTGTTTTTGCTTACTAGCTAGCTAGATGTTAATAATTAAGTTTATACGGTTTATGGTAGTTGATTAATTTTATGCACATGCCCGCTTAATTAAGACATGCAAACGTGTGCGCATGCAGTTGACACTGGGTCTTGTTAGACATTAAAGTTGAGGAAGGAAAAGTTGAATTACTGGACTCACTAACTAAAGCAGATAAAGACTTCACCATCATGATGGGGATAGTCAACAGGTAATTTCAATCATTATTAACTATATCGCGGCCTATTATTAGTTCGTCATTTCCTGATATGAACTATTTAATAACCCCTTTATTAATTTTCTTTGCCGGCGGGCAGGGCATGGGCAAAGTTCATCAAGGTGACTCCAGGCAAGTGGGCAAAAAATTTGTTTTGGCATCGACCAAAGGTAAGTAATTAAGTAGTACTAGCTAGCTACCATTTCTTTAATTCTTGTTTCAATATCATTAATTAATTATCATGCTTGATTAATCATTATCTGATTCAATTCCATTCTCGTAAAGGCCCTGAAGGAGGCGCCGGGGAATAATCTGTGTGCATTCTACGTTTGCGAGAACATTCGCATGATGACGTGCGAAAAGTGCAGATCTGATAGACAGAACTGGGTACGTTTGTCAGAACACTATTCACACCATTATCGATATCTAGTCACACAACTAACACACATGCATATTGATCTCCTTCTTAACAGTTCAGAGAGGTGCGGGATAAGCTCCTACCATCGGACCGCATACTAGCACTTCAAGAAGAAATAGCCGGATTTTTGCTCAACCAGGTCATAGATCCCAAAGGAGAATACTATTACCCGCTACCGCCCCCATGAATCACTTGTCATCGTGCTCCGGAGGCACCAAAGGCAACATATGTAGGAGAAATTGTATATGTATATACATGTGTATGTGTGAATAATTAATGGTGTTGGTTGTGAGACATTCGATGATATATATATATATATATATATATATATATATATATATATATATATATATATATATATATGCGGTTCTACGTACGAGAAAATCTATTTATATATATGCATAACGTGTACAATTTGTAGTATCATGAAATACCAGCAAACAAAAAAATTGAATGGAAAATAAAGCCAAAACCCCCCCAAACATTTAGCACCGGTGCTAATGTCCTACGCGCACACGGGTCTGGCTCGTGCCACGTGGTGTCACTTTAGCGCCGGTTCTTGACGAATCGGTACTTGGGGGGGGGGGGGCTTTAGTCCCCACTCTTTAGTGCACCTTGTTGTTGCCGTGAAGAGTGTCATCGAGGCTACCTTTGGAGAGGAACACATAGACTAGCATTGGGATATCAACTTCTAGGCAACAATCTACGAGCCTTACAATGTTCTTGTGGATGACTTGCGACTAAATAATGACTTGGTTTGCAAATTGCTCGTTATGTGCAACACTGTCGGTAACGGGCTTCTTTACTGCAACTAGTTGGTTATCAAGATCTTGTAAACTTCACCAAAGCAGCCTTTTCCTATAAAATTGGCACACTTCAAAATTGGCTTGAGCTCCTCCGTTCTGTAAATCTTTATATTGTTTGCTTTTTCTAGTGCAGGGCCTCCATTTTTCATATAAAGTTGTTTCATCTTCCTCTTTTGTCTATGGAGAAGGAGAAAGAACACCACAAGTGTTATGACAAAAAGACCACCTATTGCACCTACATAAAACAAATTGCGTTACGCTTATCTCAAAAATTGGACGTCGATTTATATTACATCGCATAAAGCAGTAACTAGATAAATTGGCATATGTTGTGACCCAACTAGAGCAGATATATTATGCATTTGGCAGTTCACCATTAAATTTCTGACGGTATTATAGGAGTATGGATGGGGTGCTGCATAACTTACCTACGGCCACCTTTGCTGGCAGAGGAAACATTTCCAAGCAATGCCCCTCTGTGGCATTGCCTGTTAGGTTTAATCTTGTCAAAAGAAAATAGTGTACCAAGTGTGAGCATGGCCTGCATGCAAGGAGAGCTGGATAAGGACTCGTGCATGTGCATAGTGGCGTGGTCACAGGTTGTTACCGTGGCATTTGGATAATGGAGATAGATTAGTTAGTCAGTTAGTGCATGTAGCTGGGGTAATGGGTCAAGTAGTGGCCGAGTGTAGCGGCAGGCTGCTGTACGTGGTGTTAGTTGCCGTGCTAGGCTGGTGTGAGTCCCTTGTACTTGGCTATTTAAGGTGAACAAGTGAATGGAAAAGTTAAGGCCGAGAGGGCTCTGGTAGAAAAGATGTAGTCTCTCGTGTGAACCAAGGAGCTGACCTCTTGGCAAAGCTAGTAGTCGGTTTTTCCCTTGGTTGTGTGCGTGTGCGTGTGTTCTTGAGAGAAGATAGAAAGAAGAGAGAGAGAGAGGGAGAGTTGTGTGAGGCAGCTCAAGGTAGAAGAAGAAGCGGCGCTGCGAGGAGAGGCGGCGCCAACAATTGGTATTCAGAGCCTAGTCGATCCGAGGCGATGGCGACGGCGCGGCGGACTCCATGCGAGATGGAGGCTGGCGGCGCAAGGAGGAGGCCGGTGGCGGCGCAAGGCCGCTGGCGGCTCTTACGGCGAGAGGCCGTTATGAGGAGGAGATGGTGCGGTGATCGGCATCGCGAAGGCGTCGTCCGCGTCAAGTGAAGGCCACTTCATGGGGCATGACACCGTGGTGACCGGCGCTGCGGTAGCGTCATCCACGGCGGGCGGTTGGTGCTACGACGGCGTCATCCACGACAAGAAGGCGACGGCGGTGCCATGCTGCCACAACGACGGTGAGATGCCGTTACAAGGTGAGGCGGTGAGATGCCGCTAAGAAGAGATACGGCGGCGTGATGCTTGCACTCGGGTCGGTGCGATGCCGACGACGGTGGTGCGATGCCATCGTCATCATGAAGAGTTGGTGCGAAGCCAACGAATATTGCAGTATGATGCTGCAGCAAGGTGTGCGTGTTCGGCGTTGCGACGACGTCGTCCACGACAAGATGAAATCAGAGATGATGGGTTGACAAGATTAGGGAGGTGATTGTTAGGTTTAATCTTGTCAAAAGAAAATAGTGTACCAAGTGTGAGCATGGCCTGCATGCAAGGAGAGCTGGATAAGGACTCGTGCATGTGCATAGTGGCGTGGTCACAGGTTGTTACCGTGGCATTTGGATAATGGAGATAGATTAGTTAGTCAGTTAGTGCATGTAGCTGGGGTAATGGGTCAAGTAGTGGCCGAGTGTAGCGGCAGGCTGCTGTACGTGGTGTTAGTTGCCGTGCTAGGCTGGTGTGAGTCCCTTGTACTTGGCTATTTAAGGTGAACAAGTGAATGGAAAAGTTAAGGCCGAGAGGGCTCTGGTAGAAAAGATGTAGTCTCTCGTGTGAACCAAGGAGCTGACCTCTTGGCAAAGCTAGTAGTCGGTTTTTCCCTTGGTTGTGTGCGTGTGCGTGTGTTCTTGAGAGAAGATAGAAAGAAGAGAGAGAGAGAGAGAGAGAGAGTTGTGTGAGGCAGCTCAAGGTAGAAGAAGAAGCGGCGCTGCGAGGAGAGGCGGCGCCAACATTGCCTTCTGTTCCGGTAGGGCAGGCACATTCGTATCCTCCTTCCCTATTCTGGCATATGCCGTGGCAATACAATTCCGGCATCTCACATTCATCAATGTCTACAAACAAATTAACCAGACATGCATGCATATACGTACGGTTAATATCAATACACACGTGTGGGTACAACTGAAAAAGGATAGATAGAAATATGTACCTTGGCAGCCCGTTTGTATGTATGGATTGCCTTGGTACCCTTGCGAGCACCTGCACAAGTACCCTGGACTGTCATGGTAGAAGGATACTTGGACGCACATGGTACATGCGTACCTGTTGGCCGGGCAGGGGACAGGAATGGTTCACCATGACAAAGTCTACCACGACGGGCACCCCTCTGGCATAGTTCTTCCGCAAGAAAACATCACCGTCAAGGTCCAGCGATGTGAAGTTGTACCACAAGCATGGAGTAGGCGCAACCATTGTGGTAGCCGTAGCTCTTCATGGTCACTATGTTGTTGGAGGTTTGAGGCAGTAGGGTGGCCTGGCAACAACTCCGGTCCGAGCAGCACGTCCCATTGACATGGTCGGCGAAGGACTCGACTGTTGCATCGCAAGAGGGCCCGAATTCCTGCACTGCCCTGACAGGGTCCTTCCCGATGCCCATCAACACAGTTCTTTCCTCCGAGAGGTGGAACGGCGATCGGTACGAGAAGGATATGTCAATGTAGTTCCTAGACGAGTTGTACGTCTCGTTCAGTTTGCAGTTGTAGCAGAACGGGGCGTGCACCTGCAGTTTCCCCTCTGCGACCGACACGCGGCGACAAGGAATCCTCGGTCAAGATAAATGGCTTACTTGGGTCATAATTGCAGTTCCTAGACGATTTGGAAGCCTGCGAGGAAGCATCCATCCTTGGTGCCGAAGGGGTATGGGATGTTCACGTTGCCGCGGGGCAACCCACAAGTGTCACCGGCGCCAGCATTGTAGGTTTTTGCTGGCTGGCCGCTGCTAGGAACAGCAGTGTCACTGACACTAGATAGAAGGAGTAGTGGGTCTTCATGCATGCTCTCTGTTGCTCTTAGCTTACCAGTATCAGGCAGCTAGCTGCATAACAAACGGAGTCATTACAAAGATTTGGTTAGTAGTGAATTTGATAATGATATACGCGGAGCTGAGCACAATCATCCGCATTGCATGGTTACTCAGGTCAGGTCCTAAAGAAGCAAGAGTAGTTAATAGCCACATGCCACACCTACACATCCATTGCATACTATTCTGTTCGCATGCGTGTGTCTCAACTCTCAACTGGCAAAAGTCATGTCTCTCTCACCGTGTGTCTGTGCCTGGAATGCTGGAGCTTGGAGTCATGGAGAAAGGGAGTGGAGAGTGAAAACAATAGAAGAGCTGGAGCTGGGTGGAAAGAAGAAGAGATAAGGTTAGAAAAAGGGATACACATGATTTACTGTTACTGTCAGACAGGCCACATAGCGTAATACTCCCTCCGTCCAGAAATACTTGTCATCAAAATAGATGTATCTACAACTAAAATACATCTAGATACATCCATTTCAATGACAAGTATTTCCGGACGGAGGGAGTAATTGATGAGTTGAGCAATGCTTTTGTCAGTCATACATGTGCCCTCTTCAGTGGAGGAGCATTATCGGATGTCCCCGAAGGCACCAGTGGAGGAGCATTATTGTGGAACATAGTACTAGTATTGGAGAGCAGAGCAGAATACAGAGTATAGCATATAGTAGTAGTAGAAATAAAATGTGACAGTTGCAGTACTAGCTTGCAGTTGATTCATCTGCATCAGAATTCAGAAGTAGTTAGTCCCATTGGTCGACCATCTGAAATCTTGAGCTGGTAAAATACTGTCATCGTAAATCCCAGTCCTCAACTTTACAAAGAACATGCTCCAAATACAATTCCACTTTCTTCCTTGGTGAATGCGGCTGTCCGCTGTTGGTTTTGTCGGCTTCAGGCTGGTTGATGCAAAAAGGAGCGAGTGACAACGACTGCTGCTGTTTCGCTACAGACCAATCAACTGAGTCTCTTCCCTCTCAACTGAATTCTTTTATAGTTTTCGCAAATAACAACACCATGAACTTGCTAGTCTGACCTCACTAGTCATGAACAACACCATGAAGTTTCCTCGCAGATTTTTTTTTTCAAAAAAACAACACAATGAACTTGCAGCAGCTACACTTGCTAGTCTCACCACTGCAGAGCGTAGAAGTCTTAGTCATGAACTTGCTAGTCTTACCTCTCTGAATTAAAAATTGATGTTGCTGATTGTTAGAGTACCAACACTTATTATCCCTCTCAATTGAATCCTGATTACTTTTGCGAAGAAAAACAACGTGATGTAGCTGATGTTAGAGTTACTAGCAAAAGGGCCCGTGCGTTGCAACGGGAGAAAAGAATACCACACACTCTTAATTTACAAAAGGTGGATTATAATCTGAGTATTTAAAGCTACGGCCCAAATAAAGATGGTCTTTGCCTACAAAAGCGCAAGTTCAAGATTCCACATGTCTTATACTTAAACACGGCTTGCATGTATATTTAGTACGTGCAAATAAATGGGTAAGTGATCTTCAATTTCGTCTCCAATCCTGATTTTGCTGAGGTGTTCATCCATAATCCGGATCAGTACCGATATGTAAGAAAGATGGATAATGCACTGTTGATTAAGATTGCACCCTAGATAGTTTTTTTTTTGAAAAATATTTAACAAGTAAAATAGCATCATATTCAGATTTTATATATTTTTCTAATCAAGTTCCATATATAACATGTTAAATTCAGAGTTACTGTTAGAGGATATGAGTATACTAAAAAACTTTTGATATGTACTGTGGGTTTAGTTGCAAAAATATCATGGGTTTCCTATAAAATAGCATGACGGAGTAAGAATAGCTATTTTTTTCTATTAGTAGGTATAGATATTGATGGTGGCCATTGACTTTCTGTATTCTTGCCTTTTTGGCACGAGCCGTGCTACGTGTCCGCCAGCTGATCTTTTATAAGATTGGCCGAGCGCATCTCCACCATTGCACCGTAAGTCTTGTTGCAGAATTATTATTTTTTGCAACAGTTGTTTTGTTGCAAAAAAAATTCAACTGAAGTTTTGTTGCAAATTATTGTTTTTCCAACTGAGGTCTTGTTGCAACAAAATTCCGCAAGAGACCATTGTAGACCATTATAACACCGCATGTGTTTCACAAGCAAAGCCCTGCTACAGAAACGCGTTACACGAAGGATGATATGCGGGCTCTCACTAGGACGCGTGTCATGAAGGTAACATACATGGCCGTTCAGATCCGCCGGGTGATGGTAAGAAATTTCTCATCTGGCCTTCTAGTAGTAATACAAGTTGAACATTCATAACATGCCAACAAAGCTTAGGTTCCTCTCCCGACGCTGCAACTCATCTTCGATCCGATTTTTTCCTGATCCAATCTTGCACTGCCACAGCCTGCTAGCCGTCGTTGTTCCCTGCTCCCTACTGCTACATTCTATCCTGAAGAGTCAATAACACCAGTGGTGCCAGAACATGGCGTGAATGGTCACTTTGGTGCTAGAACTTGCGGCATACATTGAATTGGTGTAGAAACTTGGATCCATCGTGGAATACGGTCCAAATCGAGTTTGAATACCAAAGCAGTGCTGACTAGGCTCGCATGCATGGTGCAGGTCCCGCTGTCAGCAATTGGGGGATGTGTGGCATGTTATTTTGCCAAAAGAAACTCGGAATTTTTGCCCTCATGAAAAAGCCCCTGGGTTCCATATGTCAGTAACACACACAAATCATTATTATTAGTAGCAATATGGTCCGTGCGTTGCAACTGGAGAAAAAACTCATAATATCTAATGGCCATAATCACATTTTACTGCATCACTGAGATACAATCACTCTCAATTTCGTGAAATGTGAACATAATTTTAAACTCGTGAACATCATTGTAATTGTAAACATTTTTGAAATCCATGATCACTTTTACAAAAAATTCAAACATTTTCAAAAAAGAATATTTTTTGAATTCATGAACATTTTATACTATTTGCGAACTTTTTTGAAATGCAAGATCATTCTTTGAATCATCGAACATTTTATGAATATATAAACTATTTTGTATGTCATGAAGAGCTTTTTAACTTTTTGTATGTTTTTCCATTCATGAACATTTTTGAATAGTTGAAATTCTTTTGAATTTCACTAACATTTTGTAATACACGAAATTTATTAAAATAATCATCATTTTTTATTTCCAAACATTTGTTATCAAAATTCCAAACATTATTTGAATAAGTAATTTTGTATAATCACGAACATGTTTGAATCCACAAACATTTTCTGCTTTATTAAACATTTTATTTCAAAATTCTCATTCTTTTAATTTTCGAAACTACTTTTGAATTCTCAAACTATTTAAAGTAGAAAAGGAAACGAAAATAAAAATAAAATAAAAAATAAACCAAATGAAGAAAACCGGCCACCCGGACATAGGCCGGCCCAAACTTGCGCGATGCGTTTTGTTCCAGCGCATAGAGCGCAATATAGGAGCAATTTGCAACTTTAAGGGCGATGCCCGTGACGTACCGCAAGGGCAATTCCGTGACATAGGACGGCCCAAACATTTTATCAGTTATAAGTGGCTTTGATGGGTTATATTTTGCAACTTTAAGTGCAATTTTCGTGACGTACCGTAAGAAGCAATAGCCCCCTTTATAAAAGTTTCACATGACTTTGCCTCTGGAGTCAACTTCTAATGTAAAATTTAAAGAGAAATTATCCACACGCATCTCCTTAAAGAAGAACTCATCAGTGATGGAAGTGAGAATGCTACAGTGAAAGTAGAGGTTTCTCATCAAGCCTTAAGTCCCACTACCATGATAACCCCAATCGTTTGATTGGATTCTCGTCAAGCACTAAATCAATTGTTAATTATTTTCTCTTGGCAAATCAACATGCGCCAATATAACAAGCACGAGTTGTGTTTGCTTCAGTCGCTCTATACCATTTGAAGGGAAACTGATCCGAGAGAAGAGAAAAGAGCTGGTTTGTTTCACCTTATCTATTCATCATACTAATAAGCTAGGTGATATTCTTAGTTTGGTCCGCTTAGGTAATTTTATTAGTTTTGAACACCTCATCCTACATTACACTCCTCGTGTGCTATGTTATGTACATATCCTGACAAACACCGCCGAGCCATGCTGAGTTATCATGGCCCAGCCGAATGGAGCGATGATCCTCGTAACCGGGTGACGTATCAGAGTTAGAGCATCTCCATTCGCGCACCCAACAACCCCCCTAGGGCGACTTTTTTAGCGTTGGCGCCGAAAAAATCGCCCAGTCGATACCAGGACGCCGAAATCCGCCGGCTCGGCCCGTTTTTTAGCCTGGCGATTCTAGGCCGAACCCAGCGCACTTGGGGGGGGGCTGGGGCTCGGCGGAAGGGAAAAACGCGTCTGGGCCAGTCCTGTCAGGAGAAAATGCATCTTCTACGTCTAGATTCGCCCCCACCCCCGTGAAGACGAGCCCCCGCCGCCTTGCCGATCCCGGCACCGCCCCCCCCCCCCACCTCCCCACCACCGCTAGATAGGTCATTCGCCCGCCGAAAGAACAAAGGCATCCTCCACCCCCGTCCCTGGGCGAGGTTTCCGGCGCTCCTGCCGCGCAGGGTGGGACACCTGCGGCTGCGCGTCTACCACGCCCGCCAGGTGTTCGGCGATTTGTTTGCTCGGTGATGGACTCGGGCAACGAGGAGGCACTCATGGCGCTATTGGAGGAGGAAGCCAAAGCTGATTCCCAGGACGAAGAGCATCTCATTGTCCTCGCCGCCCTGGCCAGCCTGCTCGCGAGCAACGCAAAGCCTTGGCGGGGTGGCTCGGCGCCGGGCCGGATGAAGTCAAAGAACCGGCATCAACGGGAAGGCTATTGCTTGCTCTACTCCTCCTACTTCGCGGACGCTCCACTGCACGGTGACAAAGTATTCCGGCGCCGTTATCATATGAGTCGAAAGCTCTCCCTCAGGATTGTGAATTCCATCAGGGAGTTCGGCAGCTACTTCAAATGCAAGAAGGATTGCACTAGCACACTTGAATTCACCTCACTCCAGAAGTCCACAAACAACTATGAGGATGCTTGCATATAGATCTCCTAGTGATTCACTGGACGATTATGGGCTCATGGTCGAGTCCACGACCATTAAGTGTTTCTACAATTTCTGCACAGCAGTGGTTGCAGTGTTTGGATCACAATACTTGCCATCACCCAATGCTTAAGACACTGCTCGGATCCTAGCACAGAATGCAGCAAATGGATTTCTAAGGATGCTTGGAAGCATCGACTACATGCATTGGAAATCAGAAAGCTGTCAATTTGCTTGGCAGGGGATGTACAAAGGCGCCAATGGTGGTTGCAGTGTGGTACTTGAGGTAGTGGCCACACACGACCTCTGGATTTGACACTCCTTCTTTGGTATGCCAGGAACTCACAATGAAGTACTTCGGTGCTCCCCTGTCTTTGCCAAGCTTGTTGAAGGTCATGCTCCTCCGGTGAACTTCGAGGTCAATGGGCGGCACTACAACAAGGGATACTATCTAGCAGATGGCATCTATCCGAGATGGTCCACATTTGTGAAGACTATCTCAAACCCGATGCCAGAAGGCAAGAACTCCCACTTTGGAAAGGGTCAGGAGGCTCGCAGGAAGGATGTCGAGCAGGCATTTCATGTGCTCCAATCTTGATTTGGTGTTGTCCGGTACTCCGCTTAGACCTGGTCGAAAGATCAAATGTGGGAGATCATGACTTGCTCTGTCATCTTGCACAACATGATCATTGAAAGCGAGCAGGAAGAGCCAATTTTTGACACTGAACCATATTACAGGCAGTGTCCTCTAGCCCAAGTTGATCACCAGCTACCGGCAACCTGGACTACCTTCCTCAATATGCGTCAAGAGATCTGAGACCCACTGGTGCATCAACAACTGCAGCAGGATCTGGTGGGACACCTATGGAGGCTGAAGGGCAATGCCTAGCTCAACGTGTGATGAAATATGAGTTTTTATATGTTGAATTATTTGATTTCTATTGATTTTCCGTAATGAACTATGTGATAAAAATAGCTTTATGTTGAATTTGAAGTACGCCGGATACGGGCCAAAATAGGTCAATTTGTACCGGTAGTGGGCCAATTTGCGCCGAAAATGGGCTGAAAATGGGCCAGTTTGCGTCGAACATGGGCCGAAATCGGCGCCTGGGGGCAACCTGGGGGCGGCGGCTGGGAACCAGATCGCCCCCAAGCCGATGTTTCGGCCAACGCGCCCATAGGGAGGCGCTATTTCTAGCCCCTTGGGGTGCCGAACGATTGGAGATGCTCTTAGAGGGGTTCCCCGGAGAAAGCAGGGCGTCGACTCTGCAGCACTCGTCATCGACCGTGGCGATAGATGGTCGACAACGGCATCTCTCTCGCAAATGAAGGCCACCCGAGCATGACCCCGGAGCCATGCACGCCTCTTGGACCAAGAGCACTTCGTCGGAGTCTTCTGGCTCGGAGGCACCTTGCCTCGGCCCAGTGAAAGATCGTGGATGTCGCCTGAAGGGGGGGTGAATAGGCGCTTTAAAATAATTATGGTTTAGGCTTGAACAAATGCGGAAAAAAATTAGTGTTTAATTGTCAAGCATAAAATCTAAAACAACTAGGCTCACCTACGTGCAGAAACAACTTATTGTAAAAATATAAACAACTAAGTGATAATAAGATATATAACAAGGAACAATATGGATAAGAAAGGCACGCGAAGATGACGATGTATGCCGGAGTTCACACCCTTGCGGAAGGTAATTTCCGTTTGAAGCGGTGTGGAGGCACAATGCTCCCCAAGAAGCCACTAGGGACACTGTAATCTCCTCGATCACACACTCGCACAATGCAAGATGTCGTGATTCCACTAAGGGACCCTTGAGGGCGGCCACCAAATTCGTACAAATGGCAGCCCTTGGGGGCGGTCACGAACACATACACTTTGGAGGAAAAAGGGAGAAATCATGAAGAAGACAACACAAAGAACTCCAGGATCTAGATCAAAAGGTGTCCCCTCACATAGAGGAGAAAGTGGTTGGAGGAAATGTAGATCTAGATCTCCTCTCTCTTTTCCCTCAAGAATTAGTAAGAATCATTGGAGGGATTGAGAGATAGCAAGCTCGAAGAAGGTCAACAATGGGGGAAGAACACGAGCTAGAAGAATAAAATCCATTGGGGAAGAAGATCCCTTTTATAGGACGTCCCGAATCCAACCGTTATGTGTCCAGCCGGCACACAAGTGGTACTACCGCTGCATGGAGCGGTACTACTGCTCGTACGGTAGCAACAAGAAAATAGAGAAACTGTGAGGAACGTCAGGGGCGGTAGTGCCGCCAAAAGGTACTACAGCTCATCCCAACGGTACTGCCGCGAGAGAAGCAGAACGTAGGAGTGGAGGAGGCAAGGCAGAGCAGAGCGCGACGAGAGTACAACAGTAGCGATACTACCGCCCGACCGGGGCGGTACTATCGCTTATAATCGGTACTGCCGCACTTCACCGCCGCCCTACTACTGTTGAACCCAACACGAAAAAAGAACCCCGAGAAAGCAATGATAGTAGCCGCGGAACTGGACATCAGAAGTACGGCCCACAAGCGGTACTACCGCCCGACAGGGATGGTACAACCGCTAATAAGCGGTACTACCGCAGTCCAGAGCGGTACTACTGCAGGGGTGCATCAAGCGAACCCCAAGCAAAACAGATGCAACAAGAAACCAGAACAACAATTTATAATTTAATCATATGTATAAATTTTAAATTAATACGTGATTATTTATAATGCAATGTAACTTACTTATTTTTATATTACTTATAATACAAGACTATAATTTACATATTTATATATATTCTACAAATTTATAAGAAACAGTGCAAAATGGAATTTATTTGTATTGAAGTATAAAAACATTTGTATACTTCATATATATTATTTCCAATATATGCATATTTTTAAAATAATGTGACTCCAGGCAAGTGGCCAAAAAAGTTGTTTTGGCATCGACCCATGGTAAGTAATTAAGTAGTACTAGCTAGCTACAGTCTTTTTAATTCTTGTTTCAATATTATTAATTAATTATCATGCTTGATTAATCATTATCTGGTTCAATTCCATTCTCGAGGCCCTGAAGCAGGCGCCGGGGAATAATCTATGTGCATTCTACGTTTGCGAGAACATTCGCATGATGACGAGCGAAAGGAGTAGATCTGATAGACAGGACTGGGTACGTTTGTCAGAACACTATTTACACCATTATCGATATCTAGTCACACAACTAACACACATGCATATTGATCTCCTTCTTAACAGTTCAGATCGGTGCGGGATAAGCTCCTATCATCGGACCGCATACTACCACTTCAAGAGGAAATAGCCGGATTTTTGCTCGACCAGGTCATAGATCCCAAAGGAGAATACTATTACCTGCTACCGCCCCATGAACCACTTGTCATCGTGCTCCGGAGGCACCAAAGACAACATATGTAGGAGAAATTGTATATGTATATATATGTGTATGTGTGAATAATTAATGGTGTTGGTTTGTGAGACATTCGATGATATATATATATATATATATATATATATATATATATATATATATATATATATATTCTGCTAATATTAGCAGAATAACTATTCTACACACCAGTTCGGCACTGCACGCTCAACAGAAGCGCACTGCATCATTTTGACGACGAGCACTGCAATAGAGACTAGTGAACTTCTCGTCGGAAAAAACTGCACGCGTTATTTTTTCGGTACTGTTTTTGCTCTAATTTTTTAACCGTTTATCGGAATGCAATGTGTAATATACCATTGAAAAGCTATGGATTAGGCGCAACTTCGACATGTTGAACACTTTTCGAGATTCCACACGGTTTAAGATCAGTTTTGAAAATAGCGCGGCGGATGACGAGTAGCAGCAAGCGTTTTTTCGCGTTTTTTTTCTAAACCGCTTGTCGGAATGAAGCAAATGATATGACGTTGGATAGATATCGTCGAGGCGCATCTTTCTTATATATAAATCTTTCTCTAATTCATTATGGTTTAACAGCAGTTTCAAATTTACTAAATCGCGGAACTCTGTTTTTCAAATTTTTTGAAATTTTTGGTACTGTTTTCGCTCCAGTTTTTGAACTATTTGTCGAAACGAGTCGTGTGATACGCCGTTGGGAAGCTACGAACGAGGCGCAACTTTCATATGTTGAAATTGTTTTGAAATTTCGTACGGTTTTAAGTTAATTTTGAAAATCGTGCAACTTTCGTATGACGAGTGGCAGCGGACGTTTTTTCGTAATTTTTTTTAAACCGCTCGGTGGAATGTTGCAAATGATACATCGTCGGAAAGATATCAACGAGGCGCAACATTTTCATGTAAAACACGCTCTCTAATTCCTTACGGTTTAAGAGCAATTTTAAAATTACTAAAATGCGGATACTCTGTTTTTCGCAACACCAAAACCGACGTGTGTATTGCATCAGACAGAAGAATGCACTGCTTTGGACAAAAAATCGCACTGCATTAGACAGTTAAGCGAACTTCATGATTTGTCTTATCGGGCGTAAATTTTCTCAGATGAGCTTTTCTGTGAGTTTTTGTTGTCATTATTTTTTTAACAACAAAAGAACGCACTGCTTCTGACTGAAAGCCGCACTGCATCAGACAGTCAAGCGAACTTCATTATTTGTCTTATCTGGCGTAAATTTTCTCAGATGAGCTTTTTGTGTGTGTTTATTGTCATTTTTTATGAAATACAGAAGAACGCACTGCTTCGGATGAAAAACCGCACTGTATCAGATCGTAGAGTCAAGCGAACTTCATGATTTTTTTGTCGGGCGTAAAATTTCTCGGATGAGCTTTTGTGAGTTTTGTTGTCATTTTTATGAGCGACGAAAGAAACGACGCTCGGACGAAAAACCGCACTGCATCAGACGTGAAGTTCATAATTTCTTTTTCTTGGACGTAAATTTTCTCAAATGAGTTTTTATTTTCTTCACTCTGTTTTTCACTACACCAAAATCGACGAGGCGCACTTCACCGGACAGAAAACTGCACCGCTTCAGTCTGAATACCGCATTGCAATGCCGTCAAAAGGGGACTGCATGCATTTTGTATAACTATCTTTTTAACACAAGAGGAGGGCTTTTTCTAACACTACTTTTTTCATCAATAAGTATTTGGACTGCATCATATAAAAAGTATTACAAAGTGAGCTCCAATTTTTATAGCGTGAATGACAGAGGGGCCGTGGCGCTCGTGGATGAACCGCTCGAAGCCATGGGGCGCACTGCTCGAGGGTTCTAGATGCACTGCACACTGAGCTCAAAAAACTGCATTGCTTTTTCCAACAATTACAAAATAAACTTTGCAAATTTTACATAGCAAGCCATCAAACAAAATTAAAAGAAGAAAGGCTCCGCGAACAGCACAAAGCACAGAGCCACGGTTGCCGAACTGCAGCACCCGTGAGGCCAAACCGCACACATGGCTTGACCGCACTGCACCTCCATAGAGAGTCGAAGAGGACCAAATCACGACAACAGAGATGACCAACGCTGCTGGGGGATGCCGAACTTCACGATGACCATGTTTCAGAGTGAGGCGGAAGGGGAATAGCACTGTAGTGCGAATCCGACCACAAGCCTCCTGAAAAAATATCAAACATCACCGCCCAGCCACCACCGGAATTGGCGGAGTCGACGGGGGGTGGGGTAGGCGGGGCTCCGTGGCCGAGGCTCGTCGGATCCAGCCACGGGCTTGCGGATCTGGCACGGCAGATCTAGGGCGGGAGGTCGTGGTCGTCACACTAGTAGAAAACAACCCATTAGTCCCGGTTCGTAAGGGCCTTTAGTCCCGGTTCATGAACCGGGACTAATGGGTCGTTACTAATGCCACCAGACATTAGTCCCGGTACAAAGACGAACCGGGACCAATGTGACTCCACGTGGCGATGTTCACCGAGCCCAATCAGAGGGTCTTTGGTCCCGGTTGGCGGCTCCAACCGGGACCAAAAGTCTTTTTTTTAAGAAAGTGGCTGCTTTAGGGGTTTTGTGGTTTATTTTTAGGTTGTTATTTATAGCTAGCTAATAGAGAGAAGTGTCCTCTCTTACCTTCGTCCTTGGTTTATCAACGCTGCTGATATATGTTCATTGCACCCGCAGATATATGACATGGCTCATGCATGCTTTGCATCATACATCATCATATATATGTATATAATAAAGTCCTACTAATCATGCATCATCATACTACTTCTACTCGTTATTAATAATAAGTCATACGATCATCATCTCGTATATAGTCATCGAACCCAACCCTACATATATAATTGTTCTTAGCACATGATCATCAGTACCAGGTATAGGACCTAGCTAAAACACCCTTAAGGTAAAATAGCATAAAACAATATAGACCCTGACTCTCCATTATGAAGAATGACGATCATCCTGTCTCCAATTCTTGCCTTTCGCTGCTTATTGCTTCCAAGAAGCTCCTTACGACTGTCCATACATTTTTTCCATTCTTTGATTGTTATGTCTCCACTTCTTTTAGAAACCCGATATGGACAGTTGAGATTCGTAGGACGACCTGCTAGTATGTTCAAAACATGAGGCTACCACGCGTATACATCAGATGAGGGACACACTCATTCGGGATTATCTGTTGAAAAACATAGTAATAACTTCGTAGTTAGTAATGATGTACTAGTTTAGAAGTGTGCAAAAAGATGCACGGATGTTGTAATAGTAAAAAATAATCGTACCAAGGTATCTCCATGGTAGTTATCAGAGTTCAACACGTGCACTAGTGGCACGTATTGACCATAATGTTGAGGAGTTTGATTGTAGATATTGTAATTCTCAAGATCTCTACAAAATCCGACTAGATGTCGTTTCTCCCGATAAGTTAATTCGCAGCCTTGTGTAGTATGTTCATCTACCATCTTCCGCACATTCTTTGAAGAATGAAAATAAGCTGTCAATGGAGATAAGTTGTCAACTATATATTTTGAAATAAACAATATAAATTACTTAATAACTATGTTTAGCTCACATGAGGGAAGAACTGGAGGTGTATGCACAAAGACCCAAATCGTAGGTGTCTCTTGCTCGATTATAGGATCACCAAGATCCATGGTGATAATCATACCCTCATCAAGACCATACATCTTGCAAAATGCATCCCAATTTTTGCAACCAAAATGGGTTACACTCTGAGCTTTGTACAGCTTTACTTGAAAATCCACATCATGTTCAGTACTTAGGACAATTTTTTTTGTTTCGAAATTTTCATGGTCTTCAAAATCCATCCTCTCCAAGACATAGCGTCTTGCAAAGCATGGGATAAGCTAGTCGAATTGAAAAAGATGAAAATTACACATTAAAATAGTTGAAGTCGTGCTTAATTACGAAAAAAAACTATTGTCGCGTCGTTGCGTACCGTATGAACATCGCAAGTCTCCTCGAGCTTAATGCTGAAGCGCCGATCTTCCTCCAGCTCAATGAATCTGTCGCACATACCTCGGTCATCGTGGCACCAGTCGCACTCCCCCGGGCGATTTTCGTCGTCAGATGAGGACGACATTTCCGGCCTACGTTCATAATTCAAATATTAAACTAGATCATTATTATAAATCACGGGTTGACTATAGATGATCGATGTACGTACGGGTTGAATATTATACCAAATTGTCTAGCACACGGGAATGAAGGAGAACTTATCCAATATGAGCATTCAATAAGCAAAACCAAAAATCACATAATAAAGTATAGTATTCAAATTAGCATGCATTCAATAATTATAAGCAAAACGACAACGCTAACGCCCACGCGTGTGGTGGGAGCGCAACCCACCCACACGCCCAATAATACACAGACTGTGCCACGTCACCGCATGCATGCATGTGGGAATCTTTTTAGATTTTCAGTTTTTAAAATATTTTATCTCTTAAATGAAAAATCCGATTGAAGATCCGTTTTCACCATTAAATCCCTCGCGATGAGATCTTCGAAACTAGATCTCATATCAATATATTTTGTTTGTTTTCATTCAAACAAATTTATCTATGTCTGTAACTGCACTTGATCAAAAAAACTCAAACAGGGAGAGGGGCGAAATGGGGAAATGATTGTTGTGAAGAAGATCATGTCATCATTAAAGCCAGGCCTGCAGGATCAATTCGGGAGTGAGGTTTGCCATCTTATGATGCTTCGACACCCTAATACAGTGCGATGTGTATTCCACTGCTATGAAGTACAGAAAGAGTGTTTGCCGTACGATGGGAAATACGTTTTTGCTGAGATGGCGGAAATGTTACTTTGCTTGGAGTATATGTCAAACGGAAGCCTTGATAAGCTTATATCAGGTTGTTTCTCAGTTCCATCTTTGTTTTAAACTGTAGTTCATCAAGTTTGACAAGCTCTGAGCATACAGCTCTAAGAAAACAACATTTTACTCACATATGTTATGTTTTATGATGGATAAATGTGTGGTTCTGGTATCAGTCTACAAGCAACAAATGGACACATGCTGTAAAATTCCGTAGCCCTTTCATATACTATTATGTAGGGAACAACAACTTTATTTTTTGATGTAACATCTATCTCAGAATGCTTGCTCTTCTTCTGGTTACAAATGCAGATGAATCTTCTAGGCTTGATTGGAGTACACGGTACAATATAATTGAGGGGATTTGCTATGATTTATGCCACCTTCATGAAGAAACCGATAAGCCTATTATCCACCTGGATCTGAAACCGGCGAACATATTGCTCGATGACGGTATGACACCAAAAATCACAGACATTGGTCTGTCAAGACTACTTTACCAACAACAAACTATCTGCACTAAATCTCGTGATGGAACATTGTAAGTTAATGTCAGTTTTAAGTACCATACATTATAGTGATAAGAAATAATATTTGTTTTCATTACAGTCACTTAACATTTCAAAATTGTATTCTTGTTGTCATTCAGAGGTTACATGGCACCAGAATTTATACTTGGAGGTAAAATTACACCGAAGTCTGACATATTCAGTTTGGGTGTAATAATCTTGGAGGTAGTAACAGGACACAGGGACTACCCAGACGTTTCTATAACACCTTCAGATGACTATATCGAGCTTGTAAGGAAATAATGTCTCACATTTCAAAATGAAGGATCTTTGTTTCACAGACATGATGTTGCATTTTACATTTTGCAAACTAACATTCTAGATGTTTGATTTGATTCCACAGACGCTTAAGAAATGGAGAAATGTGTTGCAGAGATCGCCAAGGTATGTATTCCTAGAAATAGTTTGCGAACAAATAAGGAAATGCATTCAGGTAGGCATGATCTGCGTGCATCCAGACCGCACCAAGAGACCTCCGATAAAAAAGGCTATCAGTATGCTCCAAGGATCAGAAAGTATCGAGTACAGTAGAAAGAAGGCAATGTAATCACTAGGACAGGTATATATGATCACTCAACGGTTATGTACGTTGAACATGCGTATTTGCTAACCCTTTCATTCTCTTACAGTAACGAGACACTGTCATCACACCAATTGAAAAGTACAGGCTATCCAAACATGAATGAAATAAAAAAAAATCAAGAATATCAAAACTGCAGTCAAGGACTCAATATGGCCATCAACACAGATAGAGCAAATAGGCTCGAAAAGAGGGGCTGAATTCTGATGTGTATAAAGATGCAACCAGCGGACTGTATTTACAGGTGAAGAGCAACGATAAGAGCAGCAACAGATGGGTGTATGCATATGCTGTCACTTTCCTGTTCTGTTTTTGTTTCAATATTGTATGGAAAAATACAGGTGAAGAGTGAGATTGGCGTGGAAAAGCACAAACAAGAAAGTTTTGTAAATATCACAATCAACAAACCCCTATGTTTTTAAGCATGGATTTGATGTTCTGGTTGTACAGGGTGCAGATTTGAATTCATATACAAGTGTAGATGTAGGTCGTCTTCCACTTCCAGTGTGCCATCTAGACTGCTGAAATAAATATTGTGCCACATTAATTGTATAGCTATAGCTACTACTTCCTCTGTAAACTAATATAAGAGCGTTTAGATCACTATATTAGTATTCTAAACGCTCTTATATTAGTTTACGGAGGGAGTAACTAATTGTGCAACTCATGTTTTCCCTTGGCACGGAATAGCTATTTATCAACTTCATTTCTTGTTCAGTAAATCTAATATATATCAGGCAAGGGATTAAAGATGAAGTGCAGTGAAGGTGACTAATATGCAGGGCACCGGAACATAAAGCACAGCTAGCTTGCTGTGATGGATTCATGTGTTTGTTATCTCTAGTTCATATATCTGCTGTTCATCCGCTGAATGCATGAGGAACTGAATCAACAAGAGGAACTAAAATATTCTTGCTAACAAATAGACCAGATAAAACCTTCAGTTGGCCTAATTCACCTCCAGATCCAGACAACCTTGGTACAGTCAGCACCCACCATTTGAAATGTCATAAACACACTATTCACACTGTCTTCTCCAGAACACTCCTAACGTTAACAGCTGCCCTAGCTGAACAGTACCAAAACACCAATCATAAACATACGACACTCACTGCCACTATGTTTCCAAATTTTTCAACAAGAAAATTGTGGTGGGCAAATTCCTCAGGTTACAGCAATTGAACAACAGAAAATTGCAAATAGTCATTCATCTAACACACACATGATACAAGTGTGGCATAGCACCATTTTTTAATTCATGGACGTTTTTCCAATTCATTAATATTTTTTTTAATTTTTTAATTCATGCACTTTCAAAAATTCCTGAACACTTTTTAATATTAATGAATAATTTATGAATTCATCATTTTTTAATTAGTGAACAATTTTAATATTAGAAAAATTAATTTCAAGAATAATTTAACCAAAATGTGAAAAAAATTCAATTCCTAAATATAAATAAAATATACAGTAACATTTATAAAATTTATGTACATATTATTTTATTAACATTTTCATTTCCTACATGTTTTTTGAATTCTTGAACATTTCTTAATTCAGGAATAGTTTTAAGTTCATTGACATTTTCTTAATTTCATGGAAATTTTTAGAAATGAACTTCTTAAAACTCATGCATTTTCTTTTCTTTAAATTCATGAACATATTTCAAATCCATGAATAATTTTTTATCTTATAAACTTTATGGAATCAATCAATAACTGGTAGCAAGCTCAAGAGACTACTCGACGCAACAACGTTTATTCGGTACATGCACATTGATAAAAATGGATACAAATTTAAATTTCAAGGTCGATATAAAAATAACAGAAACACGTTCACACAAAACTCGACAATGAACACAAGAACGTAACGGGAAAGCACGGTGTTCCGCCGTGCACTACTACCTAATGGTCACATGGCCAGCTAGCTAGGAATAACTTTCATTGTTTGTATGTGAGATTGTAGATCGATCTCCAACAATAAGGAGGCCCTCTCTTGCTTATGCATCTCCTTCATCTCCAAATCAAGCACTACACACCTTCCAAATCCAATAGATAGCATTAGCAGAACCACGTCACCACTCCTGTTCCCACTCCCAGATTCCTTAAACTCAACTAGTACATCGGCGCTGATTTCTGGGTACAGCGACTGTAGCTTATCCTCTATGTCAATCACAGTTGCCAGAGCCCAACCACCACCCGCATCACCAGCACCTGCCGGGACAATAGAGAGCTGCAACCACATAGATATCATGAACCCATCTATAGAAAGCAGCTTTAGTAGGTTCCCATCCGATGATGTTGCCAAGTATAGCGGGTTTGCGTTGCGTTTGGTGGGTGGGAGCTTGGGTGGGAGCTTCATCAGTCCTGTCGTCCTCTTGACTGCGTTGTAGCTGAAGATTTGGTTGCTCTCATATGATACCCAATGAATCACGCCCCCGTGAAGGACGGCAGGGTTGTTACGAGAGTATTTACGCACGACCATCGAAAATCAAGGTGGCTCATATGAAAGACATCTTCCCACGTGCCCCCAGAGGAAGATGTTGTAGTCTGTACTTGAATGCTATGTCTGCCGAGATCAGCAACGAGCAGCATGAAGGTGTCGTCGATGCCATCAGCGGCGGTGAGCAGGACATATACCCGGACCGAGCAATGGTTCCTCTGGGTATCTCGTGGCCTGGAGAGGAAGCTGCGACCGCCGGTCATGGGGTCGTACACACATAGGTGAAAACATCGCTTGGACTGGATGCGGAGGCAGCGGAGGACGACGAGGCCACGTCGTGATGTAACGAGGCTGCCTGGGAGGAGGAAGTCTGTGTCAGCATTACGGCCCATGAAAGGCGAGAGTTGATTGTGGCAGAATGACGCGGCGACAGGTGTAGCCGGGTGAACCAGGGCGAGGAGTTCCATGGCCTGGGCATAGGTGGAGATATCAGCGAGGATACAGGGAGCCGCTAGCTTGGTGATCCGATGGATGAACGGCGGGCTTAGGATGTCACGACGGAGGTGCTTACAGACAGCCGCACAATTGACGATGGTGAAAAGATCGGAGCGTGCCACGATCTCGAGCAGGACATCTGTCGGGAGCAGGACCTGGCCACCATCTCCGGTAGCGCCGCATGTATGCTGCTTTTGTTGGTGTTTCCGTGGTGCCATGGCGCTCCATGCGGTCGAGCGACGTGCAGCCCTCCGACATTATTATAAAGATGGAAAAGGCGAATTGTTTGAGTTGGACTAGGAAACCAAAGATCACCCAATGTAAGTTCCGAGCCATACGTACACGATGCAAGACATGGTTAATCCTAGGGACGTACGGCAACAAACTATGGCCAATTGCGCCTGGAAGTCTGTGGAGGCGGCAATGCGCCGGACACGTCTGAAACAGGGTATGGGCTGGATCCATAGATCCTGTCATCAGATGAACAAAATAACAGAAAACACCTCTATTTTGTTTTTTGCAAGAAAACTTCCAATCTCTCGATTTTTTTACTAACTTGCTCCTTGAACTAATGTTTGCTCTGATAAGTAAACACATTCTTCCCTACGGATGCTTACATGCACACCCCTATGAGCACATCCGAGAGCGTGATGTAGTTAACGAAGACAGAAAAAAGGGAGACATCATACCGCTGAAATGATTAACAGTGAAAACTTTAGAATAAATTTAGAAAAATCTGACGACCCAAGCTTTTTTTAGGAAAAATACTTTTGGTATTATTCCTCATGTGTCAAGACAATGCAAACCAGAAGTAATAATTACAACCAGATACGTAGACCACCTAGCGAAGACTACAAGCACTGGAGCGAGGAGAAGGTGCGTCGCTGTCATTGCACCTCCCTCACTGAAGCCGAGCAAACCTTGTTATAGTTGACAGTCACGAAATCGTCATGCTAAGGCCCAATATGATCTGCGAACCATAACAACAACTGCCGCCGATGCAGAGAAGCATAAATCGGAAGGATCGAATCTGAAGAAACATAAACACAGATGAACGAATTCCGGATCCTAGTGGATCCACCAAAGAGAATCCTGTGAGATCTGTCGGAGACACATCTACACACGCCCTCCGATAGCACTAGACGCACCACCAGAATAGAGGCTAGGCGGAGAGAACCTTATTCTAACTTTAGGTAGCTGCCACCGTCTCGTCTGGCTGAGCACAACACATATCCTAAATAGACACCAAAAAACACCTAAAAATGGAGCAGTAGCTCTCCAGCCGTCGAGGTCTGAGATTCACCACGCCTCCATGGTCCTAAGGCCACAGAAGACAAAACCGATCCGCGGCGGCGCCGACAGGAGGAGCAGTCATCTTATTATGCATAAGGTTGTACTTTCGTGGAATATGTAACCCCAAGCTAACTCGATAACTTAAAATGCACGGAATCTAAGACCTTGTGTATTACTTCCGTAGAAACATCTATTTGTGCCACAAGTAATTCCGGACTAGGGACGTGAAGAGGCCACACATTGGTTTATTTCGGAAGGTATTTACTTCTATGACATGATTGGTGAAATACCACTAAATCCTACTTGCCGAGTCTATACCCAAGCCTCTATTGCAGGCAAGGTTTTCACTACAAGATTCTTCCACTTGGATGAAAATGACCCATGGTGGATTGTGGATGTGGCACGTGCTATTATTTTGGTAGGCTGGGGGGGTAAAAACGCCTGGTGGCTCTAGGCTTGCGATCAAAATTTTGCTAACGTGGGTGCTGAATTCATGGGTGCGGTTAGCGCTTTGTTGTCCGTGTGGGCCATCCCACAGCATTGACCTGGCTGTTTACGATCTTGTCGGGAGTTGCGTCCATGTGTTCTCTTCGTGGCCTGGTCGAGTCCTTGCGTGGTTGTCTCCCTATAATCCACGTGTGATTGCCTGTGTTACCGCTATCGGTGCCGTTTTACCGTATTGATCGGTGCCACGTTTGATCGTGTATTCTGGAACTCTATAGCTTTTGATTGGTGCCGCTTGGGCCGTATAATCTAGAGATCTTGCCGCTAGGCGTTTCGTGTTGGTTTTTGTTTTCTCTTTCAACCTTCCGTGTATTATAAATAGGCCTTCCTTTCTGTGATATTGTAATCGTTATGTGGGCTTTGCTTCCTCGCTTTCGTGGTTTCCCTGCTGCTTCCCGTCAAGATGGGCTCGCCGGGCTCTGGTGGTGCTCCGCCTGAAGGAGAAGCGTCGTGTCGCCTGCTGATGCCGGGATGTGACTGCGCCGTTATGCCTCTGCTGTCGCAGATGGATGTGCCGAGGGAGGACGCGGGTGTGGGTGCGGGCGCAGCCATCCGCGTCCAGGAGGAGGAGCGAGGCCACGCAAGGTCGGGTCACGTCGCCGCCCTTTGAGAACACGCAGCGGGAGACTGGGTCGTGGATGAACGCCATGGCCAGGCCTTGTTGTTTTGTCGCTGCTGCCGTCAACAGTCATGTGGCGGGTGGAAGCGCCGGAGGACTGTAGCACCCCGGCTCAGAGAAAACCGGAACGCCCCATATTCCAGCCCAGAGATCGAGGAGAAGTCTTCTGAAATACGATACTGCTTAGCATAGAACAAACCAACTCTTTATTATTACACGAATATGAATACAATGTTGCTGATATTACAATTAATAACATCGGTACGGCGACACTACGCTATCCTCAGTTGCTCTATGCAAGCAGCAGAACAACTCGAAGCAGCGGAATAACTCTAGCAGCGGAACAACGAAGACGGTGGTGAACTCCACTCCGCAGGGACTCTGGCTGGAACGCTTATCCTAGCTCGCAAACAAGGACTCCACGGCAAACAAGCAATCAAATCCGGAATGACCTGCAAGCTGGCATGACACGCCAGGTCAGTACATTGAATGTACTTGCAAGCTCACAATAATCCAGAAGCATTCAAGACAAACAACAGTATGGCAATTACAGGTTAAACAGGAATTATCATGATATCATCAGAACAATATAGCATGAACAACTTGAACACGATACAGCTAACTCAACCTGAATATAGCATGAACATATTAATCCGACAATACTAGCATGCAACATAATGACACTATATGCACCACTTATTCTGCTCGGCTATCTCGTAACCCACACAAGCATCACTTAACATCCTCGGACATCACATGAATATACACAACTTGGTAACCTCGAGACCATCGTTATCCTTACGGCGATCACATCCACGACCAACAGTTGGTCCCAAACCGTGACCCTTATGGCGATCACTACCCGACCAATACATGGCCCGTGATCCTTACGGCGATCACAACCCGACCACTACATGGCCCGTGATCCTTAGGGAGATCACCACTCAACTTATCTCACTTTTATTAAGCACATTATTCTTATTACTGTTGACTCATGGTGTGACCTACTTTTGACCTGGGCCCTTATCCGTGGGCGCGGCTATCGATAGATTAATATACACTCTGCAGAGGTTAGTACACTGTACCCACACTACAAAACCCATGGCCTCGCCCTCCCATTCGGGTGGACCAACAGCGTTCCGACAAAACCGATCTATTGCCATGATACTCTCCCGGCCACTCCGACTTACTCCCTTCTGAGCTAAATCATGGGTGGCCCCGTGTCTACCTCCAGACACCTCAACGACCACTGTAGTGTCCCGTCCCACTTTGGGACACGTGCACATAACAACAACAACGGGCACAAAAGGTTATGCTTGCCTACCGGGCCAGGGTATAGCACGCCCATAACCTTCCCTCGTTGGAGCCACCGGCGAAAGGCACGAAAATAGACCCAGTTAGGACCGTCCCATACCGGTAAGCGTGGTTGTACTGGTCAGCATCGATTCAGCGGCACCATGACTCAGCAACAGTTGTTCCTGTTCAATTTAATCAGGTTAACTTGAATGCAAATAAGCTGAGCCATAATAAAATGCATGAACATGATATCAACATCATCATGAGAGTATCATATCACATAACTTTCCACCATATTAACAATAAATCATATCCACTGAGCATCGCATACTGACTAGCATGACCATCTCCAACATCGACATGTACTACTAACAAGCATAAATATATGAAAGATAATACTAGCAGGTATAACATGATCACACAGTATAAGACAACATAGCACAAAAGTGAACATGCAAATCTGAACATCACCGGAACAACAATAACCAATTTTTCAACAAACAAACATTTATTAAATATTCAGGTTGAAAACCATGGCTACTGCATGACTTGTTGGGGAACGTAGTAATTTCAAAAATTTTCCTACGCACACGCAAGATCATGGTGATGTATAGCAACGAGAGGGGAGAGTGTTGTCTACATACCCTTGTAGACCCGAAGCGGAAGCGATCACAACGTAGAGGAAGTAGTCGTACGTTCTCCTCGCGATCCGACCGATCCGGCGCCGTTACTCCGACGCCCCGAGTTCTTGACACACGTACAGCTCGATGGCGTCCCTCGTACTCGATCCAGCCGAGTGTCGAGGAGAGTTCCGTCAAGACGACGGCGTGGTGACGATCTTGATGTTTCACGGTAGCAGGCTTCGCTTAAGCTTCGCGACGGTATAACCGAGGTGGAATATGGTGGAGGGGGCACCGCACACGGCTAAGGAACGATCTCACGATCAACTTGTGTGTTCAAGGTGCCCCCTGCCCGTATATAAAGGAGCCAGGGGAGGGGGCGGCGGCCAAGGGAGGCGCATACTGGGAGTCCTACTCCCTCCGGGAGTAGGATTCCCCAATCCTAGTTGGACTAGGATTCTGGAGGGAAAGAGAGAGAGGGCGGCCCCTTCTCCTAGTCCTAGTAGGACTAGGGAAGGGGGGAGGCGCCCTCCTAGGGCTGCCCTTCTCCTTTCCACTAAGGCCCATCGAGGCCCATTTACCTCCGGGGTTCCGTAACCTCCGGTACTCAGATAAATTCCGTTTTGCGGAACCATTCGAACTCCAAACATAGGCTTCCAATATATCAATCTTTATGTCTCGACCATTCCGAGACTCCTCGTCATGTCCGTGATCACATCGGGACTCGAACTCCTTCGTACATCAAAATACATAAACTCATAATAACATCATCGAAACCTTAAGCGTGCGGACCCTACGGTTCGAGAACAATGTAGACATGACCTAGAACAATTCACGGTCAATAATCAACAGCGGACCTGGATGCCCATATTGGTTCCTACATATTCTACGAAGATCTTTGTCGGTCAGACCGCATAACAACATCGTTGTTCCCTTTGTCATCGGTATGTTACTTGCCCGAGATTCGATCGTCGGTATCCAATACCTAGTTCAATCTCGTTCTTGGCAAGTCTCTTTACTCGTTCCGTAATACATCATCTCACAACTAACTCATTAGTTGTAGTGCTTGCAAGGCTTTGATGATGTGCATTACCGAGAGGGCCCAGAGATACCTCTCCGACTATCGGAGTGACAAAACCTAATCTCGAAATACGCCAACCCAACATCTGCCTTTGGAGACACCTGTAGTACTCCTTTATAATCACCCAGTTACGTTGTGACGTTTGGTAGCACCCAAAGTGTTCCTCTGGTAGACGGGAGTTGCATAATCTCATAGTTACAGGAACATGTATAAGTCATGGATAAAAGCAGTAGCAACATACTAAACGATCGTGTGCTAAGCTAAGGGAATGGGTCATGTCAATCAGATCATTCTACTAATGATGTGACCTCGTTAATCAAATAACAACTCCTTGTTCATGGTCAGGAAACATAGCCATCTTTGATTAACAAGCTAGTCTAGTAGAGGCATACTAGTGACATGTTGTTTTGTCTATGCATTCACACATGTATCATGTTTCCGGTTAATACAATTCTAGCATGAATGATAAACATTTATCATGAAATAAGGAAATAAATAATAACTTTATTATTGCCTCTAGGGCATATTTCCTTGATCTCCCACTTGCACTAGAGTCAATAATCTAGATTACATAGTAATGATTCTAACACCCATGGAGTCTTGGTGCTGATCATGTTTTGCTCGTGGAAGAGGCTTAGTCAACGGTCGCAACATTCAGATCCGTATGTATCTTGCAAATCTCTATGTCTCGATCTGGACTAAGTCCGGATGGAATTGAAGCGTCTCTTGATGTGCTTGGTCCTCTTGTGAAATCTGGATTCCTTTGCTAAGGCAATTGCTCCGAGATTGTCACGAAGATTTTCATTGGACCCGATGCACTAGGTATGACACCTAGATCGGATATGAACTCCTTCATCCGACTCCTTCATTAGCTGCTTCGAAGCTGCTATGTATTCCGCTTCACATGTAGATCCCTTCACGACGCTTTGTTTAGAACTGCACCAACCGACAGCTCCTCCGTTTAGTGTAAATACGTATCCGTCTGCGATTTAGAATCGTCGGATCGGTGTCAAAGCTTGCATCAACGTAACCATTTCGATGAGCTCTTTGTCACCTCCATATCGAGAAACATATCCTTCGTCCTTCTCGGTATTTCGGGATGTTCTTGACCGCTGTCCAGTGATCCACTCCTGGATTACTTTGGTACCTCCCTGCTAGGCTTATAGCAAGGCACACATCAGGTCTGGTACACAGCATTGCATACATGATAGAGCCTATGGCTGAAGCATAGGGAACATCTTTCATCTTCTCTCTATCTTCTGCAGTGGTCGGGCATTGAGTCGACTCAACTTCACACCTTGTAACACGAGCAAGAACCCTTTCTTTGCTTGATCCATTTTGAACTTCTTCAAAACTTTGTCAAGGTATGTGCTTTGTGAAAGTCCAATTAAGCGTCTTGATCTATCTCTATAGATCTTAATGCCCAATATGTAAGCAGCTTCACCGAGGTCTTTCATTGAAAACTCTTATTCAAGTATCCCTTTATGCTATCCAGAAATTCTATATCATTTCCGATCAGCAATATGTCATCCACATATAAGATCAGAAATGCTACAGAGCTCCCACTCACTTTCTTGTAAATACAGGCTTCTCCAAAAGTGCAGACAAACCCAAATGCTTTGATCACACTGTCAAAGCGTTTATTCCAACTCCGAGATGCTTGCACCAGTCCATAGATGGATCGCTGGAGCTTGCACACTTTGTTAGCTCCCTTTGGATCGATAAAACCTTCGGTTGCATCATATACAACTCTTCTTCCGTAAATCCATTCAGAATGCAGTCTTTACATCCATTTGCCGATTTCATAATCATAAAATGCGGCAATCGCTAACATGATTCGGACGGACTTAAGCATCGCCACGGGTGAGAAGGTCTCATCGTAGTCACCCCTTGAACTTGTCGAAAACCTTTTGCGACAAGTCGAGCTTTATAGACGATAATATTACCGTCGGCGTCGGTCTTCTTCTTGAAGATCCACTTGTTTTCTATTGCTTGCCTACCCTCGGGCAAGTCAACCAAAGTCCACACTTTGTTTTCATACATGGATCCCATCTCGATTTCATGGCCTCAAGCCATTTTGCGGAATCTGGGCTCACCATCGCTTCTTCATAGTTCGTAGGTTCATCATGATCTAGTAGCATGACTTCCAGAACAGGATTACCGTACCACTCAGTGCGGATCTTACTCTGGTTGATCTACGAGGTTCTGCAGTAACTTGATCTGAAGTTTCATGATCAACATCATCAACTTCCTCACTACTTGGTGTAGGTGTCTCAGAAACTGGTTTCTGCGACGAACTACTTTCAAGTAAGGGAGAAGGTACTATTACCTCATCAAGTTCCACTTTCCTCCCACTCACTTCTTTCGAGAGAAACTCCTTCTCTAGAAAGGATCCATTCTTAGCAACGAATGTCTTGCCTTGGATCTGTGATAGAAGGTGTACCCAACTGTCTCCTTTGGGTATCCTATGAAGACACATTTCTCCGATTTGGGTTCGAGCTTATCAGGTTGAAGCTTTTTCACATAAGCATCGCATCCCCAAACTTTAAGAAACGACAACTTTGGTTTCTTGCTAAACCACAGTTCATAAGGTGTCGTCTCAGCGGATTTCGACGGTGTTCTATTCAGTGTGAATGCGGCCGTCTCTAGAGCATAACCCCAAAAGCGATAGCGGTAAATCTGTAAGAGACATCATAGATCGCACCATATCTAGTAAAGTACGATTCGACGTTCGGACACACCATTACTGTTGTGGTGTTCCGGGTGGCGTAAGTTCTAAACTATTCCACATTGTTTCAAATGTAGACCAAACTCGTAACTCAAATATTCACCTCCACGATCGGATCGTAGAAACTTAATTTTCTTGTTACGATGATTTTCAACTTCACTCTGAAATTCTTTGAACTTTTCAAGCGTTTCAGACTTATGTTTCATTAAGTAGATATACCCATATCTGCTTAAGTCATCTGTGAAGGTGAGAAAATAACGATATCCGCCACGAGCCTCAATATTCATCGGACCACATACATCTGTATGTATGATTTCCAACAAATCTGTTGCTCTCTCCATAGTGCGGAGAAGCGGTGTTCTAGTCATCTTGCCCATGAGGCACGGTTCGCAAGTGCCAAGTGATTCATAATCAAGTGACTCCAAAAGTCCATCAGCATGGAGTTTCTTCATGCGCTTTACACCGATATGACCTAAACGGCGATTGCCACAAATAAGTTGCACTATCATTATCAACTCTGCATCTTTTGGTTTCAACATTATGAATATGTGTATCACTACTATCGAGATTCATCAAAATAGACCATTCATCAAGGGTGCATGACCATAAAAGATATTACTCATATAAATAGAACAACCATTATTCTCTCGATTTAAATGAATAACCGTCTCGCATCAAACAAGATCCAGATATAATGTTCATGCTCAACGCAGCACCAAATAACAATTATTTAGGTCTAAAACTAATCCCGAAGGTAGATGTAGAGGTAGCGTGCCGACCGCGATCACATCGACTTTGGAACCATTTCCCAGCGCATCGTCACCTCGTCCTTTGCGAGTTAAGCAATCAGTAGTCCCTGTTTGAGTTGCAAATATTAGCAAGAACCAATATCAAATACCAGTGCTACTACGAGCTCTAGTAAGGTACACATCAATAACATGTATATCACATATACCTTTGTTCACCTTGCCATCCTTCTTATCCGCCAAATACTTGGGGCAGTTCCGCTTCAAATGACCGATCGCTTGCTAAGAGAAGCACTCGTTTCAGGTTTAGGGCCAGACTTGGGTTTCTTCTCCTGAGCAGCAACTTGCTTGCTGTTCTTCTTGAGATTCCCCTTCTTCTTCCCTTTGCCTTTCTTCTTGAAACTAGTGGTCTTATTGACCATCAACACTTGATGCTCCTTCTTGATTTCTACTTCCGCAGCCTTTAGCATTGCGAAGAGCTCAGGTATAGTCTTTACTAACCCTTGCATATTATAGTTCATCACGAAGCCTTTGTAGCTTGGTGGCAGTGATTGGAGAATTACATCAATGACACAATCATCCGGAAGATTAACTCCCAATTGTGTCAAGTGATTGTAGTACCCGGACATTACGAGTATATGCTCACTAATGTAACTATTCTCCTCCATCTTGCAGCTATAGAACTTATTGGAGACTTCATATCTCTCAATCCGGGCATTCATTGGAATATTAACTTCAACTCTGGAACATCTCATATGCTCCATGGCGTTCAAAACGTCGTTGAAGTCCCGGTTCTAAGCCGTAAAGCATGGCACATCTGAACTATAGAGTAGTCATCGCTTTGCTCGCCAGACGTTCATAACATCTGGCGTTGCTCGGCAGAAGAAGCTGTCACCTAGCGGTGCATCCGGGACGTAGCTCTTACGTGCAGCAATGAGGATGATCCTCAAATTACGGACCCATCCGTGTAATTGCTACCATCATCTTTCAACTTTGCTTTCTCAAGGAACGCATTAAAATTCAACGGAACAACAAGACGAGCCATCTATCTACAATCAAACATAAACAAGCAAGATACTATCGGTACTAAGTTCATGATAAATTTAAGTTCAATTAATCATATTACTTAAGAACTCCCACTTAGAAAAACATCTCTCTAGTCATCTAAGTGATCACGTGATCCAAATCAACTAAACCATAACCGATCATCACGTGAAATGGAGTAGCTTTCAATGGTGAACATCTTATGTTGATCATATCTACTATATGATTCACGCTCGACCTTTCGGTCTCCGTGTTCGAGGCCATATCTGCATATGCTAGGCTCGTCAAGTATAACCCGAGTATTCTGCGTGTGCAAAACTGGCTTGCACCCGTTGTAGATGGACGAGAGCTTATCACACCGATCATCACGCCGTGTGCGGGCACGACGAACTTTGGCAACGGTGCATACCCGGGGAGAACACTTCTTGATAATTTAGTGAGAGATCATCTTATAATGCTACCGTCAATCAAAGCAAGATAAGATGCATAAAAGGATAAACATCACATGCAAATCAATATAAGTGATATGATATGGTCATCATCATCTTGTGCTTCATGATCTCCATCTTGTTGCACCACCATGATCACCATCGTCACCGGCGCGACACCTTGATCTCCATCGCAGCATCGTTGTCGTCTCGCCAAACTTATGCTACTACGACCATCGCTACCGCTTAGTGATAAAGTAAAGCATTACAGGGCGATTGCATTGCATACAATAAAGCGACAACCATATGGCTCCTGCCGATTGCCGATAACCGGTTACAAAACATGATCATCTCATACAATAAAATATAGCATCACGTCTTGACCATATCACATCACAACATACCCTGCAAAAACAAGTTAGACGTCCTCTACTTTGTTGTTGCAAATTTTACGTGGCTGCTACGGGCTTAAGCAAGAACCAGTCTCACCTACGCGTCAAAACCACAACGATACTTCGTCAAATAGACTCCGTTTTAACCTTCTCAAGGACCGGCGTAGCCACACTCAGTTCAACTAAAGTGAGAGAGACAGACACCCACCAGTCACCTTTAAGCAATGAGTGCTCGTGGCGGTGAAACCAGTCTCGCGTAAGCGTACGCGTAATGTCGGTCTGGGCCGCTTCATCTCACAATACCGCTGAACCAAAGTATGACATGCTGGTAGGTAGTATGACTTGTATCGCCCACAACTCACTTGTGTTCTACTCGTGCAAAACATCAAACCATAGAAAAACCTAGGCTCGGATGCCTTTGTTGGGGAACGTAGTAATTTCAAAAATTTTCCTACGCACACGCAAGATCATGGTGATGTATAGCAACGAGAGGGGAGAGTGTTGTCTACATACCCTTGTAGACCCGAAGCGGAAGCGATCACAACGTAGAGGAAGTAGTCGTACGTTCTCCTCGCGATCCGACCGATCCCGGCGCCGTTACTCCGACGCCCCCGAGTTCTTGACACACGTACAGCTCGATGACGTCCCTCGTACTCCGATCCAGCCGAGTGTCGAGGGAGAGTTCCGTCAGCACGACGGCGTGGTGACGATCTTGATGTTTCACCGGCGCAGGGCTTCGCCTAAGCTTCGCGACGGTATAACCGAGGTGGAATATGGTGGAGGGGGCACCGCACACGGCTAAGGAACGATCTCACGATCAACTTGTGTGTTCCAAGGTGCCCCCTGCCCGTATATAAAGGAGCCAGGGGGGGGGGGCGGCCAAGGGAGGCGCATGCACAGGAGTCCTACTCCCTCGGGAGTAGGATTCCCCCAATCCTAGTTGGACTAGGATTCCGGAGGGGGAAAGAGAGAGGGGCGGCCCCTTCTCCTAGTCCTAGTAGGACTAGGGAAGGGGGGGCGCGCCTCCTAGGGCTGCCCTTCTCCTTTCCACTAAGGCCCATCGAGGCCCATTTACCTCCCGGGGTCCAGTAACCTCCGGTACTCGATAAATTCCGTCGCCGCCGGAACCATTCGAACTCCAAACATAGGCTTCCAATATATCAATCTTTATGTCTCGACCATTCCGAGACTCCTCGTCATGTCCGTGATCACATCCGGGACTCGAACTCCTTGGTACATCAAAATACATAAACTCATAATAAGCATCATCGAAACCTTAAGCGTGCGGACCCTACGGTTCGAGAACAATGTAGACATGACCTAGAACAATTCACGGTCAATAATCAACAGCTGGATGCCCATATTGGTTCCTACATATTCTACGAAGATCTTTGTCGGTCAGACCGCATAACAACATACGTTGTTCCCTTTGTCATCGGTATGTTACTTGCCCGAGATTCGATCGTCGGTATCCAATACCTAGTTCAATCTCGTTACTGGCAAGTCTCTTTACTCGTTCCGTAATACATCATCTCACAACTAACTCATTAGTTGTAGTGCTTGCAAGGCTTGATGATGTGCATTACCGAGAGGGCCAGAGATACCTCTCCGACTATCGGAGTGACAAAACCTAATCTCGAAACGCCAACCCAACATCGCCTTTGGAGACACTGTAGTACTCCTTTATAATCACCCGATTACGTTGTGACGTTTGGTAGCACCAAAGTGTTCCTCCGGTAGACGGAGTTGCATAATCTCATAGTTACGAGGAACATGTATAAGTCATGGATAAAAGCGGTAGCAACATACTAAGCGATCGTGTGCTAAGCTAAGGGAATGGGTCATGTCAATCAGATCATTCTACTAATGATGTGACCTCGTTAATCAAATAACAACTCCTTGTTCATGGTCAGGAAACATAACCATCTTTGATTAACAAGCTAGTCTAGTAGAGGCATACTAGTGACATGTTGTTTTGTCTATGCATTCACACATGTATCATGTTTCCGGTTAATACAATTCTAGCATGAATGATAAACATTTATCATGAAATAAGGAAATAAATAATAACTTTATTATTGCCTCTAGGGCATATTTCCTTCATGACTATCATGCAAGTGGGTATTGTGGCTTGCCTGGGGATGAAGAAGGCGCCAGGGAGAAGTGCGGTTTCACAGTGTCAAACCATAGTGAAAGCATAACCAACAGAAAGGGCTCGACGAGACGAAGAAGTGAGCGTTGGTTTCACCTCATTTGGAGTTACGGATAAAAGGTTATGAGGGGTTGAAGTTCAGGGACTTTTTTGAAAAAATTATATTCACAGTCGGGTTCCTGAGTGGATAAGGCAGAAGCGCAAAGTTAGAAATACGCTTTCGATCAGTCAAAACATAAAGAGGAAATGCGCCTTCACTTATCTAACGTGGCGTGGACCGATCAAAAGGGGCAAAGGCGGGGCCGGTCGTCAGGGTCGCCGACAGGTGGGGTCGCGGGACCCATGCTGCTGGTCAACGCCTTCCTCTCTCTCCCCTTAGCCTCCTTCTTCTTCCTCCCGTCGTGAAGAACAGAGGGGCGAGGCAATGGCGCTGCCGGCTGTAACGCCCTCGATGCGGCTATATCTCCCACGTGTCGAAGCACGACTTAGAGGCATAACCGCATTGAAAGCAATGTCGCAAGTGAGGTAATCTTCACACAATCCATATAATACATAAGGGAAAAGGTACATAGTTGGCTTACAGTCGCCACTTCACACAATTACATGAATAAAGCATTACATCATCCAGATACAGTCAAGGTCCGACTACGGAACCAAAATAAAAAGAAGAAAAACCCACATGCAACACAGATCCCCGATCGCCCCAACTGGGCTCCACTACTAATCGTCTGGAAAGGAAACATAGTATCGACCAAGGGCCTCATCATACTCCCACTTCAGCTCAGTTGCGCCATCAGCGCTGGCATCACCGGTACCTGCATCTGTTTTGGTAGAATCTGTGAGCCACAGGGACTCAGCAATCTCACACCCGCGAGATCAAGACTATTTAAGCTTAAGGGAAGGCTGGTGTCAAAAGGAGGAGCTGCTGCAAGCGACTAGCATATATGGTGGCTACATCGCAAAAGAGAGCGAGAAGAGAAGCAAAGCGCGGTCGTGAAGCTATTAGCGATCAAGAAGTGATCCCGACTACTTACGTCAAGCATAACTCCAACACGTGTTCACTTCCGGACTCACGAGAAGAGACCATCACGGTTACTTACACGGTTGATGTATTTTAATTAAGGTCAACTTCGTGTTTTCTACCACCGGACATTAACAAATTCCCATCTGCCTCATAACCACGGGCACGGCTTTCGAAAGATTATACCCTGCAGGGGTGTCCCAACTTAGCCCATAACAAGCTCTCATGGTCAACGAAGGAATAAACCTTCACCCAAGACACTCCGATCAGACTCGGTATCCCGGTACATCAAGACATTTCGACAATGGTAAAACTAAACCAGCAAGACCACCCGACTGTGCCGACAAATCCCGATAGGAGCTGCACATATCTCGTACTCAGGGCACAACGGATGAGCAATCCGTACAACTAAAACCAGACCTCAAGTTTCCTTGAGGGGGCGCTGCAAAGGGCTCTAGTTTGGACCAACACTCAGAGGAGCATTGGCCCGGGGGGGTTAAAATAAAGATGACTCTCGGGCTCGCGAAAACCCAAGGGAAAAGGGTATAGGTGGCAAATGGTAAAACCAAGGTTGGGCCTTGCTGGAAGAGTTTTATTCAAAGCGAACTGTCAAGGGGGTCCCATAAATCACCCGACCGCGTAAGGAACGCAAAATCAAGGAACATAACACCGGTATGACGGAAACTAGGGTGGCAAGAGTGGAACAAAACACCAGGCATAAGGCCGAGCCTTCCACCCTTTACCAAGTATATAGATGCATTAATTAAAACAATAGATATTGTGATATCCCAAAATATCCGTGTTCCAATAAGGAACAAACTTCATCTTCACCTGCAACTAACAACGCTATAAGAGGGGCTGCGCAAAGCGGTAACATAGCCAAACAACGGTTTGCTAGGACATGGGTGGTTAGAGGTTGACATGGCAATATGGGTGACATGGTATAGCAAGTGGTAGGTATCGCAGCATAGGCATAGCAAAAGAGCGAGCATCTAGCAAGCAAAGATAGAAGTGATTTCGAAGGTATGGTCATCTTGCCTGTAAGGTTCTCAGAGTTGTCGAAGGCTTGATCTTCGTAGGCGTTCTCAACAGGCTCCTCGTTCACGTACTCGTCTCCCGGCTCTACCCAAAGCAAGAACACAAGCAACGGAACCACAATCAAACAAGGAACAATGCACAAGCAATATGATGCAATACATGACATGCTATGCGAGATGTGATATGCTATGCATATGTATGCTCGGAAGGAAAATGATGAACTGGCATCAACTTGGCAAACCAAGTATGCCGCTGAAAGATGGGGTGATTTCGGTTGAAATCGATATAAAGATCACCGGAATTGGATGCACGGTTTGCAAAAGACAAGCAAAACAAGAATGACGCAAAACTGCGTTTAACAGCCCGATGCTACTTAGCAAGCAACAAGAAACTATGCTACAGCACCCCAACATAAAAACAAAGCATATGGCAGAGAACTAAAGGAGATGCTTAACAAAAGAGTAACACTGAGCTACGGCTCAATCACATCATAACATGTTCAAACAAGCATGGCGAAAGTGCTCAAAATATCAGTTTCACAGACTTAGTGAAGATACTAACATACCAGGAATTAACATCAGGAAGGCATGTTTAGAGCAAGCAAACGACATGCTACAGAAACTTATAATAGCAAAGCAAGGCATGACATGATTCTACTCAAAGCATATTTCAATAGTCCCTTACTGACCATAAGCCAAAAAGGACTCTAAGAAATGATGGCACCCATGTAAACATTGCAAGTTTTATTACAGATTTCAGACTTAGTGAAATATCAGGACATGGCAGAAACAGATTCAACATGGCATGTTCGTGAGCTCGATGCACTCACTACAGAGCATCTCATGATAAACTAAGCATACACCCATTAAGAAGACATGGCATATAGGCTATACATGGCAAGAACAACATCATAGCATACACGTATCAACTACAACGACCTCGTGAAAATTGAATCTCACGCAAACAGTCTGCCAGGAAACATTTTCAAGCAAAAGTAGAGCACGAAAATGACATGCTAGACTACTCCATAAATGCCAACAAAAACATGGATGGATAGAGCACATCCATATGTCCAAAACACCCTTACTGATCATGCTCAAAAAGGGCATAGATCTCTCCGTAACAACATGAACATATGGCATAAAATTAACAGCGGGACAAGACTTAGTGAAATCACTAAGTTCCTGAAATCAGCAACATCATCATCCCTACTTTGCATGCTTGTTCTAGTCAACACATAGCTCACAAAAATACATGGCCAACACCCCTGGAAAGATGGCATGGCAATGTTCAACTCACATGTAGGACTCAAGTTCATAGGGTGCACACATAATTCATGGCAAAAATGACAAAAGAGCTCGAACTGATAAGATTCTGAAACTAACGATCTGAAGCCATCTTCCAACAGCATTTCGGGCATCAAGATGAGCTCAAATGCAAATGATGCAATGGATTGAAATGATGTACTCTTCGAGGCGAACAATTTGACATATTATACGCCCAAAACGGAGCCACGGGTGCGGAGATGTGATGCTATGAAAATGCAACAAAATGATTACGAAAAAGGATGATTTAAAAACGGGGTCGGAAAAAATCAACCTAGTCGTTTTAGATCGGATCTGGCGGAGTTGTCCCGAGCTCGCCGGAGAACTCGGCCGGAGGGAGGAGAGAGAGGGCGGCGGCCGGAGCGGACCGTCTGTGTGGCGGTGGCGGTGGCGCGGGCGCGGGCGGCGAGGTCCGGCGGCAGCAGAGGCGGCGAGACAGGCGTCGGCCGGCGGGTCGGGCATGGATCTCAGCATGCGCGGCGCGAGACATGGGCGGCAGAGGAGGTTGCGGCGCTGGGAGGCGCTTCAAAGCGGCGGCGGCGAAGCAGTGGTGGCGGATGCGCTGGGTGGCAAGCAGCGGCGGCGGCGGCGGAGTCCGGCGACGGCGGCATGAGGCGCTGGAGCGTGCGGTATGGCTGCTGCTGGGCGGGCGGGTTTGGCCGCCGGGCGGGCGGGCGGGCGGCGGGGCGCGCCAAGCACGTGGCAGTTTCATGAGTGGCCGGACGGCGGCGGGCGGACGCGCGTCCGTCCGATCCGGACGTGTCCGGCGGCGGAGGAAAAATCGCTAGGGTTTGCCCGGATTCGGGGAGGGTCTTTAAATAGGCATAGAGGAGCTAGGGGAGTCCAAATGGGGTGTAGTTTTCGCCCACACGATCGTGATCGAACGACCGAGGGCATGGAGGGGAGTTAGATGGGTTATTGGGCTGCAACTCAAAAGAGGCCTTTGCGAGGGTGCGGTTAACCGTTGGAGTACCAAACGAACTCCAAATGACCCGAAACTTGACAGGTGGTCTACCGGTGCTATACCAGGGCCACTTGGCAAGGCTCGGTCCATTCCGAGAATGTTCAACACCCGCACACGGAAAAGAACAAGAGGGGACGTCGGGGAACATAGGAGTGCCGGATTGCAAAACGGACAACGGGGAATATGCTCGGAAACATGAGACGAACACGTATGCAAATGAGATGCACATGCTGACATGATATGAGATGCATGATATGGACAAAATGCAAAACGAAAACAAAACCCAACCACGGAGGGAATATCATAGCACATCTCCGAAAATGGCAAGAGTTGGAGTTACAAATATGGAAAGATACATCCGGGGTGTTACAACACTCCACCACTACAAGAGGATCTCGTCCCGAGATCTAGGACTGAAAGAACTCCGGATATTCGGAACGGAGGTGATCCTCGCGCCCTGTGTGGCTTCTCGGTCGGAATGGTGTGACCACTTTACTTTCAGGAATTTGATTGACTTGTTGCGAGTCTTGCGCTCGGTTTCTTCAAGAATAGCAACGGGGTGCTCATGATAAGAGAGATCTTCTTGGAGGTCAATTTCTTCAAAGTTGATAGTCGCTCAGAATCTTGAAGCACTTGCGGAGCTGTGACACGTGAAACACATCGTGCACGTTTGCAAAGTTGGATGGAAGCTCAAGTTGATAGGCGAGATCGCCTCTTTTGCCAATGATCTTGAAAGGACCCACGTATCTAGGGGCAAGCTTCCCTTTGATACCGAAGTTACGAGTACCTTTCATTGGAGAGACGCGGAGGTAGACATGGTCTCCGATTTCAAAAGCCACATCACGGTGCTTGTCATCATAATAGCCCTTCTGGCGCGATTGCGCGGCTTTAAGATTCTCACGAATGACTTTGCACATTTCTTCGGCTTCTGTGATCAAGTCGTTGCCAAGAGGTTGGCGTTCACCTGTCTCGGACCAATTGAGAGGAGTACGGCACTTTCTGCCATAGAGAATTTTGAATGGGGCCTTGCCCGAACTCGCTTGGAAGCTGTTGTTGTAAGAGAACTCGGCATATGGGAGACACTCTTCCCACTTCATGCCAAAAGAAATGACACAAGCCCTGAGCATATCTTCAAGGATTTGATTGACTCGCTCGACTTGGCCACTTGTTTGAGGATGAAAAGCTGTGCTGAAACGAATGTTGGTGCCCATGGCCTTCGAAAAGAATCCCGAACTTAGAAGTGAAGATGCTTCCACGGTCCAAGAGATCAATTGTGGAATACCGTGCAAGGAGACAATTCGAGGTGTATAGCTCTGCCGGTGAGCTGCTGTGATAGATTCTTTGACAGGAAGAAAATGAGCCACTTTAGTAAGCTTGTCAATGACAACGAAGATAGCATCATTTCCACGCTTGGACTTAGGAAAACCAGTCACGAAGTCCATCTCGATATGATCAAACTTCCATTCCGGAATAGCAAGAGGTTGGAGGAGACCAGCTGGTCTTTGGTGTTCTGCTTTCACCCTTCTGCAGACATCACATTCATTCACGAATTGAGCAATTTCTCGCTTCATTCGAGTCCACCAATACGACTGCTTGAGGTCATGGTACATCTTCGTACTTCCAGGATGAATGGATAGGAGGGAATTGTGTGCCTCATTCATGATGACTTTTCTCAGATCGCCTTTAGGAACCACAATACGATCCTCAAAGAAAAGAGTGTCTTTGTCATCCAAGCGATAGCACTTGTATTTGGAAATGCCCTTGTCAATACCACGTTTCACCTTCTTCACCATGGTATCCGAAGTTGAGCCTCACAAATTTGATCTTCCAAAGTAGGAGAGACTATGAGGTTGGCAAGAAATCCTTGAGGAACAACTTGAAGATTCAGCTATGGAAAGCTTCACAAAGATCCGGTTGGAAGGGCTTGAGAATTAAGCTGTTGCAATAAGCCTTTTCGCTCGAGCATCTGCAATCACATTCGCCTTGCCGTGAGTATATTCAATACTTGGATTGTACTCTTGAATCATTTCGACCCATCGAGTTTGCCTGAGGTTGAGGTTTGGTTGAGTGAAGATATACTTGAGACTCTTGTGATCGGTGAAAATGTCCACTTTCCTTCCCAACAAGAGATGTCTCCATGTTATCAACACATGGACAACTGCCGCCAACTCAAGATCGTGAGTGGGGTAGTTCTTTTCGTTGGGCTTCAACTGGCGAGAGGTATAGGCCACAACTTTCTTCTCTTGCATTAACACAGCACCGAGACCTTGCAAGGAAGCATCACAGAAAACTTCGAATGGCTTGGATTCATCAGGAGGAGTCAAGACAGGAGCTGTAACTAGCTTCTCTTTGAGGGTATTGAAAGCGACATCACACTCAGGCGTCCAGACATACTTGACATGCTTCTGGAGGAGGTTGGAAAGAGGCTTTGCAATCTTGGAGAAATTCTCAACGAATCTTCGACAATAGCTTGCAAGACCGAGAAAATCTGCGGACTGCTTGACATTTCGAGGAGGTTCCCAATTCAGAATGAAGACACCTTCTCGGGATTAACAGCGATGCCCTTGGCGGAGATGATATGACCAAGATAAAGAACTTCATCAAGCCGAACTCACATTTGGAAAACTCAGATAGAATTGATGCTCTCTCGAGCTTGTCGAGCACCAATCGCAAATGTTTGGCATGATCACGCTTGTTCTTGGAGAAGACCAAAATATCATCGAGATACACCAAGACGAAATCATTTGTGTAGGGGTTGAAGATAAAGTTCATCATGCGAGAGAAAGTTGGAGGAGCATTGACAAGGCGAAAGACATGACGGTATATTCATAAGAACCAAAGCTTGTTCAATCTCTGTCTTGGGAATATCTTGTTCACGAATGCGAATCTGATGATAACCCATCTGAAGGTCAAGCTTGGAGAATACTTTAGCACCTTTGAGTTGCTCGAATAGCTCATTGATGTTGGGAAGTGGATACTTGTTCTTGATTGTCTTCTTGTTCAATGGACGGTAATCAACACAAAGTCGGTCCGTGCCATCCTTCTTACGGACAAAAGAACTCCACATCCCCATGGAGATGAACTCGGTCTGATCAAACCCAGACGCTCTTGTTCATCGAGCTGCTTCTTCAATTCTTTCAGCTCCTTGGGTCCAAGCTTGTAAGGACGCTTGCAAACGGGTTCAGTGCCGGGCTCAAGATCGATAACGAATTCGACTGGCCGATGAGGAGGCATACCCGGAAGCTCTTCTGGAAAGACATCTTGGTACTCACAAACGACTGGAATTTGAGAGATAGCATCCAATTCGCCCTTCTCATTGAGAGAAAACAACCGAATGGTTTCATCACGAGCGGCATAGATGATAACATCCTCAGAAGGGTGTGTCAATTGAATCTGCCTGGCAGCACAATCAAGTTGAGCTTTGTGTTTAGAAAGCCAGTCCATCCCAAGAATTAGATCAATATCCGAGTCACCAAGAACAATTGGAGAAGACAGAAATCTATAGTCGCCCATCTTGATAGAGACATCCCGAACCAATGCTCGAGAAGTCATTTGCCGAGCCGGGGAAACAATAGAGTAAGGACTCGGCAATACTTGAGTAACCAAATCATGCATAGCCACAAAAGGTCTTGAAATGAAAGAATGCGATGCACCAGTATCAAATAAGACTTTTGCAGGAATATCATTAACTGGAAGATTACCCATTATCACATCTGAAGAATCCTCTGCCTGAGCTGCATTCATCATATTCACCTTTGCGTGCTTCGGATTATGCTTGACCACTGCATTGCTTGAAGACCTCACAGGAGGAGGAGGAGGAAGGCGCCTTTGGTTATGGCATTTGTTCGCATAGTGACCCTTCTGCTGACACTTGTTGCAGGTCACCTCTGAGAGCGGACGGTGATAAGGAGCACTTGACCTTGGAGCTTGAGGCTGAGACTTGTTCAGTAGCTTGGGTTGGGTGGGTGGGAAGATCCACGACCACCGAGTTCTTCTCACGATAAGGCCGACGGAACGGAGGAGGAGGAAGGTAGAACTTTTGCTGCTTTGCTGCCACTTGAGAGGAAGAAGAAGACTGAACTGCATCCCCGATTCTCTTCTTTGAAGCCTCACACTTGAGCTGAGCACCTTCTAGCTTGAGTGCCATATTATAGAATTGATCAAACTGAGTAGGCTCGGAAAGAACAAGAGATAACTGCAGATGCTCTCTAAGGCCACCTCTCGAAGGCGATAGATCATACTTTTCTCATCAGAACGTCTTGTTTAGCGAATCGAGCAAGTTTCTGAAACTGTATGTTGTATTCGTACACTGACATGTTTCCTCGCTTGAGATTGCGGAACTCCTCACACTTGCTCTCAACAACTTTGGTAGGAATGTGGTGAGCTTTAAAGTCCCGATGTAAATCAGTCCAAGTAATCACTCGACCACCTCTGGAATCCTTGTATTGTGGAACCAATCAGCTGCTCGATCCTTGAGCTGAAAAGACGCGAACTTGACATAGTCCTCGTGTCGACATTGCTGCACTCAAAATGCTTGTTGATATCCACGAGCCAATCGTCGGCGTCTCGTGGCCTCGGCGCAAGAATCGAAAGACTTTGGCTGGTTGGCAAGGAATTGGTTGAGTGTAGGAAAGCGTGGTGATGATAGAACTGCCTTGACCTTGATTCCCTTGGTTGCCTTGGCCTTGGTTACGCTCTTGCATCAGCTGGATCAACAAGCGGCGTTGGCGTTAGTGGTAGCCATCAAAGTTTGCCATGCCTCCGGAGGCGGAGGTGGAGGTGGAGGGTTCGCCTGACTCCCATCACTGCGTTCCGGATTCTGACGCGTAGGCGGAGCCATCCTGAAGAGGGTGACATCCGTTAGCATCTTGATAGACAGATAGACAAGTTGAATCAACGGATAGAAATTGCAACAAATAGTCTTCACAATAAACATTCGAACAGGGATGAACGAATGAATTCCAAAGTAAACATCATGTCCATTAAGGTGAGAAGCCACTTGATAAGAGATATAGATGAATGAAAATAAAAACAAGGTATGAATGGAACAAATAAGTGGTAAGGATTACCCAATCACAAACCAAATATCTGCGGAAGAAAATGCTAGAGCTACTTGAATCCCACCTATAAACTCCCGAAACTTTCCGGTTATGCAATCAGGTGTTGGGGATACAGGGGAGCAATATATATCTCACCCAAGCTAACAATCCCTACATCCAGCTGTATCCATCCTTCAACACATAACCAAGAAACCTTCGGAAATCGTGTACCTCAACCTTCGAAAAGCATCCGTTATACGAGTCATGGCAATACTCCGTACTCACCACAAAGATCTTGGGTTAGCGGGTTATCTCACCAACAACTGCATAAAAGAGATTTTCGATGTCGGCGTACTAAACTCGGTATTCCGAACTACAACGATAAAATTATGACGACAACACCTCGGAGCTCAACTCCCGGGACACCGCCACAACCCCTAAATGTCGAGGCAACCAAGACAATGTTGTCATCATAATACCATCGAACGATTCTAAGATACCCGCGTGATCCTAAAAAAAACATTTTAGTGAAATTTGAGAAGAGAAGAGTCAAAACTCTACGTCAGGATACCTCACCAGAAGGTCGAAGGGGCTGGGGAGTAAAAAGAATTCCTAACTCTCCGATATATATAATCCTAAATGACCCAAAACATTTTTCTAGACACAACTCGGCCACTAAAAACGATCAAGCAGTGGGGCTCCTAAGGTCGGGGATGGCTCTGATTACCAACTTGTAACGCCCTCGATGCGGCTATATCTCCCACGTGTCGAAGCACGACTTAGAGGCATAACCGCATTGAAAGCAATGTCGCAAGTGAGGTAATCTTCGCACAATCCATGTAATACATAAGGGAAAAGGTACATAGTTGGCTTACAGTCGCCACTTCACACAATTACATGAATAAAGCATTACATCATCCAGATACAATCAAGGTCCGACTACGGAACCAAAATAAAAGAAGAAAACCCCACATGCAACACAGATCCCCGATCGCCCCAACTGGGCTCCACTACTAATCGTCTGGAAAGGAAACATAGTATCGACCAAGGGCCTCATCATACTCCCACTTCAGCTCAGTTGCGCCATCAGCGCTGGCATCACCGGTACCTGCATCTGTTTTGGTAGAATCTGTGAGCCACAGGGACTCAGCAATCTCACACCCGCGAGATCAAGACTATTTAAGCTTAAGGGAAGGCTGGTGTCAAAAAGGAGGAGCTGCTGCAAGCGACTAGCATATATGGTGGCTACATCGCAAAAGAGAGCGAGAAGAGAAGCAAGGAGCGGTCGTGAAGCTATTAGCGGTCAAGAAGTGATCCTGACTACTTACGTCAAGCATAACTCCAACATCGTGTTCACTTCCCGGACTCCGCCGAGAAGAGACCATCACGGTTACTTACACGGTTGATGTATTTTAATTAAGGTCAACTTCGTGTTTTCTACAACCGGACATTAACAAATTCCCATCTGCCTCATAACCGCGGGCACGGCTTTCGAAAGATTATACCCTGCAGGGGTGTCCCAACTTAGCCCATAACAAGCTCTCACGGTCAACGAAGGAATAAACCTTCACCCAAGACACTCCGATCAGACTCGGTATCCCGGTACATCAAGACATTTCGACAATGGTAAAACTAAACCAGCAAGACCACCCGACTGTGCCGACAAATCCCGATAGGAGCTGCACATATCTCGTTCTCAGGGCACAACGGATGAGCAATCCGTACAACTAAAACCAGACCTCAAGTTTCCTTGAGGGGGCGCTGCAAAGGGCTCTAGTTTGGACCAACACTCAGAGGAGCATTGGCCCGGGGGGGTTAAAATAAAGATGACCCTCGGGCTCGCGAAAACCCAAGGGAAAAGGGTATAGGTGGCAAATGGTAAAACCAAGGTTGGGCCTTGCTGAAAGAGTTTTATTCAAAGCGAACTGTCAAGGGGGTCCCATAAATCACCCGACCGCGTAAGGAACGCAAAATCAAGGAACATAACACCGGTATGACGGAAACTAGGGTGGCAAGAGTGGAACAAAACACCAGGCATAAGGCCGAGCCTTCCACCCTTTACCAAGTATATAGATGCATTAATTAAAACAATATATATTGTGATATCCCAAAATATCCGTGTTCCAATAAGGAACAAACTTCATCTTCAGCTGCAACTAACAACGCTATAAGAGGGGCTGAGCAAAGCGGTAACATAGCCAAACAACGGTTTGCTAGGACATGGGTGGTTAGAGGTTGACATGGCAATATGGGTGACATGGTATAGCAAGTGGTAGGTATCGCAGCATAGGCATAGCAAAAAAGCGAGCATCTAGCAAGCAAAGATAGAAGTGATTTCAAGGTATGGTCATCTTGCTCGTAAGGTTCTCGAGTTGTCGAAGGCTTGATCTTCGTGAGGCGTTCTCAACAGGCTCCTCGTTCACGCACTCGTCTCGGCTCTACCCAAAGCAAGAACACAAGCAACGGAACCACAATCAAACAAGGAACAATGCACAAGCAATATGATGCAATACATGACATGCTATGCGAGATGTGATATGCTATGCATATGTATGCTCGGAAGGAAAATGATGAACTGGCATCAACTTGGCAAACCAAGTATGCCGCTGAAAGATGGGGTGATTTCGTTGAAATCGATATAAAGATCACCGAATCGGATGCACGGTTTGCAAAAGACAAGCAAAACAAGAATGACGAAAGCTGCGTTTAATGCCCGATGCTACTTAGCAAGCAACAAGAAACTATGCTACAGCACCCCAACATAAAAACAAAGCATATGGCAGAGAACTACAGGAGATGCTTAACAAAAGAGGAACACTGAGCTACGGCTCAATCACATCATAACATGTTCAAACAAGCATGGAGAAAGTGCTCAAAATATCAGGTTCACAGACTTAGTGAAGATACTAACATACCAGGAATTAACATCAGGAAGGCATGTTTAGAGCAAGCAAACGATGGAAAGATGGCATGGCAATGTTCAACTCACATGTAGGACTCAAGTTCATAGGGTGCACACATAATTCATGGCAAAAATGACAAAAGAGCTCGAACTGATAAGATTCTGAAACTAACGATCTGAAGCCATCTTCCAACAGCATTTCGGGCATCAAGATGAGCTCAAATGCAAATGATGCAATGGTATGAAATGATGTACTCTTCGAGGCGAACAATTTGACATATTATACGCCCAAAACGGAGCCACGGGTGCGGAGATGTGATGCTATGACAATGCAACAAAATGATTACAGAAAAGGACTTAGACAAAAAACGGGGGTCGGGAAAAAAATCAACCTAGTCGTTTTAGATCGGATCTGGCCGGAGTTGTCCCGGAGCTCGCCGGAGAACTCGGGCCGGAGGGAGGAGAGACGGGCGGCGGCAGAGCGGGACCGGGCGGCGGCGGGCGGTGGCGCTTGGCGCCGGGCGGCGAGGTCCGGCGACGGCAAGGGAGGCGCTGCATGCGACAGGCGCTGGCCGGCGGGTCGGTGCGCGATCTCCAGCCTTGCGGCGCGACCGCGGGCGGCAGAGGAGGTTGCGGCTGGGAGGCGCGCCTGTGCGGCCGGCGCGGCGAAGCGGTGGCAGGTGGATGAAGCTGTGTGGCGGCGCATGGCATGGCGGCGGCGGCAAGGCAGTGTGTGCGGAAGGGCGGCAAGCGGCGGAGTCCCGGCGACGGCGGCGGCGAGGAGCTGGAGGCGCGCGGCGATGCTGGCTGCTGGTTGGGCAGGGGGTTTCGCCGGGCGGGCTGGCGTTTTCGGGGCGCGTTACACGCTTCGCGAGTGGCGGACGGCGGCGGCGACGCGTCCGTCCGATCCGGACGTGTCCGGCGCGCGCGAGGGAAAAATCGCTAGGGTTTGCCCGGTTGGGGAGGGTCTTTAAATAGGCATAGAGGGAGCTAGGGGAGTCCAAATGGGGTGTAGTTTACGCCCACGATCGTGATCGAACGACCGAGGGCATGGAGGGAGTTAGATGGGTTATTGGGCTGTTTTGGAGGGCTGTTGGGCTGCAACTCAAAAGAGGCCTTTGCGAGGGTGCGGTTAACCGTTGAGTACCAAACGAACTCCAAATGACCCGAAACTTGACAGGTGGTCTACGGTGCTATACCAGGCCACTTGGCAAGGCTCGGTCCATTCCGAGAATGTTCAACACCCGCACACGGAAAAGAACAAGAGGGGACGCCGGTGAACATAGGAGTGCCGGATTGCAAAACGGACAACGGGGAATATGCTCGGAAACATGAGACGAACACGTATGCAAATGAGATGCACATGCTGACATGATATGAGATGCATGACATGGACAAAATGCAAAACGAAAACAAAACCCAACCACGGAGGGAATATCATAGCACATCTCCGAAAATGGCAAGAGTTGGAGTTACAAATATGGAAAGATACATCCGGGGTGTTACAACACTCCACCACTACAAGAGGATCTCGTCCCGAGATCTAGGACTGAAAGAACTCCGGATATTCGGAACGGAGGTGATCCTCGCGCTCCCAGGTGGCTTCTCGGTCGGAATGGTGTGACCACTTTACTTTCAGGAATTTGATTGACTTGTTGCGAGTCTTGCGCTCGGTTTCTTCAAGAATAGCAACGGGGTGCTCATGATAAGAGAGATCTTCTTGGAGGTCAATTTCTTCAAAGTTGATAGTGCGCTCAGGAATCTTGAAGCACTTGCGGAGCTGTGACACGTGAAACACATCGTGCACGTTTGCAAAGTTGGATGGAAGCTCAAGTTGATAGGCGAGATCGCCTCTTTTGCCAATGATCTTGAAAGGACCCACGTATCTAGGGGCAAGCTTCCCTTTGATACCGAAGCGACGAGTACCTTTCATTGGAGAGACGCGGAGGTAGACATGGTCTCCGAGTTCAAAAGCCACATCACGGTGCTTGTCATCATAATAGCCCTTTCCGCGCGATTATGCGGCTTTAAGATTCTCACGAATGACTTTGCACATTTCTTGCTTCGTGATCAAGTCGTTGCCAAGAAGTTGGCGTTCACCTGTCTCGGACCAATTGAGAGGAGTCGGCACTTTCGCCATAGAGAATTTCGAATGGGGCCTTGCCGAACTCGCTTGGAAGCTGTTGTTGTAAGAGAACTTCGGCATATGGGAGACACTCTTCCCACTTCATGCCAAAAGAAATGACACAAGCCCCGAGCATATCTTCAAGGATTTGATTGACTCGCTCGACTTGGCCACTTGTTTGAGGATGAAAAGCTGTCTTTGAAACGAATGTTGGTGCCCATGGCCTTCGAAAAGAATCCCGAACTTAGAAGTGAAGATGCTTCCACGGTCCAAGAGATCAATTGTGGAATACCGTGCAAGGAGACAATTTCGAGGTGTATAGCTCTGCCGGTGAGCTGCTGTGATAGATTCTTTGACAGAAGAAAATGAGCCACTTTAGTAAGCTTGTCAATGACAACGAAGATAGCATCATTTCCACGCTTGGACTTAGGAAAACCAGTCACGAAGTCCATCTCGATATGATCAAACTTCCATTCGGAATAGCAAGAGGTTGGAGGAGACCAGCTGGTCTTTGGTGTTCTGCTTTCACCCTTCTGCAGACATCACATTCATTCACGAATTGAGCAATTTCTCGCTTCATTCGAGTCCACCAATACGATCGCTTGAGGTCATGGTACATCTTCGTACTTCCGGGATGAATGGATAGGAGGAATTGTGTGCCTCATTCATGATGACTTTTCTCAGATCGCCTTTAGGAACCACAATACGATCCTCAAAGAAAAGAGTGTCTTTGTCATCCAAGCGATAGCACTTGTATTTGAAATGCCCTTGTCAATACCACGCTTCACCTTCTTCACCATGGTATCCGAAGTTGAGCCTCACGAATTTGATCTTCCAAAGTAGGAGAGACTATGAGGTTGGCAAGAAATCCTTGAGGAACAACTTGAAGATTCAGCTTATGGAAAGCTTCACAAAGATCCGGTTGGAAGGGCTTGAGAATTAAGCTGTTGCAATAAGCCTTTCTGCTCGAGCATCTGCAATCACATTCGCCTTGCCAGAGTATATTCAATACTTGGATTGTACTCTTGAATCATTTCGACCCATCGAGTTTGCTCGAGGTTGAGGTTTGGTTGAGTGAAGATATACTTGAGACTCTTGTGATCGGTGAAAATGTCCACTTTCCTTCCCAACAAGAGATGTCTCCATGTTATCAATGCATGGACAACTGCCGCCAACTCAAGATCGTGAGTGGGGTAGTTCTTTTCGTTGGGCTTCAATTGGCGAGAGGTATAGGCCACAACTTTCTTCTCTTGCATTAACACAGCACCGAGACCTTGCAAGGAAGCATCACAGAAAACTTCGAATGGCTTGGATTCATTAGGAGGAGTCAAGACAGGAGCTGTAACTAGCTTCTCTTTGAGGGTATTGAAAGCGACATCACACTCAGGCGTCCAGACATACTTGACATGCTTCTGGAGGAGGTTGGAAAGAGGCTTTGCAATCTTGGAGAAATTCTCAACGAATCTTCGGCAATAGCTTGCAAGACCGAGAAAACTGCGGAGCTGCTTGACATTCTGAGGAGGTTCCCAATTCAGAACTGAAGACACCTTCTCGGGATTAACAGCGATGCCCTTGGCGGAGATGATATGACCAAGATAAAGAACTTCATCAAGCCAGAACTCACATTTGGAAAACTTCACATAGAATTGATGCTCTCTGAGCTTGTCGAGCACCAATCGCAAATGTTTGGCATGATCCTGCTTGTTCTTGGAGAAGACCAAAATATCATCGAGATACACCAAGACGAAATCATTTGTGTAGGGGTTGAAGATAAAGTTCATCATGCGAGAGAAAGTTGGAGGAGCATTGACAAGGCCGAAAGACATGACAAGATATTCATAAGAACCAAAGCTTGTTCGAATCTGTCTTGGGAATATCTTGTTCACGAATGCGAATCGATGATAACCCATACGAAGGTCAAGCTTGGAGAATACTTTAGCACCTTTGAGTTGCTCGAATAGCTCATTGATGTTGGGAAGTGGATACTTGTTCTTGATTGTCTTCTTGTTCAATGGACGGTAATCAACACAAAGTCGGTCCGTGCCATCCTTCTTACGGACAAAAGAACTCCACATCCCCATGGAGATGAACTCGGTCCGATCAAACCAGACGCTCTTGTTCATCGAGCTGCTTCTTCAATTCTTTCAGCTCCTTGGGTCCAAGCTTGTAAGGACGCTTGCAAACGGGTTCGATGGCTCAAGATCGATAACTAATTCGGTGGCCGATGAGGAGGCATACCCGAAGCTCTTCGGAAAGACATCTTGGTACTCACAAACGATGGAATTTGAGAGATAGCATCCAATTCGCCCTTCTCATTGAGAGAAAACAACCGAATGGTTTCATCATGAGCGGCATAGATGATAACATCCTCAGAAGGGTGTGTCAATTGAATCTGCCTGGCAGCACAATCAAGTTGAGCTTTGTGTTTAGAAAGCCAGTCCATCCCGAGAATTAGATCAATATCCGAGTCACCAAGAACAATTGGAGAAGACAGAAATCTATAGTCGCCCATCTTGATAGAGACATCCCGAACCAATGCTCGAGAAGTCATTTGCCGAGCCGGGGAAACAATAGAGTAAGGACTCGGCAATACTTGAGTAACCAAATCATGCATAGCCACAAAAGGTCTTGAAATGAAAGAATGCGATGCACCAAAGATCAAATAAGACTTTTGCAGGAATATCATTAATCGGAAGATTACCCATTATCACATCGAAGAATCCTCTGCTGAGCTGCATTCATCATATTCACCTTTGCGTGCTTCGGATTATGCTTGACCACTGCATTGCTTGAAGACCTCACAGGAGGAGGAGGAGGAAGGCGCCTTTGGTTATGGCATTTGTTCGCATAGTGACCCTTCTGCTGACACTTGTTGCAGGTCACCTCTGAGAGCGGACGGTGATAAGGAGCACTTGACCTTGGAGCTTGAGGCTGAGACTTGTTCAGTAGCTTGGGTTGGGTGGGTGGGAAGATCCACGACCACCGAGTTCTTCTGGCGATAAGGCCGACGGAACGGAGGAGGAGGAAGGTAGAACTTTGCTGCTTTGCTGCCACTTGAGAGGAAGAAGAAGACTGAACTGCATCCCCGATTCTCTTCTTTGAAGCCTCACACTTGAGCTGAGCACCTTCTAGCTTGAGTGCCATATTATAGAATTGATCAAACCGAGTAGGCTCGTAAAGAACAAGAGATAACTGCAGATGCTCTCTAAGGCCACCTCCGAATCGATAGATCATACTTTTCTCATCAGAACGTCTTGTTTAGCGAATCGAGCAAGTTTCAAATCTGTATGTTGTATTCAGTACACTGGCATGTTTCCTTGCTTGAGATTGCGGAACTCCTCACGCTTGCTCTCAACAACTTTGGTAGGAATGTGGTGAGCTTTAAAGTCCCGGTAAATCAGTCCAAGTAATCACTCGACCACCTCTGGAATCCTTGTATTGTGGAACCAATCAGCTGCTCGATCCTTGAGCTGAAAAGACGCGAACTTGACATAGTCCTCGTGTCGACATTGCTGCACTCAAAATGCTTGTTGGTATCCACGAGCCAATCGTCGGCGTCTGTGGCCTCGGCAGAAAGTGGCCGAAAGACTTTGGCTGGTTGGCAAGGAATTGGTTGAGTGTAGGAAACTGTGGTGATGATAGAACTGCCCTTGACCTTGATTCCCTTGGTTGCCTTGGCCTTGGTTACGCTCTTGCATCAGCTGGATCAACAACTGAGCGTTGGCGTTAGTGGTAGCCATCAAAGTTTGCCATGCCTCCGGAGGCGGAGGTGGAGGTGGAGGGTTCGCCTGACTCCCATCACTGCGTTCCGGATTCTGACGCGTAGGCGGAGCCATCCTGAAGAGGGTGACATCCGTTAGCATCTTGATAGACAGATAGACAAGTTGAATCAACGGATAGAAATTGCAACAAATAGTCTTCACAATAAACATTCGAACAGGGATGAACGAATGAATTCCAAAGTAAACATCATGTCCATTAAGGTGAGAAGCCACTTGATAAGAGATATAGATGAATGAAAATAAAAACAAGGTATGAATGGAACAAATAAGTGGTAAGGATTACCCAATCACAAACCAAATATCTGCGGAAGAAAATGCTAGAGCTACTTGAATCCCACCTATAAACTCCCGAAACTTTCCGGTTATGCAATCGGTGTTGGGGATACAGGGAGCAATATATATCTCACCCAAGCTAACAATCCCTACATCCAATTGTATCCATCCTTCAACACATAACCAAGAAACCTTCGAAATCGTGTACCTCAACCTTCAAAAGCATCCGTTATACGAAGTCATGGCAATACTCCCGTACTCACCACAAGATTGGGTTAGCGGGTTATCTCACCAACAACTGCATCAAAGAGATTTTCGATGTCGGTATTAAACTCAGGTATTCCAGAACTGCAACGATAAAATTATGACGACAACACCTCGGAGCTCAACTCCCGGGACACCGCCACAACCCCTAAATGTCGAGGCAACCAAGACAATGTTGTCATCATAAAACCATCGAACGATTCTAAGATACCAGCGTGATCCTAAAAAAAAATTAGTGAAATTTGAGAAGAGAAGAGTCAAAACTCTCGTCGGGATACCTCACCGGAAGGTCGAAGGACCGGGAGTAAAAAGAATTCCTAACTCTCCGATATATATGATCCTAAATGACCCAAAACATTTTTCTAGACACAACTCGCCACTAAAAGCGATCAAGCGGTGGGGCTCCTAAGGTCGGGATGGCTCGATTACCAACTTGTAGCGCCCTCGATGCGGCTATATCTCCCACGTGTCGAAGCACGACTTAGAGGCATAACCGCATTGAAAGCAATGTCGCAAGTGAGGTAATCTTCGCACAATCCATGTAATACATAAGGAAAAGGTACATAGTTGGCTTACGATCGCCACTTCACACAATTACATGAATAAAGCATTACATCATCCAGATACAATCAAGGTCCGACCACGGAACCAAAATAAAAAGAAGAAAACCCACATGCAACACAGATCCCCATCGCCTAACTGGGCTCCACTACTAATCGTCGGAAAGGAAACATAGTATCTACCAAGGGCCTCATCATACTCCCACTTCAGCTCGGTTCGCCATCAGTACTGCATCACCGTACTGCATCTGTTTTGGTAGAATCTGTGAGCCACAGGGACTCAAAGCAATCTCACACCGCGAGATCAAGACTATTTAAGCTTAAGGGAAGGCTGGTGTCAAAAAGGAGGAGCTGCTGCAAGCGACTAGCATATATGGTGGCTACATCGCAAAAGAGAGCGAGAAGAGAAGCAAGGAGCGGTCGTGAAGCTATTAGCGATCAAGAAGTGATCCTGACTACTTACGTCAAGCATAACTCCAACATCGTGTTCACTTCCCGGACTCCGCCGAGAAGAGACCATCACGGTTACTTACACGGTTGATGTATTTTAATTAAGGTCAACTTCGTGTTTTCTACAACCGACATTAACAAATTCCCATCTGCCTCATAACCGCGGCACGACTTTGAAAGATTATACCTGCAGGGTGTCCCAACTTAGCCCATAACAAGCTCTCACGGTCAACGAAGGAATAAACCTTCACCCAAGACACTCGATCGACTCGGTATCCGGTACATCAAGACATTTCGACAATGGTAAAACTAAACCAGCAAGACCACCCGATGTGCCGACAAATCCCGATAGGAGCTGCACATATCTCGTTCTCGTGGCACAACGGATGAGCAATCCGTACAACTAAAACCAGACCTCAAGTTTCCTTGAGGGGCGCCGCAAAGGGCTCTAGTTTGGACCAACACTCGGAGGAGCATTGGCCGGGGGGTTAAAATAAAGATGACCCTCGGCTCGCGAAACCCAAGGGAAAAGGGTATAGGTGGCAAATGGTAAAACCAAGGTTGGGCCTTCTGGAAGAGTTTTATTCAAAGCGAACTGTCAAGGGGGTCCCATAAATCACCCGACCGCGTAAGGAACGCAAAATCAAGGAACATAACACCGGTATGACGGAAACTAGTGTGGCAAGAGTGGAACAAAACACCAGGCATAAGGCCGAGCCTTCCACCCTTTACCAAGTATATTGATGCATTAATTAAAAACAATAGATATTGTGATATCCCAAAATATCCGTGTTCCAATAAGGAACAAACTTCATCTTCACCTGCAACTAACAACGCTATAAGAGGGGCTGAGCAAAGCGGTAACATAGCCAAACAACGGTTTGCTAGGACATGGGTGGTTAGAGGTTGACATGGCAATATGGGTGACATGGTATAGCAAGTGGTAGGTATCGCAGCATAGGCATAGCAAAAGAGCGAGCATCTAGCAAGCAAAGATAGAAGTGATTTCAAGGTATGGTCATCTTGCTGTAAGGTTCTCGAGTTGTCGAAGGCTTGATCTTCGAGGCGTTCTCAACAGGCTCCTCGCTCACGTACTCGTCTCCGGCTCTACCCAAAGCAAGAACACAAGCAACGGAACCACAATCAAACAAGGAACAATGCACAAGCAATATGATGCAATACATGACATGCTATGCGAGATGTGATATGCTATGCATATGTATGCTCCGGAAGGAAAATGATGAACCGGGCATCAACTTGGCAAACCAAGTATGCCGCTGGAAAGATGGGGTGATTTCGGTTGAAATCGATATAAAGATCACCGGAATCGGATGCACGGTTTGCAAAAGACAAGCAAAACAAGAATGACGCAAAACTGCGTTTAACAGCCCGATGCTACTTAGCAAGCAACAAGAAACTATGCTACAGCACCCCAACATAAAAACAAAGCATATGGCAGAGAACTACAGGAGATGCTTAACAAAAGAGGAACACTGAGCTACGGCTCAATCACATCATAACATGTTCAAACAAGCATGGAGAAAGTGCTCAAAATATCAGGTTCACAGACTTAGTGAAGATACTAACATACCAGGAATTAACATCAGGAAGGCATGTTTAGAGCAAGCAAACGACATGCTACAGGAACTTATAATAGCAAAGCAAGGCATGACATGATTCTACTCAAAGCATATTTCAATAGTCCCTTACTGACCATAAGCCAAAAAGGACTCTAAGAAATGATGGCACCCATGTAAACATTGCAAGTTTTATTACAGATTTCAGACAGTAAATATCAGGACATGGCAGAAACAGATTCAACATGGCATGTTCGTGAGCTCGATGCACTCACTACAGAGCATCTCATGATAAACTAAGCATACACCCATTAAGAAGACATGGCATATAAGCTATACATGGCAAGAACAACATCATAGCATACACGTATCAACTACAACGACCTCGTGAAAATTGAATCTCACGCAAACAGTCTGCCAGGAAACATTTTCAAGCAAAAGTAGAGCACGAAAATGACATGCTAGACTACTCCATAAATGCCAACAAAGGCATGGATGGATAGAGCACATCCATATGTCCAAAACACCCTTACTGATCATGCTCAAAAAGGGCATAGATCTCTCTGTAACAACATGAACATATGGCATAAAATTAACAGCAGGACAAGACTTAGTGAAATCACTAAGTTCCTGAAATCAGCAACATCATCATCCCTACTTTGCATGCTTGTTCAAGTCAACACATAGCTCACAAAAATACATGGCCAACACCCCTGGAAAGATGGCATGGCAATGTTCAACTCACATGTAGGACTCAAGTTCATAGGGTGCACACATAATTCATGGCAAAAATGACAAAAGAGCTCGAACTGATAAGATTCTGAAACTAACGATCTGAAGCCATCTTCCAACAGCATTTCGGGCATCAAGATGAGCTCAAATGCAAATGACGCAATGGAATGAAATGATGTACTCTTCGAGACGAACAATTTGACATATTATACGCCCAAAACGGAGCAACGGGTGCGGAGATGTGATGCTATGAAAATGCAACAAAATGATTACAGAAAAGGACTTAGACGAAAAACGGGGGTCGGGAAAAAAATCAACCTAGTCGTTTTAGATCGGATCTGGCCGGAGTTGTCCCGGAGCTCGCCGGAGAACTCGGGCCGGAGGGAGGAGAGACCGGGGCGGCGGCCGGAGCGGGACCGGGCGGCGGCGGGCGGTGGCGCGGGCGCTGGGCGGCGAGGTCCGGCGACGGCGGCGTGAGGCGCTGGGCGACAGTGGCGCTGGCCGTGCTGGGTTTGTGGATCTCGGCGCATGGCGCGCGATCAGCGTGCGGCAGAGAGGAGGAGGCGCTGTGAGGAGGCGCGCTCAGGCGGCGGCGGCGAAGCGGTGGTGGCGGATGCGTGGCTGTGGCAGTGAGCGGCGGCGGCGGCGTGAAATGGCGGGCGGTGAGTCCGGCGACGGCGGTGAGGCGCTGGAGCGCGGCGGCGCGCGTGCTGGTGGGCGGGCCCGCCTGGCCGGGCGGGCCGGCGGCGCGGGGCGCGGCGAAGCCCACGTGGCAGCTCGCGAGTGGCCGGACGGCGGCGGGCGGACGCGTCCGGTCCGATCCGGACGTGTCCGGCGGCGCGGAGGGGAAAAATCGCTAGGGTTTGCCCGGATTTCGGGGGAGGGGTCTTTAAATAGGCATAGAGGGAGCTAGGGGAGTCCAAATGGGGTGTAGTTTTCGCCCACACGATCGTGATCGAACGACCGAGGGCATGGAGGGGAGTTAGATGGGTTATTGGGCTGTTTTGGAGGGTTGTTGGGCTGCAACTCAAAAGAGGCCTTTGCGAGGGTGCGGTTAACCGTTGGAGTACCAAACGAACTCCAAATGACCCGAAACTTGACAGGTGGTCTACCGGTGCTATACCAGGGCCACTTGGCAAGGCTCGGTCCATTCCGAGAATGTTCAACACCCGCACACGGAAAAGAACAAGAGGGGACGCCGGGGAACATAGGAGTGCCGGATTGCAAAGCGGACAACGGGGAATATGCTCGGAAACATGAGACGAACACGTATGCAAATGAGATGCACATGCTGACATGATATGAGATGCATGACATGGACAAAATGCAAAACGAAAACAAAACCCAACCACGGAGGGAATATCATAGCACATCTCCGAAAATGGCAAGAGTTGGAGTTACAAATATGGAAAGATACATCCGGGGTGTTACACCGGCGCTGGGCACGACGGCTCCGGCCACCTCAGGCCAGGGGGAGGACACCGCTGGCCTCGGGACGGAGTCCCGCACTCATCCAGGGGCGAAACGGCTGCCGGGGAGTGGTGGAGCGGAGGGGAGGCCGCGGTGACGGGGACTACAGAGGCGGCGGGTGGTCGAGGGGCACGAGCCTGGAGGGGTTCCGGCGACGGGGAAAAGGGCAGGGAGGTTCGCCGGAGTGGTGGAGGCCTACTGGTGGTGGTGAAGAGAGGGGAGGAGCTCGGGGCTACTCGGATTCGAGCTGAGCCCGGCGGCGGCCAAGGCGGCGAGGGCGGGCAGGGAGTGCTCCAGGAGCTCGGGCTAGTGGCTAGGCGGGGCTAGAGGAGAGCGGGGAGGCTCGGGAGGGCTCGGCGATGGCTTAAATAGCCGCGGGCGAGGGAGGCCGAGCTGGCACCGCCGGCGACGCGTGTCCGGCACCGCGGACGCGTGTGCTCGTGCATGGACTCGGGGAAAACGACGAAGAGGGCACAGGGGAGAGCTATCACGGGGCAGAGGTGAAGGAAATATGCCCTAGAGGCAATAATAAAGTTATTATTTATTTCCTTATATCATGATAATTGTTTATTATTCATGCTAGAATTGTATTAACCGGAAACATAATACATGTGTGAATACATAGACAAACATAGTGTCACTAGTATGCCTCTACTTGACTAGCTCGCTTATCAAAGATGGTTATGTTTCCTAGCCATGGACAAAAGAGTTGTCATTTGATTAACGGGATCACATCATTAGGAGAATGATGTGATTGACATGACCCATTCCATTAGCCTAGCACTTGATCGTTTAGTATATTGCTATTGCTTTCTTCATGACTTATACATGTTCCTGTAACTATGAGATTATGCAACTCCCATTTACCTGAGGAACACCTTGGGTGCTACCAAACGTCACAACGTAACTAGGTGATTATAAAGGAGTACTACAGGTGTCTCCAAAGGTACATGTTGGGTTGGCGTATTTCGAGATTAGGTTTTGTCACTCCGATTGTCGGAGAGGTATCTCTGGGCCCTCTCGGTAATGCACATCACTATTGTTTGACACGAGAAAAACATCTAAGGACTCCGGGAGAAGGGAAGGGGAGCGTATTTCTCTCTTGCGCCGGGGAAAGGGAAAAGTAAATATGCGGGCGTGCCAGTGTACCATAGTACACAATGAAAATAAGGTACGGGAAACATGTTTTTTATTAATCTCGTTGGAGAAATAAAATTACAAGATCCCATAATAAAAAGGTGAGCTCCATGGCCTACTAGCGCGGCCGGGCTGACTATGGCGATTGTGTGATCTTCTGGTTCCCGGGGCCTCGGAAGACTCCCGGTTAATTACTCCCGCGGGTTGCTCCGCGAGATACCTCCGATTGAGCTGTGTGGTCGTCTTCGTCGTCTTCGGTTCGTGTTCTCCATACATGATGATGGTGGTGTGTGTGTGGGCGGCGGCAGAGCCCGTGTCCTCGTCGGTACACGCGCCGCGTGTAGCGTAGCCTTTGCGGCGGCCACGCTCGCCCTCGCCGTTGTGCCTTGTCGGTCTTGGCGGCGTTGGAGGCGTCGTCTCACGAGTTCGTAGAGGAGCAGTGTTGCGAGCAGGGCGCGGGCATCGTCCTGGTGTGGCACCATGTTCTAAGGAGGCCACGGACCACCACGTGGTCGACATCGGTTTCTTCTTGCTCGGATGACGACAGCGAACTAAATGTCTTGGTCTCCTCTAAGCGCTCGATGTAGACGACGGTGATGATGTTGCAGCACGTAAGACAGCTTGGTCACGAGTCATCTCGCATGAGGGCTCCGATGGCTTTTCCAGTCAACGAAAGGTTGACAAACGTGACACCCTGCCATCAAATGACTACGTGCATGGCACATGCACGTGCAATGGCCACCTCGCGGTGCACAGCGACGCGTTCAGGAGCGCAGCAACTCAAAGATGATTTCACCGGCAAGAGGCAGACTAGAAACTTAGCGACAAGGCTAGACCGTCTCCAGTGATGGCAAGCCGGCGATCAGTCTTCATGCGTGCACTGGTGCTGGGCCTTATACGTGCACCTGTACGTAGTGTACTCCGCCTCAGATGTTCAGCTGCTCTTCGGGTACACCACAGGCGGCCACACCCAACGATGGTACTCGGGAGGATGGCACCATCCAGTCCCGCCGAGGTGTGGGAGAGGCGCTGCGCCGGCATCAAAGTTAGGCCTCGTCATCCTCGACCAGGACACAGGGCAGCATAGTATGGTGTGCTCCGCGGCTTCGTCCTTCAGGGCACGAGCTCGATGTAGGGGGGCAAAGGGTGTGTGATGATGGCGATCTCCATGGCGTCCACCTCCATGGCAGCAGCTTGGCGACGTCGGCGGTGGGCGGCGTCTCGGCGAGCTCTGTGTCAACACCCTCACCGCACCACCATGACGAGGTAGATGTGAGAGGTGATGGTGATTTGTGTGCCGTTGGCCTCGATTGCTGGCTTGGTGAGAACGAGCCCTGGCGACGCGTCGTCTTCGTCGAGGGGTGGTGATTTGGGGCGGCATCCATGGCGTCGCTCCCCGGGGCATCGAACTTGGTGGTGTCAGCGTCCGTAACATGGGCTTGGTGAAGACGAGCTCCGGCAGCGCATGATCTTCCTCGAGCGGTCGTGAGTGGGGTCGGCCACCGTGGCGCCAACCTCCGGGGCACCGACCTCGGTGGCGTCAGCGTCCGTAGCGCGGGCTTGGTGAAGACGAGCTCCGGCGGCGCGTCGTCTTCATTGAGCGGTGATGAGTGGGGGTCAGCCACCGTGGCGCCGACCTCCGGGGCACCGACCTCGATGGCGTCAGTGTCCGTAGCGTGGGCTTGGTGAAGACGAGCTCCGGCGGCGCGTCGTCTTCGTCGAGCGGTGGTGAGTGGGGTCAGCCACCGTGGCGCCGACCTCCGGGGCACTGACCTCGGTGGCGTCAGCGTCTGTAGCGCGGGCTTGGTGAAGATGAGTTCCGGCGATGCGTCGTCCTCATTGAGCGGTGATGAGTGGGGGTGGCCACCGTGGTGTCGACCTCCGTGACACCGACCTCGGTGGCATCAGCGTCCATAGCACGGGCTTGGTGAAGATGAGCTCCGGCGACGCGTCGTCCTCGTCGAGCGGTGATGAGTGGGAGTGGCCACCGTGGCGTCAACCTCCGTGACACCGACCTCGGTGGCGTCAGTGCCCATCGCGCGGGCTTCGTGAAGATGAGCTCCGGCGACGCGTCGTCCTCGTCGAGCGGTGATGAGTCGGGGTGGCCACCGTGGCGTCGACCTCTAGGGCATCGACCTGGAGACCTCGACGATGGGCGGCGTCGTGGCGTGGTCCGTGTCGACATCTTGGTTGAACCGTCGTGACGAGGTGGACAGCAGGTGGTGATGGCGACCTCCTCCTCATTGTTTGTGACTCTGGCTCGTTGAAGACCATCCCCGGCAACGTTGACTTCATCTTCCGGTCCGGCGGCTCCATCTCCGGCGGCGGTCCGATCTTGCGAACGTTGCCTTCGGCAATGCTCCCGACTTGTGTGCGTGCATGCTATATGCCAAGAAAGAACTAAGAAAGAGATTTGTTAGATCAAAGTTTTACCCTACGCGAAGGTGAACTTCGCGTCCATGCTGAAGTTGTCGAGACCTCCCTGTACGCCGGCCTCCTTTCTCTGTGTCTGTGTACGCCGGCGTAGATGCCTGCGTCCTTCGTCCGGCCGGCGATCCGGCGCTGCGTGAGAGAGAGCTCTCTGGCTTTCTGCTTGCGTTCGTCGTCTTGCGACTATACCTGAGTCTTGTGCGTGGATAGATGATGGATATGATGCGGTGGATGGATGGGTGCTGGAGGTGTTGTGCGATGGGTGTGTGCGTGCGTCTGTTCCCCTCGACGCTGCACCAGGGGCGCGTCTCTTCCTGGCCGCGGCCGCTGCCTCCCTCCTGCCTGGGTACTGCGTCGACGCCGCCGCATGGGCGCCTCCCCTGCTGGCCTCTCCTTCCTCGCCCCCGTGTGTGGGTGTGTGTATTTATAGGCAGGAGGTGGGACGACCCGGCGGCTGGGGATGGGCCGAACGTCCCGATTTTCCTGGACCAGATATGGATGCAATCTCGCCTCGGATCTTATCATCTCGCTGATGTTTATCTTCCATTTTCTTGACGCGTACGCTTGCACGCAAAATAAATGAAAACCATCTCGTGCGTACCGAGGTACCCGACTGCCGGTGGGCCGGGTTCGTTCGATCGCCATCTTCACGCTTATCTCCGGTGTTTGCTGGTTGAAACAATCGCAGGTATTCAAGTATGTATACACGCGCTCGCCGGCCGGTACAAGACTGAATGTAAGATATACAAGCCTATACCCGCGCGGCCACACGCCACACACTGCTTATAGTACGAAATGTATATTGTTGTATTTCTTTATTAGTAGGTATAGATATATGTTTTAAAACAAAATTATTTATTTTCAGAGCACACATGCAAGCTTACTAGTGTGTGTCTTAATTAGGAATTAAATTAGGGACAAATTCTACAGTGTTTATAACAATGTAGACATCGTTAAGTAACAAATATCTTTGGATGTGGGAAATAACAAAGGCACCACGCATAGCGTGGGCGGCCGCTCATACTCTTCACCCTGTGCTAGGGTTTCTCCTGCCTCGCGTCAACGCCGTCGCTGGTCTAGTTTAAGCATCATGGAGGCACGGTGGATCACGGTCCTTGCCAGTGGAAGGACTCCGTTTTCTGATATATTTTTGAATTTTGATATGATTTGTGTCCTACTTAGAGATACGAGATGGAGATGGCTCTCTGCAGGTGGAGTAAGGTCCACCCCGCCGGTGGAGTAAGGTCCACCCCGTTCTAGCATCATCGCAGGGCGTATAGGGTTGCTTCCAGTGGATTTCATTGGATTTGGTCGGCATTTGTCTTCGGTGGATAAACGTGGATCCGGTCTTCTTTTGTCTGTGTTTGTGTGTCTACAGGTTGGTAATTTCGATCTACACTTCTTTTTATCAGCGACGGTTGTTGTTATGGTGCGCTGGTCCAATGGGGCCTTAGCACGAGGATTTCCCAACTGTGCACTAAAACAAGGTTTGACCCGCTCCGATGAGGTAGGGGAGATGACAACGGCATGCCTTCAGCTTGCTCCAATACTTGTAGTCGTTGCTAGGTGGTCTACGGATCTGGATGCATTTTTACGTACAGTGTTCCTTGTACTCCCCCGTTTCTTTTTAGTCTGCATATAAGATTTGGTCAAAGTCAAACGTCAACATTGACTAAATTTATAGAAAAAAATAGCAAGATTTACAATATGAAATCAATGTTGTTAGATGCATCATGAAATTAATTTTCATACAATATAGTTTTAGTATTGTAGATATTGATATTTTTTCCAATAAAATTGATCAAACTTTACAAAGTTTGACTTTGACCAAATCTTATATGCAGACTAAAAAAACCGGAGGAGTACTATGTTTTTTTTTGTTTTTTGAGGGACGGAGGAGTACTATGTTAAAACAGTTAATGAATAGATTGGAAGTTTTGCCCGCAAAATAAAAAATATCAACTTGGCTGGGCTCTTGGCGAGAGATGACCAGATAAGCACGCCTCCGTAAGTTTAGCTCACATGGTGTTGCGGGCGTGACTAAAACCGGAGAGACAACTCGCGTACGTGATTGAGATTCACGGAAATTAGAAAAGGAAAACATACGTGGTTGACGCAAGACTCTTTCGAGGTCGTCATGTTCCCCAACCAAACTCTATCGCCTTCCCTTCCTTTGTCCGGCGCACATTATACATCTACTGCATCCGGAGCCATGGCGCCAAGGAAACGCCGCCGAAACAACCAATGCAGGCTGGCCTCTCCAACACCATCGACCCTCCCAGAGGATCTCCTGCTTGAGATCATCGCGCGCTCGGACACCATCACCTTCGTCCGCTGCGCCGCCACGGGCAAGATCCTCCGCCATCGCATCCTCGAACCCTCCTTTATCGGCCGCGTCACCCAAGAAGATGGTATCATACCTCCTTGCATACTTGCATACCTCCATACCGAGGACCAGGAGGAGGTCGTGTCGGGGGACCTGTCTATGTTACACCCGATCACGCCCACTACCATGTCCTTCATCCAGAATTTCATGTCTCCCATCGTATCCCGCTACCTGGACAACCTCCTGGGAGACTACTATCCGGTGACCAAGACATCCCGTGGAGGCCTTGTTCTCCTTGGTGCTGGTCCTGGAAGCAGCAGCTGCTCTATCCTGTGCGTGTACGACCCAATCACTGGTCATCGCACCTTCCTATGTGAACCGCCATGCATCCCGAAGCATATCGGATGCTTACCAAAGTATGTCTTGCTTACTGCCGCCGACGGTATCGGTTGCTCCTTCTTGCTATTTGTAGGCTATCTCGACAGATCAACTGGCTCCAATGGAGACACTACAGGCTCCATCAAAATTCAGATCTTCACGTCATCAACCGGCGCTTGGGGGCCTGTCTCGACCCATGGTGGCTTTTTCTTTCAGCGGTGGTGTGAAATAAGCCAGCACGCCATTGCAGTCATTCTTTATGGCGGCATCATACACTGGTTGGTGCAACATGGCAGCAAGATACTTACCTACGACGTTCGCACAGCAGAGCCAGGCATGATGGTGCAGCTCCCAGCCACTACTAGAAACTTCAAAGCAGAGCAACTCCACTTGGGGTCCTACTCCTTGCCGGACGGACACAAGCTATTAAGGATGCTCGCCACCGATAGTTTCCGACTATCCATGTGGCATCAACTCCCAAGCGGTGATTGGGCTCTAGAGGCCATGATTGACATGAAGGAGAAATTACGGATGCTGGACCTGGACATCCCTCCCGACAGTCATGTGCTTTCAATCATCAATTGGTCCAGTGAGGGCGGCAATGCAGTGTTGCTGAATATAACTTACAAGCATTTTCCTGATAGGGGCCCAATTTCTTGTACTGTGTCCGTCGCCCTTGACTTGGAGACTAAGAAGATGTCCATGGAACATTTGGATTACTACTCAGATCCCTCGTCCCTGCTCTTGGAGATCGACTTTCCATCTCGGCTACGAGCCATGAAAATCTTTCCCCTAGCTAGCTAGGTATGCTACTAAGCTTCACAGTATCAATGATTGAAGGGCGGCTAGACTATATTTATTTATTTGAAAATGTCAGCTTTGCTTGTATTTTTATTTTTGAAAAGGATGATAGCACCATTTTAGTAATTATTCATCAAGACTGTCACACCCTGATTTTCATGGCACAACACTTAAGATGATAAATCATGATAAAATGTGGTTTGACAAAAACTTTTGGATTATTTGACTTTTTATTTTGAGTTGGTTTTCTCTCTGTGTTTTTCAAGTGCTCTTTAAAGTCAACACAACTCCACCTTCTATACTTCATCTCCTTGCCCCGAGCTTCTGCCCAATGATCATTCCATGTGTATAGAGCAACATAGTATTTTCTTATAAAAATAATTTGGCCAAAAAGTATTTTCAAAAATTAGTTTTCCAAAAACCCCTGAATTGAGGTTTGCACTGCAAGTACTTGACTTGGGGTGTGAAAAATCATTCAAAAGGTATATTTGAATCCTATTAGATGTAGGACTCCCATAAACCACAAAAATATAACTTTAAAAGTTATTTTCCTATTTTATTTAAAAGCTTTTTCTTAAGGCCAGAAATGGTCTTTAATAGGGAAAATTTATTTTGTTGTTTCAAAAATGTTTGACAAAAACCTAGGGAAACTCAGTGGACATATATTATCCATATATAAGAGTTTCAACACATGGTCATGTTCAAAATATTGGTCAAATCCCTCAAAAACCCTTCCTGGATATTTCAAGCTTTTGAAATATTTACAAAGGAAATATTCTCCAAAAATTCCAAGAAAATTCTAGCATGTTACATATGACATGTTGGATGATCTTGACAAGTATCATGTCATGTAGAAAGGTATAACCCCATGAAATCCCCTGAAAACCATTTCTGTCCATTTTGAAGTTTGAGCAACTTTACATTGCCAAACATTTCCAAATGCTCTGAAATCTTGTGAACATGCTCAAATGGTCTAATCATTCATTTATACCAAATGGCACAAGTTGGAGAAAATGTTATATTGATCAAAATGCCCCAAAACCCTCTCTTGATACCTGCCGCTACCCCAACCGTCTTGCGCATCGGGCGGACCCCGTGGCAAACTAGCCTCCGTTGACTCTCATCCTGTCGTATCGGGCACGAGACAAGAACGGTCCTGCTACCGGGCGCGAGACGAGCCTATTTTGGGGTTTATGTCTTCTGCTCAGATTGTTCCAGCCATGCACGATGAGTGTTTGGTGTGTATTTTTCGCATAATAGTTGCGGGATCTCATGTTAATGTGCATTGATGAACATCTTACTTAACCAATCTTTCTAATACTTTATGTAAAAAGTTCACAGTTGTTCGGTATTGCGTACACACAGCCCCGAATCCTCCCCCACCGCCTGCACACCGCCCTCCTCTGTCGCACGGAGGGAAACCCTAACTGCGCCGCCGGCCTCCCCTCCTCCCTCCTCCCCCACTTTGCCGCCGGCGGAGGGGACACCGGCGAAGCCCGCGTGTACCCCAGGGAAGGTGGCGACGGGGCGTCCTCGTCGTTTCACCATTCCCCCGTGCAGATCTCGTAGAGGCCAGTGGTCGATGCAGGAGGATAATTTGTACTCCACTACAAAGTTTAGGGGATCAACTAGGTGAGCATAACCGAATTCATCCTCCCTAATAGTGGGATTGGGTTCGGTTAGAAATGCCCTTAGAGAATTGTTCGTAAGCATGTTAGCCCCTAGTAGTAAATGGATTATTGCATGCACCCTAGCTTGGCAGCTTACTTCAGTATCACTGATTAGGCCGTAAACAGTCAATCCATGACAAAGGGCATTTCTAACCGGTCCTCTAAAAATAGAGGAGGATCCAGTGGAGTAAACCCTTAGTAGAGTATATTTACTCCACTATGTTTTGCACGGACCTAGCCAATTCCCTAAATTGAGGGAGTAAACTTGCAACTGGTTTTATAGATTTCATCGAACACTTGGCATGCACACTCCAGCGACGATAGGACGGGCAAGGCGACGATATAGCTCTCGCCGAAGGAGATCGAGTGCTTCCAGGTACACCGAGTATACGCGAGGGTACAGCTCCGACGACGTGCTCTCCTCCACCGTCATATTGTACTAGATGTACCGCATGTTCATGCCCAACACGGACTGCAGCGAGTGTGGGAAGAACCGGACGGTGCTCCAGGTGGACTTGCTACACAACGCACACTTCAAGTTGCCGATATGCACCAGCTTAGCCACCTCCTCCCTCTTGATACGCTCCTGCTTCGTCTCCTCACCAGCATCAATAATTACCACAGACAGTTGGTAGGGAGCTCATCCAGCGCGGCAGGGTCCAGCCATCTCATCCTCGTCGATGCTGCCGGCTTGGCGTCAGTTATGTCGAGGCCCACCCGCACAGCGCCAGATGTAGATCGAGAAGAAATCGAGGAGGAACAAGAAGGAGAACTACATGGCCAGCACCAAGAACGTGTCTTTCCACGACAAGAAGTAGGGCGACACACTGCCGGCCAGCTCTTGCGTGTCCATCGGAGGCAGGGAAGAGGACGACCAGGAGCATGGGGGAGCCGTCGGGCGTGGCAGCAGCCAGCTCGTGCTGGTCCGCCGCACACTGCTCCAGGCCCAGGGCCGTCGTCCACTCACGGCAGCTGGCAAACCAGGACGACCATGAGCAGTGCTACAAGGGTTCTCACGGCGATGCCTGCTGCTGGTACTGCATGGCGAGGCGCCATTGTGCAAAAGGCTTAGATGGAGGGCGGCGGCGCCGGGGGGGGGGGGGGAGGGGTGTGTTGGTAGGGGGGACTGGCTGTGATCAGGGGTTCGAGAAGAAGGGCGCTAGTGATGGGCGGGGGGTGCAGAGGAGCAGATGTGGGCATGGACGAGGGAGCACCAACAATTTACTCCGGCCCCAATCGATGGAGTATATTTAGGGAAATGAGAGGCGCCGGAGTATAATTTGTACTCCCTTACGGGCCGATCGGGATTCTGTTAGATGCGCATTAGAGGAGAAAAACCAACTTTTTACTTCTCTAACGCTCAATAGGGGATCGATAAAAACATGCCCTAATTTTTCGTAATTCGGCCGCAAGTAAGTCATGTTGGGAAGTAGGGCAAGCTCCAGAAATTATTTATTTCTCACCCGGCGGAGTCGCTCGTCTTCAAAGCGTTAAGTACTAACTATACGGTTGCAAAAATTTATGGGAAACGTTTCCCAGCGGCACGCCGGCCGAACGCTTCGGCCGGTCGTGTGCGCCTCGCGCGTGGGACCTCCTTCTTTTTTTGCTGCGAGACGCTATTTTTGCTACAACTGTTATTTTTTTTGCTACTACCGACAGGATTTTTGCTGTAATCTTTGATGATTTTTGCTACATTTTGTTCACTAAAAAAACTGCATCCACGTTTAGTTGCAACCCGAGTTCGTCAGACTTTTTTGCTACAACCGGTGTTAATTTTTGCTACAATCGGTATCATTTTTTGCTACAACCGTTCACTAAAAAAGTCTGCATACATGTTCATCAGAGTTGCAACCCGAGTTCATTGGATTGTTTTGCTACAACCCACATTTTGTTTTGCTACCACGCATCATCAGCGTCGTTTTTTTACTACGACCAAGTTGATATTTTTTTGCTACAACCATATTTTTGCTGCATCCGTGATCGAAATTTGCTACATCGTGACCGAAATTTGCTGCATCGAGGATTTTTACTACATGGACAGATCTGACGGTCAAACCAGATTCAATCTGGCGGATCGGATGGCCCGCGTGCGGCTGGCCGAAAGTTTCGGCCGGCGCGCCGGCGCAGAGCACTGGCCAAAATTTATTGTACGAATGTGCATATGCAGGTCTCAAAACATAAAGTTACAGATATTCCATTGCTCATACTGCATAACAAGGTCCGATCACTAAAATAACTACTACATGAAAAATCAATGCATCAAATTGTGGACTTAAAAAATAACTATTTTCAACACACACAAGAAATAAATACTTATTTTAAATATAGTACATTCGCAATTTAATCTTTGCATTGCACACACCCAAGGGCCATGTGGTGTTTATGCCTAGCTAGCAAGAGTAATAGCTTATAGGTAGTTAGGAAAAGATTTTCATGGCTCTTAGACGGGAAGGCAAGTCGATTTCCATGATCCAGGTACTCCGCCATTCCTTCATAATGCGCATCTCCTTCCTCTCAAGATCGAGCAAAACGAGTCGGATACAAAAACTTTTTTCCGCACCATAACGGGGCAGGTTTATCTGCAGCAACACGGCGCCGCTCTTCTCGCCTGAGCTCATAAACATAATCTGTAGAGGCCGACCAGGAGGGACATAGCGGGCCAACGAACGTAGCTCCGCCTCTTTGTCAATGACGGTATCCAGAGCCCAACCACCACCAGAGAGCTGATGCCACATAGAGATCGTGGAGCCAACGGTGGCAAGCAGCCTTAGTAGCATGTGCCCGTCCGATGACGTGTACGACCTTAGTTGGAGCCGTTCTGCATTGAAATTTGAAATGTCTCGTCCTAGGAACGGAAGTTCCAGCATGCCTGGTTTTGCCAAGCGGACGTCATAGGTGAGGATCTTACCATCCTTGAATAGTAACCAGTGTATGATGCCACCGTTGAGGACAACTGGAGTGTCATAGTGGCCTATATCCTGCCACTGCTCCATGAAAAAGCCATCATGGGTCGCCACGGGTTCCCACGCACCAGTCGAGGACCTGAAGGTTTGCACTTTGATGGTGTGTGCATCGCTGTTGCTGATGCCCATGTCGAGATCGCCGACGAATAGCAAGAAGGAACATCCGATGTTGTCCGCTGCGGTAAGCAATGCACACTTGCGAAAGCTTATGGCAGAATTTGGGATGCCTGGCGCCTCAGACTGGAGAAACGTGCGCTGACCGGTGATGGGGTCGTAAACGCACAATGCAGGGAGTTGAACATGGCTGCCTCGTAGGAGTACAAGGCCACCACGGGACGCCACGAGATAGTACTCCCTAAGTAGGTCACCTAGGTCAGGCGACTTCATAAGAGACATGTGGTCGTTGAAAAACGACTCAACGGTAGGCATGGCAGGGTGGATCAAAGAGAGGAGCGGGAACAGATTATCTTTACGATAATCGGTATTGATGGAGGAGAGGATGCATGGGGGCACGATACCTCCTTGTTGTGTGACGCGGCGGATGAAGGAGGGATCAAGGATGTCGCGGCGGAGGAGCCTGCAGGCAGCAGCAGAGCGGATGAGGGTGACGGGGTCCGAGCGTGCGATGATCTCGAGCACAAGGTCCGCCGGTAGCCGCCTCTCGATGTCGATTGGTGGCGGCAGATTTTTCTGTGGGCGTGGCGCCATCGTGTGTCACCGGCGGGGCTTGTTTCAACGATTGCAACAGATAAAGGCGTAGTTGAGGCAAGTAACCTATCGGACACGATCGGAACTGTGTAAATTAAATACCAGGCGGACACTACTTGTCTACGTACCAATGCCGGGGCACCTATGAAGTGTCTTGGTAAGTCTAGCGGCGATGATTAGCCTGATCTTTGGGTGGATCACCGGCCGGGGCTGGCCCCCTCAGCTCCCTTCCACCTTTGCTGCTCGGCCAATGGTGGGCGGCGACCGGCCTCTCCCCTACCATAATAGTTAGCCTAACTTCTCTTTCTCCCCTACATCTACATGGACGTACAAAACCTGGAGTCTCTGCCACTTCTGTCGCTAGCTGAAACTGGCTTGCTGAATGAACGTAACTAGGTAAGTATTCCTAAATATAAGCATTTTAGGATATTCTAATATGGATTACATATGGAGCAAAATGAGGCTGCTGCAGCTAATAAGAGTACTTGAGGCGCCACACGTCGACCTAAGAAGCAAGTTGCTGTGTCTGCTCGGGCTGCGCGGTGCAGCAACGACTATGTGCGCAGTCACACTCACACGGAGAGGAGAAGGCGGAAGATTAAGGCGATCGAGGAAGAGGAGAGGGTGGCTAGCAGGGTGTGAAGAGAAAATTTGTGTTGTAACTTTTTTTTATAAACACCTTACTCGTGGAGTCGTGGTATCAATCAATGCTTAAAGAAATACTCCAAAGATTTCCGTAAACTGTAGCAATGATGTTGTCATTTTTTCACCAGCACGAACATTACCAATAGTTGTATTCGAAAACGCCTTGACTTGTTCATTCAAAAAGATGGGATGTCTTACTTGGGCCGCGAATGATTCCTTAAAAGTGCAGGCCAACGGATCACGATATTTTCACCATCAATTGCGCGACTCCACGTAGGGCACTCGCATCGGCCAGGTCGCTGCAGCTGGCCAACGTTGGTACACCCAGCCGTGCTGCATGGGCTTAATTACATGGCACAAACCATACGTGCACCCGCTCGCCTTAGGTGCACACACAAGACTATGTTACTACCTGAATAGTAAGTAGTAACATAAGTGTGGTAACATGCAAAGCTTCATTTATTAGGTTATAGACTTATATTTCATTGAGACATGTAATGTTACAGTAACTAGCTAAGTTACTAGTACTACATCTCTCCTCATTGACTCATTGCCACATAAGCAAATTTGCTGAGTTGAACTCGATGTTACTACCGAAATTACTCCCACTATGGCTAGTCTAAGCATGCATCCAGCCCCATGCGTGGCCAATCTAGTGGTTTTTTTTAGGGTAAATGCCACTTTATTTCACACACACACACACACACACACACACACACCCCTTGGATTGAGTCTGTCGGGTTCACCGTCGCATCCGTTTTACACAAAGGTCCCTGTTGTTTTCTAAAATAAACCCACACCCCTTTCTTAAGTGAGAAAAACGTTTCGTTCAGGCTATTTTTCAAAAGTCCCCCTGTAGTTTTCAATATTCTACCCACGGTCCACAAGAACGGGCTCTCAATTCTAAGGAAAAAAAGAACACATGGCTCTCCCTCACCTCTCGAACCCAGCCGAGACGAGCGACCCCGGCGATACTCGATCCGGTGACCCCGGAGCTCTCCTCGCCACCGGCGCCGCAGCACTGGTCGCTGTCGTGGCTGTCTTCCTCCTCCCTGGCCCCGCCTCCCGCCTCCCGTGTACGCGCGGTCCTCCCACTCTCTCCCCCCTCGCATCTGTCGCCCCCTTCGCTGTCGCCATGGCTGCCCTTGCCGGTCGTGTACTCCACGTCAGGAGCAAGTATAATTTGATACAAAAAAGTAGAACTTGTAAAGTTGTAGTATAAGTATTTTTATGCTTGTGACATTTTGTTTTTGGGTGAATTAGAGGATCAAGTAGGCTTGCCCTTGAATCCAACTGTTTTAGTGTTTACTGTCCAGGAAATTTTCTTGAGGTGATGGAAATGTATTGTCCCCTCAAAAAGCGGTGGAAAATGAATTGGATGGAAAGCTAGAGCTGGAGCAGGTTGACCATGGACACTCGCAAAATCCTTTTCTACTTTATATGTTCTATCACTATCAAATTTTGTTCTGGCTTGTGGCTTTCTGAACCTCTTTTGGTTTTGTCTCTTGCAAACACCGTTCCTGTCAAGTCGGTCTGACGGAGTTCGGCAGTGGATGGTTCCCATCACACTATGTTGGTGTTCAAACTCAGTTCAGCAAAAGTTCTTTTTCTATGGCAAACAGGAGGATTTCAGTTTGTCAGGGCTTGTAGAATGTCAAAAGAATGATGATTTCTGAATTAAACCTAATGTCAATTAAACTGGTTTCTATAGAGTGAGTTATGAATTTATGATGAGGAACTTGCATGCCGACTTAGGCATGGAGTTCAGACCAACACACTGAGTGCAGAAGATAGATATGGTAAAAAATATTATGGCTGGTAAACACTAAACACAAGGTGGTCACGTTGCTGCACTTGATTGTTGTGTAGAAGAATGAGACTGAGTATACTGTGCTTGCACATGCCATAAAACACACTATTCTTCCTATTCTAATTAACTTCTGTTGCTCCTAAACTTGATTTTGTTCTAAGTGTTCTTTTTGCCTTTATAGACAAGCCTGCGCATATTTGAGATGATGGATGTTGTTGCACCTGAAGAAATGGTTAGTATGAAGAATTTCCTAATTGAATTCTTTGAGCCATTTGCAGAGTAAGTTATCTGCTTTTACCATTCTGTAGTGGAAGGATAGTTCACCGTGCAGTCTTCTAACCCTTTAGAAACCCGTCCCTTGCAGGAGAGTCGGCTGGGAAGCCAAGAGTGGGCAGGGTAACTTGAATGCACTGTTATGAGGTACACTCTTAGCTGCTCTTGCTGAACTAGGTCATCAGTCTACCATAGATGAGGTTGTTCGTCGATTTAACCACAATTGCATGTGCTATAGGTTCACAAATCTAGATGCCTTTGCTTGCCAAACAAAAACCGAAGAAAAGTTATGTTAGGAAGTTACACTAGCTTTGACGATCTGAACATTCATGGAATTTTTTCCGGCATTGCAACACATTGAGCACTTCAGCTGCAAGTCTGTAAGCAGTTCACTTTCAAAGAGAAAAATGTATACATGCTTCAGTGAGTGGACACCCGTTCTTTTTAAGTAACATTGCAATTGTTATTGGTAGTTGCTAATCTGTATGCACTAGCAATGCGGGCAAGACTTTCTCCAAAGCTCTTAAGAGTCCTCAATCAATTCACATACATATGCAGTTTGATTGATGTGAAATCAATGACTGATTATCTAGGTCAACGCCAAGGGAAGCGGGGGACGAGGATGGGGAGTTGGGGACGTACTAACTAAGGTGAGATAGATTTGCATGATATCCGCTGTTTTGCCCACCATATTCTCCTCCTTATAGAGAAACAAAGTCGGCGTACTGGTCAGAAGAAAAAAGATACGGAGTATTGTTTGTAAGGAAGAGATCTGTGTCTTTTTTGGAAAGAAGAGAAAAATACTAGGGTGCTGATTTCTTTTCATTCAGCCCCACGATTCTGCTATAGTTTGGATCAACTAAAAAAAGGAAGGTGTTGACCGGTTGGTTTCAATTGGAAAGAGCTATCAATATCCTTTTAGTTATCTTTTATTTTTGTAGAACAAATATGTATCCTTTTATTGGAGAAAAAAAGTGTTGCAAAAAAGAAGAAGGGAGGAATTAAGAGGGCGATCAGATCTGATCCTTGATATCTGTGTTAGTAATAGTAATACATATATTCTTGCATACTGATTGATCTTTCCATATGTATGAGTGTAGGATGATTCAATTTTAGTTGTTGGTTGAGGAACAAGTGTCAAGATTGCTGCACCTACTAAAAAAGCAGCTACTGTTTCTGTCCACTCACCGTTGTGTTAGTTTTGCAAAAAAAGTATCTATAATTTCTGATAATTGAACCCGCAGTCCTTTCTAAACTGAGAAAAACGTTTTGTTCAATAATTTAGCTAATAAGGCCCTATAGTTTACCGTATACACCCCATGGTCCTTAAGTGAGGAAAAAAAGTCATTGTTCGTGCAGGCTAATTCATTCATCTATTCGATATTCAATAATCCCACATCACTACTTTACTCCGAATTATCCCAGTTTATTAGTAGGACGGCGCGAGGAGGGAAAACAGGAGGTCGGGAGGAGGAGAGGCGGAGCTCGCCGGAGGGGGCAGTGGCATGGGCGAGTTTAAGGAGGGGAGCGGCAGGGCAAGGATGCACGTCCTACTTCAACCAAGGCGGAGCAAGGTGGAGGGAAAACAGGAGGAAGGAGAGGCGTACCTTGCCGGAGGGGGCAGCGGCAGGGGGGCGTTTGAGGAGGAGGGTAGCGGTAGGGCATGGCTGCGCAGCTTCGACCAGTGCTATACGAGGAGGGAAAACATGAAGAGGAGAGGCGGAGCTTGCCGGCGGGGGCAGCGGCAGGGGCACGGGCGGTGCAAAGGGCGCAATGTCATGGATCCGATCGAGGTAGCTGGGCTGCGAGATGTGCGTGTGAGTGTCGGCGGGCACCGGAATGAGATGGGAGAGTGAATGGGGATGGAAATGAGCTAGGGTTAATATGGTTGCACGCGGCTGAGCCTTGGACATACCAGCCTTGGATGCTTGCGGCTGGGCCTCCCCTCTCTCCCTTCCTTTTTCATTAACAAAAAAATAGAAAGAACTAAAATAGAGAAAAAAAATTACAAAAGGAATTTAGAATGGTATTAATTTTCCTGGACTAAAAAATGATATTTACCCAATAAAAGTAGGAGTGGGCACATGTGTGAAGATTGCATTCATACTCATTTGAATTTAATTAAAATGGGTTCGAATTAGGACATGGTTTAAGAAGTGTCCAGAATGTTGAGAATTTTTGTGGAACTTAGGAAAATGATAAAAGAATTTATGGCAAAAGTTTGAGGTCAAAATTTGAGGTAGAAAGGCATGGGATTTATTTTGCAAGTGTGTTATGGTTAATTTCAAATTAATTCCCCATTTCAAACAGATCAAAGATCTAAGCAATTTATTAATTTGCATTTTAATCTGGATTGTAAATATTTATTAGTATGATGACATGACGATGTGAAAATAAAAAATAAAAAATAAACAATATAATAGCAATTACAGAAAGAAATCCAGAGAATTGGCTCGATCAGTTAAAACTGGGTGGTGTGGGGAGGATACGTGATGTGGGCCTAGGCGAGGTCGCTGGGCAGCAGTGGGAGATTTGAGAATGGGGAACGGGGGAAGGGGGATGAGTTCGTGTTCGTTTGGGCTAAGCCTTATAATTGAAAAAATAAATAGAATAACTCTTGCCAAGCAAACCACAAACTCTATCTAAGAAAATCAACGTAGAAAAATAGTTAAAAAATTCACACATTTTATAAACTGGTAAAAATTCCAAAAAAACATTATATTGGAAAAAAATATGCACTTACAAACATTGACGAAACATCCTTCTCTGGATCCCGCATCTCCATCGTTTTTAATAGATCCCGCATTAGTGTACGGACTGCAACATCCTTCTCTGCTAGCTGGGGACCTATCACTTGTGTCAACCATCGTGACTACACGGAGTGGTCGATCATTGGCTACAACGACTCCACAGTCCTCCGCGGTGGCGTTATCCACTGGCTGACACACGCCGGTGACCAAATCATCACCTACGACGTTCGCACAAGAACTCCAGGACATGTGAAGCTCCCACTCACCAACTGCAGCGCAAGGTATCTCCACTTGGCGACATCGCGTGATGGAAACGTACTGAAACTGTTGGATATAGAAAGGTTCATTATATCTGTGTGGCTACAACTCCCAACAGCTCGAACAGGTGGTGATTGTGATGGTTGGAGACTAGAAACAGTGATCAACATAGAGTAGAAACTACAGTTGTTGTACCCAGACATTCTTGCTAGAGGTTCTCCTGATGTTGAGTTCGAGTGATCCGGCCATAGGAACGGTCACGTGGTGTATCTAGAGGTACAACATAGGCAAGGTTTCATAGTTCTGGATTTGGAGAAAAAGGAGATGCATACTCAAGAGGAGATCTTCTCATTGTTGGAGATCAACCTACCATCTCGCCTACAAACCATGAAAGTTTTCTCCTAACTAACTACCCAAGTAAGTAGGGCAGGAGGAAGGTTGTAATATGTTTGGTCCCAAAACCCTTAGAATAGTAACTCCAGATGAGTTCCATTAAATTTCAAAGAAATATTTGTACAACTAGCAAAGCAAAAAATATTTGCAGATGTGTGTTAGGCCCGGTTCGAAAGTCTTCCACAGGCCAGCTTCCTAAAATCACTCCCAGAAGCCAGCCGAACAGATCTGATCCAAGAAGCAGGCTCCACGGATACGAGGAATACGCAGTGCAATTTTTTCGGATTCCAGGAGCAGCGCCCGCCCAGCTTCGTGAAACAGAGAAGTAGGAGTTGATCAAATTTACATGGGAATGCCCTTCCGAAGTGAGGCTCGCGTACCGTTTCGATCGCTACAACCGGCCCTCGACACATCGAAGCAGGGAGTTGGTCGAAATTACATGCCACTGCCGTTCCGAAGTGAATATCATGTACCGTTTCAATCGCTCGAACCTGCTTCCCCAACCGAACTGGGCCAATATGACCTGGCCCAAACCCTGGCCGAACAGGCCTTAGCCTGATTTCCTGGGCTACCAGTCAATGCGTACGTGAGGAGCGAAGGATGTTCAACCGAACGATTCGCTGCTCCACCAAGAAGCTGGGAAGCCAGCTATTTCGGGAAGCTAGCGGAGATCCAAACGGGGCCTTAGTCTAGTTAGTGAGCTGATCCGAGACTTCCCGTTTTGCTCCCTATTGAAACAGACTTTTCTTGAGATTTCTGCACCAACTATGAATATGACTTGGAATATTCTTGAAACTTTTGCCATTATTCTGAATTCAAATGTTTGAGCAGCCCATAATCTCAGTTCTAATATTATTTTTGTACGTGATAATTTTGGAATAGCTTTTCAATATCTATTTCTTTATGAATATACAATTTACAAGGATGAATATGAACTCGTTTGTTCTGTAAAAACAAAAATAAAATGCAGACATGGACAATAAGCACTATACAGAACCTGTTCAGTGTGTGTTTCAGTGTTTGAGTTGGAGGCCTTGTGTATCCAGCAAGGAACTCTCGCAGATACTCCCTCCGTCCGAAAATACTTGTCATCAAAATGGATAAAAAGAGATGTATCTAGAACTAAAATATGTCTAGTTACATCCCCTTTTATTCATTTTGGTGACAAGTATTTCCGGACGGAGGGAGTAGGTAGGTTGTCCCCGGCACGGGTAGGAAACCGCGTTGATATTGACACGCACCAAACTGAATTTGTGCCGAGAATGGGACCGTTAGCAAAGAGAATTTGGCACGGCACGTGCAAAGAAGGAAAGATGGAAAGGCTAGTTCGAGTTTGAGATTGACGCACATCAAAAAAAGGAAATGAAACGAAATCAGTTCACTTTTCTTTTGACATCGGAAATCAATTCAGCTTGGTGCATGTACGCGCATGCATCGATCGTCCGTATATTGATTGAGCCAAGTACTTAACAGTGCGCGCGCTTTTTATCTGTTGCCAGCGGCCAGGTGCTATTCTCAAGCACGCGATGCAAACGCTTGTCGTTTTGTGGTGTCATATGCATGTACGTCAGGCTGTTAACAGATTTAATCTTTGCACAGTCAAACTTAAAAAAGTCATAACTTTTAAGCCGCACATCGGAATTTAGATATGTTTTCACTTTTGGAATCCTCGCGATGAGGTCTTTGAAAATAGATCATGCATGGTTATATTTTGATGAAATTTTTTTGATGCCAACTTTGGTGCTATATGATGCAACTCTCTTAGTACATGGTGCAACTTTATTACTGCAGGGCACAACTTTTTACAAAACTACATGTTAGAGCTGCACGATCTATCTTCCTATGAGGTTGCAACCTGGCAACAATTACAACCAACTTTTCATGATGTGGAACTAGTCTACTACCCGGCTAGCTACCTAGTAGTGATGTGCATCTTCCGTTGTACTCGTGGATGGTTGATTTCCATCGATGGCACATCCTGCCCTACCTACCCTGCCAGAGATATGTGTAACTGAGTTTGTTGTTTCAGTCAAGTGTCTAGTAGTCGATGTGTAACTCCTTCCCCTTCCTACTTATGGATGTGTAGTTTTAGTTGACGGGCAACAGACAAAGTTGCACATAGTTTGCTAGGTAGTAGGCGGAGGCAACAAAATGTGCACATCTCACTTGCAAGGATTTTTTGGATGGTGAAAAATAACACATCCATGCTGAGTGGTAGAAAAGAATTGCAAATAGGTGGAGTGCTAAAGTGGCATATCTCACTAGCAGGGGTGATTTGAAAGGGGCGCTAGCAGTGAAAACTACACTTTCATGAGGTACGGGGCAAAGTTGCACATCACTATAAGTTGTTGTCCATGGCGACATCTGATGTTGTACATCCACTGGTAGACAGCTGGGCGAGACAATGAATAGTGAAAACTGCACACCCACGAGTAGAGGGAAAGTTGTACATGGACTACAAGGCAGTTTGCTGAGGCAGCAGACGAAGTCGCACATCTCACTTGTAGAAGGGAAGTTTGGGATGGAGGAGTAAAAATTGCGTGTCCACCGGTAGGGGGAAAAGTTGCACATCGACTATTACGTAGTTGCACATCTACTGCTAGGCAGTTGCACCTATCATGGACTAAATTTCACACAAAAGAGTTCGTCTAAACATACCCATGCGGGATCTAGTATCGAAGAGCATGTCATAAGCTTTCCTATAGTGAAAGCCGATATTTATTTCAATGTTTGTTTCAGAAGTTATGACTTTTTCTAGAAAAAGGAAACCTGCATTAAATATGTTCACACTAGATTGTGAAAACTGCATGTCCCTCACATGGATAAAGTTGCACATCGACTTCTAACAGTTGCACCAAACGGGAAGTAAATTGCACACAAAAAAATTGATCAAAACATAACCATGCGGGATCTAGTTTCGAATAGCACATCGCGAGGATTCCTAGGGTGAAAGCGGATCTTAATTTTGATGTTCCGTTCAAAAGATATGTCTTTTCGAAAGAAGTTGAACTTCAAAATAAATGCTTTCACACTTATCGGATGAGTGCGTTGTTCCATGTTGCTTTTTTAAGCCACTAAAATAGATTTTTTTTCCTATTTTATTTGATGGGGACAAAAACTTACTAAAAGGGAAGGATGCCACGGAGCGCTAGCGGGCAGCCTGTTGATGGTATAATTTAGCTACTCGGTATATGATGAGCCAAATTAAATCAATGATTTATCAAGCTAATCATTTAATGCATTGTTGAAGTATGCCATATGAAATTTCATGGAAGATGAAGATACAAGTCCTAAGAAGAATTGTATGCTATACTGAACCATGGGCATGCGGCATGCATATGCTATATATCTACTTATATGAAGAAGTATGCTTAGTACTGATGGGCATTATCCAGTTTGATTTGCGACATTGTTAGTATTTAAAATGTTTTCTGTGGGCTCAAGGTATTTATACGTATGCTTAGCAACTATATTTAGTGTGATGGTGACGTGGCCAGAATACTTTATCCATATATGCAAGAGTACTTGTATGTGGATATGGCCTAGATTTTCTAGGTACTAAGATTGGCAAGTAGATTTTCGTAGACATATGTTACATGGTAACCGAATCAAGAAAGGAAAGTCCTTATCGGTTTAAGCTTCAGAGTTGTAATCTTATATGCCCAGTCCAGGGTGCCATATATATACAGTCATGGCCGATTGAAAGGACATCAATCGATCTATCAATACAAAATCTATTTTCATGTACGTCTTTTTCATCGTTACTTCCTACCGAGCCCTAGCAGCACTAGGGTTTGGTGATCTTTGTTGTTTTCCATTGAAAAGAGGCCGGTTCTTCTCCATGAAAGCGAGGAAATATTTGTTGCTTTGCTCGTAAAGCAATTGTTCATTATCACAAAAGCACGACAAATATCTTGGTGTTGCATGGCCATTTCGCGTGCCAACACAAGTGGCGACTCCGCTGGGGAAGAGAAGAAGAAGAGGTATACGATGAGTACCGAGTCAAAGAACGGGAGTGACATCAACCCGAAGAACGTCATCGCCATCCCACTCGACAATCTGTCAGAAGATCATCGGCGCGAGCTTGTGGAGGAGCTTGAGAAAGAAATGGTTGAGAGGTTGAAGCTGAAGTTGGCTGGATACGCGAAAACGAGGAACGTCATCGTCAAAAAGGTAGTTCCGAGCCCTTCCGATGCGTTCAACACTTAGGTAAAAAACTCAACCGAAGAAATTGCTCATCTAATTGATGTGTCAGTAGCTAGTAAATATGGTTCTGATATGGAAAATACGGCACATACAATTACTCAAGTAGTAGCTAATAGACTTGAAGAATTTAATGTGTAGCTTAATAAAGATCTTGAAAAATGTATGCCTCGTTATGTACATTCATTAGTGCTTCAAGACAATGATGAATATTCTGGAAAAAGGCCCTTGCCGCTGCAAAACGATGAATTCATTAATTTGCCTAATCATATACATACTGAAGGAAATATACCCTAGAGGCAATAATAAAGTTATTATTTATTTCCTTATATCATGATAAATGTTTATTATTCAGGCTAGAATTGTATTAACCGGAAACATAATACATGTGTGAATACATAGACAAACATAGTGTCACTAGTATGCCTCTACTTGACTAGCTCGTTTATCAAAGATGGTTATGTTTCCTAACCATAGACATGAGTTGTCATTTGATTAACGAGATCACATCATTAGGAGAATGATGTGATTGACATGACCCATTCCGTTAGCCTAGCACTTGATCGTTTAGTATGTTGCTATTGCTTTCTTCATGACTTATACAAGTTCACGTAACTATGAGATTATGCAACTCCGCTTATCGGAGGAACACTTTGTGTGCTACCAAACGTCACAACGAATCGGGTGATTATAAAGGTGCTCTCAGGTGTCTCCAAAGGTACATGTTGAGTTGGCGTAATTCGAGATTAGGTTTTGTCACTCCGATTGTCGGAGAGGTATCTCTGGGCCCTCTCGGTAATGCACATCACTATAAGCCTTGCAAGCAATGTGACCAATGAGTTGGTTACGGGATGATACATTACGTAACGAGTAAAGAGACTTGCCGGTAACGAGATTGAACTAGGTATTCGATACCGACGATCGAATCTCGGGCAACTAACATACCGATGACAAAGGGAACAAAGTATGTTGTTATGCGGTTTGACCAATAAAGATCTTCGTAGAATGTAGGAGCCAATATGGGCATCCAGGTCCCGCTATTGGTTATTGACCGGAAACGTGTCTCGGTCATGTCTACATAGTTCTCGAACCCGTAGGGTCCGCACGCTTAACGTTTCGTTGACGATATAGTATTATATGAGTTATGCATGTTGGTAACCGAATGTTGTTCGGAGTCCCGGATGAGATCATGGACATGACGAGGAACTCCGGAATGGTCCGGAGATAAAGTTTGATATATGGGATAATAGTGTTTGATCTCCGGAAGGGTTCCGGAATTCACCGGAAGAGGTTCCGGATGTTTCCCGAAATGTTTGGGTACGAGAACACGTTATTTGGGCCAAAGGGGAAAGCCCACAAGGTTTTTGGAAAGCGCAAAAGGAAGTTTTGTGGAGTCCAGGGGCCAGACGCCAGGGTCCCTGGCGTCTGGGTCCAGACGCCGGAACCTCAAGGTCTCGCCTTGGAGTCCGAGAAGGACTCTTGCCTTTCGGGTGAAACTGACTTTGTGGAGGCTTTTACTCCAAGTTTCGACCCCAGGGCTCAACATATGAATAGAGGGGTAGGGCTAGCACCAAAGACACATCAAGAAACACCAAGCCATGTGCCGGCAACCCCGTCCCCTCTAGTTTATCCTCCGTCATAGTTTCCGCAGCGCTTAGGCGAAGCCCTGCGGTGATTGTTCTTCACCAACACCGTCACCACGCCGTAGTGCTGCCGGAACTCATCTACTACTTCGCCCGTCTTGCTGGATCGAGAAGGCGAGGACATCATCGAGCTGAACGTGTGCAGAACTCGGAGGTGCCTTGCGTTCGATACTTGGATCGGTCGGATCGTGAAGACGTACGACTACATTAACCGCGTTGATAAACGCTTCCGCTTAGCGATCTTCAAGGGTATGAAGAAACACTCCCCCTCTTGTTGCTATGCCATCACCATGATCTTGCGTGTGCGTAGGAATTTTTTTGAAATTACTACGTTCCCCAACAGTGGCATCAGAGCCAGGTTTTATGCGTTGATGTTATATGCACGAGTAGAACACAAGTGAGTTGTGGACGATATAAGTCATACTGCCTACCAGCATGTCATACTTTGGTTCAGCGGTATTGTGAGATGAAGCGGCCGGACGGACATTACGCGTACGCTTACGCGAGACTGGTTTCACCGTTACGAGCACTCGTGCTTAAAGGTGGCTGGCGGGTGTCTGTCTCTCTCACTTTAGTTGAACCGAGTGTGGCTACGCCCGGTCCTTGTGAAGGTTAAAACGGAGTCTATTTGACAAACTATCGTTGTGGTTTTGATGCGTAGGTAAGAACGGTTCTTGCTAAGCCCGTAGCAGCCACGTAAAATTTGCAACAACAAAGTAGAGGACGTCTAACTTGTTTTTGCAGGGCATGTTGTGATGTGATATGGTCAAGACGTGATGCTATATTTTATTGTATGAGATGATCATGTTTTGTAACCGAAGTTATCGGCAACTGGCAGGAGCCATATGGTTTTCGCTTTATTGTATGAATGCAAACGCCCTGTAGTTGCTTTACTTTATTACTAAGCGGTAGCGATAGTCGTAGAAGCAATAGATGGCGTAAACGACAATGATGCTACGATGGAGATCAAGGTGTCGCGCCGGTGACGATGGTGATCACGATGGTGCTTCGGAGATGGAGATCACAAGCACAAAATGATGATGGCCATATCATATCACTTATATTGATTGCATGTGATGTTTATCCTTTATGCATCTTATCTTGCTTTGATTGACGGTAGCATTTTAAGATGATCTCTCACTAAATTATCAAGAAGTGTTCTCCCTGAGTATGCACCGTTGCCAAAGTTCGTCGTGCCCTGCACACCACGTGATGATCGGTGTGATAAGCTCTACGTCCATCTACAACGGTGCAAGCCAGTTTTGCACACGCGAATACTCAGTTAAACTTGACGAGCCTAGCATATGCAGATATGGCCTCGGAACACGGAGACCGAAAGGTCGAGCGTGAATCATATAGTAGATATGATCAACATATCGATGTTCACCATTGAAAACTACTCCATCTCACATGATGATCGGTTATGGTGTAGTTGATATGGATCACGTAATCACTTAGATGACTAGAGGGATGTCTGTCTAAGTGGGAGTTCTTAAGTAATATGATTAATTGAACTTAAAATTATCATGAACTTAGTCCTGGTAGTATTTTGCAAATTATGTTGTAAGATCAATATCTTGCGTTGTTGCTTTCATATGTTTATTTTGATATGTTCCTAGAGAAAATTGTGTTGAAAAATGTTAGTAGCAATGATGCGGATTTGATCCGTGATCTGAGGTTTATCCTCATTGCTGCACAAAAGAATTATGTCCTTAATGCACCGCTAGGTGACAGAACTATTGCAGGAGTAGATGCAGACGTTATGAACGTTTGGCTAGCTCAATATGATGACTACTTGATAGTTTTGTGCACCATGCTTTATGGCTTAAAATCGGGACTTCAAAGATGTTTTGAACATCATGGACCATATGAGATGTTCCAGGAATTGAAGTTAATATTTCAAGCAAATACCCGAGTTGAGAGATATGAAGTCTCCAACAAGTTCTATAGCTAAAAGATGGAGAAGAATCGCTCAACTAGTGAGCATGTGCTCAGATTGTCTGGATACTTCAATCGCTTGAGTCAAGTGGGAGTTAATCTTCCAGATAAGATAGTGATTGACAGAATTCTCTAGTCACCATCACTAAGTTACTAGAACTTCGTGATGAACTATAGTATGCAAGGGATGACGTAAACGATCCCCGAGCTCTTCGTGATGTTGAAATCGACGAAGGTAGAAATCAAGAAAGAGCATCAAGTGTTGATGATTGATAAAGATCACTAGTTTCAAGAAAAGGGCAAAGGGAAAGAAAGGGAAACTTCAAGTAGAATGGCAAACAAGTTGTCACTCCCGTGAAGAAGATGGACCAAAGCCTGAAACTGAGTGCTTACACTGCAAAGGAAATGGTCACTGGAAGCGGAAATGCCCTGAAAATTTGGTGGATAAGAAGGATGGCAAAGTGAACAAGGGTATATTTGATATACAGGTTATTGATGTGTGCCTTAGTAGTGTTTATAGTTGTAACGCCCCGGATACAACTTTCCATATCTGTAACTCCGACTCTTGCCTTTTCCGGAGATGCTATATGTTATTTCCTCCGTGGTTGGGTTTTTGTCTGTTGTTTTGCATTTTGTTCTTGTTATGCATCTCGTCTCATGTCATCATATGCATTTCATATCATGTCATCATGTGCATTTCATTTTGCATACGTGTTCGTCTCATGCATCCGAGCCTTTTCCCCGTTGTCCGTTTTGCAATCCGGCGCTCCTATGTCCCCCGGCGTCCCTCTTTTTGTCTCTCGTTGTGAGCGGGTATTAAACTTTCTCGGAATGGCCCGAGGTTTGCCAAGCGGCCTTGGTATAACACCGGTAGACCGCCTGTCAAGTTTCGTGCCATTTGGAGGTCGTTTGATACTTCAACGGTTAACCGGGTAACCGTAAAGCCTCTTTTGTTACAGCCCAACACCCCTTCCAAAGTGGCCCAAAACCCACCAAACTCCTCTCCATGCTCTCGGTCGTTCGATCACGATCGTGTGGGCGAAAACCACACCTCATTTGGACACTCCTAGCTCCCTCTACCTCTATATATAGACCCTCCCCCGTTTTCCCACAGATCAAACCCTAAAATTCGTCCCCGCGCTCGCCGGACACGTCCGACCCGCCCGGACGTGTCCACCCCCGCCGCCACGTCGCTCCGACGAATCGCGTCGCGACACGTCATCGTCGCCGCCGCCCGCAGCCAATCCCCGTCCGCCACCTGTCCTCGCACGCGCGCCTTGGGCATCCCATCCATCGCGCCGCCGCCCGAAGCGCCGCCAGCGCCGAAGCTCTCCCGCCGCCCGGCCTTCGCCGGCGAACCCGCCGAAGCGCCCCGCCGCCTCCGTCGCCTCGCCGCCACGCCTACCTCCGCCGCCTCTCTGCTCTCGGCCGAGCCAAAGCCTCCTCGCGCTTAATCGCTCCCGCCCGTGCCGCCCGTGCCTGGCGCCGCCCCGCGCCGCGCCGCCGCCCAGCGCGCCCGCCGGCGGCCTCGCCACTCAGTCGCCGCCGACCCCTCCGACGCAGATCCGGTGCCCCAGTTCGGATCTACCCATTTCGCCGGAACCGCTTCGCGCCGCCCGTCCCAGCCTGCTGCGCCGCCCGGCGCCAATCGCAGCCGCCGCCGTTGACCTGCCTCCCGATCCAGCGGGATCGGGAGGAGGACAACCGCCCGCCAGGTGCCGCGTGGGCCTCGGCCCACCAAGGCCCACTGCTGCCTCGGCGCCCGGCCTGCCCGGCCTCCTCCACCGAACCGGGCCAGGCCCGCTGGGTGAGCAGACCCCTCCCTCTCTCCTGTGCACTTTGGGCCAGATAGATTCGGCCCATGTCATGTTTTTTTCCCTATTGCGATTTTTCCATTTATCCGGTGAATTACTGTTTTGCAGAAAACCCCCTAATGTTCATGCATATAATAACTTCACAACCGTGCATCGGATTAAAATAATTTATATATGTAAAATGCTTAGAATTTCATCTAGTTTCATAATATGCCACTTTCATCCATGTTAAATATGTTTAAAATGCTGTTTGTGTTAATTTGCTCATATGCCATGTTAAAATGATTTATTTCATAACTAAATAACCGTAACTCCGATTTTAATAAACTTTATATGTAAATGGGGTAGAATTTTGCCTAGTTTAACATGGTGCACTCATCTTGCATGCTTAACAACTCTAAAATTGTGTTTAGGGCAGAACAGTACCAAACCTTAAAATATGCACATGGGGATTTTCCGGACTTGTTGTTTGTTGTTCCGGCCTCATTTAAACTTGCCTAGTTAGGTAGTTTTGTCATGCTTCACCCCTTGCCATGTTAATCAACATTTAATATTGTTGGGTAGCTTAAACGAGAGCGAACTAAATAATTGATGTGGTGTTCCGTCAATATGCAACTCGTTGCATATTGAGCCCCACTTAATTTGTAGTGTTGTTTGTTGCACTTTGCCATGCCATGCCATGCCTCTTTAAACCGGACATGCATCATACTTGGTTGTGCATCATGCCATGAATATGCGATGGTTGTTTACTATGTTGTTTGCTTCTTTCCGGGTTGCCTCTCTCGTTAGCTTCGGTTTCGTTCCGGAGTTGCGAGGATCCGTTCGACTTCGTCCGTTTGTCTTCTTCATGGACTCGTTCTTCTTCCTTGCGGGATTTCAGGCAAGATGACCGCTACCTTGGATCTCACTACTATCATTGCTATGCTAGTTGCCTCGTTCTTTTGCTATGCTGCGCTACCTATTACCTGTTTGTCCAGCCATCCCATGTTGCCATGAACCTCTAACCTTTGACACCATTCCTAGCAAACCGTTGTTTGGCTATGTTACCGCTTTGCTCAGCCCCTCTTATAGCGTTGCTAGTTGCAGGTGAAGTTGAAGATTTCTCCATGGTGGACAGGGTTTTGTTGGGATATCACAATATCTCTTATATTATTAATGCATCTATATACTTGGTAAAGGGTGGAAGGCTCGGCCTTATGCCTGGTGTTTTGTTCCACTCTTGCCGCCCTAGTTTCCGTCATACCGGTGTTATGTTCCCGGATTTTGCGTCCCTTACGCGGTCGGGTGATTTATGGGACCCCCCTGACAGTTCGCTTTGAATAAAACTTGTCCAACAAGGCCCAACATTGCCTTTTACCATTTGCCTCACCACCACCTACTTTTCCCTTGGGAGTAATTAACCCAAGGGTCATCTTTATTACAGCCCCGGGCCGATTGCTTGTCTAAGCGTTGGTGCAAACTAGAGCCACTTGCAGCGCCCACCGGGAAACTTGAGGGCTGGTTTTAGTTGTACGCATCGCTCATCCGGTCGTGGCTCGAGACGAGATGCGCTGCTACTATCGGGATGTCGGCACGCCGGAGGCTTTGCTGGTCTTGTTTTACCATTGTCGAAATGTCTTGATGTACCGGGATACCGAGTCGATCGGAGTGTCTCGGTGAAGGTCTATTCCTTCGATGATCGCGAGAGCTTGTCATGGGCTAAGTTGGGACACCCCGCAGGTATAAACTTTCGAGAGCCGTGCCCGCGGTTATGTGGCAGATGGGAATTTGTTAATGTCCGGTTGTAGACAACTTGACACTTGATCCGAATTAAAACGCATCAACCGAGTGTGTAGCCGTGATGGTCTCTTCTCGGCGGAGTCCGGGAAGTGAACACGGTTTCTGTGTTATGTTTGACGTAAGTAGGTGTTCAGGATCACCTCTTGATCATTGCTAGCTTCACGACCGTTCCGCTTGTTTCTCTTCTCGCTCTTATTTGGGTATGTTAGCCACCATATCATGCTTAGCCGCTGCTGCAACCTCACCACTTTACCCCTTCCTTTCCCATTAAGCTTTGCTAGTCTTGATACCCATGGTAATGGGATTCTTTGAGTCCTCGTGGCTCACCGGATACTTCCAAAACCAGTTTGCGGTGCCTATGTTATCACAAGCAGGTGACGCAACCCAGCTCAAGGAGGAGCTCGATGAAGATCTTGCCCTTTGTGTTGTTTCGTTCTAGTTGATCAGTAGTGGAGCCCAGTCGGGGTCGATCGGGGACCGTTTGTCGCATTTGGGGTTTCTTCTTCTTTTATTTTGGTTCCGTAGTCGGACCTTGATTGTATCTGGATGATGTAATGCTTTATTCATGTAATTGTGTGAAGTGGCGATTGTAAGCCAACTATGTATCTCTTTCCCTTATGTATTACTTGGGTTGTGTGAAGATTACCTCACTTGCGACATTGCTTTCAATGCGGTTATGCCTCTAAGTCGTGCTTCGACACGTGGGAGATATAGCCGCATCGAGGGCGTGACAAGTTGGTAATCAGAGCCATCCCCGACCTTAGGAGCCCCCACTGCTTGATCGTTTTTAGTGGCCGAGTTGTGTCTAGAAAAATGTTTTGAGTCATTTAGGATTATATATATCGGAGAGTTTAGGAATTCTTTTTACTCCCCAGTCCCTTCGACCTTCTGGTGAGGTATCCTGACGTAGACTTTTGACTATTCTCTTCTCAAATTTCACTAAAAAATTTTTAGGATCACGCGGGTATCTTGGAATCGTTCTGATGGTTTTATGATGACAACATTGTCTTGGTGCCTCCTGTCATTTAGGGGTTGTGGCAGTGTCCCGGGGAGTTGAGCTCCGAGGTGTTGTCGTCATAATTTTATCGTTGCAGTTCTGGAATACCTGAGTTTAGTACGCCGACGTCGAAAATCTCTTTTATGCAGTTGTTGGTGAGATAACCCCGCTAACCCAGTACTGAGGTGAGTACGGGAGTATTGCCATGACTTGTATAACGGATGCTTTTCGAAGGTTGAGGTAGACGATTTCCGAAGGTTTCTTGGTTATGTGTTGACGGATGGATACAACTGGATGTAGGGATTGTTAGTTTGTGTGAGATATATTGCTCCTGTATCCCCAACACCGATTGCATAACCGAAAGTTTCGGGAGTTTCATAGGTGGGAATTCAAGTAGCTCTTAGGATATCTTTCCGACGGATGTATGATATGAAATTGGGGTTCGACGTCTAGTGGTCCGCCTATTCACGGTTGGTTTCTGATGGTCTCGTTGTGTCTTAAAGAGTCCTTGGCTATGCCGACTCGGGGACGCTTCGTATGTCATGTGCACTGCCTTGTACATGATGGTGCTGTACGATTGAGCCCGTGTAGGCCCCACCACGAAAACTTCGGACGAAATCTCTATCATATGTTTGTTCCGGCTATTCTGCAAGCCAAATCCTTTGTTTTGTTTTAATTGTGGTATTCGAGTTGCTTCGAAGTCAAATGTTGAACCCATACCTTTCCTAAACGGTGTTCTCATACTCCGATGTGAATACCAATCCTTCTCGACAATCGAGATTGTCATGTCAATCCTTTTTAACCGGCGTGTTTCTCTTCAAGTGGATCCGATCATTCTCCCCATCAGCAAGACCAATTATCTTTTCTTCTCAACGGTGTTTGTTTCATCCGTTCCCAAGTTGTCTTTGTTTTTCCCCACCCTCCCACCCTTTTTTCTTCAAGGACATAGATTTCTTAATCAAGTATCCTTTTATTCATGTGAAGTTTCTCCATTCTTTTCCGTCAATGTTCTTATCCGGTGATCCCTCGTGAAGATGCTCACGAGCTTCAAGTTCATCATCCTTCGTTCTTTTTCTTCTCCGGTGGATTCAAGTCAAGTTTTGTTGATCATATCTTTTTCCTCATTTCAATGTCTTCTCATACCGGTGCACCTCATTATCATTCGACTACTCGCTATTTGTTATTCCGGAGTGCTCAAGATATCTCGAAGATTCGTGTTTCCACTCTGCATTCGTTCAAGCTCTTTCGAGATTGGTATCTCATTCAAGCCATTTAATTCAACCGGTGCAATATCTCTTTAAATCTTTTCAACGGTGTTTTCTTGTGAGTGGGCCCTAACCCACAGGTCTTTTCCCAGGATCTTACCTGACTCTTCTAGTTTCCTAGAGCTATCCTAAATTCTTCTTCAAGTTTGACGTAAGAATGAGTTATCAGCAGTCAAATGCTTTTCTCCAAGATCTTTCAAATTCTTTCATAGTTGGCTCAACCTCTTCGCTTTTGATTCTTCCGGTGTGCCTCAATAATTTTTGGTGGTGTTTCTCGTTGTCATTCTCATCTTTTGAAGACCGAAGAAGAGTTTCTCTTTAATCTTGCTCTATTCTCTTCAAGATTCATGGTGCCAGCTTGTTGCCATTCTCTCATAATTGTTTTCGATTGTGAGAATCTTTTCACCCATCAGGAGATATTAAGAGTCTTCTCAGCTTGTCATCCGGAGTTCATCAATTCAGGTTTATTCATTCTCAGCTGTCAATTATCATTCTCCAAACCTTACCGGTGGTTCGTTCAAATATCCTCTAATCAGTTCATGTTATCTTCGTTCTCATGTATCTAATTTCCCTCAAGTATCTTCATTCGTTTTCAAATTCTTCCCGGTGAATTGAGCCTTTGCTACTTCAATCATTTTCAATTCTTACGATGGTTCGTTCAAGATTTCACCTCTTTCGTTATCATTTAATTCATTCGTTCTTTCCAATCCTACCGGTGGTTCGTTGACGACCTTCCCAAGCTTGCGCCATATCTCTTTTTATCCTTGCTACGGGAATAAGTAGTATGCCAAATCCGTTGATTGTCATCAATTTAATTGGTGAAGGATAAGCATAACATAATTCTTATTCTTGTTTCATCCAAGTGATTAATTTCTTCTTTCCGGAGTTGTTCATCATATCACATTCTTGGTTCGAGATGCTTCATCTTTTCTTTTCCGGAGTTCCAAGCTCTAATTATCACGAAGATCCATCTAAATCATTGCAAGGATTCACCTTGTGTTTTCAATTTCTCTTTCTTTTCATTCCTTTTGTTTACCGGAGTTCTTCATTGAGGCTCTACATGGTGGTTCATCAAGGATTTAATTCCTTCTGAAAGTTTTCATCGAGATTCTTTCCTAAGAAGCTCAAGCTTTCTTAATATGGTAATCCGGAGTGCAATTCCTTCTACCTTATCTTTTGAGATGGTGTTATGTCACTTTTGACAATATCCTTCTTGTTTCATGACTCACATGTTGTCAAGAATGAGGTATTTTAAATCCATCAATCCCTTTGTCGGAGTTATCTTGGGTTATATTTCACCTAAAGCTTTTCGTAAGGAATGTTTCTATTTGCGGTGTTTATCTATGATCCAAGTTGTCTCTCTATCACCTCGGTGGAAGAAGCTTTCATCTCTTTGGTGCTCTCAATCAAATCAATGTTTTCCGTTAGTGGCCGGTTGTCACCTCATAGTTTTGAGATGTTTTCCATAAGCCCACTACAAGCTTGTTCTTTTCGTTGTTGGTTTTCCAACAACTCCATTCTAAACTACTAGGAAGGATGCTTTCCAAGTTCACTTGTGGCAAAAGTTGTCATTTTCTTCTCCGTTCTTCTATCCCAACGGTCTAGCTTCTATTCTTTCGTTCCGGAGGCATTGTGATGTTGTGCTCTTCAATCATCATCTTGTTTTGTCAGGATCGTGTTCTTTTCATGCTTATCCATTTAACCGGAGTGTCGTGTCTTTTTCTTTCAAGTTCTTTTCATCTTATCAAGTCTTGCATCTCTTTTCAACCGGAGTGCTGTCCGATTTTGATCTTCCTTGTTCCTTGTTTATCTCGTTTCAACCAGAGTGATTTCAATTCCTTCTTGTCCATTGTACTCGTCATTCATAGCTTTGCAACCTACAAGGTTCACATGGTGTTCCTTGTTTCTATTTTCTATCGTAGTGCTCTCAATTGTGTTCAACTCCGTTGTGTTCTTTCTTTCAACTTTTCAACCTCTCAAGGTTCGTGGTTTCACTCATTTCTCAAAGAAGCAACTTAGTTTTACCTCTTCTCTTCCTCTTCCGTTTTCCCTCCGGTGCCATTCTAGATCTCGGGACGAGATCCTCTCGTAGTGGTGGAGTGTTGTAACGCCCCGGATACAACTTTCCATATCTGTAACTCCGACTCTTGCCTTTTCCGGAGATGCTATATGTTATTTCCTCCGTGGTTGGGTTTTTGTCTGTTGTTTTGCATTTTGTTCTTGTTATGCATCTCGTCTCATGTCATCATATGCATTTCATATCATGTCATCATGTGCATTTCATTTTGCATACGTGTTCGTCTCATGCATCCGAGCCTTTTCCCCGTTGTCCGTTTTGCAATCCGGCGCTCCTATGTCCCCCGGCGTCCCTCTTTTTGTCTCTCGTTGTGAGCGGGTATTAAACTTTCTCGGAATGGCCCGAGGTTTGCCAAGCGGCCTTGGTATAACACCGGTAGACCGCCTGTCAAGTTTCGTGCCATTTGGAGGTCGTTTGATACTCCAACGGTTAACCGGGTAACCGTAAAGCCTCTTTTGTTACAGCCCAACACCCCTTCCAAAGTGGCCCAAAACCCACCAAACTCCTCTCCATGCTCTCGGTCGTTCGATCACGATCGTGGGGTAAAACCACACCTCATTTGGACACTCCTAGCTCCTCTACCTCTATATATAGACCTCCCCGTTTTCCCACAGATCAAACCCTAAAATTCGTCCTCACATTCGCCGGACACGTCCGACCCGCCGGACGTGTCCACCCCGCCGCCACGTCGCTCCGACGAATCGCGTCGCGACACGTCATCATCGCCGCCGCCCGCAGCCAATCCCCGTCCGCCACTGTCCTCGCGCGCCCGCCATGGGCCCATCCCGCGCCGCCGCCCGCCGCGCGCGCCGCGCCCGAAGCTCTCCCTGCCGCCGGCCTTCGCGGCGAACCCCGCCGAGCGCGCCCGCCGCCTCCGTCGCCTCGCCGCCAGACGCCTACCTCCGCCGCCTCTGCTCTCGGCGAGCGAGCTCCTCCGCGGCTAATCTGCTCCGCCCGTGCCGCCGTCGCATGCCGCGCCGCCCGCCGCCGCCGCCCAGCGCGCGCCGGCGGCCTCGCCACTCAGTCGCCGCCGACCCCTCCGACGCGAGATCCGGTGCCCCAGTTCGGATCTACCTGTTCCGCCGGAACCGCCCGCGCCGCCCGTCCCTCTGCTGCTGCCGCCGGGCGCAGCTGCAGCCGCCGCCGTTGACCTGCCTCCCGATCCAGGCGGGATCGGGAGGAGGCAACCGCCCGCCGTGCCGCGTGGGCCTCGGCCCAAGGCCAAGGCTGCCTGCTCCCAGCGCCCGGCCTGCCGGCCTCCTCCGTCACGGGCCAGGCCAGCTGGGTGAGCAGACCCCTCTCTCTCTCAGTGCACTTTGGGCCGATAGATTCGCCCATGTCATGTTTTTTTTCCCTATTGCGATTTTTCCATTTATCCGGTGAATTACTGTTTTGCAGAAAACCCCCTAATGTTCATGCATATAATAACTTCACAACCGTGCATCGGATTAAAATAATTTATATATGTAAAATGCTTAGAATTTCATCTAGTTTCATAATATGCCACTTTCATCCATGTTAAATATGTTTAAAATGCTGTTTGTGTTAATTTGCTCATATGCCATGTTAAAATGATTTATTTCATAACTAAATAACCGTGAATCGATTTTAATAAACTTTATATGTAAATGGGGTAGAATTTTGCCTAGTTTAACATGGTGCACTCATCTTGCATGCTTAACAACTCTAAAATTGTGTTTAGGGCAGAACAGTACCAAACCTTAAAATATGCACATGGGGATTTTCCGGACTTGTTGTTTGTTGTTCCGGCCTCATTTAAACTTGCCTAGTTAGGTAGTTTTGTCATGCTTCACCCCTTGCCATGTTAATCAACATTTAATATTGTTGGGTAGCTTAAACGAGAGCGAACTAAATAATTGATGTGGTGTTCCGTCAATATGCAACTCGTTGCATATTGAGCCCCACTTAATTTGTAGTGTTGTTTGTTGCACTTTGCCATGCCATGCCATGCCTCTTTAAACCGGACATGCATCATACTTGGTTGTGCATCATGCCATGAATATGCGATGGTTGTTTACTATGTTGTTTGCTTCTTTCCGGGTTGCCTCTCTCGTTAGCTTCGGTTTCGTTCGGAGTTGCGAGGATCCGCTCGACTTCGTCCGCTTGTCTTCTTCATGGACTCGTTCTTCTTCCTTGCGGGATTTCGTGCAAGATGACCGCTACCTTGGATCTCACTACTATCATTGCTATGCTAGTTGCCTCGTTCTTTTGCTATGCTGCGCTACCTATTACTGCTTGTCCAGCCATCCCATGTTGCCATGAACCTCTAACCTTTGACACCATTCCTAGCAAACCGTTGTTTGGCTATGTTACCGCTTTGCTCAGCCCTCTTATAGCGTTGCTAGTTGCGGTGAAGTTGAAGATTTCTCCATGGTGGACAGGGTTTTGTTGGGATATCACAATATCTCTTATATTATTAATGCATCTATATACTTGGTAAAGGGTGGAAGGCTCGGCCTTATGCCTGGTGTTTTGTTCCACTCTTGCCGCCCTAGTTTCCGTCATACCGGTGTTATGTTCCCGGATTTTGCGCCCCTTACGCGGTCGGGTGATTTATGGGACCCCCCTGACAGTTCGCTTTGAATAAAACTTGTCCAGCAAGGCCCAACATTGCCTTTTACCATTTGCCTCACCACCACCTACTTTTCCCTTGGGAGTAATTAACCCAAGGGTCATCTTTATTACAGCCCCCCCGGGCCAGTGCTTGTCTAAGCGTTGGTCCAAACTAGAGCCACTTGCAGCGCCACCTCGGGGAAACTTGAGGGCTGGTTTTAGTTGTACGTACTGCTCATCCGGTCGTGGCCTGAGACGAGATACGCGCGGCTACTATCAGGATGTCGGCACGCCGGGAGGCTTTGCTGGTCTTGTTTTACCATTGTCGAAATGTCTTGATGTACCGGGATACCGAGTCTGATCGGAGTGTCTCGGGTGAAGGTCTATTCCTTCGATGATCGCGAGAGCTTGTCATGGGCTAAGTTGGGACACCCCTGCAGGGTATAAACTTTCGAGAGCCGTGCCCGCGGTTATGTGGCAGATGGGAATTTGTTAATGTCCGGTTGTAGACAACTTGACACTTGATCCGAATTAAAACGCATCAACCGAGTGTGTAGCCGTGATGGTCTCTTCTCGGCGGAGTCCGGGAAGTGAACACGGTTTCTGTGTTATGTTTGACGTAAGTAGGTGTTCAGGATCACCTCTTGATCATTGCTAGCTTCACGACCATTCCGCTTGTTTCTCTTCTCGCTCTTATTTGCGTATGTTAGCCACCATATCATGCTTAGCCGCTGCTGCAACCTCACCACTTTACCCCTTCCTTTCCCATTAAGCTTTGCTAGTCTTGATACCCATGGTAATGGGATTGCTGAGTCCTCGTGGCTCACCAGATACTTCCAAAACCAGTTTGCAGGTGCCTATGTTACCGCGCAGGTGACGCAACCCAGCTCAAGGAGGAGCTCGATGAAGATCTTGCCCTTTGTGTTGTTTCGTTCTAGTTGATCAGTAGTGGAGCCCAGTCGGGGTCGATCGGGGACCGTTTGTCGCATTTGGGGTTTCTTCTTCTTTTATTTTGGTTCCGTAGTCGGACCTTGATTGTATCTGGATGATGTAATGCTTTATTCATGTAATTGTGTGAAGTGGCGATTGTAAGCCAACTATGTATCTCTTTCCCTTATGTATTACTTGGGTTGTGTGAAGATTACCTCACTTGCGACATTGCTTTCAATGCGGTTATGCCTCTAAGTCGTGCTTCGACACGTGGGAGATATAGCCGCATCGAGGGCGTGAAAATAGTAGCCCCTGAGTATTTGATACTTGTTCGGTTGCTAAGATTAGTAACTCGAAACAGGAGTTACAGAATAAACAGAGACTAGTTGAAGGGGAAGTGACGATGAGTGTTGGAAGTAGTTCCAAGATTGATATGATCATCATCGCACACTCCCTATACTTTCGGGATTAGTGTTAAACCTAAATAAATGTTATTTGGCGTTTGCGTTGAGCATGAATATGATTTGATCATGTTTATTGCAATACGGTTATTCATTAAAAATCAGAGAATAATTGTTGTTCTATTTAAATGAATAAAACCTTCAATGGTCATACACTTGATTATGAATCATTTGATGCTTGCGAACCGTGCCTTTTGGGCAAGATGACTAAAACTCCGTTCTCCGGAACAATGGAACGAACTACTGACTTATTGGAAATAATACATATCGATGTATGCGATCCAATGAGTGTTGATGCTCATGGCAAGTATCGTTATTTTCTGACCTTCACAAGATGATTTGAGCAGATATGGGTATATCTACTTGATGAAACATAAGTCTGAAATAGTTGAAAGGTTCAAAAAATTTCAGAGTGAAGTGGAAAAATCATCGTAACAAGAAAATAAAGTTTCTGCAATCTGATCACGGAGACGAATATTTGAATTACGAGTTTTGTCTTCAATTAAAACAATGTGAAATAGTTTCACAGCTCACGCCACCTGGAACACCACAACGTTATGGTGTGTCCGAACGTCATAACCGCACTTTATTGGATATGGTGCGATCTATGATGTCTCTTACTGATTTACCAATATTGTTTTGAGGTTATGCATTAGAGACAACTGCATTCACGTTAAAAGGGCACCATCTAAATCCGTTGAGACGATAGCATATGAACTGTGGTTTAGCAAGAAACCCAAGTTGCCGTTTGTTAAAGTTTGGGGCTACGATGCTTATGTGAAAAAGTTTCATCCTGATAAGCTCAAACCCAAATCGGAGAAGTGTGTCTTCATAGGATACCCAAAAGAGACTGTTGGGTACACCTTCTATCAGAGATCCGAAGGCAAGACATTCGTTGCTAACAATGGATCCTTTCTAGAGAAGGAGTTTCTCTCGAAAGAAGTGAGTGGGAGGAAAGTAGAGCTTGATAAGGTAATTGTACCTTCTCCCTTATTGGAAAGTAGTTCATCACAGAAATCAGTTCCTGTGACAAATACACCAATTAGTGAGGAAGCTAATGATATTGATCATTAAACTTCAGATCAAGTTACTACAGAACCTCGTAGGTCTTCCAGAGTAAGATCCGCACCAGAGTGGTGTAGTAATCATGTTCTAGAAGTCATGTTACTAGACCATGATGAACCTACAAACTATGGAAGCGATGATGAGCCCAGATTCCGCGAAATGGCTCGAGGCCATAAAGTCTGAGATATGATCCATGTATGAGAACAAAGTCTGAGATTGACTTGCTCGATGAATTAGCAAGCCATGTTAAATGAATGGATCTTCAAGAGGAAGACGGACACTAATAGTAGTGTTACTATCTACCAAGCTCGATTTGTTGCGAAAGGTTTTCAACAAGTTCAAGGTGTTGAATACGATAAGATTTTCTCACTCGTATCGATGCTTAAGTCTGTATGAATCATGTTAGCAATTGCCACATTTTATGAAATTTGGCAAATGGATGTCAAAACTGCATTCCTTAATGGATTTATTAAAGAAGTGTTGTATATGATGCAACCAGAAGGTTTTGTCAATCCTAAAGGTGCTAACAAAATGTGCAAGCTCCAGCGATCCATCTATGGACTGGTGCAAGCATCTCGGAGTTGGAATATACGCTTTGATAAGTTGATCAAAGCATATAGTTTTATATGGACTTACGATCAAGCCTGTATTTACAATAAAGTGAGTGGGAGCACTACAGCCTTTCTGATTAGTATATGTGAGTGACATATTGTTGATCAGAAATGATGTAGAATTTTCTCGCAAAGCATAAAGGAGTGTTTTAAAGGAGTTCTTTAAAAGGAAAAGACCTCAGTAAAAGCTACTTACATATTGAGCATCAAGATCTCTTGAGATAGATCAAGACGCTTGATAAGATTTTCAATGAGTACATACCTTGGCAAGATTTTGAAATAGTTCAAAATGGAACAGTCAAAGAAAGAGTTCTTGCATGTGTTGCAAAGGTATGAAATTGAGTAAGACTCAAATCCCGACCACAGCAGAAAATAGAAAGAGAATGAAAAGTCATTCCCTATGCCTCAGTCATAGGTTCTATAAAGTATGCTATGCTATGTACCAGACCTATTGTATACCTTGCTCTGAATTTGGCAAGGAGTACAATAGTGATCTAGGAGTAGATCACTAGACATTGGTCAAAAGTTATCCTTAGTGGAATAAGGAAATATTTCTCGATTATGGAGGTGACAAAAGAGCCCGTCGTAAAAAGTTACAATGATGCAAGCTTTTACACCAATCCAGATGACTCTAAGTCCCAATCTGGATACATATTAAAAGTGGGAGAAATTAGCTAAAGTAGCTTCGTGCAAAGCATTGTAGACATAGAATATTTGCAAAATACATACGGCTCTGAATATGACAGACCCGTTGACTAAACTTCTCTCACAAGCAAAACATGATCATAGCTTAGTACTCTTTGGGAGTTAATCACATAGTGATGTGAACAAACCCTTTGGGTGTTGATCACATGATGATGTGAACTATGGGTATTAATCATATACAGATATGAATATTGCTGTTAAATCACATAGCGATGTGAACTAGATTATTGACTCTAGTGCAAGTGGGAGACTGAAGGAAATATGCCCTAGAGGCAATAATAAAGTTATTATATATTTCCTTATATCTTGATAAATGTTTATTATTCATGCTAGAATTGTATTAACCGGAAACATAATACATGTGTGAATACATAGACAAATATAGTGTCACTAGTATGCCTCTACTTGACTAGCTCGTTTATCAAAGATGGTTATGTTTCCTAACCATAGACATGAGTTGTCATTTGATTAATGGGATCACATCATTAGGAGAATGATGTGATTGACATGACCCATTCCGTTAGCCTAGCACTTGATCGTTTAGTATGTTGCTATTGCTTTCTTCATGACTTATACAAGTTCCTGTAACTATGCGATTATGCAACTCCCGTTTATCGGAGGAACACTTTGTGTGCTACCAAACGTCACAACGTAACTGGGTGATTATAAAGGTGCTCTACAGGTGTCTCCAAAGGTACATGTTGAGTTGGCGTAATTCGAGATTAGGTTTTGTCACTCCGATTGTCGGAGAGGTATCTCTAGGCCCTCTCGGTAATGCACATCACTATAAGCCTTGCAAGCAATGTGACCAATGAGTTGGTTACAGGATGATACATTACGTAACGAGTAAAGAGACTTGCCGGTAACGAGATTGAACTAGGTATTCGATACCGACGATCGAATCTCGGGCAAGTAACATACCGATGACAAAGGGAACAAAGTATGTTGTTATGCGGTTTGACCGATAAAGATCTTCGTAGAATATGTAAAAGCCAATATGGGCATCCAGGTCCCGCTATTGGTTATTGACCGGAAACGTGTCTCGGTCATGTCTACATAGTTCTCGAACCCATAGGGTCCGCACGCTTAACGTTTCGTTGACGATATAGTATTATATGAGTTATGCATGTTGGAAACCGAATGTTGTTCGGAGTCCCAGATGAGATCATGGACATGACGAGGAACTCCGAAATGGTCCAGAGATAAAGTTTGATATATGGGATAATAGTGTTTGATCCCCGGAAGGGTTCTGGAATTCATCGGAAGAGGTTCCGGATGTTTCCCGAAATGTTTGGGTACGAGAACACGTTATTTGGGCCAAGGGGGAAAGCCCACAAGGTTTTTGGAAAGTGCAAAAGGAAGTTTTATGGAGTCAGGGCGACGCCAGGTCCTCGGCGTCGGGTCAGACGCCGGAACCTGGCGTCTCGCCCCGAGTCCGAGAAGGACTCTTGCCTTTCGGGTGAAACCGACTTTGTGGAGGCTTTACTCCAAGTTTCACCCCAAGGCTCAACATATAAATAGAGGGGTAGGGCTAGCACCAAAGACACATCAAGAAACACCAAGCCGTGTGCCGGCAACCCCCCCTCTAGTTTATCCTCCGTCATAGTTTCCGCAGCGCTTAGGCGAAGCCCTGCGGAGATTGTTCTTCACCAACACCGTCACCACGCCGTCGTGCTGCCGGAACTCATCTACTACTTCGCCCGTCTTGCTGGATCGAGAAGGCGAGGACGTCATCGAGCTGAACGTGTGCAGAACTCGGAGGTGCCGTGCGTACGGTACTTGGATCGGTCGGATCGTGAAGACGTACGATTACATCAACCGCGTTGATAAACGCTTCCGCTTAGCGATCTTCAAGGGTATGAAGATACACTCCCCCTCTCGTTGCTATGCCATCACCATGATCTTGCGTGTGCGTAGGAAATTTTTTGAAATTACTACGTTCCCCAACACATACACCTAGTGCATTGGCTAATGTTACGCAGCTTCCTGTCCCTTTAACAAATAATCAAGATGGCCGGAACTATGTGGGCACTTCGGCTAATAATTTTGTTCCTAGTACTACTGCTCCAATTGTTTCGACTTCACTTCCACAAAATCACAATAGCAATAACCAATGTTTTGGTTCTAATTCTAATTTGCTGCAGCCTAGTTATCGAACACTGGCATATAGTATGCCACCACTGCCGCATGTTGGTACCGGGGTTCGGTACGGACCAGTACGCAATTCATATTTTAGTGGGTCTCTGTTGCAAGTTCACATGTCCAATTTTGTTGCCGGAGTTTCCGCCGCGTGCTTGTGCCCGATCTGATCCGCAAACTAGTTCTCTACAACCAATGATATTTTGAAGGATCAGCTTGCTAGTATACTCAGAGAATTTGGTTTAGAACCTAAGGGTAGATCACGTGCATATCAAAAACCATACCCTGATTACTTTGACTCGACACATATCCTCGTGGTTTTAGAATTCCAGATTTTGTTAAATTTACGGGGGAAGATGGTAGAACTACTTTCTTGCATGTAGGACAATTTTTAGCACAATGCAGCGAGGTCAGCACATTGGATGTTTTTAGATTAAAACTATTTCCTTTCTCTTTATCCGGTACTGCATTTACTTGGTTTACATCGCTTGCTCCTAATTCTATTTCAACATTAGCACAATTGGAGCAAAAAAGTCATGAGTATTTTTATAGCGGTGAAACGGAACTTCAGCTTTCAGATTTAACTATTGTTAGACAGAAATATAATGAGCATGTTCATGACTATATTAGGAGGTTTAGGGATGTCAAAAACTGATATTTCAGCTTGACCATAACCGAAAAGGATTTAGCCGATCTTGCCCATTCGGGTCTACTCGCTCATATTAAGGATAAACTAGAAGGGCAAGAATTTTTAGATGTTAATCAAGTTTTGCAGAAGGCTTTGGCGCAGGAAAACTGGGCTATGGAAACTAAACAATACAACCGTTTTAAAGAAAATAGAAATAAAGAGAAGAATAACCATGTGGTTAATGCCTTAAATTATGATAGTGATTCGGCTAGTGAGGATGATGTTAACATATGTGTAGCAGAACGGGTTCAAGCGCCAAAGTCAAGACCATTTGCTTGTTCTGCTTTGAAACCTACACCTGCTAGAAGAGATGAAATAAATTACACTTTTGATGTTAGCAAGTTTGATGGAATTTTTGATATCTTACTGCAGAATAAATTAATTACAGTGAGAGAGGGTCATGTAATTCCACCTCTAGAAGAATTGGGTAGAAGAGCTTATTGTAAATGGCACAATTCTTTTTCTCATGCTAGTAATGATTGTAACGTGTTTCGTTGAGAGGTGCAATCGGCCATCAATGAAGGACGATTGACGTTTACAGAAGGCTCTAAGATGAAGCTCGACAACAACTCTTTTCCTATCAATGTGGTCGAACTTGAGAGTAAGAAAATGCTTATTCGGTCGGATCAGGCCGAATCAGCAAGAGAGAGAAATGTCATTGATGATAATGCTCCTCCAAGGATGATCAAAGCAAAAAATCTAGAACTAGGAGTATGGAAAGTTAATGGCAGAAGAAGACAAGCTCCAAGGCCAAAGCCGACAGTTAGCATGTTGTTGGAAAAATATACCTCACACAAGACCATCAATGTGTTTAATCGGCTCGGAGGTAATAAGCGTCCAAGATCTCCTTCTGGACCTCGCGGTCATGAGTAATGGCAAGGAAGTGCACCTCCTATATATTTTGCAATGGAGCCAACATATTGGGGTTGTGCACCTCCTATGTATCCGCAGTTTCCTCCATGGGGGTTTTAATCCTTGGGCGCCATATCCTATATGGCCAGCATGTTATTTTCAGCCGAGATGGATCCCGCCGAGGCCTACGTTCAGAACAAACATGCATGAGAAAAGGGCTCACCATTGAGATTTGAGGAAGTCGATCACCGGTACGCAATGCAGATGACAAAAACTATAAGGGTGGTCACAAGCGCGTGTGGGTGCCCGTGAAGTGTGCTGAAACTGTAGCGGCAAAAAAATAAGATAATTTAAGTGCTACTCATGGTCTGGAAATTGTTGAACACCAGGCCGAAGGTGTTGCCAATAATGTAGAATCAAGCGATGATGGTGCAATAGGATCGGTCACCAAGAACATTATTGGTACAGAGGAAAACAATGGTGTGAAGGTGCAACCAGTTGGCCAATCTAATCAATGTGGGAAAGGAACTAATTCTGGGCATACCATGCATGCACAGTCAGATAAGACGTATGTGAACATGTGGCCCAGGAACGTCCAAGAGTTCGCCTCCAATGAATTTCAAGTATAACAGCAACGCATGCTCCTATTGGGATTCCAACAATGTACGCGGGCGTAATTCTAATGCTAGTAGCGTATACGATCAACCAGGAGGTTTGTCGGCTAAAGATTAAATATTTGTCCCAGGAGAAACAGTACGTCAGTCCAGGCCAAAGGATAGGGGGGCAGCAAAATTAAGTTAGTCGCGCCAGGGACTAAACTAGCACTTCAGTGGTGCCCAAAGGGACTTACTCACACTCAGAAACGACGTGTACAGCGACCGCGGACATTGGAAATAAAGGAAGAAATAGCTGAGAAGAAGCGTGATAAATTGTTCAATCAAGATAAACCAACGATACCCACAAAACTTGGAAGGAGAAGCGCATCGCAATGGAGCAAAAGAAAAATACGGATGACACCATTATTGCAGAAAATTCAGAGAATGATAAAGATGTACCAACTCATATTGATGTCAATATGGTGTTCGCGTTGCCTGCTGAATTTCATACGCCGGAACTGAAATTATTGAACTTGTTCTTGGCCCAAAGAATGCTACATTTGAGAAACCAGAGAAGCATGGTCAGCACCTAAAGCCATTGTTTATCAGAGGTCACATTGATGGTAAGCCTATTGGTCACATGCTTGTTTACGGCGGTACATGTGTTAATTTTATGCCCTTTTCGGTATTTTCTAAATTGAACCGAAAATAGAGTGAGTTAATGAAGACCAATATGGGACTTAGTAGGTTCTCAGGGGAATTGTCCGGGGCTAAGGGTGTTATTTCTATAGAGCTCACAGTCGGAAGCAAAATGTTGTCGACTATGTTTTTTGTTGTTGATGTCAAAGGCCGGTATAATATTCTGTTGGGACGCCACTGGATTCATGCAAATTGTTGCATCTCTTCTACCTTACATCAGTGGTTGATTCAGTGGGTTAATGATAATGTGGAGGTGATTGAGACCGATAATTATTCATGAATTGCTTTGACGGATGCTCTAGTTGATTGGCAACACAATGAGATGCGATGTTTGACCGGTAGCGATTTATCAGACTATGATTATATCAGTATTGGAAGTGATGGATTTGTTCCTATAAATGCACAGCCGGCTAATGTATCTCGGCTTAATGATTTATCTTTATAAATGATGAATAAAGACGACAATATTAAGTGGCTACAAAGACGCACGGAGGAGTATCGTTTCGGAAAGAACGATATGCATGAAACTATTGAAGATTTTGATAACATAGAAAAGGTTGGACAGGGATTCTCATCGGCTAATCCACTTGAAGAAATTGATATTGGTGATGAATGTATTTTGAGGCCTACATTTATCAAAGCTAGCTTTAAAGACGATCAGAAAAGTAAGGAAAAATTGAATCATTTGTTCCTCTACTTCGGCTAAAGAATGAAGCCGAATTTAGTTGGGGGTTAGAGCAAGGAGATGCTTTTAACTATATAAAGCGATGCTTGTCAAATCCTCCAATATTGTGGGCGCCTAAGACCGGTGAGCCGTTCAGGCTGTACATTGCTGCAGAAGATAGTGTGATCGATGCGGTGTTGGCGCAAGAGGTCAGCGGAAAAGAATGCATCATTGCATACTTAAGCTATCGTTTGCTCGACACCGAAAGTCGGTACGTGTTTATTGAATAGTTATGCTTTTCTTTATATTATGCATGTACCAAACTTCGGCCTTATCTTTTTTTCTAGTACGTGTGTAGTAGCTTGCCAGGCCGACATCATTAAGTATATGTTGCAACAACAGATTCTTAGTTGTAGGATTGGAAAGTGGGCTTAGCGCTAATAGAATATGATTTAACATATGAATCGTTGCGTGCTATGAAGGGTCAAGTTATCGCCGATTTCATTGTTGATCATAGGATTAAAGATGATGAAAATATTAATTATGTTAGTGTGTGCCCATGGGAGCTTTATTTTGATGGATCGATTTGTAGAGACGGGCAAGGCGTCGGTAATGTTTTAGTTTCACCTAATAATGTTGTTTATGATACATCAGTGTGTCTGGAATATCCCTGCACTAATAACCAAGCTGAGTATGAAGCTTTACTGTTTGGATTACAAACTTTAGTTGATATGGGTGTAAAGGATGTAGATGTTTTTGGGGATTCACTTCTGGTAGTACAACAAATTAAAGGCGAATTTCAATGTTTTGATGGGTTCATAAATAGTTATTTGGACCGATGTTTAGACATAATTTAAGTCTCTAGATACGTTCACCATCCATCATATACCTAGAGAAGAGAATTCTATAGCTAATTGTTTAGCACATCAACAATCCGGTTATCACATTAGTAAAGGATTGTTTTTTTATATTAGACAAGCCGATGTATGCTGATTCTATAATGATGGATAATTTGCCGTGCACTTGGGCCTAGGACAATTGAACAACTAGACGTACAATGTACTGCAGATTGAGTGCATGGGTCACAAACGACCGAATTAGCAAATAACTTAGAACTAAGTGATTGGAGAGTTCCTCTAGTTAAACATTTAAAGGATCCAAGTCAAACAATGGATAGGAAAATTCGGCGACAAGTATTAAAATATACTTTGTTTAACGACGAGTTGTATCGCCGAACAATAGATGGGTTATTTTTAAAATGTTTGGATTCTGATCAGTCTAGAATAGCTATGGGTGAAGTGCACGAAGGAATATGTGGAACACATCAACCGGTTAACAAAATGCGATGGTTTTTAAAAAGAGCGGGGTTTTATTGGCCAACTTTGCTACAGGATTGTTTTCAGTACTATAACGGTTGTGAGGCATGTCAAAAATTTAGTTATGTATATGTTGGATCCCATAATTAGGACGTGGCCATTCAGGGGGTGGGCCTTAGATTTTATTGGTGAAATACATCCTTCATCTTCTAAAAGACATCGCTTCGTCCTAGTTGCTACAGGTTATTTTACTAAATGGACTAAAGCGATTCCTTTGAAAAATATGACTCATACGGAAGTTATTATTTTGTTTTAGAGCATATTATTCATAGATTTGCTATTTCTCAAACTTTAACTACCGATCAAGGTGCTTCTTTTATGTCTCATCAATTTCATGAATTTACTGAATCTTTAGGAATTAAATTGTTAAATTCGTCGCCTTATTATGCTCAAGCTAATGGACAGGCAGAATCTAGCAATAAAACTTTAATTAAACTTATAAATAAGAAAATTGAGGAGCATCTGAAATGATGGCATGAGGTACTATCGGAAGCTTTATGGGCTCATCGGATATTTAAACACGGAGCGACTCAAGTAGCACCGTATGATCTAGTATATGGTCAGGAGGTGGTGTTACCTGTAGAGGTTAATTTACAAGCTCTTAGATTGGCCAGACAAAATGATTTCTCGGCTGTAGATTATAATGATTTGATGATGGATAAGATAGATGACATTTCAGAAGAGAGATTAAGAGCTTTGCGAGAGATTGAGAAGGATAAATTAAGAGTTGCCAAGACTTATAATGAAAAGGTGCGAGAGAAATCGTTTCAAATAAAGGAGACTTAGTGTGGAAAACAATTTTACCTATTGAAACTAAAGATAGCAAATTCGGCAAATGGTCGCCGAGTTGTGAAGTCCCGTATAAAATTATAGATATTGTTCCTGAAAATTCATATTTTGTACAATCTTTGCAGGAAGATAAGTTGTCGAAAGCTCTCAATGGAAAAATATTTGAAGAAGTACTATCCTAGCATGCAGCAGGAGGCCTGAACATGTTGTGGCCGATATGTTATTCCAAATATCGCCCTATTCAAATTTGGCCGATGTATCGTTGGACATCACCCTCAGTAATGATATAATCAGTGATAGACTTCATCCTACGGCAAATGTTATAGTATTTTTGTCAATGCAATTATACCAAAAACAGGGGGCATGTGTTAATGGTATAATTTGGCTACTCAGTACATGATGAGCCAAATTAAAACAATAATTTATCAAGCTGATCGTTTAATGCATTGTTGAAATATTGCCACAAGAAATTTCATGAAAGATGAAGATACAAGTCCTAAGAAGAATCGTATGCTATACTGAACCACATACGATACTGTTGGTCCACATACGTATGCTGGATGGACTCGAGATGTTGGTTTGAGGCGCCGAGTGACTGGCGGCGAGCATGTGTCGGTCGGCTGACGTACGAACATACACAGGATATATAGCAACATAGGGGCACGTAGTGGGCTGCACGCTGACAATGCCTAGGAGTGCCAATGAGGCTCCAAGGAACCTTGGTCGGTGCCATCTGCTATAGTTTTGCATGCCACGGTCGGGGTGTGGTGTCAGGGTGTCGGGAGTCGGGGGTCAGGGTCGGGGTGTCGTGCCGGGGTCTCGGGGTGTCGGGGGTTTCCTTTTCTTCTTCTCTTCTTCTTCTCCTCCTCCTCTCCTCTTTCTTCTTCTTCTTCTTCTTCTTATCCTCCTCTCCTCTTTCTTCTTCTTCTTCTTCTTCTTCTTCTTCTTCTTCTTCTCCTCCTCCTCCTTCTTCTTCTCCTCCTCCTCCTCCTCCTCCTCCTCCTCCTCTTCTTCTTCTTCTTCTTCTTCTTCTTCTTCTTCTTCTTCTTCTTCTTCTTCTTCTTCTTCTTCTTCTTCTTCTTCTTCTTCTTCTTCTTCTTCTTCTTCTTCTTCTTCTTCTTCTTCTTCTTCTTCTTCTTCTTCTTCTTCTCCTTTTCCTCTTCTTCTTCTTTTCTTCTTTCTTCTTCTCCCTCCTCCTGTTCCTCCCTCCTCCTCCTCCTTCTACTTCTTCTTCTAAACTAAAACTAAAACTAATCTAAAATAAACTAAACTAAAATACACTAAAACTAAAACTAATCTAAAATAAACTAAACTAAAACTAAACTGAAACTAAAATTAAAACAGAAACAGAAACTAATCTAAAAGAAACAAATTAAAAAAGGGGGGGAGGAGCTCACCTGTAGGAGGAGGCGGTGACCCGGTGGAGGGGGAGGCCGGACAACCGCAGCGGCCGCTGGAGGAGGCGGCGACTCGGTGGAGGGGGAGGCCGGATGGCTGCGGCGGGACGGGCGGGGACGGCCATGCGCTGCCGGGCCGACGTGGATGGAGCGGGGGCAGCAGTGGAGGTCGGGAGGGGGGGCGGCTACGCCGGACGGGTGAGCATGGCGCGCTGGCCGGTGTTGGTGGGGATGGCGACGGAGGGAGCGGGCGGGGGGCCGGGGCAACATGGAAGGGGCCGCGGGGGTGCGGTGGAGGTCGGGGCGCCGCAGGGGAAGGGTGCGTGGCGGCGGGGCGGCCGGCTACGGCAGACGGGGTCGGCAGCGGCGGCGCGGGTGTGGGTGGGGAGGGAACGAGCGAGAGTGGGAAGAGACAGAGGACGGGGGCGGGACGGCCGTTAACGTACCCGCCTTGCCAACGGTCAGCAAAGCTTCTTTGCCGTCCGCTTGCGGACGGCATAGAGGTGGGGCCGATGAGCTTGGGTTGGTTACACAATAACTGGACCCACCAACCTCTTTGCGTCTGCTAGCGGACGGCATAGTTTCTTTGCCGTCAGCCAACGGACGGAAAAGAGTTGGCTGATGGCAAAGACATTGTTTGCCATCAGCCACTTCTTTGCCGTCCATTTTCGTGTGGGTAACGGCAAAGATCTTCTTTGCCGTCCGCTAGCGGACGGCAAAGAGTTGGCAGATGGCAAATAAGCTAATTCTAGTAGTGAGAGAACAACGAGCTCAAAAAGGCCCTCGGGAATCCTGAGCACCCTAGACGAACACGAGGCATGCCAGGCTCCGTTGCGTGGAAGGTTGGGTTTCCCGACAAAGGCGGTTACAAAACCTAAAAGGGGGGAGGAAAGTGGAGCAAAGCGAACTGCAGCAGCTTCAGGCAAGGGTACGAAAGCTAGAGGAAAGACAAGCTGTTGAGAACCAGCGAGATCCTGCCCAAGCTACCCTACCGTCTCAGCGGAGAAGCAGTGCGGCTTCCACCGAGCTCGTTCAGCAGCCTAACTTCACGGGTCCTAGCTACCCCGTGGATTTTATCACGGATTCACACCAGTGCCACCTTATGACGCAATGGCTTCAGCTCAAAGTCAAGGCATCTATCGGCTCTGTGTTTCCTCCTTCACCCGAAGCAACTTTTCACTGCCGTCCAATTCCACAAGGCTATGCTGTTGTGATGGTGGATGAAATAACGGGGGGATTTGAGGACCTCTAGCTTGACCACCCTACAGGTGATGGGGAGACTTAGGTGGGTCTTTCTCTGAAGACTCCGTGTCTATGGCGGAAGGAGCACATCAAGCTTCTGAACTTCACGCCTCCTGTGAGTCAGCTGGCACTCTACCTCCTCCACCTCCTCCTCCTACGCTGGCGAGTGATCAGGGCACTCCGCCTCCTGCTCCGGCGCGTGAGGGTGGCACTACTCCGCCTCCTTCTCTGCCTGCTCGAGCGTGCCCGAGCAGCCTGCCTCCTCCTTTGTCGCGTTGTACGCAACGGCGATGGAGGAACACAGACGCCGCCGCTCTGGTGCGTCGTAGCAGTCCGCCTCCTTCTTCTCTGCCTCGTAAGCAATGAAAGAAGACAGTCGCAGCCGCTCCGGCTGCTCCGGCGTCTAGCAGTACAGCCATAGGCGGGAGGCAATATAGATTCGGTCCATCGTCTCTCAAGCCTCTAAAGAAGATACCATACGAGAGGAGCGAGGAGGAAAACCAGAAGATCTGTGAAGGCCAACTGAGGGACTTCTTTGAATCGGTAAAAGCTAAGAAATATCGGCCTCCGGAGGATAAGATAGATCCGGTGAAAGCGAAGCGCACTTTGGATGCCCTACAACAACCATCAAAGCCTCCGCCGCAATCCAACTGTGACCGCATTATTGAAACGACATATAAGGAAGCAGAGCGGTCGGGAAGTACTTGCACTGATCAAAGGTTAGCAGAACGAAGAAGTGGGAAAAAAATTCCCCAACTTGGCGAACAAGCGAAGCAATCATATGCCCCCGCTCAAGGTGTCTAGCGATATCGTTGCTAATCTTCCGGGATGCTGCCCGGTGCCAATCCTGGAGATTACATGCCGGACGATGCACTTTGTGATACAATGGAGGTGGACACATTCAAATTCCGGCACGGGAAGCCTCTCGTCAATCCTGGTACTCCTCTAACAACGATGATGCGAAGATTCCATGATTGGTACATGGACATCTGCAGCAAGTCTGGGACGGATACTTTGATGCTGAGAGTTAAATAGGAGCATGACCTCGTTGGAATTGATATGTTGTCTATTCCATATGAGGAGTTCTTCCAGTTTTTCAATCAAAAGGCCCTCGATAAAACAATCATCACTTGCTACTGTCTATAAGTACTACTTCTGTAATTAATTAAGTCTCTACATATAGCTGAGCTCTTTCATTGCATGTATATATAATTATCCTCACTATATTATGCAGATTGAAGATCGCCGAATTGAAGGAAAGACAAATAGGTGATATTGGGTTCATTAACACAAATCTCAAGGATGAATGGAATGTTAAACATGATGCCACACAAACCGAGGCCAACTTGCTCGCGTCGTTACTTCGAAATCAAAACAAAGATACAATACTCTTTCCCTACGAATACAGGTGAGTGTTACTGTCTTGTGCATATTTGGTTTCCCTTATTACTCGAGGTTATAGTAATGTAATTGCTGAGTTATGCATGCGTGCACAACTTCCACTTTATTCTGCTAGAGATTAAGCTTGAGCAGGGACTAGTAACTGTCATAGACTCGAAACGAAAAAACTCTCAAGGAGTATGCGACCATGACTAAAATGCTCGAGAAGTAAGTTCAATCGATCATTATCGCCCCATATCGGCAACTTTGTTCATTTCCTGATATCAAGTAATTGCTTTCTTTGTCGGGCAGGGTTTGGAAAAAGTTCACCGCACAAGCTCCAGGACTACCGGCGGAGCTGCGATTTAACCACCCGAAAGTAAGTACTACTAGCTAGTTCCGCGCATATCCCATTGATTCTAGCTAGTTTCATAAATACCATTTAGCATGCTTGCTAATCTGTTTGATTGACCTCTATTTCTTATAAAGTGGTTGTGGCAGGAACCTGGGAATGATTCCTGTGGATACTACATTTGCGAGTTCATCTGCCACACGACCTGTGAGCGGGGCTACTCTAAAAAACAATGTGAAGTGCGTAAGCAATAATATTCACAATTTTATTTTATTACCATCATTTGTGTTGAGTGTCATTCATATATATGTATTGATCCCCTTCTTCAAATTAGATGTTTCAGATGCAGGATGAACTCCTACCACAAGATCGCATACATGCAATTCAAGAGGAATTGTCGGGATTCTTTCTTGACCACGTCATCGACAAAGACGGAGAATACCATGTGGATGTTGAGTTCAGATGTTAGGGGATTTTAAGAGATCTTATATTGTATATATGTAGCCAGTAGCGTCGGATAGATATACAAAAAATTGTTGTTCGACCAATCTCTCGGAGAAGGAGAGGTCGATCACTTCTCTTTGTATATGTTCATGATGATCGTCTGTACTTAATGGTTTCCTTCATTTGCTTACTAGCTAGCTAGCGTGTCGAGTCCTCTCTATACGTATAGTACGTAGCGTCAACCAAGCACGGAGATAAGAGAGGACACTTCTCTCTATTAGCTAGCTAACACAATATATGAAACCCCTAAATTGACCCTACAAAACCCCCAAAACCCCCACCCCCCTTCAGAAAAAAAACAAAAACCCCAACCCCTAAACTGCTGACGTGTGGAAGTGTTTTGGTCCCGGTTGGTGGCATCAACCGGGACAAAAAGGCCCTCCTGCCTGGGCAAGCCGCAGCGGGCACGTGGATCCCCATCTGTCCCGGTTCGTGGGCGAACCGGAGCTAAAGGTGTTGGGCTTTAGTACCGACACTTTAGTCCCGGTTTGGCAACCGGGACAAATGGGCCTTATGAACCGGGACAAATGGGGTTTTTTCTACTAGTGAATATAAGAGGGAAAATACTTACAGATTGCCGCTCAACAAAGAGGGAGTGTGACTGCGCACTAGTCATGGGCATGCTCGTGCGCTGGCTCAGGCTCGGGACTGTAGCTCGGAGCAGTGTGTAGGAGATAGAAGGAGTGATCACAACATCCAGAACCGGCTCCCGACCGTGCTTCTTGGGCCCCATGCCCACCACCACCCTCTCGTCCAGATCCGCACTAATGGGGTCAGGTGTGCCAGGATGTAACCTCAGATGCCCCTTAGAGTAGGCCTTCTTCTTCTCCGCGGTCTTGCCGTAGTACATGGCCTCGCCAAGCTTGGGCTTCCTCCGCGTATGGGCGATCTCCCACGCCTCCATGTGTCAGAGCGGCCGCTTCAGTTTCTCCTCCTGCACCACCAAACAGAGATTAGTCATACATAAAAAAGTGACAGTAAAGAGTAGAAGAAGATTGTTTATAGAGGTTAGTCATACATGAAGTGTCTTGTGGAGAAAGTGGTTCCGGTTTCCCTGAGCATGTACTCCCTCCTTCCTTTGGTTAGCCTTGTTTTTGAAGCTCGTAATCGCCCAGGCTCCATCCTGCCCATACCAAATATACACCAATGCCGCCCAGGACTCGTCTTCTCCATAACACCAATTTGGACACACCTACATAATGAAATCATAATGGCATGTCAACACGAAACGATGAAATCTACCACTAACATCGGAATGAAAAATCTTCTATACTCACTGCCAAGTATTCGTGCCTCTCCAAGGTAATCTTCTCCCTCCGCGCTTCTTCCATGGTCATCTTCACACCAAGTGTGTCGTGATAGTATGTCAAGATGGCCACCCACCGCACCTGGTACTGCTTCTGGCGGGCCTTCTTCTTCGCTTGGCGCAGGACGATCTGGTCGACAGTGGCCATGTGCTCCTGAACAGCTCGACAGTATTTCTACAATCATTCATGAAACCAGAATGGAAGAAGCCATGAGTTAAATCATTCATGACACCAGAATGGACTTGTGCTTCTGAAGAGAACTCACCCAAAAATTAGTGATCACGGCCTTAGCATGGGTCTCATGGTCCGCGTGGGGTGCCGCTTCCTAGTGGTCCCAGCTTGTGGCCAAAACCCGACAGTCCGGGTGCCTGACTGGATCTGGACAGTACAACCCCGGCTTCCATGCTTTAGGGTGTGTGTCGGTGTGAGCGGCCACCGCCAATCGTACCCCTCCACTTTTTGCAACTGCCAATCCCGTGCTCCCATGCTTTAGGGTGTGTGTCGGTGCCAGAAGCCACCACCAATCGTACCCCTCCACTTTTTGCAACTGCCAATCCCGTGCTCCCATGCTTTGGGGTGTGTGTCGGTGCCAGCAGCCACCGCCAATCCTACCCCTCCACTTTTTTGCAACCGCCAATCCCGGGCTCCCATGCTTTAGGGTGTGTGTCGGTGCCTGCAGCCACCGCTAATCCTACCCCTCCACTTTTGCAACCGCCATTCCCGGGCTCCTATGCTTCAGGGTGTGTGTCGGTGCCAGCAAACACGGCCAATCCTAACCCTCAACTTTTTGCAACCGACATTCCTTGGCTCCAAGATTTACGGTGTGTTTGTTAAGGTGTATTTGGTTTAGTTAATGCACTGGATTGGAACGGGCCGGACCTGTTCCTAGCTTTCAATTGGTGATCGATATGCAATTGAAGTTGTGAGGTACTCAACTTCTGGAGAGTAGACTAAGAAAGGTGCAAAATGTCATGGCTACTAGTAATGAGCGCTCATCAGAGTTCACTTTTTCCCTTACGGTTTGTAATGTTGTTGAATGATGGAACAGTACTGAATCCGTTTATTTCCCATTGTTACCAGAATAATGTGACAATGATGAAGAATTGTTTAATTTACTGGATTGTAATATTGTGAATGGATATACCTGAATCTTTTTGTTTCCTGTGGTTTGTAATAATGAATGATGAACACCTTAATTTGTTTCCTATATGGATTGTAATATTGTGAATGAATGAACCTGATTTTTTTGTGGTTTCCTATAGTACCGAGAGATATTCGCTGTGCATGATTTGTTTAAATAACCTTTTGTAGACGAACTGTCTTCTATCACAGATTTTGTTACCTTGAAAGTATCACCCACACGCCACCGTATACAAGATACATATATTTTTTTTAGAAAAGGACGTTGACTCCGGCCTCTGCATCATTCGATGCATGCAGATACAGATAGAAATAATGAGAGAACTGTTTCATAAAAAAAGAAATATGACAGAAAGAAAACAAGAGCGAAAAGAAACGGAAGAACTGGATATAAAGTTCAGCTTTTTCCTTGATTTCATCCTATTCACTGGATATAAAGAAAATAGAAAATTAACCCTGCAATATTAAGCTTGCTTGCATCCTGGTATTTCTTTTCTCCACCTACTCTGCTTTGCTCTGCTCTCAACATTCAGAATTCTGAACACTTGAAGGTAGCTTTGTAAACTGAACATTGAACACTACACTCTAGTAGTTAAGTGGTATGCGTGGCCGTGCTGTGCTTCACCAGCACAGGTTGCAACCGGGACTGGGGTGGCAACGCTTGCTGCTCTTTGGTTGCAGAGCAGCCGGCTCTTCTGTTTATCCATATCCTATGGTTTGCTGAATCTGTGTTATTTCCCGTGGTTACTAAAATCGTGGGACGATGAAGAGTCGCTTAATTTACTGGATTGTAAAACTGTGAGCTGATGAAGCTGAATTTATTCGATTCCTACGGTCTGTAATAATGTGGAATGATGAACACGCCTAGACGCGCAAAAGGTACAGTTAACCTGAACATTGTATATGATTTTTTGTTCCTTCCTCTGCTTTGGAAGAAACAGAGGAACTAAAGAGAGAAATACAACTTACTCTTCGTTTGTTTGTTTAACCCTTCGAATAAACAAGCAAAAAAAAAAAACATATCAAGTTATGAACCTTGGACATAGCAAGTAAAAACTTGCCAACCGACATGACTAATCTATTCCCTGCAAAAAAAAGAAAAAAAATGTCATGCCTTATATATAGTAAAGTATTTCCACAAAGTCATACAGGGTCAGTTTCACCCATCTCGCTAGCAACAAAACAAAAGTACAACACCAGCTCTTTCATTAATCGCTCTTCTGTATGCCACAAATTGAAGTGAAACAAGAACACCTGCCACCGTGTGCCCTTGCCTACTAAATGGTTATTCCTGTTGGGTTTAGTCCCACATCGGTTGTGGGGGGAGACGTAACACGACTTATGAGGGTGGGGGTGTCCCCTCCTAACAGGCTAGTCTTTTGGGGGGAGAGGGCCCAAGGTCTGTCATAAGTCGGTGTTGCTCTCCGGTTGGGCCTGGTTGACGCATGTGGGTCGAAAACGCTGCTGTTAGCGGACCCGGGATTGCGTAACAATTGGTATCAGAGCCCAGGTGCCCGGAATGAATCTCGGTAGACTCACGGGTGATCGGTCATGGTTGGTGGGCTGGAAACGCTGGTGTTAGCGGGCCCATGGATGACCGATGTGTGAGGGGGAGATTGTTGGGTTTAGTCCCACATCGGTTGTGGGGGGAGACGTAACACGACTTATAAGGGCGGGGGTGTCCCCTCCTAACAGGCTAGTCTTTTGGGGGGAGTTGCTCTCCGGTTGGGCCTGGTTGACGCATGTGGGTCGAAAACGCTGCTGTTAGCGGACTCTAGTTAACATATGCTGATGAAGTGACATAAGCTCCGGAAAACTCTATCCTTTTTATCGAAACCTGGTCCATTGTGCTGCATATTAATCCAAGAACTAACAGAGTTTTAGATGTGTGGCATACGAGAGCCAAAAAAAGAAATCAAACGCTTGCAAAGGCGGTCGTCCACATAAGCACCATTTGCAAGAAGCACAGAAAGGGGTCAACATCCCTGCGGAACAACATGAGCAAACTTAAATTAATTAGGCACATATCAGTATATAGAATTATGAATCAATCACTTCCCATTGGGTATCTGGGAAGAAACTGAATTCAATTATTTCTGCGGTTCTGAGGGCTTTGTGGAAGAGAAACAATTTAGTCTTTAATGGTGTCTGTCTCGTTTCAAGGACAATCATGAAGTAGCGCCTGATCTTGAAATAACATATGCTGGAACAGATGGACCTCTTCGGTCTACACCTGCAGCAGCTGACGAGAGGGCCAACACAGGCAGTTGAAGTGGGGACCGAGAAGGACGCCACTGAGGTTGCTCCTCTCGGTCCTCCCACCTCTAGACTCGACGCCTTCTGGTCGCCAGCCATCCCAGCCTTTGGCTTCATCACTCTACCGCCTGTCCCTTTTCAGCTACTCCCTCTGTTCCAAATTACTCGTCGCTAAAATGGATGTATCTAGAATTAAAATACATCTAGATACATCCATACGTGCGACAAGTAATTCAGAACGGAGGGAGTAGATGTGTAATGTGGCATTTGTTCTTGCAGTGATCATTGTTCACTGTTGGCGCGTTTGGCACGCCTTGGAGTCTGTTTTAATCTTTTGAAACCTTGTACTAGTCCTGATGTATCAGGCTTCTTTCTCAGTGATGGAACCTGGGAGTTCCCTCGTTATTGATCTCAAAAGAGACAGAACGAGCTGATGTGTGTAGACACTCCTTTGACTTTGACATGTATTCCGCTTATGTGGCATCGACATGGAGCCAGTTTTACTTAAGCTATTACTACAGGGAAATGATGTGCAAGTTCACCAACTATGGGAGGTGATGAGTTTTGATTGTTCAGGATGTCACTGGACATATTTTGGTACCATGTACCAGTCCAAGTCAGCAAAACGGACCATTAGATTGCAGAAACCACTTCAAAGTACCGTTCAAAAGTGAAAAATGTCCAAAGTCCAAGGCTGGTTTCGAGGCTTGAAAGTTTAAAAGGACCAAAAGTGCACTTGGGGCAAGGTTAGGGACCCGAAAGTGGATTTTCCTTCACCAAGAAAAACTTAAGAAGTATGTTCTATGTAATACCGTGATGGAACGCATGGCTGACGGGCCCACCAACCGCTAGCACCAGGCCTTATTCTTTCGTCCAGGCTTCACATCCATTCATTTTTCTCGCCATCAACTCCCGCGGCTGCTGTCGGTGTCAAAACCGGCGGATCTCGGGTAGCCTGTCGGCCGGTGGATCCGAGCGGCGTACTCGAACCATCCGAAGAAAGAAACGTCTCTCACGTATTCTGGCGACTTGGGGATTGCTCAGCTGCACTGATGCTCGTCGAAAAGCGTGATTTAGAAGCTTCGGGCTATCTCAGGGATGATTGTTTGGCCTTGCAATGCGCCGTCACGGTGCTGAAGGAATTACCGTTACAAACAATCCCAGCTGAGGAAGTCCTCGCACAGCCGCCATCCACCAACTTGCATCAGCACCTCGGCGAACTCTTGCAGAGCGGGACGGGGGCGGACATCACATTTATTGTGTCCGGCGAATCTTTTGCCGCGCACAAGAACATCCTCGCTTCAAGGTCACCGGTCTTCATGGCACAGTTCTACGGAGAGATGAAGGAGAAGCGCTCGGATCGAGTCGTGATCGAGGACATGGAGGCGGCGGCATTCAGGGCCATGCTCCACTTCATCTACACCGACACGGTTCCTGAACTTGACCAGGAGCTGGAGGCCGTGGCCACGATGGCTCAGCATCTGCTTGCGGCCGCTGACAGGTATGGATTGGACAGGCTCAAGCTCATTTGTGAAATTAAGCTGTCCGGTGGCATCACTGTCGACACGGCAGCGACTACTCTCGCTTTGGCGGAACAGCTCAACTGTTCGCAGCTCAAGGCCAGGTGCGTCGATTTCATCCTCAGCACTCCCGCAGTCCTCGATGCCGTCTTGGCGACAGAGGGGTATAAGCACCTGGCGGCAAGCTGCCCTTTAGTGCTGGCCGACCTTCTCAAGTCTGCCCATGGGAGAAAGAGTTGAAGGGTATAAACTACAGCACAGTGCTAAAGTTACTAGATTTGAGGATGCATTGTTTCTCTTTCTGCTCATCACTCATGCATGCATATTATTATTGACTGGTAATGCCCATCTAAAATGTACTGTCAATTTGTCATTTATGTTTTCTTTTACTTAAAGACATTAAGTCATTTGCAATGTTTCATTTTAATGATGAAACCAGGGGTTTAATCCGTTATATCAAAATGAAATGTGTCATGAGCAACTTGGTTCTTGTACTGCTTAATTCCCCTACAGATTTGATGCTATTTAGCGCTAAATGGTTCAAGATTCGGTATCTCCCTCCTCTTGTGCGTATCAATATTTGACAGAAGGTGTGATACAAATGTGTGCAGATTTGGAAGTGGCCCTCTGTTTTGGTAGTGTTAATTAAGAGTAGGATGATGTTTCAATGATTACAGGCATGATTCACTCTGCTGTAGCTAAACATCACTCTGTTTACTTGAAGTTCTGAAATCCTTGTTATCAAATTTTGGGAACAGCATGTGGAAAATTTGAGCTCATTGTTTTGGTGGTGAAATATGTTACGTACAGGCCAAGAGTGAACGGCTGAACCAGCCCATGTTTTTATCCACCTTGTAATGCTTTGGAGAGCATCCTGCAATGTTATTGTAAATACTTGTTTGTGAACATGCCTTCTCTTTTATACAGTTATTGTCTTATTCTTAGTGAAAATGCATCGTTCTGGTTTGCTCGGAAAATAAATGATTTAGGAGACGCTATGGAGGCTGAATCAGGCTCTAGTAATTACTGATGCTAAATGCTCTTGTATTTGGTCTGTGTCCCTTGTTAGAAATCATCAGGCACAATTCAGAGCAACAAAAAAAATTGTTACTAAAATAAATTGTAGTTACAGTGATGTAGTTCTGTTTCCATATTACTGTTATTCTGTTACAGTGATGTAAGACATAAAGATTTGTTAAAGCTTTTCCATTTGTTTCAGAGTAATTGAGTTGTATAACTTGCACTGATCATATATGCTTGAAATTAATCACTTGGGCTTATGTGTGTGTGTTGGTGTTGGACTGTTGGTTGTGTGCATCCTAACTATGCAGAGGGTCAGTGTGCACTCATTGTGTGTTTGTATCCCTGAATATAATGAGTACCGGACACTCCCTGAGATAATACCACTATATTTACTTCAACTGTAAAGGAGTTCTTACAGGCAGTGGCAAGCAGAACATCAATGCAGCTGTGAACCTCGGCACGTTCTACCAGTTAGGCATTCCAATGGTTGTGGTGCATGCATTTGTCTTCCACCTAAACGGAATGGATTCCCTGAAATCTGAAACTGGTACTCCATTTGTCTTCCACATGAGACACAGGCAAAAACTCTAAGTACATATGATGCATGCATATGCAGGTACGCACGATACATACGCCCTCTCCACCAATCATCCTCCTTTTCATCCAAACTTTTTTGCAGTACATAGTAATTACATGCATGGATGTTGCTTTATGTGCCTGCGTTTGTCGTTCAGCGGAGGAGTACTATGGTTCTATGAAGCTGAAACAAATAATGACAAAAACTGCACACAACATATACAAAAATCGTGAATTTTTATAATATGCAATAATAAATATATAATTGCACACGATTCTAAGAAAAATTTAATTGGTGAAATTGGTATTGCCCTTAAAGAATAAAGAAAATAAAATAAAAACTAAAACAAAACCAATTAATTAAGTTTCCTAAGCTAAAATTAATTATTGGCATTAATATTACCCTCGAGAAGAAAGTAAACGAGAAAACTAAAACAAACACTAACAAAATTTGCACAGAGTTTACATAGGAATTGTAAATCTTTTTATAATGCGCTAGAATAAACAGAAAATAATATATTCTACCACCTGTCTTGATAATAATACATAAAAAAGAGCTAAAAACAAAAGACATGGTGTGAATCCAAGGGCAAAACAAATTAGTGGTCTACAACACTAGACAATCCTTGTGGAGAATGGAGACTCCTAAGCTTCTTCTTGTATGTCATGATCCGTAATTGGAATAATGCTCTCTTCGAGGCGGGGTCGGGTAAGCAACATGTGGTATTGACTCTTTCCAATATTCACTCTACCTAGGAACTTCCCTCAAGGTCACAACGCAGCACATGTGTTTTGGATTATACCTGATCAGAAGCTCATGGTCATTGAGCAGAACCATATCATTGAACCATTTCACCTATAAATCAAGTGGTGTTTTCTTTTCATTTTGAAAGAAGTTACATAAAGCTGTCGTGGAACCTCCACCGATGACACATCAATAGGGTACATGAAAGCCCATATTTCTGCATCATAATCCTGCAACACCCAAATATCAATTGCAGCGAAACTAGGAGTAATGGCGCCCCAAGAAGCAAGTGTCTTGTTCATCTTCAACAAATTCCTATTAGAGTATGTCTGGGTAGGACTATGCATCCAGGACCGAGATTCAGTGACTTCACTTGGTGAAGTCACGCTGCAACTTTAGCCAACTAATCTCCATCCAAAACACATCCAACGGTCTACATGAGACACAGGCAAAAACTCTAGGACTTAGAGCATCTCTACTAGTCCCCCCAAGAAGCCTCCCCAAGGCACTTTTTTTTCACCACCGGTGATTAAAATTCCTCCCACTCGCCACCCCAAAAGCTCGGTTTTCACCGGATTCGAGGAAAAATACGGCCGGCGCGCCCAGGCGAAACCCATCCCCCCCGGGGGGCAGCTGGGGACGCTGGCGCCACTTTTTTGCCTCGTGTGGCCCACCTACAGCCACAACTCCCCCCCCCCCCACGTTCTCTCTCCCCCGCCGCTTTCTCCTCGAGCCCCCACCTTCTCTCTCCCCATCCGCTTCTCTCTCCCCGCCCGCGTCCCGGCCGCCCGACCCTGCCCCTGTGCCTCCCCGCCGCAGCTCCGGCTCCGCTCCGGCCCCATTCTCGGCACCCTTCGAGGCCCCACTTCTCCTCCCCTTCGCCCTCCCGGTTGGCCGGTGCTGCGGCCAGATCAACGGCTGGCTCGACGAGACGAGACAGAGGGATGGCGCAGCTTTGGGCGGTGTTCCTGGCCATGGGGTCGCTCGCCATCGGCCTCTCGGGGTGCTCGCCATCGGCCTGCTGGGAGTCTGGCTCGGGGTCGCTCGCCATCGGCCTGCTCGGCCTCCCGCCTCGCCGCCCGAGACGCCGGACACGAGAGACGACGGCTACGGCGAAGACAAGAACGGGCTATCGGAGGCGGAGCTGAGGCGGCGGCGAAGGCGGCCTTGATGCGCTTGGAGGAGGGCAGCGAGGGGAGGCGTGCGGCTGGGTCGAGCGCGCTGCCTTTGTAGGCCTTGGAGGCGGCGAGGAGGGCGGCGAAGGGAGGAGGCGGCGGCGGCGAGGACCCTTGGCGCCGAGCGCAGCAGCAGCGGCGGCAGACGTGGCGGCGGCGAACGGCTTGAGCGCGCGGCGAAAGGGAGAGGAGGCGGAGCAGCGCGATCCCAGCCAGGCCTTGAAGCGGGCGCGGCCTGGCGCTGACGCGCTGCCAGCAAGGCCTGTGCTGGCGCGGACGTGCGGCCGGTGAGGCCTGGGCGCGGACGCGGGAAGCCAGGGGGCGCGGCGGCTAGGCAGGGGAGGTGCACGCCGACGAGGAGCCCGGTCCTTCTCCTCCCTCGTCTGTTGATGATCACCAGCACCCGCTCGTCCTCGTCGGCCCCGCTTCTCGCCTCCTGGGGGCGTAGACGAGTGGAAAAATTCCCGCCCCCAGGCCAAAGTTCTCGCCAGCAGCCCCCCCAGGAGGCGAAAAAAATGCCTCTTGGGGGGCTCAATGGGTGGAGATGCTCTTAGCTGTTTTGCAGCCTAGCAGCAAACATCAGTACAGTCTAGCAGCAAACAACGATACGGTGCGCTTGGATTCAGTTCGATTTAAACAGATTGTAACCCAAAAAAATTGAACAGATTATACAGTACCACATTATGCAATCAAAGTTGAACAATTCAATTGCATTTGACACCGAATCCAGTAGCATTTGACATTAGGCTGTAGCACATAACATCCGAATGCTACAGCAAGAAATGCCAATATTGAGTAATCATTCAAGTACACAAAAGCAGGCCATTTCACATGTACACTTCGGTCAAAAAAGATTATGATTAACCCCCGCAAATACTCTAGTTAACCTATCCAAAATACTACCTAAGAACTTTGAAGATACTAGATCAGATCATCATAAAGATTAGGGATGGGCATATAAACCGATAACCGAAGTACCGACCCGGACTAACCAGAGCCGAACCAAAACCGATTCGTTCGGTCGTAACTTCGGTCAGCCAATCTGGAGCCGAACTCTCCTCGGTTGATTCGGTGGTATGTATCAAGTAACCGAACACACCGAAGTACCGAAGCAATTGTCAACTCACGAGAAATCTACGTGGCCCAAGGTCCACAGCCCAACTACTGAACATAGACAGAGCGATGAAATCATTCTCCCAATCCCTGCCGCATTCACATCCTAAACGCTCGACCACGCGAATCAACCTGTGGTTGAGTTGGTTAGGTGGACAGTGGTATCCCCAACCCACCAGGGTTTAAATCCTGATGCTCGCATTATTCCTGGATTTATTTCAGGATTTCCGGCAATGCGTTTTCAGTGGGAGGAGACGTTCCCGTCGACGACGAGGCGCCTACGGTGACTTCGTAAATTTCAAGATGATATGCCGGCTCAGTCTCTCGGAGGTGCTCATAGGGATAGGATGTGCGTGTGTACGTTCATAGGGGTGAGTGTATGCGCGTGTATATGAGCGCTTGTGTCTGTACTGATGCTCAAAAAAAAAGAAAAAAACGCTCGACCACACCCTAGCCGCCGCCCGCTAGTGTTTGTGCCTTGACCACCGCAACCTAGTCGCCCACCGCCTTGACTTCTATCCATCCCTGAGTCCGGCGGCAGCGGCTCCACTTCCACCTCTCAGCCATGTCCCTCTGCTCATATCCATCCCCGGGGTCACAACGTCACTGCTGCTGCTCGTGGAGGCGGAAGATGACCGGCGAGGCGGCGACCATGTCTCCACCTACCGAGCTCATATTTGTGCTGCAAATATTGGTATGTGACGGAAGGAGCGAGGAACTGGGAGGCGCACAGATCTGAGGATTTGATTTTTGATTCGATTTTTGCCACAACTGATCTTCGTCGCTGTCAGATTTCCCCGATCTTCGTTGCCTGCTCAGTTTTATCTATGTCAGTTGTCCGGTCTCAACCGAGACCCGAACCGAAGCATCAGTGCACCGAACTCTCGGTTACTGTTTTTATAGGAAACTGATCGGTCCGCCAAATCTAGGAACCGAAATTCATTAAAACCCGAAGCACTGAACCTTTCGGTTCGGGGGAACCAAATGCCCAGTCCTAATAAAGATATCATCATCAACTCGTGAAGTTGTCAAGAGCTCGGTAAAGTTGTCGATTGCATCGTATTCTTGACGCTTCTCACTTTCTCCTATGGGAATCCCTCCTTTGTTTGTGCCATCATTCTCCACTTGTAATTGAGGCCGCACACCATTATTTTTTTGTTGTTGTTGTTGCTGCCAATGTAAATGAAAAATCATTTTGTTAGTTTAGGAATGAATAACAACAGATAGTACATACATATTGCAGCCTACCTTTGCTTCTTTTTTAATTGCCGCTGATTTAGATTGCTTTCGCCCCATGCGTAACTTATCAAACAAATTTGGCTTTCTCCTTAAATTTTTAGATGTAACCTCTTTTTTCTTCAGTTTTGCCAGTCATTGGTTTTCTGCACATTTGGATCAACATTTTCTTGGTCATTGGAACATTCATTCGTAGCACTAGTAGCTGATGCATTGAGTTTATCCTCTAGTTGTGGCCAAAGATAATCAAGTGCATCTTCTAGCAACAAAAAACATTCGGGAGAGTTGGCTATTTTATATGCCATATCATGAAATTTATGAGATGTATCTTTGTACCAAAGTTGAGCTTCCAATTTTGGATTTTCTACCACTTTCCTTCCTTGCCTATCTTGTATACTTTCATTGTGTGCTTCTCTAGTACATCTCTTTAGGACATAATGTGTTGGCAATGTCTTTACATTCATCAAATCAAGAACTTTCAAACTATGTCCACACAATATTCCCGCCCTATTGAACATTTGACAACTACATGAAGTTGTTTGGTTCAAAGGGTCACCAATCACTATGCGCTCCTCCTCCTCCTCATAAGTCAAATCACCATGCAACCTCCCAATAGCAACAACGAATTTGTTATTTCCATCCAACACTCTAGTGCAAGCAGCCATGGATCTTTCATATTCACCATTCGAAGCGACGCCATCAACTTTCAACCATTTCTGCCTTCATTTGCTATTTTTCATGCATTCAATGATTTGTTTTGAGAACTAAATGACCTGGAAATTGAAAAGCACTACAAATGAACTCTGAAAAAGTTGAAACTTGGCATGGTATCATCATTTCACCCACATAGATTGTTCAAAAAAGTAGAGAGGGTTACGACAAAAACTGGATGCACTTCGTTTACAAACTGGACAATCTCTTTCGAAGTATTTAGGTTTCTGACGAAATTAAACTCATCTGTTACAAAGGCATTTCATTTTTTTAAACTTATTACAACTCCAGACTTTTTGTGCATTTAGCATGCACCATTCAAAGCGACGCCATCACCTTTCAACCATTTCTGCCTTCATTTGCTATTTTTCATGCATTCAATGATTTGTTTTGAGAACTAAATGACCTGGAAATTGAAAAGCAATACAAATGAACTCTGAAAAAGTTGAAACTTGGCATGGTATCATCATTTCACCCACATAGATTGTTCAAAAAAGTAGAGAGGGTTACGGCAAAAACTGGATGCACTTCGTTCACAAACTGGACAATCTCTTTCGAAGTATTCAGGTTTCTGACGAAATTAAATTCATCTGTTACAAAGGCATTTCATTTTTTTAAACTTATTACAAATCCAGACTTTTTGTGCATTCAGTACATCATTCAAAGCGACGCCATCAACTTTCAACCATTTCTGCCTTCATTTGCTATTTTTCATGCATTCAATGATTTGTTTTGAGAACTAAATGACCTGGAATTTGAAAAGCACTACAAATGAACTCTGAAACAGTTGAAACTTGGCATGGTATCATCATTTCACCCACATAGATTGTTCAAAAAAGTAGAGAGGGTTACGGCAAAAACTGGATGCACTTCGTTTACAAACTGGTCAATCTCTTTCGAAGTATTCAGGTTTCTCACGAAATTAAACTCATCTGTTACAAAGGCATTTCATTTTTTTAAACTTATTAAAATTCCAGACTTTTTGTGCATTCAGCATGCACCATTCAAAGCGACGCCATCAACTTTCAACCATTTCTGCCTTCATTTGCTATTTTTCATGCATTCAATGATTTGTTTTGAGAACTAAATGACCTGGAAATTGAAAAGCACTACAAATGAACTCTGAAAAAGTTGAAACTTGGCATGGTCTCATCATTTCACCCACATAGATTGTTCAAAAAAGTAGAGAGGGTTACGGCAAAAACTGGATGCACTTCGTTTACAAACTGGACAATCTCTTTCGAAGTATTCAGGTTTCTAACGAAACTAAACTCATCTGTTACAAAGGCATTTCATTTTTAAACTGATTACAACTCCAGACTTTTTGTGCATTCAGTATGCATCATTCAAAGCGACGCCATCAACTTTCAACCATTTCTGCCTTCATTTGCTATTTTTCATGCATTCAATGATTTGTTTTGAGAACTAAATGACCTAGAAATTGAAAAGCACTACAAATGAACTCTGAAAAAGTTGAAACTTGGCATGGTATCATCATTTCACCCACATAGATTGTTCAAAAAAGTAGAGAGGGTTACGGCAAAACTGGCTGCACTTCGTTTACAAATGGACAATCTCTTTTGAAGTATTCAGGTTTCGATTTAAATTAAACTCATCTGTTACAAAGGCATTTCATTTTTTAAACTTATTACAACTCCAGACTTTTGTGCATTCAGTATGCACCATTCAAAGCGACGCCATCAACTTTCAACCATTTCGCCTTCATTTGCTATTTTCATGCATTCAATGATTTGTTTTGAGAACTAAATGACCTCGAAATTGAAAAGCACTACAAATGAATCTGAAAAAGTTGAAACTTGGCATGGTATCATCATTTCACCCACATAGATTGTTCAAAAAGTAGAGAGAGTTATGGCAAAAACTGGATGCACTTCGTTTACAAACTGGACAATCTCTTTCGAAGTATTCAGGTTTCTGACGAAAAAATAAAGCAGAAAAGAAGTAACTATATAAAAAAATTACTCAAAAATAAATAGAAGAAAATAAATAATGCAGAAAAGAAAAACAATTATATAAAGCAAAAATATTCACAAAGAAACTAAATACGGCAAAAAAAACTACTCAGAAATTTATAGAAGAAAAAAATTATTGGGGCGCTGTCCTGTGGGTCTGCCAGACCTTGGGTGTGCAAATACATGCCCAGTAGGGCCAGCAGACTCACAGGGCAGCGCGCCCTAGTTAGGCCCAGAAGCCTGCTAGTTAGAGGAGTTTGAAAGGGCAGGAGCGGCTGGGTTTATAAACCAGTGCGGCTGCCCTTCGCTCGGCGAGGTGGGACTACACATAGCGCACTGCGGTGGCGGCGGACGGCCTTTAGTACCGGTTGGTGGCTCCAACCGGTACTAATGTGTTCCCTTTAGTACCGGTTGGAGCCACCAACCGGTACTAAAGGCCAATTTTGGCCAGCCGAAGGCCTTTAGTACCGGTTGGTGGCTCCAACCGGTACTAAAGGCGCCTCCTATATATATGGCACTTACGAAAATTCAGTTATCTCGCCGCATTGTTCCACTTCGCGCCTCTCGATCTATCGTAGTCTCGGCGCCGCGCGCTGCCGCCCGTCGCCCTCGCCGCCGCGCCGCCGTCGTCGTCGTCGCCGCCCCGCTCGCCGCCCGCCTAAATCGCCATATCGATCCCGCCGCCGCCCGTCTCGTCTCGTCGCCCCCGCCCCCGCCGCCATCGTCGCTGCCCGCGCCACCGTAGCGCCATGCCCACTCCATATACGCATACACGCACACACACATACACACACACACACACACACACACACACACACACACACACACACACACACACACACACACACACACACACACACACACACACACACACAGACACACACACACACACACACACACACACACACACACACACACTACACGTACACACACATACACACACGTATACACACACACACACATTTTTTTTACTTATTTTCTGTTTTCTATATATAATGTTTAGATGAATTAGAACTATCTAGTTTATTTTTAGAATGTTAGAAATGTTATCATCGATGAATTAGAAATATGTTAATGTTTAGTTTGAACTTGTGAATTAATATATAGAACGAACTAGTTTATTTTAGTAAATGCTTAGTTGAACTAATTGAATTAATATATATAACTAGTTTATTTTAGTAAATGCTTAGTTGAACTAGTTGAATTAATATATATAACTAGTTTGTTTTAGTAAATGCTTAGTTGAACTAGTTGAATTAATATAATAACTTGTTTATTTTTAGTAAATATAATGCTTAGTTGAACTTGTTGAATTAATATATAGAACTAGTTTATTTTTAGAAGATGCTTAGTTGAACTTGTTGAATTAATATATAGAACTAGTTTATCTTTAGTAAATGCTTAATTAGTTGAACTAGTTGAATTAATATAACTAGTTTATTTTTAGTAAATGCTTAGTTGAACTAGTTGAATTAATAGATTTTTCTGTTAATAGATTTTTGTTTCTGTTAATAGATTTTTTTGGTGATGTACTTTTGCTTATAATTATTGAATGCATGCTAATTTGAATACTATACTTTATCTTATGATTTGGTTTTGCTTATTTTATGATTTGGTTTTGCTTATTGAATGCTCATATTGTTTAAGTTCTCCTCATTCCCGTGTGCTAGACAATTTGGTATAATAATGCATTCGGGAATGAAAGATGAGCTACGTACGTACATCGATCATCGATAGTCAACCCGTGATTAATAATAATGATCTAGTTTAATATTTGAATTATGAACGTAGGCCGGAAATGTCGTACTCATCGGACGACGAAAACCGCCCGGGGGAGTGCGACTGGTGCCACGACGACCGAGGTATCTGCGACAGGTTCATTGAGCTGGACGAAGATCGGCGCTTCAGCATTAAGCTCGAGGAGACCTGCGATTTTCATACGGTACGCAACGACGACAATAGTTTTTTTCGTAATTAAGCACGACTTCAACTATTTTAACGTGTATTTTTCATCTTTTCCAATTGGACTAGCTTATCCCATGCTTTGCAAGACGCTATGTCTTGGAGAGGATGGGTTTTGAAGACCATGAAAATTTCAAAACCAAAAAAATTATCCTAAGTACCCATCATGGTGTGGATTTTCAAGTAAAGCTGTACAATGCTCAGAGTGTAACCCATTTTGGTTGCAAAAATTGGGATGCATTTTGCAAGATGTATGGTCTTGATGAGGGTATGCTTGTCACCATGGATCTTGGTGATCCTACAATCGAGCAAGAGACACCTACGATTTGGGTCCTTGTGGATACACCTCCAGTTCTTCCCTCATGTGAGCTAAACATAGTTATTAAGTAATTTATATTGTTTATTTCAAAATATATAGTTGACAACTTATCTCCATTGACAGCTTATTTTCATTCTTCAAAGAATGTGCGGAAGATGGTAGATGTAACGCATTACTACACGAAGGCTCCGAATTAACTTATCAGGAGAAAAATCATCTGGTCGGATTTTGTACTGATCTTGAGAACTACAATATCTACAATCAAACTCCTCAACATTATGGTAAATAAGTGCCAATAGTGCACGTGTTGAACTACGGTAACTACCATGGAGATACCCTGGTAAGATTATTTTTTACTATTACAACATCCGTGCATCTTTTTGCACACTTCTAAAATTAGCACATCATTGCTAACTACGAAGTTATTATTATGTTTTTCAACAGATAATCCCGAATAATTGTGTGCCTCATCTGATGTATACGCATGGTAGCCTTCATGTTTTGAACATACGACCAGGTCGTCCTACGAATCTCAACTGTCCATACCGGGTTTCTAAAAGAAGTGGAGACATAACAATCAAAGAATGGAAAAAATGTATGGACAGTCGTAAGGAGCTTCTTGGAAGCAATAAGCAGCGAAGGGCAAGAATTGGAGACAGGATGATCGCCATTCTTCATAATGGAGAGTCAGGGTCTATATTGTTTTATGCTATTTTACCTTAAGGGTGTTTAGGTCCTACCTGATACTGATGATCATGTGCTAAGAACAATTATGTATGGTTGGGTTCGATGACTATATATGAGGATGATGATCGTATGACTTATTATTAATAACGAGTAGAAGTTGTATGATGATGCATGATTAGTAGGACTTGTTATTATATATATATATATATATATATATATATATATATATATATATGATGATGTATGATGCAAAGCATGCATGAGCATGTTATATCTGCGGGTGCAATGAACATTGCAGCAACGTTGATAAACAAAGCATGCATGATGTATGATGCATAACGTGTACAATGTGTAGTATCGTAAAATACCAGCAAACGAAAAAGAATTAAAATGGAAACACAAAATTAAATGAAAAAGAAATCATAAAACTAAAAACCCACCAAACCTTATAGTACCGGTTGGTGTTACCAACCGGTACTAAAGGGCTCCAGGCCCCCGGAGCTGGCTCGTGCCACGTGGTTGCCCTTTAGCACCGGTTCGTGCTGAACCAGTACTAAAGGGGGGGGCCTTTAGTGACCATAATTTAGTGCCGGTTATGTAACCGGCACTAAAGGGCCTTAAGAACCGGTGCTATTGCCCGGTTCTGCACTAGTGCTTGTATCTTCATAGTCTTGGAGTCCGGCCGATGATGATAGTCCGACTATCCGGGCACCCCCTAGTCCAGGACTCCCTCAGTAGCCCCCGAACCAGGCTTCAATGACGACGAGTCCAGCGCGTATATTGTCTTCGGCGTTGCATGGCGGGTTCTCCTCCAAATTCCATGTGCTTGCCGAATAGTATCCGGCTTCCTTACAAACGTTGCGCTCCTTGGCTTCCACCCAATAATGGCCCTCTTCCACGTGTCGCACGAATGCAAAAGGCCAGGGTATTTTTATATTTTACCCCCTAGCTGCGCAAATAACCTGTCTATAAGAGAGGCAAGAATCCAGATCCACATCACACCATCTTCCTTCCGCGAGTACTCATCGGAGCGCTTCTGACCAAAAATCCATTCTATCATGGACCGTCGACGCGGCTCCTCCTCTCGCGCTCCCAGCCCTCCGCCAGGAGATTGGAGGAGATGTTCAGTTCCGCACAACGAGCTGGTGACGGTCCAAGCGGAGGGATACCTTCCTCCGGCCTTTATGGTCCCGGTTCGAGCCGGGCTGGCCACCTACAAAGGTGGAAAGCAAGCGGAGGCCACCCCTAGTCCCTCCAAAGGGGAGCGAGTGTGCTTCGTCCCTTATCTAATAAGGGGGCTCGAATTTCCCGTACATCCATTCCTCCGGGGGCTTCTGGAGTTCTACGGACTCCAGCTTCATCACCTCACACCCGCCTCTGTTCTGCACATCGCGGGTTTCGTAGCTCTTTGCGAGCTGTTCCTGGGCATCGAGCCCCATTTTGCGCTGTGGAAGAGGCTATTTTGCCTCGTACCCCGCTCTCACGAGGGGTCAATATATCAAGTGGGCGGTGCCGAAATATGGCGCATCGCCGGGACCGGATATCTATCCGAGACCCCAAAGAAGGCGTCCGAAGACTGGCCCTCGGAATGGTTTTATGTGGAAGATGCTCCACTGCCGGACCCAGTTCGGATCAGCCTCCCGGAGTTCAGCAAGGCTCCTCTGAAGAAACGCCTAAGTTGGCGCCCGCGGAGCCCTCAACAGGAGGAAGACAGGAGCGTCCATAATTTGATGGGCCGGATTAGGTTGCTGGCCCATTCCGGATTGACCATGATCGGAGTCATGGCCACGTGCATCATGCGGGGGGTGCAGCCGCTCCAATATAGGGGCCACCCCATGTGGGATTTCAATGGGGAGAATGACGCCACCCGTCATGGCCGTAAGGGGCCAGGATCGGCCGCGGATCAGTTGAAGATCCTGTCTGGCCTGTACAAGGGGGAGAAGGAGGACTTCCTCCAGACGAGCCCATTGAATGGGTTCTCCATTAATAACCCTCGGAGCTGGGTAAGCTGACGTTTATTTATCCAACCCATGCTTTCAAAGTTTAGTACCTTACTTTATGATTTTGACGTAGGAACTGCTTCGGGATGTGGAGGGCATACATAGTCTGGCTCGACAACCTGAGGATCCGGGAAGATCCCTTGATCCGGCTTCTGAAGAGGATCAGGACATAAGGGTGAAGCTAATCGACGGGGTGTTCTACCAACTCAGCATGGACAATGCTCTAGTCGCCATTACGGCTGACTACACCGGCTTATCTCCGGCTTCCCAGGTAATTATGACCGGAGCCCTGACACCATTATTTCGTCCTTGCGTATTTCTGACCACCGTATACAACGGTGTCTTGCAGGAGGTGCCTTCAAGGCGGGAAGCCGAACCTGCGGCGGCTGACCAACAAGGGTCAGTCCGGCCCAACAGGTGGAAGACGGGTGCGGTGCGAATCGAAATGTCACCGCAATGGTATAGCTCGCGACCGTTATTTAGGGAAAAGCTTCCTAGGAGGTGTATTAATGCTCATGACTTTTCCAGGAGAAAGAGCGCTCGCCGGACTATGCCTGGAGAGGTTGCCAACCAAACCTCCGCCAACCAGGCTCCAACACCTGGTCCGAAGGGGGAGGCGAGTGTAAGGCGCGAGCCGGGTACTCCTCGAACGAAGGATGCCAACAGGCTGTCCGCCACCAGGTCTGAGGTGGAGAGCGCCATGAATCATAAGCGCCGCCGGACAGTTCTGCGTGACGCGTGCTTTTCCCCAGAGGCGTTGAATGCCTTTAACGCGGGAGACGCGCACCTCCGTGCCGCTCAAGATGGTTTAACCAGAGCCACGGAGCGGTATGTAAAAGACATACAGGTAAGGGATTTTGATAGTTGTATATGCCAGTAGCCCCCAAGACTTAAAGTAGTTAAAATAACTGATTTAAGGCTCATTTAATGTGCAGGATCTGACGGAGAAGAATACTCGATTGTCCCAGGAGCTACAAGAGTGCAAAGCCCAACTTGAGGCCGCACTAGCTGCCGCAGGAGGAGACACCGAGACCCCCTCCGATAACACATTATTCCTAAATGATAAGCGGTGTGCGGCGTGCGTATAAGTCTAATAATGATATTGCAGATGTTGCCGGACTTGATCCGGACAAGCAACAGCTACTGCGCCAGCTGAAGGCCGGTGAGAGGGTGCTTATGAAGGTGCAACAGGAGAGGAACAAACTCCAGGATGCCCACACCCAGCTTGGAGAGGAGCTAAAAGGTGTTCGGGCCGAGCTGTCTGGCTCCGTGAAGGAGAATCACCGGCTTCGTCGCGGCATATATAGTAAGTGCTTGAGCAAACTCTTTTGAAAAGAAGAGTTCGGCGAGGAAGTCAATTGACAGAAATATGTCTGTAGGTGTGCTCACAGGTCGCCCTGCGGAGGAAATGCCCGGTTCAACGTGGGACCAACTTCTCGAGCTGGTGCAACTGCTCGAACGTGTTCGGCAGGCGATGGGTGGCGTCGTCCAGGCCTTATGGCCATCCGTCTCCCTACCCGAGGGCCTTGGAGAGCTTGCGGAGAAGCTTCAGGGAGCATGGCAGCGCTTCCTTTTATGGAAGATATCGGCCTACCTTCAAGGCGCCAGGGAGGCCTGGGCCATGGTGAAGACGCGGTACAAGAAGGCGGATCCAAACCACATGGCCGAGGTCGGACTTGTGGGGCCTGATGGGAAGGAGATCCCTGTGAGCTTAGTGTATGGCCAAGTAGAGTTGGCCGCTAAGTATTCCCAATGGGACTATAAATTAGACAGCCTGTTAGACGGGATTGAGGAGGAGTACAGTCAGTCGATTTGATGATATATTTAAAATGACATGTAAAATGCCTTCTAGCCAGATTGTAGATCGTTTGTCTTTGCCGACCTTTTCGCTTCAACCTCGGGACCCTAGAGTCCGGAGTGTGTCCGAATACCTTCTCGGTTATGAAAAAAACCGGGGCATGCATGGAGACCAGGCGTAGGGGTCATTAGTGCTTTATCAGACAAGTGCCCAACTAGTTATATTATATTACATGGTTAGTAAGAAATATCTTCCAGGGAGAATAGTTCCGTTAAGTGTTCCTTTCCCCGGGAGGCATGCCCTAAAGTGCATGTCCGGACTGCGAAAAGAGCAGGAAAACATCTGGGGGCAGATAAATAAATAGGTAAAAAATCATCTTTCAAGTCACCGACCGAATATTCCCTTAAGAACGCTAGCTTTCGGCTTCACCCAGTCTGAGGTACACATCCGCTGATCCGCAAGAATAATCGCAGAGGTGCTCCTTTACCTCCTAGCCGAACAATCGGGAACGTAGGGGTAAGCACAGGAGCTAGGCAACCCAGCTTGGCCAAAACTTAAGTCATATCGATGCATATAATGGTGAATAAAAGGTACATGCGGAAGTGTGACACATGTGTTGGGCATGAAGCCCGTAGAAGTAAGCTTCTGTTAAAGAAGCCCCCAGGTATAATGAGTGCGGGTAGCACATCAGGTGTGTGCGAACAATGAGCAAATCGGCCCTCAAGGGCTTTATGAAAAAAGTGGGGTAAAAGAGAGAGACAAAAGGAAACTGAAGTATAAAATGTGGACAGGGGAAGGAGACGAACTCTGAGTCAGGCGCTAGGCGTAGAATCTTCGGAGGCAGGCTGCGTTCCATGGGTTTGGCTCGAGTCGGTTGTCCGATGCGTTTCGCAGATGGTATGCTCCGCCGGTCAGGACTTGGTCAATGATGAAGGGACCTTCCCATTTGGGCTTGAGTTTGTCCTTTTCTTGTCCGCAGCGAGAACTAGTTCGCCAACACTGTAAGTTTTAGCCCGTACTTCTCTGCTTTGATATCTTCGAGCCTGCTGCTGATAGAATGCGGAACGAGCCTTTGCCACGTCGTGCTCCTCCTCTAATGCGTCCAAGCTGTCCTGCTGATCCAACTCGGCTTCTCTTTCTTCGTACATGCGCACTCTAGGTGAGTCATGAATTATGTCGCAGGGCAAAACTGCCTCTGCGCCGTATACCATAAAGAATGGTGTGAATCCGGTAGTACGGTTTCGCGTGGTCCGCAGCCCCCAGAGTACGGAGTCGAGCTCCTCTACCCAGTGCGTGTTAGATTCCGTAAGGGACCGCACTAGTCTGGGTTTGATGCCGCTCATTATTAGACCATTTGCTCGTTCAACTTGACCGTTGGTTTGAGGAAGATAGACTGAAGCGTAGTCGAGCTTAATGCCCATATTTTCGCACCAGAGTTTAACCTCATCGGCCGTGAAGTTCGTGCCGTTATCGGTGATGATGCTGTGGGGGACGCCATATCGGTGTACTACCCCGGATATGAAGTCTATCACTGGTCCGGATTCGGCTGTTTTAACTGGCTTGGCCTCTATCCATTTGGTGAATTCGTCCACCATGACCAATAGGTACTTTTGCTTGTGGGTTCCCCTTTAAGGGTCCAACCATGTCAAGCCCCCAGACCGTGAACGGCCAGGTGATAGGTATAGTCTTGAGGGCGGTGGGTGGCATGTGACTCTGATTAGCAAAGAGCTGACAACCGACGCATCATTGGACGAAGTCCTGAGCATCTGCCTGGGCCGTTGGCCAATAAAATCCTGTACGGAAGGCCTTGCCTACGAGGGCCCGGGCTGCAGCGTGGTGTCCGCCTAGTCCGGCGTGAATTTTAGCCAGAAGGTTTCGCCCTTCCTCTTTGGAGATGCATCTTTGAAGGAATCCGGTTGTGCTTTTCTTATAAAGTTCTCCCTCATGGACCTTGTAGGCTTTAGATCGCCGAACTATGCAGTGGGCCTCATTTTGGTCTTCGGGAAGTTCTTGCCTAATTAAGTAGGCTAGGAATGGTTCTGTCCATGGGGCAATTACCGCCGTTATTTCGTGGGCTGAAGGTGTTATTTCATCGGCTGAGCCACCGATTATGTCAGATTGTTCTGTGTTGGGTGGTGCGGTTGCTTCCGGGTTGTTATTTCCGGACTCCCCTTCCCATAATACGGATGGCTTAAAGAGCCGCTCCAGGAAGATGTTTGGAGGGACAGCGTCGCGTTTTGCGCCGATGTGTGCCAACACGTCGGCTGCTTGGTTATTATCCCGGGCTACGTGGTGGAATTCGAGTCCTTCGAACCGAGCTGACATTTTTAGGACAGTGTTACGATAGGCTGCCATTTTCGGATCCTTGGCGTCAAAGTCTCCATTTATTTGGGATATTGCAAGGTTTGAATCCCCGCGCACCTCTAGGCGTTTAATACCCATGGAGATTGCCATCCGGAGACCATGTAGGAGGGCCTCGTATTCGGCTGCTTTGTTGGAGTCCGTGTACATTATCTGAAAGCACGATTGATCTGTGTCTCCGGTTGGGGACGTCAATACGACGCCAGCCCCCAAGCCGGCCAACATTTTGGAGCCGTCGAAATGCATAATCCAATTGGAGTATGCGCCGTACTCTTTAGGGAGTTTGACTTCGGTCCAGTCAGCGATGAAGTCCGCTAAAACTTGCGACTTTATAGCTCGCCGTGGTTTATAGGTTATGTCGAATGGTAAGAGCTCGATGGCCCATTTCGCAATCCTGCCCGTCGCGTCGCGGTTGTTTATAATGTCGTTGAGGGGTACATCGGAGGCCACTGTTATCGAACATTCTTGAAAGTAGTGTCACAGCTTCCGGGATGCCATGAACACCGCGTATGCTATCTTTTGATAATGCGGGTACCGGGACTTGCATGGAGTTAAGACAGTGGATACGTAGTACACTGGTTTTTGAAGAGGAAATTTGTGTCCTTCTGTTTCTCGTTCGACGACGAGTACCGCGCTGACAACTTGATGTGTTGCCGCGATATATAATAACATTGGTTCTCCCAGGTTAGGCGCGGCCAGGACCGGATTTGTTGCCAGTATGGCCTTTATTTCTTCGAGTCCGGCCGTGGCGGCATCCGTCCACTCGAAGTTTTCGGTGCGCCTGAGGAGGCGATAGAGGGGCAATGCCTTTCTCCCAAACGGGAGATGAAGCGGCTTAGAGCCGCCATGCATCCAGTCAATTTTTGTATTTGTTTGAGGTTTTTTGGAATATCCAGCTGTGACAGAGCTCGGATCTTGGCTGGGTTTGCTTCAATTCCTCTACCGGATACAATGAAGCCTAGGAGCTTTCCGGCTGGTACGCCGAAAACGCATTTTTCCGGGTTCAGCTTTATGTCATATGCTCGGAGGTTATCGAATGTGAGCCTCAAATCGTCTACTAGAGTTTCGACGTGTTTGGTCTTGACGACCACGTCGTCTACGTATGCCTCTACTGTTTTGCCGATCTGGGTAGCCAGACATGTCTGAATCATGCGCTGATATGTTGCGCCGGCGTTTTTGAGTCTAAAGGGCATCGTGTTGAAGCAGAATGGTCCGTATGGAGTAATGAATGCCGTTGCGGCTTGGTCCGCCTCCGCCATCTTGATTTGATGGTAGCCGGAGTATGCATCGAGGAAGCACAATGAATTGTGCCCTGCAGTAGCATCGATTATCTGATCGATGCGAGGAAGGGGGAAAGGATCCTTTGGGCAAGCTTTGTTGAGATCTTTAAAATCGACACATAGGCGCCAGGATTTGTCCTTCTTTGGTACCATCACCAGGTTTGCTAGCCAGTCCGGATGTTTGATGTCTCTGATGAATCCGGCTTCCAATAGTTTGGCTAGCTCCTCTCCCATTGCGTGTCTTTTGGGTTCGGAAAATCGCCGAAGAGCCTATTTGACTGGCTTGAATCCTTTTAGGATGTTTAGGCTGTGTTTTGCCAATCTGCGTGGGATTCCTAGCATATCTGAAGGGTGCCAAGCGAAGATGTCCCAATTCTCCCGAAGGAATTCTCGTAGTGCGGCGTCTACATCAGGGTTTAACTGTGCCCCAATGGAGGCCATCTTTGTTGGGTCCGTTGGGTGGACCTGGAATTTGACTATTTCGTCCGCTGGTTTAAAAGAGGTGGACTTGGACCTCTTATCGAGTATCACATCATCCCTGTTCACCGTGGAGCGCAGCGCCGTGAGCTCCTCTACCGCTAAGGCTTCGGATAGTGCCTCTAGGGCTAATGCGGCTGTCTTGTTTTCGGCGCGGAGTGCTGTGTCCGGATCACTGACAAGAGTGATTATTCCACTGGGCCCGGGCATCTTAAGCTTCATGTACCCGTAATAGGGTATGGCCTGAAAAATTGTGAATGCCTCTCGTCCTAATATAGCGTGATATCCGCTGCTGAATAGGGCCACTTGGAACGTGACCTCCTCGGACCTGTAATTATCCGGCGAGCTGAACACCACATCAAGTGTGATTTTTCCTGTGCAGCGTGCTTCCCGGCTAGGGATTATTCCTCTAAAGGTTGTGCTGCTTCGCTCAATGCGGCTCCAGTCTATTTCCATTTTTTGAAGGGTTTCCTCGTAGATGAGGTTTAATCCGCTGCCGCCATCCATGAGTACCTTGGTAAGGCGAAAGCCGTCCACTATTGGACTGAGGACCAATGCGGCTGGTGCTCGGGCTGTTCGGAATTTAGGTTCGTCGCTAGCGTTGAAGGTGATGGCCGTGTCGCTCCATGGATTTGTTGTTGCTACTTGGTAGACTTCGGCGAGGCTGCGGATTGTTTGTTTCCGCATATTATTTGATGCGAAAGTCTCGAAGACTGTCGACACCGTACCGGTACTGTTGGAGTGGTTCTCCGGGGCTAGAAGCTCTTAGCCACTTTTGGCCACCTGCCGCAGTATCCAACATGCTCGAAGGCTATGTGTTGGAGTGGCGCCTTCTGTACTGTGAATTTTACAGGGTCTACTGAGCCATCCCTCCAGTACGGTTCCGTGCCCTTTATGGGGTTTTTGCTTTTTGGTTTTTGTACCTGGTGCCTGAGCATGATGCACCCTTTTGTTTTGGACTAGGGTTGTATTTGGAGCCGGATTGTCCCAAAACTTAGTTCGGTTTTCCGGAAACTCTCCATCGCACAGTACTTTCGTACTATGGACGCCAGGTCGGCAAAGTGTGCAATTTCACGACGACTTACGGCATTCAAGATTCCCTTGTCCGTGCAATTATTGCAGAAAATTGAAATTGCGTTTTCCTCACGGCAGTCTTTCATCCTGTCCATAACCAGGAGGAATCTGGCCCAGTAATGATGTACTGTTTTGGCGGGCTCTTGCCGGATTTGAGATAGATCGCATATGTTTGGGTGGGTGGGTGGAATTGAGTCTGAAACCCTGCCCATCTTGAGGCTCAAGTGCCGAAAAGTTTCCGAATTTGGAAGCTTGGATTGCTGTACTTTGTCCAACGAGTCTGTTCCGATGCCTGACTTTAGGTTCAGTGCTTGATCGACGTCCGTCCCTTCGCGGGAATCCGGCATGGAGGGTTCGGGAGTCCGGACATAACTAGTTTTCAATATAGAAGAAGAGTCACCGCGTTGTTCCTCTACCACCACAAAGTGGTGGGTAACCTGGGGAGAGTTAATCTCTCTCAGATCGGTTTTAAGCCCGATTCGATTGTAGTCTGTAGCGACTCCCAAGGCGGCGATGCGATCCAAGAGCTCGTTGACCGACGAGAGCTCTATTGGCTCCAGTTGCGTGGCGAATCCCGAGTTGACGTGAAGATTGCTTTTGATGACCCGAGAGGTCATCGTTGAAGCGGTGGCCGAACAGGCGGTCATGAGAAAACTGCCTAGCCGGATAGTTTGGCTGGCAGCCAAGGCTCCTTTGGCGATGATACTGTCTTTAAAGACGGGAAGAGGCATCCTTCCTGATCGTGACGGCATAGAGGAACTCTCAATGAAAGCACCAATGTCGGTGTCAAAACGGACGGATCTCGGGTAGGGGGTCCCGAACTGTGCGTCTAGGCGGATGGTAACAAGAGAGAAGGGGCACGATGTTTTTACCCAGGTTCGGGCCCTCTCGATGGAGGTAAAACCCTACTCCTGCTTGATTAATATTGATGATATGGGTAGTACAAGAGTGGATCTACCACGAGATCAAGGAGGCTAAACCCTAGAAGCTAGCCTATGGTATGATTGTTGTAATGGTTGTTCGTCCTATGGACTAAAACCCTCCGGTTTATATAGGCACCAGAGAGAGCTAGGGTTACACAGGGTCGGTTACAATGGTAGGAGATCTACATATCCGTATTGCCAAGCTTGCCTTCCACGCCAAGGAAAGTCCCATCCGGACACGGGACAAAGTCTTCAATCTTGTATCTTCATAGTCTTGGAGTCCGACCGATGATGATAGTCCGGCTATCCGGACACCCCCTAGTCCAGGACTCCCTCAGAGAGTGTACGGTTCGTCACCTCCGTTTGGCCGTCGGTTTGAGGATGGTATGCGGATGAGAACAAGAGCTTCATTCCGAGCTTGGCGCATAGGATCTTCCAAAAGTAACTCAAGAACTTGACGTCGCGGTCGGAGACGATTGTCTTTGGTACTCCATGGAGACGCAAGATTTCCCTACAAAAGAGATTTGCAATGTGTGAAGCATCGTCTATTTTGTTGCAAGGGATGAAATGTGCCATCTTAGAAAATCGGTCCACAACAACAAACACAGAATCCTTGCCATTTTGAGTTCTAGGCAAACCAAGTACAAAATCCATGCTAATGTCTTCCCAAGGTTGATAAGGAATAGGAAGAGGCAGGTAAAGACCATGGGATTGAGCTTTAGACTTAGCTTTGTGACATGTAGAGCATCGGGTGGTGAAGCGTGAGACATCACGGAACATCTTGGGCCAAAAGTAGTTATTGGAGAGCGTGGCAAAAGTCTTGTCGCGACCAAAATGTCCCATGAGTCCGCCTCCATGAGCCTCTTGCAAAAGGAGCAAACGAAGAGAAGACTCGGGAATGCATAGTTTGTTAGCTCTCATAAGATAACCATCCTTGATGTAATATTGTTCCCAAGATGTATGCGTCAAACATTTAGCATAAGGAGTCGCAAAAGATGGATCATTAGCATACAAGTCTTTTATGTGCTCAAAGCCAATAACATTCAACTCAAGTTTAGCCACAAGTGTGCATATGCGGGAAAGTGCATCAGCAACTACATTTTCCTTACCCTTAATATACTTGATCACATAGGGAAAAGATTCAATAAATTCACTCCATTTGGCATGACTCTTGTTCAACTTAGTTTGACATTTTAAGTACTTAAGCGTTTCATGATCGGTATGTACGACAAACTCATGAGGTCTAAGATAATGTTCCCAAACATGTAGCACACGCACTAAAGCATACAATTCTTTGTCATATATGGGATAGTTAAGTTGAGCACCGGAGATTTTTTTCACTAAAATATGCAATGGCTCGTTTTTCTTGCATCAAAACTCCACCAATTCCGGTACCACTTGCATTACAATGAACCTCAAAAGTTTTGTCAAAGTTGGGCAAAGCAAGAATCGGAGCGTGAGTAAGCAAAGACTTGAGCTCATCAAAAGCGGTGGATTCCAAAGATCCCCAAACAAAAGGAGAATTCTTCTTACTCAAAGCATGCAAAGGAGAGGCAATAGTGCTAAAATCTTTCACAAAGCGACGATAAAAACCTGCTAGACCAAGAAAACTACGCACTTGTTGCAAATTGGTGGGTTGGGGCGAAGTTTTAATTGCTTCAATTTTAGATTCATCAACATGGACACCCTTGGAAGATACAACAAAACCCAAGAAAACCACTTTGTCAACACCAAATGTGCATTTTTTTCATGTTTGCATAAAGACTTTCCTTGCGAAGGGTTTGTAAAACAGCACTAACATGATTAAGATGCTCTTTCATGGATTTGCTAAACACAAGAATATCATCGAAGTAAACCACAACAAATACTCCAATATAAGGTCGAAGCACATAATGCATGAGACGCACGAAAGTACCGGGAGCCTCCGATAAACCCATAGGCATAACTAACCACTCATATAAGCCAAATTTGGTTTTGAAAGCAGTTTTCCTCTCATCACCCTCTTGAATGCGGATTTGATAATAGCCACTTTTAAGATCGATTTTTGAGAAAAAGTTGGCTCCACTAAGTTCATCAAGCATATCATCTAAGCGAGGAATGGGATGCCTATATCGAACGGTAATAGCATTTATAGGTCTACAATCGGAACACAAGCGGAAACTTCCATCGGGCTTAGGCACAAGTATAACCGGAACGGCACAAGGGCTTAAGCTTTCACGTACATGACCGTTGTCGATTAGTTGTTGTACTTGCCGTTGAATCTCCTTGGTTTCTTCGGGATTGACACGGTATGGAGCTTTGTTTGGAAGTGGTGCTCCGGGGATGAGGTTGATTCGATGCTCAATGCCTCGTAGAGGAGGTAGACCCGGAGGTAGCTCATCGGGGAAAATATCTTGGAATTCCTGCAAAAGAGATTGAAACACTAAAGGTAGCTCGTGAGAGGTGTTAGTTTTTGGTTCTCCATCCTTGCACACAAGGACAAAGTGCATGACACTCGATGGGTTCTCACACACTTCTCTCATCTCACTTTTTGTGGCAAATAGGACTAAGTTTTTGTCACTAGGCGAAGAGGCGCTCAAGTTTGGCTTGTGGCTCTCACTCACTTTTGGGTGGATCACTCTCACTCTTCTCTCCATGATGGGTGGCTTGCTTGTCGGCTATCACTTGACTATGAGACATAGGTCGTAGCACATATTCCTTCCCTTTGATCTTGAAGCTATAGTGATTGGTGCGCCCGTTGTGGATGACACCACGGTCGAATTGACATGGCCTACCAAGAAGGAGGTGGCAAACGGTCATGGGGACCACATCACATTCCAAAGTGTCTTCATATGCACCAATTTTGAAGGAGACTTGGACCGTATGCTCAACTCGGATAGTGCCAGAGTCACTTAGCCATTGAACCTTGTAGGGGTGTGGGTGCTTCATCTTTACCAATTGAATCTTGGAGCATAGTTCTTCACTTGCCAAGTTATGGAAACTACCTCCATCGATGATGACCTTGACGGATCATCCATTGATGCCGGTCTTAGTGTGGAATATGTGGCATCTTTGGTCTTCTTCTTGTTGATGTCGAAGAGTCAAGATCTTGGAGACAACAAGAGCGGGGGTCGTATCTTCATCACAAAGGACTTGATCATCTTCATCCTCGTTCACGCGCCGGTGCATGGCCACTTGCTCAAGAGCTTCCATTTCATCTTCACTCATTGAGTCGTAGGTTCCATCGTCGTTGAGGATCATGGTGCGCTTGTTTGTGCATTCATAGGACTTGTGGCCTCGGCCGCCGCAAGTGAAACACTTGAAGGAGCTCGTCTTGATGGTCTCATCAGTTGGAGTAGATGAAGAAGCACGCGGCTTGTAGTTGCTTGTAGTAGGAGGAAGACGACTTGAACTTGCCTAAGTTTTCTTGTAACTTGTCTTGTCGTCGTTGCTTGGAGAAGGCTTGGTTGATGTCGAAGTTGGAGTAGTTGTTGAAGCTTGGTTATTGGAGAAACCGTAGGTCTTGGATGAGTACTTGGCATACTTGAAGTCATCTTGCACTTGATGTTCCGCCTTTGTAGCTTGATGCAGGAGCTCAGTGAGGTTGGAGTAGGGTTGGAAGTCGGCGATCTTCTAGATGGGATGATTGAGTCCATTCAAGAATCATGCCATTGTTTGCTCATCATCCTCTGTGACATTGGCTCGAATCATGGCAATCTCCATTTCCTTGTAGTATTCTTCAACACTCTTTGTTCCTTGCTTGAGGAGTTGTAGCTTCTTGAAGAGATCGCGGTTGTAGTAGGTTGGCACAAAATGTGCTCGCATGACATCCTTCATTTGAGCCCAAGTGGTGATTGGAGGTTCACCTCTTGCTTGTTGGCGCTCAAGGACTTGTTCCCACCATATGAGCACATAGTCTTGGAACTCAAGTGATGCCATAGCGATCTTCTTTTTTCCTCATAGTTGTGCAAATGAAAGATTTTGTCAACCTTCAATGCCCATGAGAGGTATTCTTCGGGATCATTGCTTCCATTGAACTTGGGCATTGTGAATTGGAGCTTGCCATAGCGTTGCTCTACATTGTGTTGTTGGCGATGGTGATGATGACGCCCTTGACATGGAGGGTAATCATCCTCATGTTGCTCTTGGCGTGGAGGAAGTCCATGATCAACTTGCTCTTGTTGAACTTGAGGGTGAGGTGGAGCTAGACAAGCTTGTGAAGGAGCTTGTGGAGCTTGACGTTGCACGCGCAGTTGGTAGTTCCTTTCTTGGATTCCTTCTCGAAGGGCTTCCTCTTGATTGCGCTGTTCGCGATTGAGGTTGGCGATGGCTCGACTTGATTCTTGAAGGGCACGTTCCGCCTCAAGAGCTTGTGCTTCTCGTTGTTATTGTTGAAGACGTTGAGCCTCGGTGTCTTGTTCCTCTTGGTGTAGACGCACTCGTTCTTCATCTTGGCGCCGTAGTCGTTGTCGTTCTTGAGCTTGAGCAAAAGCGTCTTGATTTGATTGAGGACGAGGGACTTGTTCATCGGCTTGCTCTTGTGAATGCTTGACGTGTAGCGGGTTGAGAGATGCATGACGGTCTTGACGCGCGGCTCGTCGAAGAGTGTTCGATGATGGTGTACTTGATCCGGAGAAGGAGTCATCGGAGTGTCAGCTTGAGTGGCTCTGTCTTGAGTATGACGATGTAGAAGGAGGCCGGTTGACCAACAAGGCGTGGATCTCGTCCAGTCTTGCGTCGTTCTCTTGCTTGCGCGCGTCGAGCTTGTTGTTGAAGTAGTCTCGTGTATGTTGCTCGAAGAGTCGCAAGTCGGTGGCGAGGTTGTCGATGCGGTCGTTCATTTCTTGTTGCTCTTGATGCAACGCTCGTTGTGCACCAAAGAGGTGGCTCTTGGTGACATATGATGACATGTCGTCGTCTTGCTCGATGAAGAGTGGGTTGGTAGAAGTACTTGGCCTATCCATCATTCGAAGCAAAATGTGAGTGGTAGAAGGAGAAGAACTTATACCAATGTACCTTTGACCGATGTTGATGATGAATCAAGTTCACTCCAATGCGGACAATGAAATAGCACTATTGGTACCAATTCTTGTCGGTTCTCACACCTACACAAGTAAAAGCTTATGGTGGAGCTTAGTTAGGATGGTGGCATAAATTTTGATGCAATTGAAAGTGAGATTCAATAATGTTGGAAAAGATTCACAAATTTGCAAATGCAACAAGTAGACCAAGCAAGTAGGGGTACACGGAAACACACACGCAAATAGATAAATGGGATTGTGCAAACCAAAAGTGAGCCAAAATGTGGAATCCACGAAAATGCTCTTGTTGCACAATACTAGAGAGACGCTAGCACGATTGCACAATAGGCGGATACGGAGCTTGTGCACAACCTACTAGGAAAAAATGCAACGATCTCTATCCCAATTATGCTTATGTATGGTATTTCGGTGCTATGATCCAAGATGATCTTATATGACAATCTTAATGTAGTATGATGCTATGGTTCTTGCTTATAAGCTCTTTGCTTATCTTTCCTCTTTGCTTAAAAGCTTTGGTGGCTCTTTGACTTTTGTGCTCTTTTCTCATTCAAAACTTCACGAACCAAGATAGCAATTTTGTATGCTATAACAACTTTGTGACACACAAGTTGATTCCAAGATATGCACCACGGTGGTATGGTATGTATGCTATGGAGTATGATCACTAATGTGGACAAGTCACGTTGCTGGCAATACTCAATGGCTAGTCTTGATGGTAAGCTACGCAAAAGTAAGGCCATGTGGGGTATCAATGCAATTGCAAGGTATGACAAAGATGTCGTTGAAGTTACCGTCCTTGGCGATGTTTAGTAGTCGATGGAGGTGAGCGGTGGTGACGGTGACGTTGAACTGTACCTATATAGCCGAAACACAATAGGACACGGGAACCACAACGCAAAATCTCAAAGACCAAAATGTGTCAAAATCGACATAGGAGGTAGCGGTGAGCGGTGGTGGTATTTTTGGAAAGTGTTGGGGGTATGCGGAAGTAAGCGTGGGCACCGGGGCAAATTGGGGAGAGTATGCGGAAATGGGCGTGGGGGATGGAGTTGCTGCTACCAGGGGCCGGATGTCCGGGCCAGCTGCCGGATATCCGGGGCACCGGATGTCCGGTGGACACGGGGCGGATGTACGGGCTCTAGATCGGGGATGAACACGATGAACTCCACAGGAAAAATTGCATCTCCGGGGCAAAATTCGGACAAATTGGTGGATGGAAATCGTGGGAGAGATGAGGAAAAGCTAGATCAACTTGATGCAAAGCAGATCCGTGGATCAAATCCAACAAAACTTCACCACACCAATAAATCACAAAAAAAATTTGGGGCTATTTTTGGTGGGGATTTTCGGATTTAGGACGAAAACAACAAAATCAAGCTAGAAAACAAAGGGTAGGGGCTCCAAAAACGTGATCAACGTGGCTCATGATACCAAGATGATGTAGGGCGGTGCCCTATGTGGACGATCTTTCACGTTTGGAGTGGATCCTACGGGGAAACACGAAGAACGTGCGGAAAACACAAAGGGGAAAACACGGGGAGGAATGAGAGAATCACTCAACCGACAAGTATCGATCACACAAGGGCTAGATCCCCGAACACATGAGGTAGCATAAGATTCAAAATCAACAAACGAAAAGATACAAAGGGAACCGTTCTTCTCCGTGAGGAGGTCTTGATTGTCTTCCCTTGAAGGGGTCTTGAATCCGCTTGGGGGATCTTCTTCGAAGAGGTCGTGAGCTCCGAGGAGAAGTAACCAAGTGGATGAGCAAGGCTCTCACACAAATATGAGCTAAACCAATGCTAACCCAAAAACGTACAGGATGAGGGAGTATATATAGTCAAAGGGCGAAGGGGTACATGGGTCACGGCCCAAAGAAGCTGCGCGCAGGCAGAAGGCGCCGGATGTCCAGGCGACGGGCCGGATGTCTGGGCGCTCACGAGGTGCCGGATGTCCGGGCTGGAGGGGCTAGATGTCCGGGCCAGTGGAGTTGACTCTTCTATTCACTGGATGGGCGACTCCGTATGTCCGCTCGGAGGGGCCGGATGTCCGCAGCTTCAGGAGGCGCCGGATGTCCGGGCTGTCGGGGCAAGCTTCTGTGCTCCCTGGACGCCAGTGCCGGATGTCCCGGATTTAGGCCGGATTTCCGGTGGGGGCCGGATGTCCGGGCTGGACGCCGGATGTCCGGTCCCTGTAGCTTCTTCTGCATATGCCTGGCCTTGTGGATCTCCAGGGGCCGGATGTCCGGGGTCCTGGCCGGATGTCCGGTGCCTGGAGGCTGTTCCTGCCTTCTTCCATTGGTTCTCTTCTGCCATGGACTTGGGGTCTTGACCATCTTCATGTGCATTCTCGGGAGGGACCTCTTGGTACCTAATCATGCACAACATTCCGGATTGAGGTAGTAGCCATGTCTCGAGAGGATCATATGAGATATCATTAAGAAGAGAAGTCACCTCGGTCTTGAGAGCTCTAGCACGTGCTCTAGTCATGGGTCCTCTTGGGGCTTGGTGAGGCGATGGAAGGTGCATGGGGATGACCGAAGGATGCTCCGCATCAGTTGTCCCAAATAGCTATATAAATGAGTCCTTTGTTTCATCAAACAACAAGGCAGCACCAAAAATAGTGGTTTCTCTAAACTGATTGAGCCCAAGGAAAACACCAAATGGCCTATACTCTTTGTTTGTGCCAAAAGTAGTGTCAAATGTGACAACATCACCAAAATGTGCATAGTCAAGGATCATTTTAGCATCTCCCAGAATATGTTGGTTATATCCTCCTCACAATCCAACTGTAGTGCATATTAGAATGATGGATTGTCAGCAGTTTTGTCATGAAAATATTTCAACATACTTCCAGCCTGTCAAAAAGCCAACTCCCTCTATCTCTTGGTTCGCAAATGATTTTTTGGTCACGGCAAGTATATCCAAGGTTAATCGGTCCACCAACTTGACAAGAAGCAAACTCATGTGCAGCTTGTGGCATAATGTCGGAATCATCAACGATTTCAATTATGGAAGCTTGTCGATTTGAAATCTTTCTTTGAGATATCAATATATCATCAAGTTGCGGATTTGTGGCAATTGAAGCAAGTCGTTGTGTTCAAGCACAACCTCAGTTACTTCATAATTTCCGGACTCTCGATCGAATTGAAAACACATACGAGCTTGGCAGTCAGTTCTTGTTTCAGCTCTAAAATGCTTTGGTGCATGATCAGTTTGCCCTTTTCTTTGATGACCCTCGTTGGAACAAACAAATCTGCATGAACCAACCATACCATCAAGTTTACTTTTGTTTGCGTATATCTTTCTCACATCAAAGCCGGTATGACCCCCATATGCATCCCAAAATGCCCAAGCCTCATCTACATTTCTGAACCTCACACCAACTTGATGTATTCCCTTACCAATTTCTGCCATCTCACAATAGTCAATTGTGAAGCACAACACTGAATTCTGTCAAACAGCACAATAGAGAACACTAAATTTCAGAAATTCCAAATGAAAGTCTAAAATCAGAGGACAAAATTTCATCACGAGTGTAGAAGTAAACTATTCCAAGCAATTTCTGTTGTACATGCATAATCAGTAACTGATTTGACTACCATTATGCACCCAAGCAACTCGAACTGAAGCTGTACATACCCAACTGTTGGGGAACGCAGTAATTTCAAAATTTTCCTACGCACACGCAAGATCATGGTGATGCATAGCAACGAGAGGGGAGAGTGTAGTCCACGTACCCTCGTAGACCATAAGAAGAAGCGTTATGACAACGCGGTTGATGTAGTCGTATGTCTTCACGATCCGGCCGATCCTAGTACCGAAAGTACGGCACCTCCGCGATCTGCACACGTTCGGCTCGGTGACGTCCCACGAACTCTCGATCCAGCTGAGTGTCGAGGGAGAGCTTCGTCAGCACGACAGCGTGATGATGGTGATGATGAAGCTACCGGCGCAGGGCTTCGCCTAGCACTGCAACAATATGACCGAGGTGGATTATGGTGGACGGGGGCACCGCACACGGCTAAGAGATCAATGATCAACTTGTGTCTATGGGGTACCCCCCTCCCTCGTATATAAAGGAGTGGTGGAGGGGGGAGGGCCGGCCCTCTATGTCGCGCCCTGGAGGAGTCCTACTCCCACCGGGAGTAGGATTCCCCTCTCCCTAGTTGGACTAGGAGAGAAGGAAGGGGGAGAGAGGGAGGAAGGAATGGGGGGCGCCCCCCCCTTCCTAGTCCAATTCGGACCAGAGGGGGAAGGGCGCGTGGCCTGCCCTGGCTGCCCCTCTCTCTCTCCACTAAGCCCCATTAGGGCCCATATACTCCCTGAGGGGTTCCGGTAACCCCCCGGTACTCCGGTATATGTCCGAACTCACTCGGAACCATTACAATGTCCAAACATAGGCTTCCAATATATCGATCTTTATGTCTCGACCATTTCGAGACTCCTCGTCATGCTTGTGATCACATCTGGGACTCCGAATAACCTTTGGTTCATCAAAACACATAAACTCATAATACCGATCATCACCGAACGTTAAGCGTGCGGACCCTACGGGTTCGAGAACTATGTAGACATGACCGAGAGTCATCTCTTGTCAATATCCATTAGCGGAACCTGGATGTTCATATTTGCTCCCACATATTCTACGAAGATCTTTATCGGTCAAACCGCATAACAACATACGTTGTTCCCTTTGTCATCGGTATGTTACTTGCCCGAGATTCGATTGTTTGTATCTCAATATCTAGTTCAATCTTGTAACCAGCAAGTCTCTTTACACCTTCTGTAATGCATCATCCCATAACTAACTCATTAGTCACATTGCTTGCAAGGCTTATAGTGATGTGCATTACCGAGAGGGCCCAGAGATACCTCTCCGACTGTCGGAGTGACAAATCCTAATCTCGATCTATGCCAACTCAACAAGTACCATCAGAGACACCTGTAGAGCACCTTTATAATCACCCAGTTACGTTGTGACGTTTGGTAGTACACTAAGTGTTCCTCCGGTATTCGGGAGTTGCATAATCTCATAGTCGTAGTAACATGTACTCCCTCCGTTCCACAATACATGACTTTCATTTGTCAAAATATAGATGTATCTATACATGTTTTAGTATATAGGTACATCCATTTTTGAAAAAATGGAAGTCAAGTATTTTGGAACGGAGGGAGTATAAGTCATGAAGAAAGCAATAGCAATATACTAAACGATCAAGTTCTAAGCTAACAGAATGGGTCAAGTCAATCACATCATTCTCTAATGATGTGCTCCCGTTAATCAAATGACAACTCATGTCTATGGCTAGGAAACTTAACCATCTTTGATTCAATGAGCTAGTCAAGTAGAGGCATACTAGTGGCACTCTGTTTGTCTATCTATTCACACATGTACTAAGTTTCCCAAGATGGTGATGGCAGTTCTCCCCGAAGCAATTCATGTGCCCAACTAACACGCATCTTTGCCAAACAATATGGATGTTTGGTGACTCGATGGAAGCATGGGAGATATAATGGCTTTCCCAACATAAATAAATTCGAAAAACTATACTGCTCCTGACACGTGTAGAGGATCTCGTAGTGAAGCGCGGTAGTTCCTTGGGTTACTTGGACTTGGGGACCTCAAACCTTACTTTAGGATAAAATGGAAGCCATTGCATGAAGTATGGAGGTGAACATGCTCTATCAGGAACCAAGGAGGCAGGACGTGCATATCCACGACCGATTCTAGATCTGGGGCAAAAATGTTCCAGTTCTAGGTCATAGTAAAGCAGTTCATGCCAAACAATGGCGGAGCAGAAAATGTGGTGGATTTAGAGGCGCAGCCTTCTGTACGAGATCATCAGAATGTTAAAGAGTGACTAGAGACCAACACAGTAACATCTAGATATCTGATGCTACTTGACACCTATTTCAACGCAGTGCACAATGAATGGAAACATTCACCCAGTGCACTGCTTTTGTACCTAGTGATGTACATGCTAGTGTTAACTGGTCCAAAAATTAAAAGAAAGAAGATGATTCATAGTGCCTAATGAAGGTAGAAAATAGGAACAACAAGCTTGTGTGGTATACACATATGAAACTCACAAGAATCTTTGTAGGTAGCTTAATGTAAAAGATTGTTTGTACATGTAAACTAGGTCCCCAACCAACCTGGAAGCACTTTGCCAAAATCCAAAGCAAGCCACGTTAAACTAATAAGGCTTAGTGGGTAAGTTGTCTAGGTGATTGCAGGACAGTGTTTGGAAAAACTGGACATCTATACAAGACCCGTCAGTTCGGTAAAACAAAAATATATGGACTTGCACCATGTTAGTAGTATTACTTGATAAACATCAGTGTTGTATGAAAGATTTATGAACATGTACCTACATTAAGATGAACCTTAGAAATATTTTTAGAAATAGGTTATGCTGAGAATTAGCAATATGGCCTAGAGATTTGAGGCCTGGACACAGGGAGGAGCGGAGGCTAGGTCTCTCGCGGTGTGTTCACTGAATATTAAATAGGAATCTTTTTAATCAAAATGTGAGCATCACTACTTTGGTCATACTTGCATGGAAAATAATGAAATTAATACTATCGATTAGTTTTTCTTGCCATAGGTCCCCACCCTTTCACCTTACCTTGCCGTACCCAGCCTCTGGTATCCCCTTCTCCTATGTTTGGTTGGTTGACTGACTCGTTACCGCGCTGCTTCGTCGTGACATAGAACCCCAACAAATACCTCCCCAAGTCCGGTAGTAGCTATCCTCCGCTCACCACATCTCTCTAACCCTAGAGAGCGCATGGTCGTAACGAAGAAATTACAAATGATAGACATGTGGGGATAAAATTATAAAAAAACATAATACATAATCAAGCAATAGGAGTTATTAGTGCTTTTCTTCATGCTCTGTACATTTTTCTATATTGCGGGATTTTCCTGTTTCACTTTTATCATTCTTCCTTTTTTATTTGTTTTTTCCTTTCCTTTTCCGTTTAATAAAATAAAAACATGTTCAAATAATTTTGATTATTTGAACTGGGGTGAAGTGGTAATAACCTTTTTTTTAATATTGAAAAATGGATACATGAAATTTTTAGTTAAAATGCAAGAACATCTTTAAAAATCAGAAAAAGCACTTTCTAACTTGTTTGAGGTAGGAACAAGCAATTTCTTCCCTTTGATAAATCTAATTCTATTAAGATATGGGAAACTAAGATATATATTTATGTGCCATATTAGTTAGGTAACTCTGAACAAAGGTTCTAAAGGAAGGAACTACCTATTCCGACCGAGCACCACATGCCATTCTATAGGATGGTTCAGAAATTGTGGAAGCTTGGTTTGAACAACCCATTTAGTATTGGAAACAAGCTATATCATTTACTCCGGAAATTCATAGCACCCAACTGGTTGAAGATTTTGAAGAGCTTTGATTTGAATAAGTCCCATGTTTCTTTTTTTCTTCCATTCTTCGTTTTTCTCTGTCTATTTATCCGTTTTTTTCTGTTTAAGTTAAATAAAATATAAACATAAACTCCTCTAGTTTTCCCTATTTTTTCTATATCTTAAATTATGTAGAGAATAATTGCAATTGTTGCAGTGATATCCATGTCTTTGACTCTTTCTTTCTTGTCCCGCGAAATAGAGAGTGCGCTGAACATTGTATTTATAGGCGAGCCTTCAAACTAATTTATTTACTTGAACTTGGATAAAGTAGTAAGAACACTTTTTAAATTAGTGAAGTAATTTTGAATACATTATTTTTTTTATTAAATGCGTGAACAACTTTGAAAATTAGAAAAAGCACTTTGCAATAATGCATGAACACTGTCGAAAATTGTGTGAACATTTAAAATAGTTCATGATTTTTTACTTAGTGTCGGCCCAGTGGAAACCAGGTACCGTGGCCCGCCAGCAAGATCCTTCGTCTTGAGCTTGCTTTTTTTTCCTTCAAGAGGAAAGGGTGATGCAGCAAAGTAGAGATAAGTATTTCACTTACTGAAGAACCAAGGTATCAATCCAGTAGGAGGAACACACAAGTTTGCAATGATAGCACCTAAACAAACAAACAAATACTTGCACCCAACGCGATAAAGGGGTTGTCAATCCCTTCACGATTACTTGCAAGGATGAGATCTGATAGTGATAGATATAAAAGATAAGTAAAAGTCCACAATAAAATAAATGTAACTAAATTGCAGCAAGGTATTTTTTGTTTTATAGATCTGAAATTAATATGATAAAAGATAGAATCGCGGGGCCATAGTTTTCACTAGAGACTTCTCTCTTGAAAGAAAGCATACGGTGGGTAAACAAATTACTGTTGAGCAATTGTTAGAAAAAAGAATAATTATGTAGATATCCAAGGCAATGATGATACATATAGGCATCACGTCGGAGACAAGTAGACCGACTCCTATCTGTATCTACTACTATTACTCCACACATCGACCGCTATCAAGCATGCATCTTGTGTATTAAGTCAACAAGGACGAAGTAACGCCTTAAGCAAGATGACATGATGTAGAGGGATAGATCCAATCAATATGATTAAACCCCATCTATTATCCTTAATGGCAACAATACAATATGTGTCATGTCCCCTTCTGTCACTGGGATCGAGCACCGCAAGAATGAACCCATTACAAAGCACGTCTCCCATTGCAAGAAAAATCAATCTAGCTGGCCAAACCAAATCAATAGATCAGAGAGAAATACAAAGCTATATAAATCATGCATAAAAGAGTTTCGAGAAGACTCAAATAATATCCATAGATAATCTGAACATAAACCCACAATTTATCGGACCTCGACAAACACACCACAAAAGAAGATTACATCGAATAGATCTCCAAGAAAATCGATGAGAACATTGTATTGAAGATCAAAGAGAGAGAAGAAGCCATCTAGCTACTAGCTATGGACACATAGGTCCTTGGTAAACTACTCACACATCATCGGAAGGGCAGAAAATTTGATGTAGAAGCCATCCGTGACCGAATCCCCCTCTGGCGGACTGCCGGAAAAGACCCCAAGATGGGATCTCATGAGAACAGACGAACTACTGGAACACTGTTTCAGCAAAGTTGATGTAGAAGCCATCCGTGATGTTGTTTTTGGTAGAACTACCATGGTGTTGTTTTTGTGCAGAAATAAAATTTCTCGAAATGGAACAAAACTTTTTGGAGAATTATTTTACAATAAAAGAAAATTACTAGAGCCAAGAACCACAGGAGGGGGGGGGCTGGTTGAGCACAACCCACCAGGGCGCGACCCCCTCCTAGCGCGCCCAGGTGGGTTGTACCCAACTGGTGGCCCCGCAGACCACAACTCTGACGCTATAAAATCCTATTTTCGGAGAGAAAAATCAAGGAGGATGTGTCATCACGTTTCACGATATGGAGCCGTCACCACCTCCTGTTCTTCATCGGAAGGCCAGATCAGGAGCCCGTTTGGGGCTCCGGAGAGGGGAATCTTCGGTCTTCGTCATCACGAACCCTCCTTCATCGCGAATTCCATGATGCTCCCCACTGTTCTTTCATAAGCTCGCTGGTCGACGAGGAGTTGGATGAGATTCATCATGTAATTGAGTTAGTTCTGTTAGGGTTTGATCCCTAGTATCCAATATGTTCTGAGATTGATGTTGCTATGACTTTGCCATGCTTAATGCTTGTCACTAGGGCCCGAGTGCCATGATTTCAGATCTGAACCGTTTATGTTTTCACCATTATATCTATGTTCTAGATCCAATCTTGCAAGTTATATGCACATGCTACGTGTTATGATCCGTAAACCCCGGGGTGATAGTAATTGGGATACTTTCCGGTGATGACCGTAGTTTGAGGAGTCCATGTATTCAATATGTGTTAATGCTTTGTTCCGGTTCTCTATTAAAATGAGGCCTTAATATCCCTTAGTTTCCTTTTGGACCCCGCTGCCACGGGAGGGTAGTACAAAAGGTGGCATGCAAGTTCTTTTCCATAAGCACGTACGACTATTTATGCTAGTTCTGTATCGCCCTATACTACTAGGGAAAAGCTTATACAACATTGCTCACGATAAGAACAATACTATTGCGCAGGTGCTCAGCTCATCCCCGCCGAATATTTCGTTCAGGCGGGATTTGGTTGGCGCCCGACTTATGTCATGGCATAATCTCTTATCCCGTCTGGATCTGAATAACCTGACGCAAGGCCGTGATGTGTTTCGCTGGAACCTTACTACATCGGAGTTATTCATGGTAGACTCTATGTATCGTGCGCTCACGCATTCTGAGGTACCGGAGAGAAATAACAAAAAAATCTGGAAGGCAAAGATTCCACTAAAAGTTAAAATATTCATGTGGTATCTTCATAGAGGTGTTGTGCTAACCAAAGACAACATTGCACGACGCAACTGGCCAGGAAGTAAGAAGTGTTGTTTTTGTACTCATAACGAGACAATCAAACACCTCTTTTTTCAATGCAAGTTTGCGTGTTCTACGTGGTCAGTCATCCAAATAGCGTCAAATTTGTATCCGCCCACAAGTGTTGCCAATATTTTTGGACATTGGTTGGACGGTATTTCAAATAGGTTCAAAACGTTAATAAGGGTGGGAGCGTATGCCTTACTATGGTCGCTTTGGCTATGTAGAAACTATTTGGTTTTTAATGACAAAAATGCTTCTCCTTTTGCAGGTTATTTTCTGTTGTACGCACTCGCTTCGTATGTGGTCTATGCTACAACGTGCGGAGTACGAACCGCTATTCAAGGCGGCGTGTACGCGATTGGAGCAGGTGGCTATGGAGTTTTTAACCCAACATGGGTGGCAGCATAATCTCCGCATCGGTCCACCAACCGTTTCGACATAGGCATAGTGTCGGTCTATAGGACTATACTCTTGCCGAATTGTCTTTTTTTTTCTTGTCAGATTTTTGATGTTTGGCTGTGTGCATCGTAGTTATGCAGAGGCTGGGTGATACTCTAAATGCTTTGTATCGCTTGATGCTACATTTTGACATAATAAAAGCGCCCTTTATCGAAAAAACTAGGGAAAAGCTTATAGGCAGACGCTTAATAGTAGCGCGGGTTTATACCCCACGCTACTGCTACTTACTAGTAGCGCGGGTTTTTACCCCTCGCTACTACTAAGTTGATAGTAGTAGCGGTGGTTTTTAACCCTCGCTACTACTAAGTGCTCTCTGCCGTGCCCCCTGGAACATGCCATAGTAGTAGCGAGGGGTATAACCCGAGCTACTACTAAGTTGATAGTAGTAGCGCGGTGTCAGTGTCAAAACTGGCAAATCTCGGGTAGGGGGTGCCGAACTGTGCGTCTAGGCGGATGGTAACAGGAGACAAGGGACACGATGTTTTTACCCAGGTTTGGGCCCTCTCGATGGAGGTAAAACCCTACTCCTGATTGATTGATATTGATGATATGGGTAGTACAAGAGTTGATCTACCACGAGATCAAGGAGGCTAAACCCTAGAAGCTAGCCTATGGTATGATTGTTGTTGTTTTTTGTGTCCTACGGACTAAAACCCTCCGGTTTATATAGACACCGGAGAGGGCTAGGGTTACACAGAGTCGGTTACAATGGTAGGAGATCTACATATCCGTATCGCCAAGCTTGCCTTCCACGCTAAGGAAAGTCCCATCCGGACACGGGACGAAGTCTTCAATCATGTATCTTCATAGTCTTGAAGTCCGGCCGATGATGATAGTTCGGCTATCCGGACACCCCCTAGTCCAGGACTCCCTTAGTATCCCCTGAACTAGGATTCAATGACGACGAGTCCGGCGCGCATATTGTCTTCGGCATTGCAAGGCGGGTTCCTCCTCTGAATAATTCATAGAAGATTGTGAACACCAGGATAGTGTCCGGCTCTGTAAAATAAATTCCACATACCATCAGAGAGAGAATAATTGTCGGTGTCAAAACCGCGGATCTCGGTAGGGGGTCCCGAGCTGTGCGTCTAGGCGGATGGTAACAAGAGACGAGGGACACAATGTTTTTACCAGGTTCGGGCCCTCTCGATGGAGGTAAAACCCACGCCCCGCTTGATTAATATTGATGATATGGGTAGTACTAGAGTAGATCTACCACGAGATCAAGGAGGCTAAACCCTACAAGCTAGCCTATGGTATGATTGTTGAGATGTAATGTTTGTCCTACGGACTAAGGCCCTCCGGTTTATATAGACACCGGAGAGGCTAGGGTTACACAGAGTCGGTTACAATGGTAGGAGATCTACATATCCGTATTGCCAAGCTTGCCTTCCACGCCAAGGAAAGTACCTTCCGGACACGATCCGGAGTCTTCAATCTTCTATCTTCGTAGTCTGGGAGTCCGGCGGATATTGATAGTCCGGCTGTTCGGACACCCCCTAGTCCAGGACTCCCTCAGTAGCCCCTGAACCAGTCTTCAATGATGATAAGTCTGGCGTGCATAATGTTCGGCATTGCAAGGCGGGTTCCCCTCCTTGAATAACTCGGAGAAGATAATGAACACCAGGATAGTGTCCGGCTCTGCAAAATAAATTCCACATTCCAACGTAGAGAGAATAAAACACACTTAGCTCAATCTGCTGACGTATTTATGCAGCGTGACATCACACCGCAGCCAAGCCCTTGTTTGAATCGTTTTTATGATTCCACCTCAGCACGTTTAGCGAAGCGGATTCCTTGGCACGTCCTGTCGAAGCAGAGATCGTGTTCCCTTTTATTCCGGGATCCTCATCAATACGTGCGTGGGTAACCCAACCGTTCCCGTCGCCACGCCTCCTCTATCGAAGGGGAATCCCAAACGGTCACGGGGACGGCCCTTGGTATTATTTCCCTTTATAAGAGGACCAAGGCCTGTCCTTGTCTTTCAACCTTGCATCGAATCTTTCCTCCGCTCCCGGCCCAACACCTAGAGCTTCAGATTCGAGCTTGGATCCATAACAATGTCCGGCTCCGACCTCCAGGGCCGGTGGATGCCCTCCTCCGTCACGGAGGAGGACATATTGAAGTTGCGCGAGGCCAAGTACCTGGCCTACGAAGTTTCGCACAGGTTGCCCGCCCCAGGGCAGGCCGTGCCAGCCCCCGAGCCCGGCGAATACGTTGTCTTCGCACCTCACCTCTGTCGGGGATTAGGCTTCTTGACGGATCCTTTCGTGAGGGGGCTCCTGTTCTACTACGGGCTGGACTTCCACGACTTGGCTCCGGAGTCCATCCTCCATATCTCTGTATTTATCATTGTCTGCGAAGCCTTCCTCCGCGTCATCCCCCACTTTGGCCTATGGCTGAAAACATTTAAGGTGGAGCCGAAGATGATCGGGGCGCTAAGCGGAGAGCGCGGGCGGGCGACCATAAGCAGAAGGTCGAAGCCCGTGGCTCAAGGTTCCTTCCAAGAGGAACAGGATTGTGGCAACAGGAGTGGTTTTACATCACTGTTCCTGTGGGCGCAAGCAAAAGCCGCCGCCCTCTTTCCGCCGGGACCTCCACGGTGACGTCGTGGGTCAACCAAGGGCTCAAGCTGGGGCCGCCCAGGACGTGTCGAACTCTGAGGCCGGATTCGAGACCTCCAAATAAGGGAGATCGACCTGGTCAAGGTGATGCAGTCATGCTTGACGTGCACCTCCTACCTCGCAAACGCCGCCCTCTCCGCTTATGGGAGTTCAATCCGGAGGGACCTCGATCCTCCAGCATTTCATGGGTGCGACACCCTCGGAGATGTCTGAGCTGTTCTTGGACCATAGGTGGCGTGTCCGGATTCGGCCGAGGACGCTGGACTAAGCCGCGATCGCCCGGATACTCGTGTAAATAGCTCAAAGCCGGACATTCTATTTGTACGCCTTTCAAAAGATCGCCTCTGGCCCTTTATTCTTTACAGAATGGGTGGCGCAATCAAGGCTGATAAGGTGTCCGCCCCTCCCGAGAGACCGTGACTGGAGCCCGTGCTGGTCGAATGTTGGAGGTTGCGCCCATAGAGGGGGCGACGGGGAGATAAAGGAGCTAATATTTCGCCGAAGGCGATCAAGAGGAGGGAACCAAGGATCCCTCCCTTCAGAGGGAGAAGAGGACCGCCCGAGATCCGGAGGTCAAAGCCCCTAAGCGTGGCAAGAAATCCTCACCGGGGGGTCCGGCGTCCGGAGAGAATCCGGACGCGCAATCATCGCCGAAGGGCCAGCCCTCCAACGAGCCGTGAGTATGAAAGAGGAAATTAATTAATAAGGGAATACCTTCGTTTATGCTTCTGTAGGTAACCGCAAGATTTATACCGCAGTTCGGATCTGCAACCGTCTCAAATGAGTTCATCCTCGAGGGACCTTCTTCCGGAGATGATGGAGAGCGATACGCCTCCGTCTGCGGCGCCGCCGGATGAAGCGGGCGAGCCTGAAGTGTCGTCATAGAGGGCGTCCCCAAGTCCGGATGGGCCAGAGAGTCCGGCACCCAGCAGAAGCCGGCCGGGAGAACTGAAGAGTCTGCTTGAGAGGGCGTCCATTTTAGAAGATCACCGTGCGTTAATGCGTATGGTGATTGGAAGGATTTCGTCCGCTGAGAGCGGATTGCGTGACGCTGCCATGAGCTTGCTAGCGGGATTTGAGGTATGCGAAAATAGCGCACCCCTTTATCTTTTTAACAGTTGTGCATATAAAAAATGCGCCCTGTATAGATAGTAGCCCCTGAGACTCGGTAGGTTGTCGAAGACGACAGCGTGCCGAGGATCGAAAATCTAAACATCTCAGGTGATCAATACCGCCTTTCTGATACAGGTGGCGGATAGTCCGGGGGCCAGCCGAACTAATCAGTTTGCCGAATTGAGGACATGGCAGATGCTGACATCGCACTTGTCAATCAGCGACTTGATGAGTCGCAAGGTAAATAAATTCTCCGCAGCCGCTTTATTGAGTGGGTCAAAGCCCTCCTCTGATAAGTTATATGCTGTTTGTTCGAGCGGTGCTGCTGCTGTGGAGAGTTTTGGCCGAGCTTGCTCAAGCTAAGGAGCAAGCCCGGAGTGATCTTGCTGCCGTGAGGGCAGCCAAGAGTTGAAGGTCGAAAGGCCGCAGACTGCCTAAGCAGGGCGGAGGTGGCCGAATTGGCCAAGAAATTAAAGGATGCTACCGACCGTAGCGAGGCTCTTGAAAAGGAGCGCCTACCGGAGCGGGAAGACCTAAAGAAGGCCACCGCCGAAGCCAAGGATGCCCACTCTGCAATGCGGGCTATGAAGGAGGAGCTGCGCCAAGCCGGAGAAATCGTGGCTGGCAAGCCTTTTCTTATGCGTCGCCGATTTATGGATGCCAAGTACACTCAATTTGAGCGGCTGTGGAGTTTGGAGGATCCGTACATGGACTTGGCTGCGAGTGCAGCTGATGCCGTTAAGCACTTCCGGAGCCAAGGGGATCACGAGGCGGAAGAGTTGTATTGGTCTCAATTCCACAGCCCGGATCGCGCTCTTCCTCTGACGGACAGGTTGGCCGAATGGGCCGAACTGAATAGACTGTCCGGACTGGCCATGACTGACGTCGTGGCCCATGTCTGGCCAGGAAGGTCCAAGGCGACGAGCTACTTCGGCCTACTGCAGCAGTTCCTTGGGGCGGTGCCGCATATCAAGGAGATGAAACGGTCGGCCTGCATCGAGGGCGCGCGGATGGCTCTGGCACGTGTAAAGGCACATTATCCGGAGATGGATGCCACCGCCGTTGCTGCCCAGGGTCCGGATGAAAGCCGGCTCCCTGTCGAGCACTACTTCGGAGAAGTCATGCGCGGTGCTCGTAAAGTAGAGGCGCAGTGCTCAAAGAATGTAACGTTCAAATGAACGCAGTTCCTTGTAAATCAGTGATTATAGTATGAATGCTTTTTATACTTGTGCTTCCAAGTAGTAAAACTTCTCCTTGCGGCCGTTTAAGTATACTTGTGTATAACCTGAAAGATGCAGTCTTCGGCTTCAGCCCCCTCGCACAAGGTGCTGGGGTGTTCAAAATGGCGCTTTTCACACTTTAATCCGACGCCTCGGTCCTGTTATAAGGAGGTGGTAGCGAGTTTAACGAGGCAATCCGGACTATAATGCTTTATCTCTTTCACTTAGCCAATGGAGCTCGAGGGTGGGGCTACGATATAACCCCTAATGACACCGCACATCTCCGAATTCGGGGTGCATATGTGCCTGACCGGGAAGCGGTCCTTCGTCAAAGCGGGGAATTCTAAACATTCCGATAGTCGATCAAGTGGCTGACCAGACTCTCGCTATATCATGACAGTCAGTTTTCGGCTTTCATCGAGGTGCTCGCCCAACCGAACGGGGCACAATCGCAGTAGTTCTCCGGTGCGCGTTAGCCGGGTGATACGGAACATAAGGCAGCAAAACACGTGAGCCGGGCAAACCCAACATTTGACCAAAGACATGATTCGGAGCTGATGCATATAATGCCTAACTTGAGACGCCGAACACTCCCGAAGGTGTTCGGACTTATACCATAGGCTAGCTTCTAGGGTTTAGCCTCCTTGATCTCGTGGTAGATCTACTCTTGTACTACCCATATCATCAATCTTAATCAAGCGGGACGAGGGTTTTACCTCCATCGAGAGGGCCCAACACAGGTAAAAACATTGTGTCCTCGCCTCTTGTTACCATCCGCCTAGACGCACAGTTCGGGACCCCTACCCGAGATCCGCCGGTTTTGACACCGACATTGGTGCTTTCATTGAGAGTTCTCTGTGTCGTCGCCGATAGGCTCGATGGCATCTTCGACCATCAACGCCGCCCGTGGTGAGACATTTCTCCCGGACAGATCTTCGATTCGCGGCTTTGTATCGCGGGCCAATTCTCTTGGCCATCCGAGTAGATCGAAGCTACGCCCCGCCGTCAGTCGATTCGAAGCTTAAACTTCACGGCCGATGACCGCAGAGACTTGATCTTCGACGGACTCGAGCCACAGATAAGCGCGCCACGACAAATGACAGACGGCATGATCTAGCTTCACCACGGGACGGTGCTTTGGTGGTCAGATTAATCCGGCCCGCCTACTAGCCCGAGCCGATCGCCTATGACGAGGGCGGTGGATAGACGCTACCGGGGCTTCAACATCCACAGCGATGGAGCCGAATACCAATCTTGTCCCCGCGAAACTTGTGATCCCGAGGCGCCGACTCGCGGACTTCGAGCCTCCCGCGCCCGCCAATTAAACCAGATTAGGCGCCGTTATGGAATTCACCGCGCGGACATCTTTCAAAGACTCGCTTTTGGCGATATCCTGAATTCCTGAAGCATCTCTCGCTATCAGAGAATCTGGCGGACTATGGCGGGACGGTTGGAGTTCGGACGACGAAGAAATTCGTAACCCACCCACCACCCACTTTGTAGCCACCGCCGAGGATCTAAGCGACATGCTAGACTACGACTCCGATGACATCGACGCCATGGACGATGATGCCGGAGACGAACAGGACCCAGCACCCAAGGGGCACTGGAAGGCCACCTCGTCATATGACGTTTACATGGTGGATACCCCAAAAGAAGGGGATGGCGAAAAAGCAGCGGAGGAAGATTCTCTAAAGAAATAGCCCAAACGACGATGTCAGCGGCGCCGCTCTAAATCCCGCCACAACAAGAATGGAGATTCCGACACAGGAAATAACAATACCCCAGAGAGTGCCGAAGACAAACCCTCCAAAGAAGACTCAGCAAGCAGAGGATGCGTACAAGCCCTCACGAAGGGCGGCAGAAGAAGAGGTCGAGGATCACAACTATATACCTCCCTCCAAGACGGAACAAGCCCCAATGACGCATTTAACTCGAGGAGCCCGTCGAACAAGAGTTTTTCAAACGCAGCTCATCGCTACAGCAAGAAGCCTCAAGAAGGAAAACGCAAGCTCAACACAGCGGAAGACGACCAATAAGATGGAGCAAAGTACTCAAGACCGCAGATAAACACGGCAACGACCACCAATTGAAGAGTTACCCGAAGCGCAAGCTGCTCCCAGAATTCGACGAGGAGGCCATAAAGCCCCCACCGTCCAATGGCCCAGCCAGGTCCATCTACGGACCCAAAAAGACAGCCCCAATAAGCAAAGGAACACATCAAGTGTCCGACGATAGCGGCACGTACAAGTACAGGGGCGCCGCACACCCACTATGCTTCACCGACGAGGTGCTGGAGCACGAATTCCCAGCAGGGTTTAAACCCATAAACATAGAAGCCTATGATGGAACAACAGACCCTGGAGTCTGGATAGAAGACTATATACTACATATACATATGGCCAGAGGAGATGATCTCCACGCCATAAAATATCTACCCCTCAAGCTCAAAGGGCCAGCCCGTCATTGGCTCAAAAGCCTCCCAGAAAATACTGTTGGAAGTTGGGAAGAGCTCGAGGAAGCGTTTAGAGCAAATTTTCAAGGGACTTATGTCCGGCCTCCGGATGCAGATGACCTAAGTCACATAACCCAACAGCCCGGAGAGTTAGCGGAAATTCGGAACAGGTTCCTTACCAAAAGAACCAAATAGTCGATCGTCAGGACGCCAAGCCTTAGCAGCTTTTAAGCACAATGTCCGAGACGAATGGCTCGCCAGACACCTCGGTCAAGAGAAACCGAGGACAATGACAGCATTAACAAGCCTCATGACCCGCTTCTGTGCAGGAGAGGATAGCTGGCTGGCAAGATGCAGCACCAGCGACCCAAGTACATCCGAGATAAGAGATGGAAATGGAAAATCACGGCGCAGAAAAGAGCAGCGCCGGAATAAAGAGAAAAGCCCAAAGAGCACGGCAGTCAACGCCGGATTTAAAAGCTCACGGCCAAATAATAAAGCTCAGCCCCTCAAGGATGACAGCGACGAACTGTCTAACCTACACAAAATTCTGGGTCGGATATGTCAAATCCACAGTACCCCCGGAAGGCCCGCAAATCACACCCACAGGGATTGTTGGGTTTTCAAACAGTCCGGCCGATTAAACGCCGAACACAAGGGGCTCGACGCGTCCAGCGAAGAAGATAAACCCCGCCAGCAGGGCACCGGAAAACAAAAGACTTTCCCACAAGGGGTCAAGGCAGTAAACTCACTTCGCGTGAGGACAAGGAAAAACAGTGCAGCACTTTCTAAAAAGAGCTTCGCACGGTCCAGCCCAGCAAACTATAGAGATTGGATATCAAAACCAATCACTTTCGACCACCAGATTATTCGAGTTGCTCAAACACGGAAGGACTCCCCTGATTTTGAATCCGATCATAGACGGATTGCAATTCACAAACATCCTAATGGACGGAGGCAGTGACTTAAACCTGCTATATTCAAACACAATCCATCGAATGGGGATAGACCCTACCAAAATTCGACACAGCCGCACTTCCTTCAAATGAGTAACACCAGGACCTTACGCCAAGTGCACAGGCTCGATATTACTCGAAGTCGTGTTCGGATCACCGAACAATTTTCGACGAGAAAAGTTAATTTTCCATATCGTCCCATTTAAAAATGAATATCAAGCACTGTTGGGACGAAAGGCTTTTGTCCGCTTCAACGCCATACCACATTACGCGTCTCTTACACTTAAGATGCCCGGTCCCCATGGCGCCATCTCAGTGCGAGGGTCATTTAAAGACTCCGGACTCGGATAGATGAATCCGGACTCAGCAGGCTAGGGGCTCCCTAGCCGCATACCCTCTAACAAGGGGCTGAGCGCACAACTAAACGCGGTTTCATATAAACCTAGCTTTAATCATTTACACTTATTCTTTTGCATATTTTTCGCATGAACTGTTTCTAAAACTAAAATGTTCCTCTCTTTCTACAGATGAACAACGTATGCATTCGCCCAAGATAACGGCGCAACGGAGACACAGGCGCAGACGTGCAGTAGGGACCCGTCGCAAGGATTCTTTTCAGATTAAGACCCTACGTAGACCTTTCTATTACTGTCTCTTGTTGTTAATCTCCCTCGGCTTCTTCCTATGGCCAAAGCGGAGCCTGACGCTTTGGCATCGGCCACGTCAGAAGACAATGCCCGTACCTGGATACAAGGGGCTTAGGGCATAATTCTGCCCGTTTCGTCCTACGGACTAAGGCCCTCCTGTTTATATAGACACCGGAGAGGCTAGGGTTACACAGAGTCGGTTACAATGGTAGGAGATCTACATATCCGTATTGCCAAGCTTGCCTTCCACGCGAAGGAAAGTACCTTCCGGACACGAGCCGGAGTCTTCAATCTTCTATCTTCGTAGTCTGGGAGTCCGGCGGATATTGATAGTCCGGCTGTCCGGACACCCCCTAGTCCAGGACTCCCTCAATAATATTTAAACGAGTTCAATCTGCTGACGTATTTGGTGGCATGACATCACACCACAACCAAGCTTTTATTCGAATCGTTTTTATTATACCACCTCACCGCGTTTAGCGAAGCGGTTTCCTTGGCACGTCTTGTCCAAGCAGAGATCGTCTTCCCCTTATTCCGGGATTCCCATCAATACGGACGTCAGTAACCCAACTGCGCCAATGATTGCGGCGCTTGGGAGATAAGCGAGTTTTACCAGGCTGGTGGGGACGCATAGTTTTGTCCGCCCATATATAAGGGGATAATGATCCACCTTTTTACCTACGCCTTCTTCCTCCTTTGCTTATCCATCTCCGCGCACTTGAGCTCCAGCGCCCAAGTCCGCACATCTCACCTTGACCTTCTCCAGCCATGTCCGGAGCGGGAGGCAAGTGGATGGCCTCCTCCATTACGGAGGGGCACATCGAGAAGCTGCGCAGCGCCGGATATCTGTCCAGCGACATCGCGCATCGGCTCCCTGACGAGGGGCAGCTCATCCCCACACCCAGGCCCCATGAGAGGGTGGTATTCCTTCCCCATTTCCTTCACGGACTGGGCTTCCCACTCCACCCCTTTGTCCGGCGTTTATCGTCGTGTGTGAGGCCTTCCTCTTCATCCAGCCCCACTTCGGCTTGTGGATAAAGACCTTCAATGTCAAGCCGAAGGTTGTGAAGGGCAGCCAAGCGGAGTGCGGAGGCGCCATGGTGGGCAAAATGCCCAACGTCACTTGGCTCGAGGGTGCCTTCGTGGAATCCAACAAAGGGTGGCAATCGGGGTGGTTCTACATCACCGAGCCGTGTGACCCTAAATGGGCAGCGGCCCCCGAATTCAGCTCACCTCCTGGAAAGAGAAGGGCTTGATATGGGGTAGTTCAGAAGAGCTGACCGGACTCCAGTCCTGTCTCCAGACTCTGGTGAACAAGAAGCTTAAGCTTGTCAACGTGATCCAGGTCATGCTCGTCCGCCGGATTCTCCCCTGCCAGCAACGGGACTTCAATTTGTGGGAGTTCGATCTGGCACAACACCGGACCTTGAGCGGGCTCTTAGACACTACGTACGAAGCTGCCTGGAGGGTGCTGTTCAAGGGCGCCGAAGCTCCCGCATCCGCTACCGAAGATCGCGGATTCAGCACGCAGCGTCAGGCTGGCGAGGTAAGCTATGTTATCCTTTATGGGACACTTGCTTTTCATAGTTTGACTCTACGCGGGATCTAAACTCCCAATACCTTTAACAGGCCTGGCAGAGGACGTCCGGACAGGTTAACTGTCCGGCTCCCCTTCCAGAGGACCCAGCGAATGCCCGTTTGACAGGGATGTTGGTCCCGACACTTTACGTGGTCCCGGAGAAGAAGGCCAAGAAGAAGGCCACGGGAACCCGAAGGAGTTCCCTGCGTCAGGTGGTATCGGACTCATCATCCGATGACTCCGAGGCGGACTCCTCCCATGAGGACGAGGAGGAGAAGAAAGAGGCCTCTCCCCCAGTGGGGGGCGAGGAGAAGAGGAAGGCCTCCCCAACGAGGGAGGCCGAAGGGTCCAAGAAGGGAAGGACCCTTCCCCCGGATTGTTTCGCCAACGTTGGCGACAGCGGCGAGGAGTGGCCCTCAAGGGCCAAGCCCCTGGCGAGATCATAAGTATCCGGACTCCTATATGATTTACAATTTTTCTTTTTGTCACATAGTGTCTCTCTAATGCCGCATACAACCCTGTAATCCGCCCAAGGACGATCTTCCCACTTCGTCGAGCGGGTCCTTGGGCACGTCGGATATGGATTCTCTTCCGACCGCCTCCACCCCCCGTGACACTGATGATGCCGAGGTGGGATCCCAGGAAGGGACCCACTAGGAGGAGGAGGCTCCGGAGGTGCCGCAGGGCAACCTCCCAGACTTTGCACCGGACTCCGCACTGGAACCTGCAGTGGTTCTGGAGTCCGCGGGCGGCCCCTTCGTAAGAAGGGCAAGATATGTGACACCGTGGCCTCCATCCAACCGAGGCGCCGATAACTTGTTGGAGGCGCCAACCGCTTCCATCGAAGAAGAACACCGCATTGTCATGAGTGCGGTGATTCGAAGGTTCAGCTCGCCAAGAGCAGGCTGAACGAACCTCGCAGCAGCCTTTTGACAGGCTTTGAGGTAAGAATTTTGAGATATGTAATATAATATCAAGATAGACAGAGCCTCGATGCTCGGTTCGGTGTTCAGAAACAAAAGCCGGACTCAGGATCTAACAAGATATACGCAGGAGTCTAAAAAAATGTGTCAATATGGGATTGCAGGCTGCGCTGCTGACCTCTGCCGCACTGACTGCGGAGGTCAATACCTTGAAGCAGTGCCTCGAGCGGTCCGAGAGCGAGCTCGGCCGTGCCAAGAAGCAGCTCGAGGACAAGGTGAGTAACACTGTATTAAAGTTGTACCTTACAGAAAAGGATTTGGTTGCAAGAGAAATAAAGAGGATAACGTGGGTACTCTAGGAGCTACGAACGAGGTGGCGACCCTGAAGGAGGTGGTGTCCGCGGCCGAATGCAATGCGGCCACGGAACGAGCCAAGCGAGAGAAGCAGGAGGCGCGGGTGGCGGAGGTACAGCAAGAGCTCCAGGCTCTCGTGCAAAAGCACGAGAGTTTGGAGCGTGACTCGAAGACTCGAGAGTCCAAGCTTGCGTCGGCTCTTGAGAGTGCCAAAGCCGCTAAGGCCGAAGCCCACAAGGCCCTCCAGGAAATTGAGGCGTTGAAGAAAATAGCGGCGGGTAAGGCATTTTTCATGCAAAGCAAGCATGTGAATGTGAATTACCTATTACTTACCCGAATTCGGAGCTCTCCAGGAGCGTTCGTAGATCTGCCCCGCAGCGTGTCCGATGCTGCCGCTTTCTACCGAGCCGAGGAGGGGAGCTCGACGGAGAAGGTCTTCTGGTCTCAGTATGCTGAGGCCGGACATCCGGTGCCCCATAGCGACCAGCTGAAGCAGCTGGTTGAGCTCCACAAGGTGGCCGAACAGGCCATGAAGGGCCTCATAGTTCGGCTGTGGCCCAAGGAGGCCATGCCTGGGAGCTACTTTGGCCTGGTGCGGCGGCTGGTGGATGCGTGTCCCTGGGTTGAAGTCGTCAAGCACTCCGCCTGCATTGAAGGTGCCCGTCGGGCCCTTGCCCGTGCAAAGGTGCACTGGGGCAGGATGGACGCTGAGAAGCTTGTGACGGACGCGCCACCGACGGGCAAGGAGTATCGCACGCCCGAGTATTATAAGAGTGTCCTGCAGGGTGCCCGCATGATTGCGGGTGAGTGCTCCAAAGATGTAATATTTGAGTAGACTCACATTTTGTTATCCTGTGCGCTGAAAACTTTGTTCATATTCGCTAAGCAACGCTTCTTGATTTAAAATATTACCTTCTGTGCGGCCGTTTATCAAATCTGAGATATGGCAAGTCGTCGGCTTCAGCCCCCATGCCACGAGTGTTGGGGTGTTCGGGATAAACTTGAGCACTCTTGTTCCCATTTTTGGGTCCATCTAGGGAGGCGCTCAACACAACGAACGAGGCAACCGGACTTATAATGCTTGAACACTCTCACTTAGCCATAGAATTCTATAATTTTAAATTTTGGCGAAGCCCCTAGTGTTCGGAAGACCGAGTTCGGGGCGCTATCCACGCCTAGGCCGGACAAAGCCGGTTCCTCGCTCTAAGCGGCATAAGTCTTTAGGGACTCAAAAAAACCTCTCGAACAGCGACCAGCTCTCGCCTTATCATGACGGTCAGTTTTAGCTTTCTCCACTGAGGCGCTCGCCCAGCTCAACTGGGGCGCAATCGCATGGTTCTCCCATACCTTAGCCGATACAACGGAACATAAGGTACCAAAACATGGGAGCCGGGCAAACCCAACTATTGACCCAAGACATGATTCGGAGCCGATGCATATAATGCTATAAGTTTGGGGTGCCGCACTTGTGAAATTGTTCGGACCTATCACACCATAATGTGGGGAACTTAAGCCCCTGGTGTATTTAGCCGTACCAAAGTGTACGGATGCAACATGTCATAAATGATCATATGTATAAGAAAGAAATGCAATTATAAGCAAAAAGCGATGCATTGTTTATTCAAGAAATACTGCCATGAATGCAGAACGATACAAATAGTGCGGTAAGCAAGGGATGGGACTATAAAACATGTCCTCCAGGGGTAGGCTGCGGAATGGTGTATAAAACAGATTTAATGCTCGTAATGGAGACCACACGGATACTGCCGTAGCCTTTCTCCTTCCCTGGCTGTTGCATCGTGAGTTCGGCAGTTCATCGCGAGACAGGCCTCTAGTGAACGGAGTCCTGTGGGTAAGAAAAAAGAAAAGGAAAAAGAATGACACACTTGGGAGCCCCTGGTGTGGTTAAGCCACATTCTGGGCCTGTCGTGGTCGTGCCCCTCCCCCTATGCCCATGGTATCTCCAGAGCGTAATGATGTATGCGGCGACCAGTCTTGCAATTTTGCGAGGGCTGGGGTTAGCCGCATCGCTACGCTGCTCGGACGCGCTGTGGGTCTTGTTGTAGGTTACTCCGGGCGTGTTTAGCCGTGTCCGGTTGCTTAACGGCCGGACTCAAGAATGTCCTTAAGAGGCTGCTCAGACTTCTACCGCGAGAGAGCTATGTCTGTTCCTCCGCTCGAGGGAGCGTTGATGTTTCCGCTGACCGTGATGACTCGAGGGCCTGGCATCTTGAGCTTGAGGTATGCGAAGCGGCACCGCTGAACTTTGTAAACACGGTTCGTCCGAAAGCAGAGCATGATAGCCGCCATGAACGGAACTATGTCAAGATTAACTCTCGCCGAAGTTATCCGGGATCCAAGACCACTTCAAGTGTGACTAAGCCCGCATAATTGGCCTCTGCACCTGGTATGACGCCTTTGATGGTCGTCTTTGTGGGTTTAATCTTTGAGGGGTCTTTGCCCATCTTGCTCACTGTATCCTGATAAAGCAGGTTCAGGCTGCTGCCGCCATCCATCAGGACTCTGGTGAGGTGAAATCCATCGACGATTGGGTCAAAAACCATTGCAGCGAACCCGCCGTGGCGGATACTGGTGGGGTGGTCCCTTTGATAAAAAGTGATCGGGCAGGAGGACCATGGGTTGAACTTCGAGGCGACTGGCTCCATCACAGATACGCCCTCGAGTGCACGCTCGCTCCCTCTTGGGTATGTGGGTTATGATATCATGTTCACTGCTCGCACTTGTGGGGGAAACCCTTCATCCTCTATTGTTAGGCGGTCGGGTCTCTTCCTCGTCATCTTTGTGCAGCCCCTTGTCATTGTTTTCGCAATTAGCTTGCTCGACGTTGAATACCCAACAGTCCCTGTTGGTGTGATTAGCTGGCTTTTCGGGGGTTCCGTGTATCTGGCACGAGCGGTCGAGTATTCGGTCCAAATTGGATGGACCCGGAGTAGTTCTTTTGAATGGCTTTTTACGCTGACCGGGTTTGGAGCCTCTGAATCGTGTGTTGACTGCCGTATCCTCAGTGTTATCGCCGTTAACGCGGCGTTTGTTCTTGTTGCGACGCGACCTGCCATTGCGGTCCTTGGTGTCCGGACTGCCAGAAGTTTTGCTGAGGTTGTTACTGCGGGCTAGCCAGCTGTCCTCTCCCGCGCAGAAGCGGGTCATGAGTGATGTGAGGGCTGCCATGGATTTCAGCTTTTCCTGTCCTAGGTGCCGGGCGAGCCACTCGTCGCGGATGTTATGTTTGAAGGCTGCGAGGGCCTCTGCATCCGGACAGTCGATGATTTGATTTTTCTTTGTTAAGAACCGTGTCCAGAATTGTCTGGCCGATTCGTCTGGCTGCTGAATTATGTGGCTGGTGGTCGCACATATGTGCCCTGGAAGTTGTCAAGGAATGTGGCTTCCAGGTCCTCCCAACACCCAATTGATTCTGCTGGCAAGCTGTTAAGCCAATGTCGAGCTGGTCCTTTAAGCTTGAGTGGGAGATATTTGATGGCGTGAAGATCATTACCGCGAGCCATGTGGATGTGAAGGAGATAGTCTTCGATCCAAACCGCGGGGTCTGTTGTGCCATCGTAGGATTCAACATTCACAGGTTTAAACCCTTTGGGGATTTGATGATCCATTACTTCATCTATGAAGCATAGTGGGTGTGCGGCGCCTCTGTATTGGGCTATATCACGACGTAGCTCAAACGAGCTTTGTCTACTGTGTTCGGCCCGGCCGGACTTGCTTTGTCCGGCGTGACGGTTGTCGTCGCGTATCATGGGGCGCCCATGCGATCCGTAGATCGTTCTTGATTGTCTTACCTTATCCTCCAATATATCTCGCAAGTCTGGAGCGTTCCCTTGTGGCTTTGTGCTTTTCGAGCAGTGCCGGGGTACGGTTTTAGTGTAGGGCCTAGAGGCCTCTCCGCCGCGCCACGGGTGGTCGGTCACCGACAGTAATGCCTTGGTGATGCAGGTTTATATGCCTCCTGCTCTAATCGGGGAGTAGCTTATGCTTGGGGTAACTTTTGGAGGGCGCTCGAGTTCATGCTCTTCGCCGCAAGGACTTCATCCATCGTCGCCCAGCGATCTTGATCAGCTCTAAGATGTTGCTGCTTTTTCTTGAGGCTGCTTGCCGTGGCCATAAGCCTGCGTTTAAAACGCTCTTATTTGACGGGATCCTCAGGCACGAAGAATTCGTCATCGTCGAGGCTTGCCTCGTCTCCAGAGGGAGGCATGTAATTATCATCCTCTACCTCTTCGTCTGCCGCTCTCTCATGAGGGCTGGCTTCTCCGTCCTCCTGTGCTGAATCTTGCTGGAGGGGGTTGTCTTCGGCACTGTCTAGGGTGTTATTATCTCCGGTGCCGGAATCTCCATTCTTGCTGTGGCGGGATTTAGAGCGGCGCCGCTGACGCCGGCGCTTAGGCTGTTTTTTGGAGGGGTCTTCCTCCGCTACTTCCTCGCCATTCCCATCCTTTGGGATGTCCACCATGTATATGTCATATGACGAGGTGGCTTTCCAGTGCCTTGTAGGAGCTGGTTCTTGGTCGTCTCCGGCATCATCGTCCATACCGTCAATGTCTTCGGAGTCGTAGTCTAGCATGTCGGTTAGATCGTCGACAGTGGCTACAAAGTGGGTGGTGGGTGGGCTTTGAATTTCTTCGTCGTCCGCATCCCAACCGTCCTGACCGCAGTTCGGCTAGGGCTCTCCTGATAACGAGAGATACTTTAGCGAATTCAGGATGTCGCCGAAAGGTGAGTGTTGAAAGATGTCCGCGCTGGTGAACTCCATGATCGGCGCCCAATCGGATTCGATGGGAGGGGGCGCGGGAGGTTCGGAGTCCGGCGAGGAGTCCGACACCTCGGAGTCACGAGCCTCACAAGGGACAGGGTCGGTATTTGGCTCCATTGCCGTAGATGTAGCAGCCCCCGAGGCGGTGTCCAGCCACTCATCCTCGATCTGCGCAGTCGGCTCCGAATTAAGGGTCGGAGCGGACTCGTAGCGCCTGTGGCACCGTCCGCAGCAGAGCTAAATCATGCCAATCAAGATAGTGCGGCGCGCTCGGCTGTGGCTCGAATCCATCGAAGATCAAGTCTCCGCGGATGTTAGCCGTGAAGTTCAGACTTCCAAATCCGACCTGATGGCCAGGGGCGTAGCTTTCAATCTGCTCCAGATGGCCAAGCGAATTGGCCCACAGTGCAAAGCCACCGAATACGAAGATCTGTCTGGGGAGAAAACTCTCACCCTGGACCGCGTCGTTGTTGATGATCGAAGGAGCCATCGAGCCTATCGGTGACGACACAGAGGAACTCTCAATGAAAGCACCAATGTCGGTGTCAAAACCGGCGGATCTCGGGTAGGGTGTCCCGAACTGTGCGTCTAGGCGGATGGTAACAGGAGACGAGGGACACGATGTTTTTACCCAGGTTCGGGCCCTCTCGATGGAGGTAAAACCCTACTCCTGCTTGATTGATATTGATGATATGGGTAGTACAAGAGTGGATCTACCACGAGATCAAGGAGGCTAAACCCTAGAAGCTAGCCTATGGTATGATTGTTGTTGTTTTTTGTGTCCTACGGACTAAAACCCTCTGGTTTATATAGACACTGGGGAGGGCTAGGGCTACACAGAGTCGGTTACAATGGTAGGAGATCTACATATCCGTATCGCCAAGCTTGCCTTCCACGCCAAGGAAAGTCCCATCCGGACACGGGACGAAGTCTTCAATCTTGTATCTTCATAGTCTTGGAGTCCGGCCGATGATGATAGTTCGGCTATCCGGACACCCCCTAGTCCAGGACTCCCTCACGCGGGCTTATAACCCTCAATACTACTAAGTGGTCTCTACCGTGCCCACCCGGGACGTGCCATAGTGGTAGCGAGGGGTATAAACCCGCGCTACTACTATCGACCCACCAAGACATATGTACACATAGCGTGCGGAGGCTCAAATCCAAACCCACACCCTTATGATTCCCCTTCTCCTCCTACTCGCCATTCCCTTCCTCACCCACCGCCACAGCCGGCCTCGGACCTCGGCACCACTCACAAATCCAACGACCTCCTCTCGCAAACCCCTCCCCTCCCCCTCCATCCTCCTTCTTCTCTGCTGTTGGAAGGAGAGGGAACCAGCAGAGCGGAGTCCACATGGCGGTAGCCAGATCAGCCATGGATGCAGCCACTTGCACCTCCTCGCCGGGGCAAGGGTCCCACGACAAGCAGCAGCTGGTCACCGAGCTTCATCTAGGATTTCGGGCGTCGGCTCCAACTCCGACGGCCACCGTTGAGTTCCTCCTCTACTGCTCTCTATCTCTCTCTTCCTCTTTCTAATAATTTTCCCTTCCTTTGTAGTAGGAGTAGACAAGAGCTGCGGGCACAAGTTGTGTGGGGAAGCACCATCACCATGGACAACTTCATCCCCTCCAGGAAAGTAGCAGCCATGAATGGAGAGGACGATGATGCCTAGCAGAAGCAGCCACCATGGCTGGAATTAATTTTTTTAATTCTCAATTAGTTAGTAGTAACGCGGGGGCCTGACTCGCGCTACAACTAAGTAGTAGTAATGCGGGTGGCAACCGCGCTACTACTACTAGAAGTAGCAGTACCGCGGTTGCCACCCGTGCTACTGCTAAAAGTTAGCTGTAGCGCCCTAGCAGTAGCGCATGCCCCTACTAGAGTTTTCCCTGAAGGAAATATACCCTAGAGGCAATAATAAAGTTATTATTCCTCATATCATGATAAATGTTTATTATTCATGCTAGAATTGTATTAACCGAAAACATAATACATGTGTGAATACATAGACAAACATAGTGTCACTAGTATGCCTCTACTTGACCTGCTCGTAAATCAAAGATGGTTACGTTTCCTAACCATAGACATGAGTTGTCATTTGATTGACGGGATCACATCATTAGGAGAATGATGTGATTGACCTGACCCATTCCGTTAGCTTAGCACCTGATTGTTTAGTATGTTGCTATTGCTTTCTTCATGACTTATACATGTTCCTATGACTATGAGATTATGTAACTCCCATTTACCGGAGGAACACTTTGTGTGCTACCAAACGTCACAACGTAACTGGGTGATTATAAAGGTACTCTACAGGTGTCCCCAAAGGTACTGGTTGAGTTGACGTATTTCGATATTAGGATTTGTCACTCCGATTGTCGGAGAGGTATCTCTGGGCCCTCTCGGTAATGCACATCACTATAAGCCTTGCAAGCAATGTAGCTAATGAGTTAGTTACGGAATGATGCATTACGTAACCGAGTAAAGAGACTGCCGGTAACGAGATTGAACTAGGTATTGGATACCAACGATCGAATCTCGGCAAGTAACATACCAACGACAAAGGGAACAACGTATGTTGTTATGCGGTTTGACCGATAAAGATCTTCGTAGAATATGTAGGAACCAATATAAGCATCCAGGTTCCGCTATTGGTTATTGACCGGAAACAGTTCTAGGTCATGTCTACATAGTTCTCGAACCCGTAGGGTCCGCACGCTTAACGTTACGATGACAGTTTTATTATGCATTTATGAGTTTTGATGTATCGAAGGTTGTTCGGAGTCCCGGATGTGATCATGGACATGACGAGGAGTCTCGAAATGGTCGAGACATAAAGATCGATATATTGGACGACTATATTTCGACACCGGAAAGGTTCCGGGTGAGATTGGGACAATACCGGATCTCCGGGAGGTTACCGGACCCCCCGGGAGGTATATGGGCCTTATTGGGCCTTAGTGGAAAGGACGGAGAAGGAGCAAAGGAGGGGGCTCCCCCCCAAGCCCAATCCGAATTGGGAGGAAGGCCGGCCCCCCGTTTCCTTCTCCCCTCCCCCCTCTTCCTTCCCTCTCCTACTCCTAATAGGAAAGGGGGGAGTCCTACTCCCGGTTGGGGTTGGACTCCCCCCCTAGGGGCTAGGGCGCGCCACCCCCTTGGTCGGCCCCCTCTCCTCCCTCCTTTATATACAGGGGTAGGGGGGCACCCTGAGGGAGTCCTGGACTAGGGGGTGTCCGGATAGCCGAACTATCATCATCGGCCGGACTCCAAGACTATGAAGATACAAGATTGAAGACTTCGTCCCGTGTCCGGATGAGACTTTCCTTGGTGTGGAAGGCAAGCTTGGCGATACGGATATGTAGATCTCCTACCATTGTAACCGACTCTGTGTAACCCTAGCCCTCTCTGGTGTCTATATAAACCGGAGGCTATTAGTCCGTAGGACACAACAAAAAACAACAACAATCATATCATAGGCTAGCTTCTAGGGTTTAGCCTCCTTGATCTCGTGGTAGATCCACTCTTGTACTACCCATATCATCAATATCAATCAAGCAGGAGTAGGGTTTTACCTCCATCGAGAGGGCCCGAACCTGGGTAAAAACATCGTGTCCCTTGTCTCCTGTTACCATCCGCCTAGACACACAGTTCGGGACCCCCTACCCGAGATCCGCCGGTTTTGACACCCACATTGGTAGTTTCATTGAGAGTTCCTCTGTGTCGTCACCAATAGGCTCGATGGCTCCTTCGATCATCAACAACGACGCGGTCCAGGGTGAGACTTTTCTCCCCGGACAGATCTTCGTATTCGGTGGCTTTGCACTGCGGGCCAATTCGCTTGGCCATCTGGAGCAGATTGAAAGCTACGCCCCTGGCCATCAGGTCAGATTTGGAAGTCTGAACTTCACGGCTGACATCCGCGGAGACTTGATCTTTGATGGATTCGAGCCGCAGTGTCACGACCGGTTTTCCGATAAAAATATTTATTGAAAAGCCAATCTTGTTACCCCAGTTTTTGAGAAGTACTCCTCACTGGTAGACAAATTCTTGATACAAGAAGCCAAGAGCATAAAATATAATACTGGGCTGAGCCAAGGATGCTCAACAAATTTATTACAAGCGCCAATAATTATACATAATGGCGGTATAACACAAGGGTGAGATGGCATACTATCGACTCGAACTAAATCTGGCGGTGGTGGTATATCACAAAGGAGAAGTGATATGCTCAACTAGCATCTCATCGAAGGCCGAGGTGAGGCTTGGTGAATTTATTTGGGTAGCGGAAGCGGATATAGTACAATGACCAAAACCAAGGGTCGACGGGATCGACCGACTCCTCTAGGCGCCGGACTCGCTATCGAACTCTTCATCCATGAGATCGCTTCACAAGATCCGCCAAATCAACAAGCCGGTGAGTACTTTAAAAGTACTCGCAAGACCGCTCGGACGAAGATATAACAAATGCATGCATGAAATGCGATCGATAAATACACCAATGCATGAACAGATATTAGCATACGGAATAAATAAAAGGGGAAACGGCGGTAGTCCGCCGAAAATCCCAACAACATAAACAAAATGAAACCCGATCGGTGTATGCGACGCCGAAAGGTAAATAAATAAATAGAAGGAAAGAAATGCCATCGCAAGGCCCGAGCGACGCCACATAAAGGGCTTTAAAAGAAATGCCACGGTCAAGGCCCGAGCGACACCGCATAAAGGGCTTTAAAAGAAATGTCATAATCGGGCGCCCGAGCGACGCCACATAAAGGGCTTTAAAAGAAATGCCACAATCAAGGCCTCGAGCGACACCGCATAAAGGGCTTTAAAAGGAATGCCACGATCAAGGCCCGAGCGACGCCACATAAAGGGCTTTAAAAGAAATGCCACAACAAGGCCTCGAGCGACACCGCATAAAGGGCTTTAAAAGAAATGCGCAGTCGGGCGTCGAGCGACACCGCATAAAGGGCTTTAAAGGAAATGCTACGATCGGGCGCCCGAGCGACACCGCATAAAGGGCTTTAAAAGAAATGCTAAATCAAGCGCCCGAGCGACACCGCATAAAGGGCTTTAAAAGAAATGCTATACGCAAGCGTCGAGCGACACCGCATAAAGGGCTTTAAAAGAATGTAACAACACTCATAACAAAAATTCAGCTCATAATAATAAACGGGTTAGCACATCACAAGAATATCCCATTAAATCGCATTTAGTACTCATGAACTTTCTCCGAGTTTTTCGTCATCAACAAACACTTGTCGATAAGAATAGTATAGAATTTGATGATGATAAGATGATTCAAAGGAGTTTTGACTCGCAGAGCTTGTACTAAAATCACCCACACCAACGGATTTCGTAGTCACGAAGGACTAGTTCCGCTTCACGATATTTCGAAGAAAACACAGCGATCCAAGACACACCCATCATACTTCTCGATGTCGAACCACCCTGCACATCGCTCAAGAAAACTTTTGAGACGGGAGATCACAATCTCGAATAGCATGGGATCGAATTTATATACGCCGCTCTAAGGGTGCCCCCTCTCGTCCCAACCGAAACACCCATGCCCCCGACCGGATGACCGGCTTTAATCCAGGCCATGGAACCATCATCCCGCCTCTCCTTTTGGTGTGTACCAGAAAGCGGTTTGCAACTTATTATGCCATATTCCTTGCGGAAAACATGTGGTAGTACGGAGTGAAATCGAAGGAATCGAACCGACACGGTTGATTCGAAGTAAAGAGATGTGTGGCGAAGACCGCATGCTACAACACTGCCATCTTACCCATACTCATGCCAACACATGGCCATGCACCTCCATACACCACAAGTATGGATCAATGAAATTACATGTCTCCACATGCATGAATAATAACCTCCATCAGATGCTCACCAACATGCTATGAAACTACTTACATGCAAACATGCCAAACACTCATCATATCAAAAGTCTCAACATGCTTGCCTGGTTCAGAGTAGTCGGAGCCTAGCTCGGTGAAGTTCATGTTCGCCACCTCCTTCGCATCTACGGTATAATGTAAAATATACGCTTATCGTGAATACGGAAGGTGCACAAAATTATCTCAAATAATTTTCAAATAAATCTGATAAAAACTAGACAAAATTTCAAAGAGGACAGAAAAGAATCAATCAAAATATGCTTCGATAAAAAGTTATTAGGGTTTTTGTCCAGGACCCATCTCAGAATGAAATGTAAACTTCCTGGGGTTTTTATTGCAAAAACAGAAAACGTTTCAGATTAGAATACGCCGGCTCAGAGGAGAAAACGTATTCTGGCAAAAGACGTTTTCAGAAAACGGTTCGTTTAAAAACGAACAGAGAGGCTGACGGGCGGGTCCCACCCGTCAGGTTCAAATTTGAAAGGGGCGCGTCGGGGCTCGCTGGCGCCGAGAGTCATGGTGAGCCGGCCGGCGCATCCACGGCGAGGTAGGGTGATCGGGAGTACCAGCGTGTTCAGGTGCCATTCCGTCGGTTGGTGGTGGTGGTGGTCGCGGGCCAGCACCACGTCGACGGTGGCTCCTGCTCCGGCGGACGGCAGTTCGGGCGAGGATGAAGCTCACCGGAGAGGGCTGCAATGATCAAATTGACGAGGGGGTTAGGGATATGGTAGCTAGAGAGGAAGCTGGACGGAGTTAGGGCATCGGAGACGGCCTCACTGCAGCGAATCGAGCTGGAGCCCGAGGCGGAACGGGCGGCCGGAGTTGGGGAGGAGACCTCCTCGAGGTCCTCCTAGTGGCCCGTGAGGTGTAGGTGGAGTGTAGTGAGCGTGCGTGTTTCGAGAGGGGACTCGGGTCTTTTTATAGGCGACCGAGGCGGTTGCCGCGAACGGGATAAGTCCGGCGAGGGATTACGGCGGAGCAATGGCTGGACAGGTGTTTAGGAGTTGGAGCGTTGTCGTTGTTGCCACTTGAGCTGATTTGGTGCCGCCGCGCCGAGTTTGGCTTGCCGAGGTGGAGTTCGACGAACGGAGCAAAGGCGGGCACGCCGGCGCAGGAGCGCGCCTCGTGCTTGCCGGGCCACGACGACGGTGCAGCGGGTGTGCTGGCGCGCATGAGGCCACGCGGAGAGCCAGAAGCAATGGGCGGCGCAGAACGGCGCTATGGGCGGTGTCGTCTGTCGCTGGTCGCCACGGTGGCGCTGCCGCCGTGGGACACGCCGCCGAAGGGCTGTGGTGCTCCCGACGCCGAAGCCGCTAAGCGTGCGGCAAGGCTGCGGACAAGCGAGCCAAAGCGACGAGCAACGTACAAAGGCACAAGACTTTGTGACTGAAACTGCCGGATGAAAATGACACCGCAAACTGAATTTATCGCAGTGTTTGAACAAAGGCACGCCAGTGTTCGCTGTAATGATTCGCTTGTAGGAATTTTTCCTTGGGCTGATTTTTGGTGGAGTGGCTCCTCAATGTCCCAAAGAGGGCTGCCTGATTTTTGGTGGAATTTTTGGAGGAGTGTAGGTATGAATTTCACCAAATTTGGCAAATCTGGTCCAAACTTGCAGAGAGTGTAGTTTGAAAAATTTGAAAAGAAGATGAGTGGATCAAGATGGTCCTGGGTTGTGAGTACAAAGGACTAGCCAAGAGAGTTGGTTTGAGATCAAAACTCACAAGAAAAGGAACACTTGCTTTGTAAATGGTTCAGCTCAAAATAATTATCGTAAAAGATTTGAGAGAAGAATTAATTCAAATAAAATCCAAAACTTGTTTGGATGAGTTGGGATAGTGAACTTAAGTTGCTGGCAAGGAGGAGAGGAGGTTTTGGAGTGGTTTTACCACATGGGTAAAATACAGAGTCATGGATGGTTAAGAAAAGAAAGGTGACCCTAAATCTTTTCTTTGAAATATGAAAGAAGATAAACTCCAAAAATCCAATTTTTGGAAGGAAACAACAGAGGGGAATATTTAAAGGATCAAACCTAAGGTTTTGAAGAAGAAAACAGAGATGACAAACTTGCCAAAGAAAAGAGAAGTTAAAGAGAATAGCCTTTTTCTAAAAGAAAATAAAAGGCCTTTCTTAAAGAAAGAAAGAAACCAGCAATGTTTTTGCTAAAACCAAATAAAATTTTTGGAGTGTCACAACACCTACCCCTTAGGAAAAATCTCGCCCCGAGATTTCAGCTGATCCTTAAATAAGTGTGGATGTTCCGTCCAAGAAAATCTCTCTTTCCCAAGTTGCTTCATTCTCGTGTGATTGCTCCATTGACTCTGAAAAACTTGATGGTTTTTTCGTCGAGTTCTTCTTTCGCACTCCTCTAATATTCTTACCGGATGTTCCCGATAGGTGAGATCTGGTTGTACGCCAATGTTCTCGTGGGATACTTGTTTCTCCGGGTTGCTCACGATTTCTTAATTGTGAGACGTGGAATACGCTAGGACGCCGGATAATTCTTTGGGCAAGTCTAGTTGGTAGGCTACCTTGCCTCTTCGTGCCACTATACAAAATGGTCCGACAAACCTTGGTGCTAGCTTTCCTTTGACCCCGAACCGCTGCAGGCCTCTCATAGGGATACCCAGAGGTATACATAATCGCCGGCTCAAACCCGACCTCTCGATGCTTTTGATTGTAATAACTCTTCATCGGCTTTGAGCGGTCTTGAGTCGGTCCCTCGATTAGCCTGACTTTTTCCTCGGCTTTGAGCATGTCCGGGCCAAGATACGATCGCCTCCGGTTTCGACTAATTTAGCGGGTACGCATCTCCGTCCGTAGAGGGCTTCAAAAGGTGCCATTTGCAAGCTGGCTCGGTAATCTGTTGTTGTATGCGAACTCGCATATGGCAAGCTTTCTTCCCAGCTGGTCCCATAGGTGAGGACACATGCTCTTAGCATGTCTTCTAGTATTTGGTTTACGCTGCTCGCTTGTCCATCACCGGGATGGTATGTTGCATCAAGGCCGCTTGAGTTCCCAGAGCCTGTTGTAAGTGCTCCCAAAATCTCGAGACGAACTGAGTGCCTCTCAGATATTATTGTTTTAGGGACTCCATGCAAACAAACTATACGGGCAAGATAAATACGGCAAGCTTCGAGTGGTGTGGGTTGTTTTCACCGGAATGAAATGTGCCACCTTGGTTAATCTGTCTGTGATGACCCATATGGCATCATTTCCGCCAGACCGAGGTAGTCCGACAATGAAGTCCATCCCTATTTCATCCCATTTCCACTCGTGTATTTTATTCGGTTGCAGAGACCGCTGGTCTTTGATGTTCAGCTTTTATGCGCTGACAAGAATCGCAACATGCAATGAAAGTGGCTATATCCTCTTCATACCGTGCCACCAAAATCTTTCCTGAATATCCTTATACATTTTGGTTCCTCCAGGGTGGATCGAATATGGAGCGGTGTGGGCTTCAGCTAAAATTTGATGTTTGAGGTCCTCTATATTTGGCACGCAGAGTCTGTCTCCGTACCATAAGGTTCCTTCATTGTCTATGATGAATTCGAGGCCTTGCCCATTTTTACCTTTATTTTTATGCCTTCGATGCTGGGGTGTTTATACTGAGCTTCTTTGATTTTCTCCACAAGGTTGGGTTGAATTTCCAAATTTGTTATGGTGCCTCCCGTGACCATTACCAAGTTGAGTTTGGTAAATTCTTGTTGGAATTCAGGTCTCAAACTCGGCAGATCGTTGTTGTCCGGACTGGGGTTCGACTAAGAGCATCTGCCACAACATTTGCCTTCCTCGGATGATAGTGAATACCCACATCGTAATCTTTACCAATTCCAACCAGCGCCGTTGTCGTAAATTGAGTTCGCTGTGTAAAAATATACTTGAGGCTTTTATGGTCCGTGATATATTTCACAACGATTCCCCAAAGAGGAAGTGCCTCCATTCCTTGAGTGCATGTATGATCGCCGCCAATTCTAGGTCATGAGTGGGATAATTTTCCTCGTGTTTACGGTTGCCTTGAAGCGTATGCAACAACTTTGCCCTCTTGCATTAGTACGCATCCGAGACCCTTTCGACGATCACAATATACTTCAAAATTCTTGTGTATGTCCGCACAATTAATACCGTGCTGTCGTTAATTTCCTCTTTAGTTCTTGGAAACTTTTCTCACAGTGCTTCACCACTCAAATTTCTTGTCTTTTTGAGTAATCTGCGCCATTGGCTTGACTATGGTGGAGAATCCTTCAATAAATCATGTAATATCCTGCCATTCCTGTGAAACTTCAGACATCCGTTACATTGGCAGGTGGCTTCCAACCAATTACGGCCTTGACTTTTTCTCGGGTCCACGGCAATACCTTCTTGATTTAATACGTGGCCCAAAAAGCCTACTGTCTTAACCAAAATTCACACTTGCTGAATTTGGCGATAATTTATGTTTTCTCGAGTTCCCTAACACAATCTCGAGGTGTTCTCGCATGCTCTTCCGTGTCTTGAATATATCAAAATATCGCCAATGAATACCACAACAAACTTGTCCATAAACTTCATAAATACTTTGTTCATGAGGTGAACAAAATATGCGGGGGCGTTTGTCATTCCAAATGGCATTACTGTGAACTCATACAGTCCGTATCTGGAGGTGAAAGCTGTCTTGGGGATATCCTCTGCGTATGCCTTTAATTGATGGTAACCTGATCTTAAGTCAATTTTTGAGAAGACCCTGGCTTGAGCGAGCTGGTCAAATAAATCATTTATTCTTGGCATTGGGTATTTGTTCTTGATTGTGACCATATTAAGTGCTCGGTAGTCTACACACAATCTCAGTGTTCCATCCTTCTTTTTGGCAAATAAAATTGGTGAACCCCAAGGGGAGGAGCTGGCTCGTATATATCCTTTGTCTAGTAATTCTTTTATTTGCTTCTTCAATTCTACCAACTCGGATGGTGCCATTCTCAGATGGTTTCTTGTATATGGGGTGGTTCCTGTGCTAGCTCAATGCTGAATTCTATTTCCGATCCGTGGCATGCCCGTAATTCTTCGAAATACGTCTGGAAATTCACACACTACTGGAACTTTGTTTAGTTCAGAAATGTCCACTTTATTCAATCTTGGTTGCCGAGATATTTTTCTGTCTTGGGCAGAAACTCTTACTGTTTTCCCGAGGTGATGAGTGAGAATTACGGATCGGTTGAAACAGTCAATAAAACCTTTGTTGGTGGTTAACCAATCCATCCCTAGGATGACGTCCAGTCCATTGTTTTCCAAAACAATGAGATTTGCGTGGAACTCTAATCCTTCAAACTTAATAACCACACCTTGACAGTAACTCTGAGTAACTTGCTGATTTCCAGGGGACTTGATGATCATCGATTTTTCCAAAGGAAGCATCGAAAAATTATTTTTCAAAGCAAAACCTTTCGAAATGAATGAGTGAGAAGCTCCGGAATCAAACAAAACCATGGCAGGTATTGTGTTGACAGGAAACGCATCGAGTACGATATCCGGGCATTCTGGCTTCCTCGGGGTCACGTGGTTCGATGACCCTTCCGTGGTTGTTATTGGGGTTGAAATTGTTTCGCTTGGTGCTGAATTATTGCCACCGTTGTTCGCTTCGGGTTGAGTTCTTGGTTTGGGGCATTGCTTGGCATAATGCCCTTCTTCCACAGCGTAATAAGTAACGCTCGGGCGATATGTGAACTCCTTGTCCCTTGCATGAAATTTTTGATTGGGCGTGAGACGCTTGTCGTGGATTTGTGCGCCCCACCTTCTCGAAAATCTATCTTGCTTCGATGGTTGCAGCATGGTTTGTCCGGTCCTTTTTCGCTATGGAAATCTTCCAAGCGCGCTCTCATTTTCCGTGGTAATGGCTTTATCCACCAGTGTTTTAAAATCTGGAAAAGTGTGTACAACCAGTTGGCATTTAAGTGCGGGCGCTAGACCGTCAAGGAATTTTTCCATCTTCTTGCTTTCAGTCATACGCTCTTCATTGGCGAAGGGACAATAAAGTGAATCGACCATTGTAATCGACATCGCCATATTCCTTTGTTTGAGGTCATCGAACTCTCTTCTTGATTTTCATAATACTTTGGGAATGTGTGCACCACTTAAAACCTTCCTTGAAATCATCCTGTGTTATATTATTTTCATTGGGATGCATGTGCAGGAAATTTTCCCACCACAAGCGGCTGCTCCTGTGAGATAGTGCGGTGCATATAATACTTTTTCCTGGTCTGAACATCTTGCAATATTTAATTTTCTCCATATCTCAAGCCAGTCCTCGGCTTCAAGAGGTTTGTCAAGATGAGAAAATGTCCGAGGACGGTCTTACGTAATTCAGATAATTTGGAATGCTGGATATCGCCCATGGTGATTTCCCATGTTGAAAACTTGGTTCATCATTTCTCGATGTTGTTGCTGACTTTGTTCAAAAAGGCGGCACATTTGAGAAAGTGCCGTTTCATCGCCTGCTGACACGATCGTCCTTGCGTGTTATCGTTGTCCGTTGAGTGTCACAATTTTCCTCTGGCGGAGCTGGCATGGAGCGCCCAAGGACGAGACATTTTTCACTGGGATACATTTTGTAAAACCCATAAGAACAAACAGAAAAGAATCGCCAAAATTTAAATCCATAAATTCACAGTGGTTTTCAAATAAGAATAAAAATGCCAAGACAACACAAAGAAACAAAAGATTTGCGCACGGAGAAGAACTGCTCATTACGATCTTACACGCGGTCGATAATTATACAATACATCACTCAGATAGGCGTACATAATCCCGACATGTTATTTAGGCTAGTGCACTTCTCCACTTCCTACATGATGCTAAACAGGCTACTTCTCACAACCTATGTACATATACACATATCGCATAAGCGGCATCTCGCATGTCGGTTAAGCGCATCATCGGAGATGTTGACGATCTCCTTGGCTCGCCAAGGGTGAGGCGGCGAGGAGGGGAGTCGACCTCCTCCTCACTAATAGGCTCCAGACGTGGAGTGCTGCGCTGAGAAGGTGGAGCGGGTGCCGAGGTGGAGCAACACGAACAGGATGGGCGCAAAGGTTGGTGTAGCACGTGTTGGAGTGGGCGCGATGACTTGGTTGAATTCCTCGGTGGTAGGCAAGCGACGACTCGGTGCATAGGATGCTGAGGACGAGACAAACGTCGCTGGCGGTGCGGTGTGCAGGAGCTCCCTCCTGTTGGCGGCACAGCCATGGATCGAGTCCATGCGGCAGCCACGAAGTCGCCCACCAAATTGTCGAATGCTGCCTCCAGGCCCGGAGATACTCAATAAGCATCTCAAAGGCTCGCCCCGCTTCTCCTCTCGGGACAGAGAATGCATAGTGACAGTGTAGGGCACATGGCATGGGAGGTAGCGGTAACGACGAGTCTTCATTGAGGGAAGGACATCCTCGAGGCGAAGCTATCGCCTCACGGGCTGCCATCTGCATAGCATGCTTCTCCGTAGGCATGGCTCTTCCCACAAACCGGAAGCGTCGTAACTCAACACGCCCTCCCTTGAATTGCACCGCGGCCTGGTGCATGGTCAGACTGTCGTTGACCTTGTGCTGGTAGAATGTGAAAGCTGGGCGCACAGATGGCCCCATCGCGACCTGAACGACGCAGGAGAGAAGCTTGACGAACCCATCGGGCACGCTATTAACATCCGAGACTCGCAGCCGCCGTCACCATCTACAACAGCAGTAAAAATTTGAAAGGTCGATCATAAATTTATGCCGATCGCCGTAAAGAATGTCTACGATTGTAAAAAAAATAAGACAAGATAATACTGTGCTAATCACCGATTAGCGATCGCACCTAGTGGCTTCCTACAATCAGCCCGGCTCGTACTAAGCTTGTCACGACCGGTTTTCCGATAAAAATATTTATTGAAAAGCCAATCTTGTTACCCCAGTTTTTGAGAAGTACTCCTCACCGGTAGACAAATTCTTGATACAAGAAGCCAAGAGCATAAAATATAATACAGGGCTGAGCCAAGGATGCTCAACAAATTTATTACAAGCGCCAATAATTATACATAATGGCGGTATAACACAAGGGTGAGGTGGCATACTATCGACTCGAACTAAATGGCGGTGGTGGTATATCACGGAGAAGTGATATGCTCAACTAGCATCTCATCGGCGCCGAGGTGAGGCTGGTGAATTTATTTGGGTAGCGGAAGCGGATATAGTACAATGACCAAAACCAAGGGTCGACGGGATCGACCGACTCCTCTAGGCGCCGGACTCGCTATCGAACTCTTCATCCATGAGATCGCTTTCACAAGATCCGCCAAATCAACAAGCCGTGAGTACTTTAAAAGTACTCGCAAGACCGCTCGGACGAAGATATAACAAATGCATGCATGAAATGCGATCGATAAATACACCAATGCATGAACAGTATATTAGCATACGGAATAAATAAAAGGGGAAACGGCGTAGTCCGCCGAAAATCCCAACAACATAAACAAAATGAAACCCGATCGGTGTCCGGCGACGCCGAAGGTAAATAAATAAATAGAAGGAAAGAAATGCCACAATCAAGGCCCGAGCGACGCCACATAAAGGGCTTTAAAAGAAATGCCATAATCAAGGCCCGAGCGACACCGCATAAAGGGCTTTAAAAGAAATGTCATGATCGGGCGCCCGAGCGACGCCACATAAAGGGCTTTAAAAGAAATGCCACGGTCAAGGCCCGAGCGACACCGCATAAAGGGCTTTAAAAGGAATGCCGCATCAAGGCGTCGAGCGACGCCACATAAAGGGCTTTAAAAGAAATGCTACGGCCAAGGCTCGAGCGACACCGCATAAAGGGCTTTAAAAGAAATGCCATAGCAAGGCCTCGAGCGACACCGCATAAAGGGCTTTAAAGGAAATGCCTACGGTCAAGGCGTCGAGCGACACCGCATAAAGGGCTTTAAAGGAAATGCTACACGCAAGGCTCGAGCGACACCGCATAAAGGGCTTTAAAAGAAATGCTACGTCAAGGCGTCGAGCGACACCGCATAAAGGGCTTTAAAAGAATGTAACAACACTCATAACAAAAATTCAGCTCATAATAATAAACGGGTTAGCACATCACAAGAATATCCCATTAAATCGCATTTAGTACTCATGAACTTTCTCCGAGTTTTCGTCATCAACAAACACTTGTCGATAAGAATAGTATAGAATTTGATGATGATAAGATGATTCAAAGGAGTTTTGACTCGCAGAGCTTGTACTAAAATCACCCACAATCAACGGATTTCGTAGTCACGAAGGACTAGTTCCGCTTCACGATATTTCGAAGAAAACACAGCGATCCAAAGACACACCCATCATACTTCTCGATGTCGAACCACCCCGCACATCGCTCAAGAAAAACTTTTGAGACGGGAGATCACAATCTCGAATAGCATGGGATCGAATTTATATACGCTACGCCTAAGGGGTGCCCCTCTCGTCCCAACCGAAACACCCATGCCCCCGACCGGATGACGGCTTTAATCCAGGCCATGGAACCATCATCCCGCCTCTCCTTTTGGTGTGTACCAGAAAGCGGTTTGCAACTTATTATGCCATATTCCTTGCGGAAAACATGTGGTAGTACGGAGTGAAACTGAAGGGAATCGAACCGACACGGGTTGATTCGAAGTAAAGAGATGTGTGGCGAAGACCGCATGCTACAACACTGCCATCTTACCCATACTCATGCCAACACATGGCCATGCACCTCCATACACCACAAGTATGGATCAATGAAATTACATGTCTCCACATGCATGAATAATAACCTCCATCAGATGCTCACCAACATGCTATGAAACTACTTACATGCAAACATGCCAAACACTCATCATATCAAAAGTCTCAACATGCTTGCCTGGTTCAGAGTAGTCGGAGCCTAGCTCGGTGAAGTTCATGGGTTCGCCACCTCCTTCGTATCTACGGTATAACAGTAAAATATACGCGCTTATCGTGAATACGGAAGGTGCACAAAATTATCTCAAATAATTTTCAAATAAATCTGATAAAAACTAGACAAAATTTCAAAGAGGACAGAAAAGAATCAATCAAAAATATGCTTCGATAAAAAGTTATTAGGGTTTTTGTCCAGGACCCATCAGAATGAAACGTAAACTTCCTGTGGTTTTTATTGCAAAACAGAAAACGTTTCAGATTAGAATACGCCGGCTCAGAGGAGAAAACGTATTCTGGCAAAAGACGTTTTCAGAAAACGGTTCGTTTAAAAACGAACAGAGAGGCTGACGGGCGGGTCCCACCCGTCAGGTTCAAATTTGAAAGGCGCGTCGGGGCTCGCTGGCGCCGAGAGTCATGATGGGCCGGCGGCGATCCACGGCGAGGTAGGGTGATCGGGAGTACCAGCGTGTTCAGGTGCCATTCGCGTCGGTTGGTGGTGGTGGTGGTCGCAAGCAGCACCACGCCGACGGTGGCTCCTGCCCCGTGGACGGCGATTCGGGCGAGGATGAAGCTCACCGGAGAGGGCTGCAATGATCAAATTGACGAGGGGGTTAGGGATATGGTAGCTAGAGAGGAAGCTGGACGGAGTTAGGGCATCGGAGACGGCCTCACTGCAGCGAATCGAGCTGGAGCCCGAGGCGGAACGGGCGGCCGGAGTTGGGGAGGAGACCTCCTCGAGGTCCTCCTAGTGGCCCGTGAGGTGTAGGTGGAGTGTAGTGAGCGCGTGTTTCGAGAGGGACTCGGGTCTCTTTTATAGGCGACCGAGGCGGTTGCCGCTGAACGGGATAAGTCCGCGAGGGATTACGGCGAGCAATGGCTGGACAGGTGTTTAGGAGTTGGAGCGTTGTCGTTGTTGCCACTTGAGCTGATTTGGTGCCGCGCGCCGAGTTTGGCTTGCCGAGGTGGAGTTCGACGGAACGGAGCAAAGGCGGGCACGCCGGCGGCAGGGAGCGCTACCGTGCTTGCCGGGCCACGACGACGGTGCAGCTGGGTGTGGCGCGCATGAGGCCACGCGGAGAGCCAGAAGCAATGGGCGGCGCAGAACGGCGTTGGGCAGTGTTGTCTCCCGCTGGCCGCCACGGTGGCGCTACGCCGTGGGACACGCCGCGCCGAAGGGCTGTGGTGCTCCCGACGCCGAAGCCGCTAAGCGCTGCAAGGCTGCGGACAAGCGAGCCAAAGCGACGAGCAACGTACAAAGGCACAGACTTTGTGACTGAAACTGTCGGATGAAAATGACACCGCAAACCTGAATTTATCGCAGTGTTTGAACAAAGGCACGCGGTGTTTCGATGTAATGATTCTCGCTTGTAGGAATTTTTCCTTGGGCTGATTTTTGGTGGAGTGGCTCCTCAATGTCCCAAAGAGGGCTGCCTGATTTTGGTGGAATTTTGGAGGAGTGTAGGTATGAATTTCACCAAATTTGGCAAATCTGGTCCAAACTTGCAGAGAGTGTAGTTTGAAAAATTTGAAAAGAAGATGAGTGGATCAAGATGGTCCTGGGTTGTGAGTACAAAGGACTAGCCAAGAGAGTTGGTTTGAGATCAAAACTCACAAGAAAAGGAACACTTGCTTTGTAAATGGTTCAGCTCAAAATAATTATCGTAAAAGATTTGAGAGAAGAATTAATTCAAATAAAATCCAAAACTTGTTTGGATGAGTTGGGATAGTGAACTTAAGTTGCCGGCAAGGAGGAGAGGAGGTTTTGGAGTGGTTTTACCACATGGGTAAAATACTGAGTCATGGATGGTTAAGAAAAGAAAGGTGACCCTAAATCTTTTCTTTGAAATATGAAAGAAGATAAACTCCAAAAATCCAATTTTGGAAGGAAACAACAGAGGGAATATTTAAAGGATCAAACCTAAGGTTTTGAAGAAGAAAACAGAGATGACAAACTTGCCAAAGAAAAGAGAAGTTAAAGAGAATAGCCTTTTTCTGAAAAGAAAAATAAAAGGCCTTTCTTAAAGAAAGAAAGAAACCAGCAATGTTTTTGCTAAAAACCAAATAAAATTTTTGGAGTGTCACACGCAGCCGAGCGCGCCGCACTGTCTCGATGGGCATGATTTAGCTCTGCTGCTGGATAGTGCCCTGGAGGCCGCACACGAGTCCGCTCTGACCCTTAATTCGGAGCCGACTGCGCAGATCGAGGATGAGTGGCTGGACACCGCCTCGGGGGCTGCTACATCTACGGCGATGGAGCCAAATACCAACCCTGTCCCTTGTGAGGCTCGTGACTCCAAGGTGCCGGACTCTTCGCCGAACTCCGAACCTCCCGCGCCCCCTCCAATCGAATCCGATTGGACGCCGATCATGGAGTTCACCGCCGCAGACATCTTTCAACACTCACCTTTCGGCGACATCCTGAATTCGCTAAAGTATCTCTTGTTATCAGGAGAGCCCTGGCCGAACTGCGGTCAGGACGGTTGGGATGCGGACGACGAAGAAATTCAAAGCCCACCCACCACCCACTTTGTAGCCACTGTCGACGATCTAACCGACATGCTAGACTATGACTCCGAAGACATCGACGGTATGGACGACGATGCCGGAGACGACCAAGAACCAGCGCCTACGGGGCACTGGAAAGCCACCTCGTCATATGACATATACATGGTGGACATCCCAAAGGATGGGAATGGCGAGGAAGCAGCAGAGGAAGACCCCTCCAAAAAATAGCCTAAGCGCCCGGCGCCGCGTGGCGCCGCTTCTAAATCCCGCCACAAAGAAGAATGGAGATTCCAGACCGGAGATAATAACACCCCTGCATAAAGGTTGAAGACAAGCCCTCCAAAGAAGATTCAACACAGAGGACGGAGAAGCCAGCCCTCCCGAGAGAGCGCGCATTTAAGAGGTAGATGATGATAATTACATGCCTCCCTCTGGAGACGAGGCAAGCCTCGACGATGACGAATTCGTCGTGCTTGAGGATCCCGTCGAACAAGAGCGTTTTAAACGCAGGCTTATGGCCACGGCAAGCAGCCTCAAGAAAAAGCAGCAACAGCTTAGAGCTGATCAAGATCTGCTAGCCGACAGATGGACTGAAGTCCTTGCAGCCGAAGAGCATGAACTCAAACGCCCCTCCAAAAGTTACCCCAAACGCAAGCTACTCCCCCGATTAGAGGAGGAGGCATATAAACCTGCATCACCAGCGCACAATACGGCTGACCGACCACCCCGTGGCCGCGATAGAGAGGCCTCTAGGCCCTACACTAAAACCGTACCCCGGCACCGCTCGGAAAGCACAAAGCCATGGGGGAACGCTCCAGACTTGCGAGATATATTGGAGGATAAGGCAAGACAATAAAGATCGATCTACGGATCGCGTGGGCGCCCCATGACACGCGGCGACAACCGTCGCGCCGGACACAGCAAGTCCGGCCGGGCCGAACACAGTAGACAAAGCTCGTTTGACCTACGTCGTGATATAGCCCAATACAGAGGTGCCGCACACCCACTGTGATTCACAGATGAAGTAATGGATCATCAAATCCCCGAAGGGTTTAAACCCGTGAATATTGAATCCTACGATGGCACAACAAACCCCGCGGTTTGGATCGAAGATTATCTCCTTCACATCCACATGGCTCGCGGTGATGATCTTCACGCCATCAAATATCTCCCACTCAAGCTTAAAGGACCAGCTCGGCATTGGCTTAACAGCTTGCTAGCAGAATCAATTGGGTGTTGGGAGGACCTGGAAGCCGCATTCCTTGACAACTTCTGTGGCACATATGTGCGACCACCGACGCCGATGACCGAGCCACATAATTCAGCAGCCGATTTAATCGCCGCATAATTTTGACACGGTTCTAACAAAGAAAAATCAAATCGCCGACCGTCCGGATGCAGAGGCCCTCGCAGCCTTCAAACATAACATCCGCGACGAGTGGCTCGCCCGCACCTAGGACAGAAAAGCTGAAATCCATGGCAGCCCTCACATCACTCATGACCCGCTTCGCTGGAGAGGACAGCTGGCTAGCCCGCAGTAACAACCTCAGCAAAACTTCTGGCAGTCCGGACACCAAGGACTGCAATGGCAGGTCGCGTCGCAACAAGAACAAGCACCGCGTTAACGGCGATAACACTGAGGATACGGCAGCCAACACACGATTCAGAGGCTCCAAACCCGGTCAGCGGAAAAAGCCATTCAAAAGAACTACTCCGGGTCCATCCAATTTGGACCGAATACTCGACCGCTCGTGCCAGATACACGGAACCCCCGAAAAGCCAGTTAATCACACCAACAGGACTGTTGGGTATTCAAGATCAGCAAGCTAATTGTCGAAAACAATGACAAGGCTGCACAAAGGATGACGAGGAAGAGACCCGACCGCCTAACAATAGAGGATGAAGGGTTTCCCCACAAGCGCGAACGGTGAACATGATATACGCAACCCACATACCCAAGAGGGAGCGAAGCGCACTCGTGGACGATACGCTGATGGAGCAGATCGCCTCAAGTTCAACCCATGGTCCTCCTGCCCGATCACTTTTTATCAAAGGGACCACCCCACCAGTATCCGCCACGGCGGATTCGCTGCAATGGTTTTTGACCCATTCGTCGATGGATTTCACCTCACCAGAGTCCTGATGGATGGCGGCAGCAGCCTGAACCTGCTTTATCAGGATACAGTGAGCAAGATGGGCATAGACCCCTCAAGGATTAAACCCACAAAGACGACCATAAAAGGCGTCATACCAGGTGCAGAGGCCAATTGTACAGGCTTAGTCACACTTGAAGTGGTCTTCGGATCCCCGGATAACTTCCGAAGCGAGGAGTTAATCTTCGACATAGTTCCGTTCCGCAGCGGCTATCATGCTCTGCTCAGACGAACCGCGTTTGCAAAGTTCAACGCGGTGCCGCACTACGCATACCTCAAGCTCAAGATGCCAGGCCCTCGAGGAGTCATCACGGTCAACGGAAACATCAAGGCTCCTCCGAACGGAGGAATGCAGCGGCGCTCGCGTAGAAGTACGAGCAGCCTCTTAAGGCAATTCTCGAGTCCGCCGTATAACCGGACACGCTAAACGCCTCCCGAGTAACCTACAACAAGACCCCGGCACGCATCGAGCACGCAGAGTAGAGATGCGGCCCCAACCCCAGCCCTCGCAAAATTGCAAGACTGGTCCTTCGCATACATCATTACGCCCTGGAGATACCATGGGCATAGGGGGAGGGGCACGACAACGAAAGGCCCGTATCGCGGCTTAACCACACCAGGGCGCCCAAGTGTGTCATCTTTTTCCTTTTTTTTTTCTTACCCACAGACTCCGCTCACTAGAGGCCTGTCTCGGCAAGAGACTGCCGAACTCACGATGCAACAGCCAGGGAAGGAGAAAGGCTACGACGAGTATCCAGGTGGTCTCCATTACGAGCATTAAATCTGTTTTATACACCTTTCCGCAGCCTACCCTTGAGGGGGACATGTTTAATAGTCCCATCCCTTGCTTACCGCGACTATTTGTATCGCTCGCATTCATGGCAGTATTTCTTGAATAAACAAAGGCATCGCTTTTGCTTATAATTGCATTTCTTTCTTATACATATGATCTTTTATGACATGTTGCATCCGTACACTTTGGTACGGCTAAATACACCAGGGCTTAAGTTCCCCACATTATGGTGTGATAAGTCCTAACACTTTCACAAGTGCAGCACCGAACTTATAGCATTATATGCATCGGCTTCAATCATGTCTTGGGTCAATAGTTGGGCTTGCCTGCCCTGTGTTTTGGTACCTTACGCCCGCTGTATCAGCTAAGGTAGACGGGAGAACCATCGCGATTGCGCCTCAGCTTGAGCTGGGTGAGCGCCTCGGAGAAAGCTAAACTGACCGTCATGATAAGGCGAGAGCTGGTCGCTGTTCGAGAGGTTTTTTCGAGTCCCTAAAGACTTATGCCGCTTAGAGCGAGGAACCGGCATTGTCCGGCCTAGGCGTGGATCGCGCCCCGAACTCGGTCTTCCGAACACTAGGGGCTTCGCCGAAATTTAAAATTACAGAATTTTATGGCTAAGTGAGAGTGTTCAAGCATTATAAGTCCGGTTGCCTCGTTCGTTGTGTTGAGCGCCTCCCTAGATGGACCCAAAAATGGGAACAAGAGCGCTCAAGTTTATCCCGAACACCCCAGCACTCATGGCATGGGGGCTGAAGCCGATGACTTGCCATCTCTCAGATTTGATAAACGGCCGCACAGAAGGTAATATTTTAAATCAATAAGCGTTGCTTAGCGCATATGAACAAAGTTTTCAGCGCACAGGATAACAAAATGCGATTCTACTCAAATATTACATCTTTGGAGCACTCACCCACAATCATGCGGGCACCCTTCAGGACACGCTTATAATACATCTCGGGCGTGCGATACTCCTTGCCCGTCGGTGGCGCGTCCGTCACAAGCTTCTCAGTGTCCATCCTGCCCCAGTGCACCTTTGCATGGGCAAGGGCCCGACGGGCACCTTCAATGCAGGCGGAGTGCTTGACGACTTCAACCCAGGGACACGATCCACCAGCCACCGCACCAGCCGAAGTAGCTCCTGTGCATGGCCTCCTTGGGCCACAAACCAACTATGAGGCCCTTCATGGCCTGTTCGCCACCTTAGGAACTCGACCAGCTGCTTCACTGGTCGCTAAAGGCACGGATGTCCGCCTCAAAGATCTTGAGACCAGAAGACCTTCTCCGTCGAGCTCCCCTCCTCGGCCCGGTAGAAAGCGGCAGCATATCGGACACGCTGCGGGGCAGATCTGCGAACGCTCCTAGAGAGCTCCAATTTCGGGTAAGTAATAGGTAATTCACATTCACATGCTTTCTTTGCATGAAAAATGCCTTACCCGCCGCTATTTTCTTCAACGCCTCAATTTCCTAGAGGGCCTTGTGGGCTTCGGCCTTAGCGGCTTTGGCACTCTCAAGAGCCGACACAAGCTCGGACTCTCGAGTCTTCGAGTCACGCTCCAAACTCTCATGCTTTTCCATGAGAGCCTGGAGCTCTTGCTGTACCTCCGCCACCCGCGCCTCCTGCTTCTCTCGCTCGGCTCGTTCCACGGCCGCATTGCATTCGGCCGCAGACACCGCCTCCTTCAGGGTTGCCACCTCGTTCGTAGCACCTAGAGTACCCACGTTATCCTCGTTATTTCTCTTGCAACCAAATCCTTTTCTGTAAGGTACAACTTTAATATGGTGTTACTCACCTTCCTTGTCCTTGAGCAGCTTCTTGGCACGGCCGAGCTTGCTCTCGGACCGCTCGAGGCTCTGCTTCAAGGTATTGACCTCCGCAGTCAGTGCGGCAGAGGTCAGCAGCGCAGCCTGCAATCCCATATTGACACATTTTTTCAGACTCACAGATATCTTTTTAGATCCTCATCCGCTTTTGTTTCCAACACCGAACCGAGCATCAGGCCACCGTTTATGCGGTATTATATTACATATCTTAAAATTCTTACCTCAAAGCTCGCCGAAGGCTGCTGCGAAGCTTGGTCAGCCCGCTCTTGGCGAAGCCGAACCTTCGAATCACCACACTCATGAAAGGCGGTGTTCTTCTTCGATGGAAGCGCCATTGAGCGCCCCAGCAAGTTATCCGCGCCCGGTTGGACGGAGGCCGCCGGTGTCACAGTCTTGCCCTTCTTACAAAGGGCTGCTCACGACTCGTAACCACCGCAGTTCCGTGCGGACTCGGTGCAAAGTCCAGGAGGTTGCCTGTGGCACCTCCGAGCCTCCTCCTCCTGGTGGGTCCTTCCGGGATCCCACCTCGGCGCCGTCGGCGTCACGGGGGTGGAGGCGGTGGGAAGAGAATCCATATCCGACGTGCCCAAGGACCCGCCGACGAAAGGGAAGATCGCCCTGGACGGACTACAGTGGTTGTATGCGGCATTAGAGAGACACTATGTGACAAAAAGAAAAATTGTAAATCATCTAGGAGTCCGGATACTTACGATCTCGCCAGGGCTTGGCCCTTGAGGGCCACTCGCCGCCGCCAACGCTGGCGAACAGTCCGGGAAGGGTCCTTCCTTCTTGGCCCCTTCGCCTCCCTCGCTGGGGAGGCCTTTCTTCTTCTATCCCCACCGGGAGAGGCCTCTTTCTTCTCCTCCTCGCCCTCGTGGGAGGAGTCCGCCGGGTCATCGGACGATGAGTCCGACACCACTCGACGCCGAACTCCTTGGGTTCCCTTGGCCTTCTTTTGCCTTCTTCTCCGCACCATGTAAAGTGCGGACCAGCAGCCCGCCAAACGGGAATTTGCTGGGTCCTCTCGAAGGAGCCGACAGTTAACCTGTCTCGACGCCCTCTCGCCAGTTCTGTTAAAGGTATTGGGAGTTTAGATCCCGCGAGAGTCAAACTATGAAAAGCAAGTGTCCCATAAAGGATAACATAGCTTACCTCGCCACCGGACGCTGCGTGCTGAATCCGCGATCTTGAGAGAGGATGCGGAGCTTGGCGCCTTGAACAACACCTCCAAGCAGCTTCAGACGAGTGTCAAGAGCCCGCCGAGGTCCAGGCTTGTGCCGATCAAACTCCCACAAATTGAAGTCCCATTGCTGGCACGGGAGAATCCGGCGGACGAGCATGACCTGGATCATGTTGACAAGCTTGAGCTTCTTGTTCACCAGAGTCTGGAGACATGACTGGAGTCCGGTCAGCTCTTCCTAACTACCCCATAGCAAGCCCTTCTCTTTCCAGGAGGTGAGCTGCATGGGGATACCATATCTGAATTCGGGGGCCGCTGCCCATTTAGGGTCACGCGGCTCGGTGATGTAGAACCACCCCGATTGCCACCCTCTGATGGATTCCACGAAGGCACCCTCGACCCAAGTGACGTTGGGCATTTTGCCCACCATGGCGCCTCCGCACTCCGCTTGGCTGCCATTCACAACCTTCGCTTGACATTGAAGGTCTTTAGCCAAGTCAAGTGGGGCTGATGCAGAGGAAGGTTTCGCACACGACGATAAACGCCGGGATATTGAGGATGAAATTTGGGGCCGGATCGTGGAAATCCAGGCCGTAGTAGAACATGAGCCCCCGGACAAAGGGGTGGAGTGGGAAGCCCAGTCCGCGGAGGAAATGGGGAAGGAATACCACCCTCTCATGGGGCCTGGGGGTGGGGATGAGCTGCCCTCGTCAGGAGCCGATGCGTGATGTCGCTGGACAGATAGCCCAAGCACAACAGAAGCTTCTCGATGTGCCCCTCCAGAACGGAGGAGGCCATCCACTTGCCTCCCGCCTGCATATGGCTGGAGAAGGTCGAGGTGAGATGTGCGGACTTGGGCGCTGGAGCTCGAAAAGCGCGGAGATGGATAAGCAAAGGAGGAAGAAGGCGAGGTAAAAAGGTGGATCCTTATCCCTTATATATGGGCGATTTAAACTATGCGTCCCCACCGGCTTGGTAAAACTCGCTTATCTCCCAAGCGCCGCAATCAATGGCGCGGTTGGGTTACCCACGTCCGTATTGATGGGAATCCCAGAATAAGGGGAACACAATCTCTGCTTCGACAAGACGTGCCAAGGAAACCGCTTCGCTAAACGCGCTGAGGTGGTATAATAAAAACGATTCGAATAAAAGCTTGGTTGTGGTGTGACGTCATGCCACCAAACACATCAGCAGATTGAACTTGTGTAAATATTATTCTCTCTACGGTGGTATGTGGAATTTATTTTACAGAGCCGGACACTATCCTGGTGTTCACAATCTTCTATGAATTATTCGGAGGAGGAACCCGCCTTGCAATGCCGAAGATAATATGCGCGCCGGACTCGTCGTCATTTAAGCCTGGTTCAAGGGCTACTGAGGGAGTCCTGGACTAGGGGGTGTCCGGATAGCCGAACTATCATCATCGGCCGGACTCCAAGACTGTGAAGATACAAGATTGAAGACTTCGTCCCGTGTCCGGATGAGACTTTCCTTGGCGTGGAAGGCAAGCTTGGCGATACGGATATGTAGATCTCCTACCATTGTAACCGACTCTGTGTAACCCTAGCCCTCTCCGGTGTCTATATAAACCGGAGGATTTTAGTCCGTAGGACACAACAAAAAACAACAACAATCATACCATAGGCTAGCTTCTAGGGTTTAGCCTCCTTGATCTCGTGGTAGATCCACTCTTGTACTACCCATATCATCAATGTCAATCAAGCAGGAGTAGGGTTTTACCTCCATCGAGGGGGCCCGAACCTGGGTAAAAACATCGTGTCCCTTGTCTCCTGTTACCATCCGCCTAGACGCACAGTTCGGGACCCCCTACCCGAGATCCGTCGGTTTTGACACTGACACACCCCATGACACACAAGTTGATCTTCGTGATCGTTCCTTAGCCGTGTGCGGTGCCCCCCTCCACCATATTCCACCTCGATCATATTGTAGCGGTGCTTAGGCGAAGCCCTGCATCGGTAGAACATCATTACCGTCACCACGCCGTCGTGCTGACGGAACTCATCCCCGACACCCTGCTGGATCGGAGTGCGGGGATCGTCATCGAGCTAAACGTGTGCTGAACTCGGAGGTGACGTACGTTCGGTGCTGAGCTGAACGTGTGCTGAACGACTACATCAACCGCATTGTTCTAATGCTTCCGCTTTCGGTCTACGAGGGTACGTGGACAACACTCTCCCCTCTCGTTGCAATGCATCACCATGATCCTTGCATGTGCGTAGGATTTTTTTTGGAAATTACTACGTTCCCCTACAGTGGTATCCGAGCCTAGGTTTTATGCGTTGATGTTATATGCACGAGTAGAACACAAGTGAGTTGTGGGCGATACAAGTCATACCGCTACCAAAGATGTCATACTTTGGTTCAGCGATATTGTTGGATGAAGCGGCCCGACCGACATTACGGTACGCCACGCGAGACTGGTTTTACCGCCGTGCTTTGCACACAGGTGACTAGCGGGTGTCTGTTTCTCCAACTTTAGTTGAACCGAGTGTGGCTACGCCCGGTCCTTGCGAAGGTTAAAACAGCACTAACTTGACGAACTATCGCTGTGGTTTTGATGTGTAGGTAAGAGCAGTTCTTGCTCAGCCCGTAGCAGCCACGTAAAATTTGCAACAACAAAGTAGAGGACATCTAACTTGTTTTTGCAGGGCATGTTGTGATGTGATATGGTCAAGACGTGATGCTATATTTTATTGTATGAGATGATCATGTTTTGTAACCGAGTTATCGGCAACTGGCAGGAGCCATATGGTTGTCGCTTTATTGTATGAAATGCAATCGCCCTGTAATTGCTTTACTTTATCACTAAGCGGTAGTGATAGTCGTAGAAGCAATAGTTGGCGAGACGACAATGATTCTACGATGGAGATCAAGGTGTCACGCCCGTGACGATGGTGATCATGGCGGTGCTTCGGAGATGGAGATCACAAGCACAAGATGATGATGGCCATATCATATCACTTATATTGATTGCATGTGATGTTTATCTTTTATGCATCTTATCTTGCTTTGATTGAAGGTAGCATTATAAGATGATCTCTCACTAAATTTCAAGATAAACGTGTTCTCCCTGAGTATGCACTGTTGCCAAAGATCGTCTTTCCCAGACACCACGTGATGATCGGGTGTGATAAGCTCTACGTCCATCTACAACGGGTGCAAGCCAGTTTTGCACACGCAGAATACTCAGGTTAAACTTGACGAGCCTAGCATATGCAGATATGGCCTCGGAACACGGAGACTGAAAGGTCGAGCGTGAATCATATAGTAGATATGATCAACATAGTGATGTTCACCATTGAAAACTACTCCATTTCACGTGATGATCGGTTATGGTTTAGTTGATTTGGATCGCGTGATCACTTAGATGATTAGAGAGATGTCTATCTAAGTGGGAGTTCTTAAGTAATATGATTAATTGAACTTAAATTTATCATGAACTTAGTACCTAATAGTATTTTGCTTGTCTATGTTTGTTGTAGATAGATGGCTCGTGTTGTTGTTCGGTTGAATTTTAATGTGTTCCTTGAGAAAGCAAAGTTGAAAGATGATGGTACAAATTACACGGACTGGGTCCGTAACTTGAGGATTATCCTCATTGCTGCACATAAGAATTACGTCCTGGAAGCACCGCTAGGTGCCAAACCTGCTGCAGGAGCAACACCAGATGTTGTGAACGTCTGGCAGAGCAAAGCTGATGACTACTCGATAGTTCAGTGTGCCATGCTTTACGGCTTAGAACCGGGACTTCAACGACGTTTTGAACGTCATGGAGCATATGAGATGTTCCAGGAGTTGAAGTTAATATTTCAAGCAAATGCCGGATTGAGAGATATGAAGTCTCCAATAAGTTCTATAGCTGCGAGATGGAGCAGAATAGTCGTCACAAGTGAGCATATACTCGTAATGTCCGGGTATAACAATCACTTGATTCAACCGGGAGTTAATCTTTCCGATGATAGCGCCATTGATGTAATTCTTCATCATCGCCACGGCTACAAGAGCTTCGTGATGAACTATAATATGCAAGGGATGGAAAAGACAATTCCCGAGCTCTTCACAATGCTAAAAGCTGCGGAGGTAGAAATCATGAAGGAGCATCAAGTGTTGATGGTCAATAAGACCACCAGTTTCAAGAAAAAGGGCAAAGGGAAAAGGAAGGGGAACTTCAAGAAGAACAGCAAACAAGTTGTCGCTCAGAGAAGAAACCCAAGTCCGGACCTAAGCTCGAGATCGAGTGCTTCTACCGCAAGCATACTGGTCACTGGAAGCGGAACTGCCCCAAGTATTTGGCGGGTAAGAAGGATGGCAAGGTGAACAAAGGTATATGTGATATACATGTTATTGATGTGTACCTTACCAGAGCTCGCAGTAGCACCTGGATATTTGATACTGGTTCTGTTGCTAATATTTGCAACTCGAAATAGGGACTACAGATTAAGCGGACACTGGTGAAGGAAATATGCCCTAGAGGCAATAATAAAGTTATTATCTATTTCTTCATATCATGATAAATTTTTATTATTCATGCTAGAATTGTATTAAACCGGAAACATAATACATGTGTGAATACATAGACAAATCTATAGTCACTAGTATGCCTCTACTTGACTAGCTCATTAATCAAAGATGGTTATGTTTCCTAACCATAGACATGTGTTGTCATTTGATTAGTGGGATCACATCATTAGGAGAATGAGACAATTGACAAGACCCATTCTGTTAGCCTAGCACTTGATCGTTTAGTATACTGCTATTGCTTTCTTCATGACTTATACAAAGTTCCTGCAACTATGAGTTTGTGCAACTCCCATTTACCGGAAGAACACTTTGTGTGCTACCAAATGTCACAACGTAACTGGGTGATTATAAAGGTGCTCTACAGGTGTTTCCGAAGGTACATGTTGGGTTGGCATAATTCGAGATTAGGTTTTGTCACTCCGATTGTCGGAGAGGTATCTCTGGGCCCTCTCGGTAATACTCATCACCTAAGCCTTGCAAGCATGTAACTAATGAGTTAGTTATGAGATGATGTATTACGAACGAGTAAAGAGACTTGCCGAACGAGATTGAACTAGGTATTGATACCGACGATCAAATCTCGTGCAAGTAACATACCGATGACAAAGGAACAAAGTATGTTGTTATGCGGTTTGACCGATAAAGATCTTCAGAGAATATGTAGGAACCAATATGGGCATCCAGGTCCCGCTATTGGTTATTGACCGAGAATGGTTCTAGGTCATGTCTACATAGTTCTCGAACACGAGGGTCCGTGACGCTTAACGCTTCGATGACAGTTTTATTATGAGTTTATAAGTTTTGATGTACCAAAGTTTGTTCGAGTCCGGATGTGATCACGGACGTGACGAGGAGTCTCAAATGGTCGAGACATAAAGATTGATATATTGACGACTATATTCGGACACCGGAAAGGTTCCGGTGATTTCGAGAAAACAGAGTGCCGGGGTTACCGAACCCCGGGAGAGTATTGGGCCTATGGGCCTTAGGGAAAGGAGAGAGGGCGGCTAGCATGGGCGCGCGCTCCTCCTCTGGTCCGAATTGACTAGGAGGGGGGGCGCCCCTTTCCTTCCCTCTCCCCTTCCTTCCTCCTAGTAGGAGTAGGAAAGGAGGAGTCCTACTCCTACTAGGAGGAGGATTCCTCCTCCCTTGGCGCGCCCAAAGGGGCCGGCCGGCCTCCCCCCTTGCTCCTTTATATACGGGGGTGGGGGGCACCCCATAGACACACAAGCTGATCTACGGATCGTTCCTTAGCCGTGTGCGATGCCCCCTTCCACCATATTCTACCTCGGTCATATCGTCGTGGAGTTTAGGCAAAGCCCTGCGTCGGTAGAACATCATCATCGTCACCAGCCGTCGTGCTGACGAAACTTATCTCCGGAGCTCGGCTGGATCGGAGGCCGGAGATCGTCATCGAGCTGAACATGTGCCGAACTCGGAGGCTCCGTACGTTCGGTGCTTGGATCGGTCGGATCGTGAAGACGTACGACTACATCAACCGCGTTGTGCTAACGCTTCTGCTTACGGTCTACGAGGGTACGTGCACAAAGACTCTCCCCTCTCGTTGCTATGCCATCACCATGATCTTGCGTGTGCGTAGGAAATTTTTTGAAATTACTACGTTCCCCAACAGGGGCATCCGAGCCTCGGTTTTATGCGTTGATGTTATATGCATGAGTAGAACACAAGTGAGTTGTGGGCGATACAAGTCATACTGCTTACCAGAACGTCATACTTTGGTTTGGCGGTATTGTGAGATGAAGCGTCCCGGACCGACATTACACGTACGCTTACGCGAGACTGGTTTCACCGCTACGAGCACTCGTGCTTAAAGGTGGCTGGCGGTGTCTGCTCTCTCACTTTAGCTGAATCGAGTGTGGCTACGCCGGTCCTTGCGAAGGTTAAAACAGCACCAACTTAACGAACTATCGCTGTGGTTTTTGATGCGAGGTAAGAACGGTTCTTTCTAAAGCCCGTAGCAGCCACGTAAAATTTGCAACAACAAAGTAGAGGACGCCTAACTTGTTTTTGCAGGCATGTTGTGATGTGATATGGTCAAGACGTGATGCTATATTTTATTGTATGAGATGATCATGTTTTGTAACCGGTTATCGGCAATCGGCAGGAGCCATATGGTTGTCGCTTATTGTATGAAATGCAACGCATTCTGTAATTGCTTTACTTTATCACTAAGCGGTAGTGATAGTCGTAGAAGCAATAGATGGCGTAAACGACAAACGATGCTACGATGGAGATCAAGGTGTCGCGCCGGTGACGATGGTGATCACGACGGTGCTTCGGAGATGGAAATCACAAGCACAAGATGATGATGGCCATATCATATCACTTATATTGATTTCATGTGATGTTTATCCTTTATGCATCTTATCTTGCTTTGATTGACGGTAGCATTTTAAGATGATCTCTCACTAAAATTATCAAGAAGTGTTCTCCCTGAGTATGCACCGTTGCCAAAGTTCGTCGTGCCGAGACACCACGTGATGATCGGGTGTGATAAGCTCTACGTCCATCTACAACGGGTGCAAGCCAGTTTTGCACACGCAGAATACTCAGGTTAAACTTGACGAGCCTAGCATATGCAGATATGGCCTGGGAACACGGAGACCGAAAGGTCGAGCGTGAATCATATAGTAGATATGATCAACATAGTGAAACCATTGAAAACTACTCCATCTCACGTGATGATCGGTTATGGTTTAGTTGATTTGGATCACATGATCACTTAGATGACTAGAGAGATGTCTGTCTAAGTAGGAGTTCTTAAGTAATATGATTAATTGAACTTAAATTTATCATGAACTTAGTACCTGATAGTATCTTGCTTGTCTATGTTTGTTTGTAGATAGATGGCTCGTGCTGTTGTTCCGTTGATTTTAATGCGTTCCTTGAGAAAGCAAAGTTGAAAGATGATGGTAGAAATTACACGGATCGGGTTTGTAACCGAGGATTATCCTCATTGCTGCACGTAAAAGTTACGCCCCGAAGCACCGCTGGGTGCCGAACTTCGCTGCTGATGCAACCGACGACGTTAAGAACGTCCGCGAGCAAAGCTGATGACTACTCTATAGTTCAGTGTGCCATGCTTTACGGCTTAGAACCGGTCTTCAACGATGTTTTGAACGTCATGGAGCATATGAGATGTTTCAGAGTTGAAGTTAATATTTCAAGCAAATGCCCGGATTGAGAGATATGAAGTCTCCAATAAGTTCTATAGCTGCAAGATGGAGGAGAATAGTTCGTCGGTGAACACATACTCGTAATGTCCGTATAATAATCACTTTATTCAACCGGGAGTTAATCTTCCGATGATATTGTCATTGATGAATTCTCCAATCATCGCCACCAAGGTACAAGAGCTTTGTGATGAACTATAATATGCAAGGGATGAACAAGACTATTCCTGAGCTCTTCGCAATGCTTAAAGCCGCGGAGGTAGAAATCAAGAAGGAGCATCAAGTGTTGATGGTCAACAAGACTACTAGTTTCAAGAAAAAGGGCAAAGGGAAGAAGAAGGGGAACTTCAAAAGAACGGCAAGCAAGTTGCTGCTCAAGAGAAGAAACCCAAGTCTGGACCTAAGCTCGAAATCGAGTGCTTCTACCGCAAGCGATCGTCCTCGAAGCGGAACTGCCCCAAGTACTTGGCGGACAAGAAGGATGGCAAAGTGAACAAAGGTATATGTGATATACATGTTATTGATGTGTACCTAACTAGAGCTCGTAGTAGCACCTTGGTATTTGATACTGGTTCTGCTGCTAATATTTGCAACTCGAAACAGGGACTACGGAATAAGCGAGCACTGGCCAAGGACAAGGTGACGATCCCCGTGGGAAATGGTTCCAAAGTCGATGTGATCGCCGTCGGCACGCTACCTCTACATCTACCTTCGGGATTAGTTTTAGACCTAAATAATTGTTATTTGGTGCCAGCGTTGAGCATGAACATTATATCTGGATCTTGTTTGATGCGAGACAGTTATTCATTTAAATCTGAGAATAATGGTTGTTCTATTTATCTGAGTAATATCTTTTATGGTCATGCACCTTTAAAGAGTGGTCTATTTTTGATGAATCTCGATATTAGTGATACACATATTCATAATGTTGAAACCAAAAGATGCAGAGTTGATAATGATAGTGCAACTTATTTGTGGCAATCGTCGCTTAGGTCATATTGGTGTAAAGCGATGAAGAAACTCCATATCGATGGACTTTTGGAATCACTTGATTATGAATCACTTGGTACTTATGTAACCATGCCTCATGGGCAAGATGACTAAAACACCGTTCTCCGGTACTATGGAGAGAGAAACTGATTTGTTGGAAATCATACATACTGATGTATGTGGTCCAATGAATGTTCAGGCTCGTGGCGGATATCATTATTTTCTCACCTTCACTGATGATTTGAGCAGATATGGGTATATCTCTTAATGAAACATAAGCCTACAACATTTGAAAAGTTCAAAGAGTTTCAGAGTGAAGTTGAAAATCATCGTAACAAGAAAATAAAGTTTCTACGATCTGATCGTGGAGGAGAATATTTGAGTTACGAGTTTGGTTTACATTTGAAGCAATGCGGAATAGTTTCGCAACTCACGCCACCTGGAACACCACAGCGTAATGGTGTGTCCGAACGTCATAATCATACTTTACTAGATATGGTGCGATCTATGATGTCTCTTACCGATTTACGGCTATCGTTTTGGGGTTATGCTTTAGAGACGGCCGCATTCACGTTAAATAGGGCACCATCAAAATCCGTTGAGACGACGCCTTATGAACTATGGTTTGGCAAGAAACCAAAGTTGTCGTTTCTTAAAGTTTGGGGTTGCGATGCTTATGTGAAAAAACTTCAACCTGATAAGCTCGAACCCAAATCGGAGAAATGTGTCTTCATAGGATACCCAAAAGAAACTGTTGGGTATACCTTCTATCACAGATCCGAAGGCAAGACATTTGTTGCAAAGAATGGATCCTTTCTAGAGAAGGAGTTTCTCTCGAAAGAAGTGAGTGGGAGGAAAGTAGAACTTGATGAGGTAACTGTACCTGCTCCTTTATTGGAAAATACTTCATCACAGAAACCGGTTCCTGCGACAACTACACCAATACGTGAGGAAGCTAATGATGATGATCATGAAACTTCAGAACAAGTTACTACAGAACCTCGTAGGTCAATCAGAGTAAGATCCGCACCAGAGTGGTACGGTAATCCTATTTTGAAGGTCATGTTACTTGACCATGGCGAGCCTACGAACTATGAGGAAGCGATGATGAGCCCAGATTCCGCAAAATGGCTTGAAGCCATGAAATCTGAGATGGGATCCATGTATGAGAACAAAGTGTGGACTTTGGTTGACTTGCCCGATGATCGGCAAGCCATCGAGAATAAATGGATTTTTAAGAAGAAGACTGACGCTGATGGTAATGTTACTGTCTACAAAGCTCGACTTGTTGCAAAAGGTTTTCGACAAGTACAAGGGGTTGACTACGATGAGACTTTCTCATCTGTAGCGATGCTTAAGTCCGTCCGAATCATGTTAGCAATTGCCGCATTTTATGATTATGAAATTTGGCAAATGGATGTCAAAACTGCATGCCTGAATGGATTTCTGGAAGAAGAGTTGTAGATGATGCAGCCGGAAGGTTTTGTCGATCCAAAAAGTGCTAACAAAGTGTGCAAGCTCCAGCGATCCATCTATGGACTGGTGCAAGCATCTCGGAGTTGGAATGAACGCTTTGATAGTGTGATCAAAGCATATGGTTTTATACAGACTTTTGGAGAAGCCTGTAATTACAAGAAAGTGAGTGGGAGCTCAGAGCATTTTCGATATTATATGTAGATGACATATTGTTAATTGGAAATGATATAGAATTTCTGGATAGCATAAAGGGATACTTGAATAAAAGTTTTTCGATGAAAGACCTCGGTGAAGCTGCTTACATATTGGGCATCAAGATATATAGAGATAGATCGAGACGCTTGATTGGACTTTCACAAAGCACATACCTTGAAAAAGTTTTGAAAAAGTTCAAAATGGATCAGGCAAAGAAAGCATTCTTGCTTGTATTACAAGGTGTGAAGTTGAGTCAGACTCAATGCCCGACCACTGCAGAAGATACAGAGAAAATGAAAGGAGTTCCCTATGCTTCACCCATAGGCTCTATCATGTATGCAATGCTGTGTACCAGACCTGATGTGTGCCTTGCTATTAGTTTAGCAGGGAGGTACCAAAGTAATCCAGGAGTGGATCACTGGATAGCGGTCAAGAACATCCTGAAATACCTGAAAAGGACTAAGGATATTTTTCTCGTTTATGGAGGTGACAAAGAGCTAGTCGTAAATGGTTACGTCGATGCAAGCTTTAACACTGATCCGGGCGATTCTAAATCACAAACCGTATACGTGTTTATATTAAACGGTGGAGCTGTCAGTTGGTGCAGTTCTAAACAAAGCGTCGTAGTAGGATCTACATGTGAAGCGGAGTACATAGCTGCTTCTGAAGCAGCAAATGAAGGAGTCTGGATGAAGGAGTTCATTTCCGACCTAGGTGTCATTCCTAGTGCATCGGGACCAATGAAGATCTTCTGTGACAATACTGGTGCAATTGCCTTGGCAAAGGAATCCAGATTTCACAAGAGGACCAAGCACATCAAGAGACGCTTCAATTCCATCCGGGACCAAGTCCAGGTGGGAAACATAGAGATTTGCAAGATACATACGGATCTGAATGTTGCAGACCCGTTGACTAAGCCTCTTCCATGAGGAAAACATGATCAGAACCAAGACTCCATGGGTGTTAGAATCATTACTGTGTAATCTAGATTATTGACTCTAGTGCAAGTGGGAGACTGAAGGAAATATACCTTAGAGGCAATAATAAAGTTATTATTTATTTCCTCATATCATGATAAATGTTTATTATTCTTACAGTCTATGATGCATTACGTAACGAGTAAAGAGACTTGCCGGTAACGAGATTGAACTAGGTATTGGATACCAACGATCGAATCTCGGGCAAGTAACATACCGATGACAAAGGGAACAACGTATGTTGTTATGCGGTTTGACCGAGAAAGATCTTCGTAGAATATGTAGGAACCAATATGAGCATCCAGGTTCCGCTATTGGTTATTGACCGGAAACAGTTCTAGGTCATGTCTACATAGTTCTCGAACCCGTAGGGTCCGCACGCTTAACGTTACGATGACAGTTTTATTACGAGTTTATGAGTTTTGATGTAACGAAGGTTGTTCGGAGTCCCCGGATGTGATCACGGACATGACGAGGAGTCTCGAAATGGTCGAGACATAAAGATCGATATATTGGACGACTATATTTGGACACCGGAAAGGTTCCGGGTGAGATTGGGACAATACCGGATCTCCGAGAGGTTACCGGAACCCCCCGGGAGGTATATGGGCCTTATTGGGCCTTAGTGGAAAGGAGGGAGAAGGAGCAAAGGAGCCCCCCCAAGCCCAATCCGAATTGGGAGGGGGCCCCCCCCCCTTTCCTTCTTCCCTCCCCCCTCTTCCTTCCCTCTCCTACTCCTAATAGGAAAGGGGGGAGTCCTACTCCCGGTTGGGGTTGGACTCCCCCCCTAGGGCGCGCCACCCCCTTGGCCGGCCCCCTCTCCTCCCTCCTTTATATACGGGGGTAGGGGGCACCCCATGACACACAAGTTGATCTTCGTGATCGTTGCTTAGTCGTGTGCGGTGCCCCCTCCACCATATTCCACCTCGGTCATATCGTAGCGGTGCTTAGGCGAAGCCCTGTGTCGGTAGAACATCATCACCGTCACCACGCCGTCGTGCTGACGGAACTCATCCCCGACACCCTGCTGGATCGGAGTCCGGGGATCATCATCGAGCTGAATGTGTGCTGAACTCAGAGGTGCCGTACGTTCGGTACTTGGATCGGTCGGATCGTGAAGACGTACGACTACATCAGCCGCGTTGTTCTAACGCTTCCGCTTTCGGTCTACGAGGGTACGTGGACAACACTCTCCCCTCTCGTTGCTATGCATCACCATGATCCTTGCGTGTGCGTAGGAATTTTTTTTTTGAAATTACTACGTTCCCCTACATTCCCTAGTAGTGCTAGGTTATGACTATTATGTGATGAATATCATCCAACGAATTCACCGATCCAATGCCTACGAGTTTTTCACGTATTGTTTCTGCTAAGTTACTACTGTTGGTGTTACTGTTATACTTGCTACAAAATCATTGCTATCACCGTTACCGTTACTACTACTGTTACCACTGCTATCAAAACTATCATATATAGTAATGTGCTACTGATCACTTTGCTGCAGATATTTAATCTCCAGGTGTGGTTGAATTGACAACTCAACTGCTAATACTTGCAAATATTCTTTGGCTCCCTTATGTCGAATCTATAAATTTGGGTTGAATAATCTACCCTCGAAAACAGTTGTGATCCCCTATACTTGTGGGTTATCACCCTCTTGCTGGATCAAGAAGGCGAGGACGTCATCGAGCTGAACGTGTGCTGAACGCGGAGGTGCCGTACATTCGGTACTTGATCGGGATAGATCGTGAAGGTGTACGACTACATCAACCGCATTGATAAACGCTTCCTCTTAGTGATCTTCAAGGGTATGAAGATGTTCTCTCCCTCTCGTAGCTATGCATCTTCATGGATAGATCTTACGTGTGCGTAGAAATTTTTTGTTTTCCATGCAACATTCCCAACAGCCGGTAGAAACCGATTTAGCTGTTCATGAGTAAGGCTTTCTAAACTTGAGGCTGTGGCAGGAGAGCATGCTTGCGAATGGCTGGGTTGCATATGTAGAAATGAGATCTCCAACGGATGATGAGAAAGCCATCACAAGTGACTTGGAGACAATCCTCACCTGGGAGAAATGTCCAGAGATGTTGATTGGAGGCATTGGCGCCGGCATCGCGGAAGAGCACAAAAGGGGCAGGACGTCCCTGCCTATTAATGATGGGGAGGGATGGCTGGGAGCGATGATGTTCGAGCATGAATTGATTCGTGAAGGTGACACTATGCCATGACGTGCTGACAACACGACAACGACCAACATCCTTGGGCAGCAACCGAACGAGTATCTTCTCGATGATATCCTTGGGCAGGTCCTCAGTAGTGTCAACTCTATCTTGTCCGGCATGGTGCCCCGTCGAGTCCAGGGCGAACTAAACAAAGCAACACACCTATTTGAATTAATTTTTGGACCGACTTATATTAAGGAATCACGACAGGCCAAATTTTAACATGCTCCCTCTTACCCCCTATTTTTACATGTGAGGTAAGAGGGTAAGAGTTAATCATACTATTAATTAATAAGACCAAAGGCTCGGATCTATTATATACTCTTACCTCTCATGTGAAAAGAGGGGGGGTAAGAGGGAGCATGTTAAAACTGCTCACTAGACATACACATATAGGAGAGAGAGAGAGAGAGAGAGAGAGAGAGAGAGAGAGAGAGAGAGAGAGAGAGAGAGAGAGAGAGAGAGAGAGAGAGAGAGAGAGAGAGAGAGAGGCGGCAATGTCGGCTAACCCGGGGCCTGTGGGAGGTCAGACCTTACTTGGGTTCGCATTGGAGGCCATTACAATAGGTACGGAGATGAACAAGCTCGATCCCGAACCAAGGAGGTAGGTTGTGACGAGCGGCGACCGCAAACTCAGAGTATGATTCGTTTGCTACCAATATTTGGCTAGCCAAATATTGGCAATGCCAAGACTAGCCAAATGTTGGTAACTTTATATGAGATAGGCAAGACAAGTTCGTAACCAACCAATTAGTAGCCAATATTTGGCACAATGACAGACATTGGCATACCAATTTTTGGCACTAAACCAATTATGCTATCATTTCAAATGTGAGGCTAGTTCTATCATTTAGACGAGTCATAATCACATGCCTTTTTTTCATAGAAATTAATAGCACCAATTTGTTCTCTCCTGGAAGATTCCTCCCCCCCCGCGCCCGTAACAGCACCAATTTGTTCTTTCCTGGAAGATCCCCCCCCCCCCCGGGGCACGTAATAGCACCAATTTGTTCTTTCTGGAAGATTCACCCCCGCCCCGTGGCTCCTCCTAGTTGTTGTCACTCTCATGCACCGGCCCTTTGGTTGGTGAGTGAATTGCAGAAACCATTGACTTCACAGTTTTGTACCAAAAACCGTAAATTTTGTGCTTATTCTTTTATGAAAAACACTGGCTGGTGGCTCTGTGCATTTTGATGATGATTATGACGTGTGGGTCCTACTGGACAGGGTAATGTGGGGAAAAAATGCCACATATTCGCCTTCTAGGGTTGTGGGGTTACGTCCTGATTTGGGGTGTTCATGTTTAAATACATAGACGGTGGTCTTGGGTGCGCTCGCGGCTACTAAGTGCAAGCAAGTTCGCCATTTGATGCCCGTGAAGACGTGCCCTTTGTGCGGTACAGCTGATGATGATGTGTATCATGCACTGGTCACATTTGATAATGTTACTAACTATAGCTGAAGGAACATGTCGCGCACACTGGTGATGAACTGTTGTTACATCTGCTTCCGGTGCATTCGAGTGAGGTGCATGACATGATCATCATGCTCACATGGAGAACCTGGAGACTCCGTAGTGACTTGGTTTACGGGAAGAATATTCCACCCACTGAAGAATCTAATAATTTCTTGTGTACCTATTTAAGCTCTCTTTCTCAATACGAAGCAGCTACGTACCGAGGAGACTGCCAAGGGCAAAGTTCGTGTAGAAGGGCCTGTCACTAGGTGCAATTCAACAAGCGGTCGGCGGACCCACGATGGTCGCCACCACCGGGCACCGGCGGACTAGTTAGCACCACTAAAAAAATAGCGCGCTATATCGCCGCTAATAGCACGCTATAGCATATAGAAAATTGTCTCGCTAAATAAATCAATGTACAATGCCTCGCTAATAGCACGCTAATAGCATATTTTCAGGGTCCACGCTATTTTCTGTAGCGCGCTATTTTTTTCATTGGTTAGCACTCTGTCGATCAATCTTTCTCTCCCAGTGATAGCTCATCAGGTGCAGGCATGATACTCAGAAACAAACACATGAATCTTTGCCTCTGCCAACTGTTCTATTGCAATGATGCACTCGAAACCAAGATACATGCAATACTGGAAGAATGACTATCACTCCAATGGTCAACCCTCCTAACCGCAAAAAATAGTAGTGTAGTCGGATTCTTTGGGAGCTTTATCTGATGACTCTCTTGTCAGATCGGCCTATGGTCATCTGATAAATGAAATCAAGACAATCATCATTGCTCTATCTAATAATTCTCTTGTCAGACCAGGGTTGAGCGGGAGTTTATTCTGGCCCAGATTGCTAGAACCCAGAATTGGGTTTCACACTGTCATGCTAATTATGCTCGCACAACTCGGAATACTGTTTGTTGGTTGCAGGCCCCACCCCCCTTCATTCATAATCTTGTATTAACAGATTGTAACTCTATAGTTATGGAATAAAACTGTCAGATTTCTCAGAAAAAAACTAACGTCTTAAAAGTAATCGCCTTGTAAGGCAAACTAATCAGCATAAGGCTTTTCCACGCTGGCTCTGCCCCCTTTCTCTCTGGTCTCAAATTTTGGGAACAACATGTCGGAAATTTCAGCTCATTGTTTTAGTTGCAAAGTAGTATGGTGCAAGGCAAGAGCCATCGATTGAAATGGCCTGTTAGCCGCTTTGTTATGCTTTGGAGAGCATCCTTCAACGTCATTGGAAATACTTTTTGTGAACATGCCTCTTTTGTATACATTTGTGACTTATTCTTAGTGAAAATGCATTGGACTTGTTTGCTCGGAAAATAAAAGATTTTGTAGATGCTATATGGAGGCCGAATCAAGCTCTAGTAATTACTGATACTAAATGCTTTTGTATTCTTCAACGTGCAAGGTTTGTATCCATTGCTAGAAATCATCAGGTGAAATTGAGAGCAATAAACACAAAATTTTACATGAAAAGCCATTACGAAAATAAATCACGGTCATAAGATAAGGTGACGATTTTAACTATATTTGAATAAGTATTACAAATGTAGCAGTTTTTCAACATTTTATATCTGCATAACAGTGTAACTTGAAATGAAAATTCTTACATAACAGTGTAACTTGAATAAGTATTACAAATGTTCACTTAAGGGTCATCAGTTTGAGAATGACAATGCAACAAGTAAGTTTTAGAAAGCTCAGCTTTCGAGAAAACAGTAAAAAAAAGTATGTCACACACTGTATTTTTCTTCAGAAATTTAATTCTAGTTATGTTTCCCTGTTACTGTTAGTCTGTTACTGTGATGTAATACATTCAATATATTTTAAATGTTTTCTCGTTTGTTTTAGGATAATTGAGTTTGTACACAACGTTTGACCAAATTTTTATTAAAAAATATCAACAACCACAATATTAAAGTCATATAGTATGAAAATTAATTTGATGATCCATGCAATGACATTGATTTCGTATTGTGAATGTTGCTATATTTTTCCTATGAAGTTGGTCAAACTACAAAGTTTGACTTAAGACAAATTTTATATGCAAACTAACAAGAAACGGAGGGAGTAGCATGCAACTGATCAAGTACTTCAAATCAATCATATTCAGTTTCAGTTGCTATGTATTCCGGACGCCCCCCAAGCTGCTTAGTGCATATATGCATCTCAACATGCCACCCAACAAACATCATTGGATCAAATTGGGTGGAGATTACAATGGTTTCGCCGCGCATTGCTTACCCACAAACTGTCTCCTATAGCAAGAGCTCAGTTACACACTTACCGCAAGAATGAATCCGACCAAACATACAACTGCCAAAATGTCTGGATCATGCCTGCCTGGTGCCTGCCTACTGATCTCATGTTGTAGGCTGCTCTGTTTTACATCCGAGGACCATACGTCGTCCTTGCTGAAGAATGCCTCATCAACGCGCAAGTGCCATAGTGTATCCACGTGATCGATGCTTCACGTTGCTACGATACTGGAAGTAGGCGAGCTGAACCCAAGACCCTGTCCTGTGCCTTTAGTGCCTGAAATCGGATGAACAAGAGAACACATTACATTGTCCTGTCTTCAGAGTAAACTGTAACAATGAAACTGCTCCTAGTGATTGGTAGGTCTGCTATAGTTACCTCCTTTTCCCAATCTATGCGCCACGCGATAAATGTAAGCAGCACCAGTTTGGTGAAGCTGCCGGAAACGATGCCAAGCCAGAGACCCTAGTCGAAGCATACCAGTTTCAGATTTCAGGACATCCATGACATTCAATGGCAGGTAAAATAATTGAGTAGGAGAAGTTCTTACCATTCCATTTAGGTGGAAGACAAATGCAAGCATCGCAGCCAAGGGAATGCCTAACAGGTAGAACGCGCCGAGATTCACGGCTGCGCCGATGTTCTGCTTGCCACTGCCCGTAAGCACGCCTTTACAGTTGAGAAAAATATGGTGTTAATTGTGTAAATTAGCTCTTGCTCTTATGGATTGCTGATTACATATATTCAGAAGTAACTGTGTAGAACAATGAAGACTATGTACCTGAAAGAGAACTGTGGAGTCCATCTATCAAGTAGGATATTCCGAGAATGGGCAGCATCCTTGAAATGTATGTGACGATTTCCTGCTCATTGCTGTACAGGTAGCCCCAAACATTCCGTAGCAAGACCATGGTCAGGGCTAACACCAATCCTACAGACAAGGCCATGTACATGACCACGCGCGTCGCTAGCTTTGCTGCTTCCGGGTGGCCAGCGCCAAGTTCGTTTGAGACGCGCGTGCTACGGACCAGAAAAAGAGCAAGAATCAGCTGAGTAGATAAACAAGATTGTATTGGACTTATAAAAATTCAAACTGTACCACATATATATATATATATATATATATATATATATATATATATATATATATATATACAACTGACCTGATAGAAGAAGAAAGGCCAAGTGGTACCATGTACAGCAGAGCCCCTGTGTTAAGGCTGCAAAAGGGAGCAACTAAGTACAGTGCAGATTGCAGAGAACAAGCTATATATATGTAGGTGTGTTTAATTTTTGAAGCTGAAATCAGACATGATATTAACATGGTCAGAACATTGTGCTTACCAAATTGACAGCACTGATGTCTCAAGCTGAGGATTCGGCAGAAGCCCAGAGAGAAGCACAAGGATTTCAAATGACCACCACTCCAAGCTGCACATGCACAGGCAGTAATTATTCCAACTAATTTGCAAGTGAAAATAATTGAGTTTATAACAGACTACCAGAGACAAAAGGAAATCAAAATTTCTCTTAGGGATATACCAACCAGATCATCATGGCGGACGGCATGGCGAGCGCGGTGAACTGGCGCAGATCCTTGAACGCCTCCCGGGAGAAGCCGCTCCAGGTGTTCTTGCAGGTGCTCGACAGCCTGACGTAGAGAGCCAGTATGACCAGATTGATGCCGTAGGAGACGGCGTTGCTGAGCGCGGCGCCCTTGCTCCCCAGGCCGGCCTTGTACACCAGCAGCCAGCACACGAGCGGGTGGCAGAGCGCCGTGGTGCCGGAGCTGGCCGTCACGGGCAGGACGATGCTCTGCGACTGCAGGAACCGTATGTGGCACTGCAGCGGCACGTACACGACGAGCGACGGGATCATCCACCGCGCGTACTCGCCGGCCACGGCCGATATGCCCGGGTCCTGGCCGAGGAAGACAAGGATCCTGGCGGTGTTGGCCCAGATGAGGACGATGGGGACGCAGGCGAGCGAGAGCACCACCATGGCGCGCTGCTTGTAGACGCCGAGCCGGTGGTACAGCCGCGCGCCGTAGGCCTGGCCGCAGAGCGTGTCCATCGCCGTCGCCATGCCGGTCTGCAGCCCACGAGATTAACCAATCAGCAATCGGCCGTCTCCAAGTCGAGGGCACGGAATTCTTTAAAAGATAGATGGGGAGTAGAAGGACGTAATAGCACGTACGAGGAGGCTGTAGCCGGTGACGTTGGCAAGGGAGGTGGCGAGGGAGGCGCCGGCGAGGGGCAGCTCGCCGAGGTGGCCGACGACCATGACGGACACCATGTTGACGACGTTCTGGAGGATGCAGCTGGCGATGATGGGCCCGCCGAGCCGCACCAGCCGCTTCACCTCCGCCGCGGCGAGGCCCTGGCGCGCCCCGTCGTCGTCCGCCGCCGCCGCCGCGTCCTTGCCGGGCCGCGCCGCCGCGAGCAGCGGCTCGTGGACGGGCGCGCCGGGCTTGGCGTCCATGGATTAGGAAATTGGGTGGGGGGCGACGGGAGGGAGGGCGGAAGCGGCCTTTTTATGGCGTGGCTTGATGCGGCGTGACCGTGTGACGCTGGGACAATTTGGATCCACCGCTGGATTTTCTTTGCTTCTGTTGCGTTGCGGCTTCTGCCACCGCGTCACCAACCTCCTCTTCTTTTCTTTCTTTTTTGAGGTGTGATATGAGATGTGCAAAGGTTAGGGCATCGTCCCCAAAACGCCTGTAATCCTCCGGATCAGTGGCGAATCTAGAAAAAAATGGAGGGAGGGCTGGGCTGCCTGGGTCATGCAAATTGTGTTGGACTGGGCCTTCAAGTAGCTGGGTTGGGCCTTAAAACTAGTAGTACAAACAGATTTTACAGTGCTGGAGGGGTTGAGCCTGTTAAAGCCCCCCAGTAGATTCGCCGCTGCTCCGGATCAAGGTGTGTAAACGTGGTTTATTATGCAACACGAATCCTTGTTTTTTCGCTTATGTATATGTTTTTCCGTCTACCGGACACAAATTCGGAGGAGGTTTACGGGCGTCTGAAACGCCGCCATGTAGGCACCTGGCCGCCAAGTAAACCCAAAAATATCTCCCGTATCAAACTTGTCGTTAAACGTGGAAGGCCTTTTATGGAAAGGTTTGATGTGATGCGACCGTGTGGGGCCGGTTCAATTGGATCCATAGCTGGACTTTCTTGTTCCCACTGCGTTGCGGCTTTTCTAGCTTTTGGCAAACTTTGATGGATGTTAAGAACACGCTGTCGTTGTTGTTTCCCTAAAGGAAAAGAACACACCGTTGTTTGGTTAGGGTCTGGACCCGCTGAGGTCGTTAAACAATGCATCAACGAGTTTAACCATGATATTCGAGTAATACAAAATATTTCTAGCAAAAATAATTACCTTTCTCTGTGAAAAGGATCAATCAAATCTCAAAAGTTCATCGGAAATACAAATCATCTCAAATATAACAAAAAACAATCGAGATTTAGAGACCACCGAATGATCACTACTGCCATCAGAACAAGCTGCCGACACGCCGCTATCGCCTCTTCTCCCGGAGCCAGCTTGACCTTGTTGATGATAGTCAACAAGGTGTGTAGGCATCGTCTATCATCCAACACGAACCCTTATTTGTCCGTGAATACGTCTGCTTTTTTCTAAACCTGACACAAATTAGGGGGAGATTTGCGGGCGTCTGAAACGCCGTCATGTACGCATCTGACCACCATGCTCGCCGCACCAAACCCGAAAGTATCCCGCACGCACTTGACGTGGATTCATGTTGTTAAAGGTGGGAGTCCTTTATATGAGAAGGTTTGATGTAATGTGACCATGTCAAGCAGGGTCAATTGGACTCATAGCTGGATTTTCTTGTTTCCTTTCTATTGCAGCTTTTCCAGCTTTTGGCGAACTTCCGTAGATGTCAAAAACAGAATTGTCGCTCCCGTCAAAGAAAAAACGCACTGTCGTTTGGTTAGGGTCTTGGACCTGATGATGTCGTCAAACAATGCCGCGTTAACTGTAACCCTGTATTTGAGTAATACAAATTATTTTCCCATTAAAGTTACACTTTTTCTTGGGAAAATGATCAAATCTATTATAAAAGTTCAAAGTAAAAAGCATTTTAAACATAGTAAAAATTACATCGAGATTTCGAGACCACCGAACCACTATTTTCGTCAGAGCGAGCCATCAACGCATCGTTGTCGCCGCTCCTTTATCAGAGCCAACTTGACCTTGACAGCCGAGAAGTTTTCGTGCACGTGCCCTTAAGGACCAGCGCCCTGGAGCCGCAGTCATCGCTGTTGAACCTTTGCATAGATTTGAAGCATGTGACACCAAATCTCGCTAGTTGACGAGGAACCATAACCTCCTCGCCCCTAAGGAGACAGCAGGAATCTATGCCGAAGCTCCATCAACTACGTTCAGATGGACGCACTCGAGTTGGATGGGAACCAAAAAGAAGTGTTGCCATTCGTCTGAGCGCCATACCTGCAAGGATTAAAAAATCATATGCTAAGCTACTAATTGGAGCGAAGGCATTAGGATTCGCCTCCCCACTACCGCCGCCGGAGCGGCAGGTAGAGGGGAGGTGAATCCACGGCATTGTCGATGAAGTCTGGAGTGAAATTTTTGCCCTAACCGTCTAGGGTTAGAGGAGGAAAATGAGGCGTTATAGACAATATGATAATTGGGGTAAAAAAATAGTTGTTTGTCCTCAATAATCTATTCCAATATAAAACGCTACAGAACTCACATGAAGGTCATTCCCAAATGAATAACCTAGAAAAGAACGGTGTATTTTCTGAATGAATCGGTAGAAATAGAATGGACAAGGAACACTTAGGGTGTGTTTGGTTGCCCCATCGAGCCCAACCAGACCCGCGGCGGGAAGGAAGAGGCCTGTTTGGTTGCCTGGTTTTCCTGTTGGGACTACATCACACGCTTCTCAAGGCAGCCCAGAGCCTGGCTCGCTGGAAACGCAAGGATCGGTAGTTTCTCGCGAGCCAGGCTGAGTGTGGCGCGCGGTCGCACGGGCGGGAGCGAGGCGAGGGAGAGGGGGGAAGGCGGGAGATGGAAATCCGGCACGCCGTCCCGGCGCCAAATTAGCCACACCCCCCTTTCACTCGCTCACACATAGCCACTACCTCCCTTTCTTCCCTACTGCCTCACCACCGGCGGCGGCTGCGATTTCAGATCTACGCTATAGGCGACGGCGGAAGAGGCGGCGGCGTTTGCGGCGGATCTGGTGCTCCCCTTGCTGTTGGCCATCGTCTGGTTAACCTAGTCTGTGCCGTGGCTCCCCCTACACCATCCCCGTCTCCTATGCCGGTAAGCAGCACCCCCTCCCCCTTTGTTAGCTCAGTGGTTAGGCCGTTAAGCTAGGTGTAGGATCGATTTCTGACTGAACAAACCGTCGATGTCGACTAGGTTATGGACGCACGGATGAGGCTGATAATCCAAGCAGCAGCATTGATTAGTGTGATTCAGGCATGGGTCATGTTAATGCACCAGAGAGCTGTTTGTCGTGCTGGGAGACCTTTGATCCTCTATGGTCCATTGTTTCCCCGGGAACAGGAGAGGATCCAAAATCTGAACTACATCTACAATTGCAATGACGTCGAGGCTCTGTGGATGCTTAGAATGAAAAGACACCATTTGCCAGGCTTGTCGATACCTTCAGTAGCAGGGGCCTGTTACAAGATAGCATCAACACCAGTGTCGAAGAGCAAGTGGCCATGTTCCTCCATGTTGTTGGCCATAACCAGAGGTTCAAGGTCATTCACAACACGTTTAGGAGATCAATGGAGACCATCTCTAGGTACTTCAATTAGATGCTTTTTGCTGTTGGGGAGCTTAGAGGAGAGATGACCAGGAGACCATCTGGCCAGACTCCACCCAAGATTCGTGGAAGCCCAACATGGTATGCATACTTCAAGGTGAGCATTGACAATATACACTTTTCTCGCTTGATATGCTTGTATTGTTCAAGTTGAGCACTAACACAGGCTAGTGATGCCATTTTTAGGATTGCATTGGGGCAATAGATGGTACTCATGTCACTACCAGAGTTCCTAGGTCACAGTCTGCAGCATATAGGGGGAGGAAGCACTACACAAGCCAGAATGTGCTTGCTGCTGTTGACTTTGATCTGAAGTTCACATATGTGATGGCTGGCTGGGAGGGGTCAACGCATGATGCTAACATTCTCACTGGCAGCATGAGTCGACCTGATGGGATCAACATCCCCGATGGCAAGTTCTACCTTGGAGATGTTGGCTATACATGTCGTCCGGGTATTCTTCCACCCTTCAGGAAAACAAGGTACCATCTCAAAGAGTTCTCTGGTAGGAACTTTCTTAGGACTGCACAGGAGATGTTTAATCTCAAACACTACAACCTTAGAGTAACTATTGAGAGGGCATTTGGAGTTTTGAAGAATAGGTTTAAGATCCTGGATCAGAAGCCATTCCACCCATACTCCACTCAGATTAAACTAGTTCTTGCTTGTTGCATTCTGCATAACTGGATCCTCCAGTGGGGCTTTGATGAACACGTGTCTGAGGAGGAATAGGTCGAGCCTGACGATGTTGTTAGCTCCGACCATGGTGTGAAGGCATTTGATAAAAATAAAAAGTTCATCAGAAATACAAAGCATCTCAAATAATATTTAAAAAATATATCGAGATTCAGAGAACACCGAACAATCACTACTGCCATCAGAACGAGCCGCCGACGCGCCGCTATCGCCTCTTCTGCTGGAGCCGCCATGACCTTGTCGATGATAGCCGGGAAGTTTTCGTGTACGTGGCCTTAAGGACCAGCGCCCTGACCCCCGTAGTCATCATTGTTGAACCCTTGCATATATCTGAAGACCCGTACCTGACACCAACTCTCGCTACTTGATGAGAAACTCTAACCTCAAGCCCCAAGAAAACGGCAAGAATCTACGCCGAAGCTTCGTCGACTAGTCCAGACGGACGGACTCGAGGAGGATCGGAGCCTGGAAGACAAACTCGTAGAAGAAGTGCCGCCATCTGCCCGAGCATTGCACCTGCGAGGACTAAAAAAAACCAAACATAAACTACTAACTTGAGCGAAGGCACCGGGTTTTCCCTCCCCGCCACTGGCCGCCAGAGTGGCAGACAGAGGGGAGGTGAATACACGGGATCGCTGATGAAGTTTGGAGGTAAGAGTTTACCCTAGCCGTCTAGGGTTAGACAAGAAAAACGAGGCGTTGTAGACAGTATATGATAATTGGGGTAAAAAAAAATTACTCGTTGGTCCTCAATAATCCATTCCAATATAAAACGCTACAGAACTCATATGAAGGTCATTCCCAAATGAATAACCTAGAAAAGGACGGCGTATTTTCCGAATGAATCGGTAGAAATAGAACGGACAAGGAACACTTCAAACATCCAGACGACTTGCCGTCCGATCTTAAATGGCATAGGAGTACTGCACTGATGCTGATTGACTCCCAGTACCAAACTCACAATATGGACCCGACAGAGTTGGGTAGACACAAAAGGGAATACCAGACGCACATTGTGGATCCGACAAAAAAATTGGCAGGCACAAAAGGGACGACCGTGCATGCCAAAAGAACAAAAGGAAACTTTCGTAGAGTGTGACCACTTGGCAGAATTCTTATCGACTGAGCAAGACATAAACTCTTGTTAAAAGCAGGTTCAAGATGGGCAAATAGCACTCGACCCAAAGAGCGCTCGACTAAAATGGGCGAAACACCATCGAGCAAAAGAGTGACTGTTTTTGAAAACAAATGGCGCCGCCGAAATGTAAGCTGCTGCAAAAAATCCTTTCCAAAAATGTAAGTATCTATAGAAGATCGACAATTTCTTTCTGAGAGCAGGGTGTAGAATTGCTGTCCTGATTCCGAAAACTGCATATATAGGAGTGATGTGATATGCATGAACTTCCAATACTGTACTCCAATTACGTGGATTGGAGAATAAGGCTACGTTTGATAGTAAAGTATTGTAAAAACCAAAGTATCCGAAAACTACACTGATTTATCCTGTAAGTATCAAATACCGTGGTTTTAATATAACACAATATTTTAGAGTATTCTCAATACTGAGAACCTGTTTGGCGCAGTGACCTTGTAAAAAAGACTGGCTAGCCATTGGCTAAGCAAACTCGTCTCTTTTAACAACGGGGCTAGCAGTTTCGTGCACCAACAGATCAGCCCAAGAACGGCCATGTACATGCCGATAGAGCACCGTTTTTCTCCTAGCTAGCTAGCGTTGCCATGCAGATGCATAAGACTGGAAGCTTGCATAAAGTGGCTCCGCCCAGGGCTTGTAGGTTACCAAAAGAGGACATTCAGGCCCTGTTTGTTTCATAAGTCCTAGGACTTTTTTAAGTCCCAACTTATAAGTCATAAGTCCCTATCTGTTTGTTTACAGTGACTTATAAGTCCCGAGTCCCTACCTGTTTGTTTACAGGGACTTATAAGTCCATGTTGCACCGCTGCAACGAGGCTCAGGAGAGGGCCTGTCCGGCGATTGGAGGCACCGTTGCAACGAATCGAGGCAGAACGAACCGAGGCGGGCGGCGACAGGGCGAGAGGCGGGGCGGCGACGGGGCGAGAGGCGGGGCGTCGACGGGGCGGCGAACCAAGGCGGGCGGCGACGGGCGAGAGGCGGGCGGCGAACCGAGGCGGGCGGCGACGGGCGAGAGGCGGGGCGGCGACGGGGCGGCGACGGGGCGTGCGGGGAATGAGCCTGGAGCGAATAAATCCCAATAAGCTCCTCCCTGAGAGTCTTATTTGATAAGTCCCAAACCACCACAATAAGTCCCAATAAGTCCCTTGTGTTTGGTTTAGGTGGGACTTATAGGGACTTTTTTAAGTCCCTAAACCAATAAGTCCCTGGAAACAAACACCCTCTCAGCAACACAGTGTAGCCGGTGTCAACTTCACCGGGTCATAGAGGTGCACGTGAACTGGAACCATGCAATCAAGCTCAATACAATGCACTGGATCCTTGCAATGTCGTTCTTTTCAGCTGCTCAGTTTTTTAAAAAGAGGTCTGAGGTTCTTTTTTTATGCAGAGAAAAAACTGCAGTTTTGCCAATACTAAAGTATTAAAATCACTGTTTTTAGGGGCAACCAAAAAGCTCATTGCAAATAAAACTATGATAATCTCAAAAACTGTAGTATTTTTAAAATACTTAAAAAATACTTCGCTACCAAACAGGGCCAGTGACGCTAGCTGAGCATATCCTATCTTCCATTCCATTCCCAGCCATGCCCATAACTAAGGGGGTGTTTGGTTCAGGGACTTTTTTGTCCCAGAGACTAAAAAAAGTCCCTAGGAACCAAACGTGAGGGACTTTTTTACAGGGACTAGAAAAAGACTCTACTGGAGAGTCTTTTTTGATTAGTCCTTGGGACTAGAAAAAGTCACAGGACTTCTCAACTAAACACCCGCTAAGAAACTAGGCCTTACGATTTTTCTGGTTTTTCCTTTCAAAAATTATGGCCCTCGCTAGCGTGACACATGTGATGCTGTTATTCTTATGCATATTTCGTTTTACTGTTTAAGCGTTTTCTATGTTTGGCTTGTTGAGTCTTCCACTACCTTGATTGGGTTAAATCATGGGCCATATACTCTCTCCGCCGCTTTGAACGTCTGTTCTTTGCTCACCACGTATCAGTTTCTAGGTCGGAATCTCGTTGCATCGGATTTTTTTTTTTTTTTGGTTCTTGTGCGATGTGTCTGATGTTTTCCTTTCCTTTGGCTTGCTATAAATACATACTACGGAGTAGATGACTTGTTGCGCCAATTGGCACAGTGACCAACTGTAATTTGCAAGTAAAGTGAAGTTATTTGAAATATTTTTTCTCAACTATTTGCAAATAATTATGTTCATATTGCGTTTCTATTGCCTTGACAATGATCATTGCACATAACTTTTTTGGCGATTTGTTTATGATGGCATAAGATTCTGTTCATGATGATTTTTTTACCAGAAGTTAAGCGAACCATTAATGGACATTGATGAATTTTTTGACCAAAATTTAAGCGAACTATTAATGGATATTTTCCTCAACTGTCTTAGCTCTGCCATCTGATTAGCTTCAATCCCGATCCTTAGCCAAGTAGTGATAGGACATATAAAAAAAATAGTCCTAGGAGGGCTGAGTGCAAAGGGTACTAAATTATCTTTTCCTTCCCCTCTCGCAAGGTGACTAGGAAAAGTCTTCTTCCCCTTGATCTTCACTGGCGAGCCCGTGCATTCACCTCCCCTACACCTGCCGCTCCGGTGGACACTCACGGGGAGGGGATTTCCGGTGCCTCAGATCCATCTAGTAGATTGGTAGGGTTTTAGTCCTCGCAGGGCGGCGTTTGGATGGAGGGCGGTGCTTTTTCTTCGAGTCAATCTTTCGGCTCCGATCCTTCTCAATTTCGTCTGTTGGGACAGATTAAACGGAGCTCGACGTAGATTCCTGCCAGCTCCTCTCAGCGGCGAGTTTAAAGTTTATCATTGCGCGTACACAATGGCGATATTTAGTGTCAGGTTTTCCAGATCAATTCATGGATTCAACGGCGACGATTACGGCTCTAGGGTGCTAGTTCTTAGAGGCATATGTACAAAGACTTAGCTGTCATCGACGAGGTTAAGCCTGCTCTGATATGGGAGTGGCGACAGCTGTGCGTCCGCGACTCGTTCTGGCGACAGCAATGGTTGTTCGGTGGTCCATTGACATCGATATAATTTTTATTATGTTTGAGGTGTTTGTATTTTTGGTGAATCTTTATAATAAATCTGATAATTTTCACAACAAAAAGGAGGGTCGTGTATTTCATTTGTGTTCAAGACTATTTTTATATATGTAATGTATAATACTTGGGCTTGTTTGCTGACATGCGTTAATTGACACATAGACCAACTGCATACTGGAAATTATTGTCGTTTATTATGCGACTATTTTCTCAATTTTCCATTAACCTTTTTCTTAACTTGAATGTTTCTTTTTTGGTGAATCTGGCTATGTGATGACAACCAATGCCAGGCTCTTTCAGAAGCAATTCCCCCTTAATTTATGACGTGACAATTACACTTTTTCTAAATCCTACCATGAATTTTTGTGAACACGTTTTCACTTGCAAATTTCCATTGCTAATTTTCATTATGTGTTGGTTGTCCTTTATTAACACGTGAATTTAGCACTTCTCATCAAAGGCGGATCCAGCGCGGCCTTTACACATAGGCATGGCTGGTAGGCACATCTTTCTTCAAAGTCAACTCCAAATCGGCTATGAATAGCTCTAAACAATTATGGGTAGGTACCGGACTTTGAAAAATATGTTTGTCTGTCGATGGTTTTCATTCTAGCGCTCCAAATCCCCCATATACTAACCACAATCTTGGTGAGTTGAGCAGGGTGAACTTTTTTAATGACATTGAATAACCATCTTTACCTAGCACATGGGTCGGCTTGTATTGCACTAGTAGAAAACAGAGGTTTCGTTCAGGCCAGGTAAGCCCATTAGTCCCAGTTAAGTCACGAACCGGGACCCATGGCGGCATTGGTCCCGATTCGTGAGGCCAGGGGGCCTGCCGGGCCTCGTGGGAGCATTGGTAATGGTTCGTCTGGCCTCTTTGGTCCCGGTTGGTGGGATGAATCGGGACCAAGCCTCGCTCCTGGCCCACCGACATTGGTCCCGGTTGGTGGCTTGAACCGGGACCAAAGGACACCCTTTGGTCCCGGTTCAAGCCACCAACCGGGACCAATGATGTGCTATATATACCCTCTCGCCGGCGAGCAGAGCACTCCGCACTGCTCTGTTTTTTTTGACCGGCGAGGGGAGGGCTTTGTGGTGCTCTAGCTCACCTCCTATGCACATGAGGTGTTCGACGGAATGCCCGAGCCACACTATTTAAGCTTTCTCCTCTCCAAGGTCGATCACTTCTCTCTGTATATGTTCATGACGATCTTCTCTACTTAATGGTTTCCTTCATTTTCTTACTAGCTAGCGTGCCGAGTCCTCTATACGTATAGTACGTAGCGTCGACCAAGCACGGAGATAAGAGAGGCCACTTCTTTGTATTAGCTAGCTATCACAATATATGAAACCCCAAATTAAATTAACCCTCCAAAACACCGAACCCCCCACCCCCTTAAAAAAACAAAAACCCCAGCCTCTGAACTATTGACGCGTGAATGTTTTTTGGTCCCGGTTGGTGTTACCAACCAGGACTAAAGGCCCTCCTGCCTGGGCAAGCCGCAGCGGCCACGTGAAGCCCCATCTGTCGAACCGGGACTAAAGGTCATGGGTTTTAGTACCGACCCTTTAGTCCCGGTTCCAGAACTGGACAAATGAGCATCTGAAACCGGGACAGATGGGTCTTTTTCTACTATTGTTGATAGCTGTTTCATTGTTTCATCATCTACGAGCGTTCATTAGCATCTCCCCATGGCTCTCCAAAAGCCGACGGTGACACTATGATTCTTTCTGGTCGTAAAATTGTGCACTTACTGTTGACATATAAATGTATTGTCTAGTCTCTTCCATTAGATCTGTCTTTTAGTTGCATTGACTAGAGCACTTCTACACTTACTCGAATAAGCAACATTCCTGTGATTCAACGGACCCCCTAATGGAAATGATTGCTTGGCCCCGTGGTCACCACTTGGTTGCCATCTGGTGTGTCGAAGCCTCCATCGCTGCTTGGTTACGGCATTCGCTGCTGGTGGATTGCTGCACCCACATTGCTATGTCAAAATCTGCGCTAGGCCCATGCAAACTGAAGTGAGGAGCAGCTTGGTCGCATATGGTTTAGATGGACCAGTCCGAATGACATAGAAAATTGCCCCACCCTATTGTAGCACCTAATTACCAGCAAGTTCAGTCCGACACACAGGCCACACCTATCAGCTTCAGGACAAATTTTGAATTGAGATACTTAAGGAACACAAACTGGAATTTCCTTATGTTTTGATGCAATTTCCTCGCAGTTCATGTTACCTACATTGCCCTGTACTGCAGCAAAGATATTTTCATGTGTACTGCAGCTAAGATTTTTTTTTTCACGTGTACCTTGCACTGGAATTTGTGTTGGTGTAGTGTCTTGACAGTGAAATATTAACAGTTTACCTTCAGACAGTTAGAATTTTTTCCCTGATGATTCCAAATTTTTAACTTGATTGTATGATGTTTTTTTTCTGCAGGCCAGTTCATGTAGCAGGTGTATTTTGAGGAGCTGGGTGAGGGAAAACATGGAAGAGTTCAACATAAGTGTGATCAAAAGGAGTAGGACATTTCCTGAGCTTTGACCTGTGGACCGTCTCTTGGATGATCTTCCTCTGTCCTCCACCAGTATTCGGATCTGTTGTTCCCCATTGCTTCTCTCCAGGCACTTGCCCCTCTGTTATGCCTATCTGAATTGTTTTTCTTCTTCTTCTTCTTCTTCTGTCTCCCCCTCTCCCATGGCGTCTCCCTGATTTTCTTATGCTCTTTCTTCTCCTCATTTCCCCTTTCCATGGCACCTGCCAGATGAGTTGTGTGATGCAATTTCCTTTAACATAGGCTTATCCTTCAAAACATCTAAATCTTATCCTCCTTGTTGCCTCGATCAAACAATTGAACTGAAAAAAAATTATCTAGAAGTTTTAATTTGCATTGGTTCTAGTCTTTACATCATTCTTAGTGACATTGCACTAGGATTTGCTCTCTTTCCAGTCCTTGATTCCAAAAATAGAAAATATCTTATATCAATACTAAGTAGGAACATACCTGAGGAATACAACTGAAAAATCAAGAATATAATTGTAAATCACTGTCGACAGTTACCGGGGGATACAATCCTTTCCTCGTAGAGTCCGGCATGTTTTAACACCTTGCTACTATTGGAGACAAGGCCACTGGTGTTGAGGAGGTTCTCCATGTCACCGGTCACAGGGTTGTATACACACAACTGGAAGCTTGGTCCTCCAAACGACATGAGGCGTGGTTGTATGAAGATGATGCGACAACCACCGTCGGCAATGGTGAACGGGAGGACCCAGTCTGCATAATGCATGGATGTAACAACACTACGTGGCACCATGTCCAGATCTATTCGACAGTGCAGGTCCCACACACCCGGATCATGCTCGCGGAGCAGCCAGACATCGTGTCGAAGCGGCCATGTGGTATGAGGCCACATGTTGTCAGTAATCTCAGTGTGGAGGAGGCAAAGGCGTCCGCCGTGCTCCGTCAAACTGTAATTATTTTCATGCCAGAAGTTTCTATACATGTTCAGTGGTGGGGATGGCACGATCCCAACTGTCTCGTCGTCGAGGGAGAAGGGGAAGATGAACGTCTCACTGGATCGCACGGCCAACCAATGCACACGGCCCTGCGCAAAGACGCCTACGTCGATCTCGCTCATCCGAACATTTGGTTTCTCCCGAGCACAACCCTTCGCCGGTCTCTAGAGCGTCGGCCCGGAGTTGATTTCATAGACCTCGTATCCTAAATATTCCGGAAGGTAGCCGATGCGCACAGCTTTGTGCTTCCTTGTGCGCGTGTCGTAGCCGAGGCCTACGCGGCAGTGTCAGGTACAAGATAAGGAGTACTATTGATAGGAAAGAAGGATACTCTTGGATGTCAACGTCTATTCATTTAGACCCTTACTATTATATTTGTTTTCAAGTAGCTCTCGGTAACCCCTCAGGCTATATAAGGGGGAGTACCCAGACGAGATGTATGAATCAACTATTCAGCCAATCTGGTTATTATCAATACAACAGTATATCCTTACATACACCATATACACAGTTTCCTCACTGTTCTTTGTGATTTCATACTTTTCCCCAATTTCTTGTTCTTGATCCACCTCGATTCCATGTCGATCCCTAGCGGGATCTGACAAATGGTATTCAGAGCCTCTCCTTCCTTGGTATTGGCTTGATTTAGGTGAGATCTGGTTAGGGTTTGCGCTGGCGCTGTAAAATCCCCAATCCCACCCTCCCAAATCAAGTGTTTATGCGATGGATTTTCCCTATGGCGTTCCAGGCCACGGGGATCGATTCTCGTCTCTTGCTGGATGTTCCTTGGATCGTGAGACGACAACGATACTCGAACATCAATGGAAGCGGGCGGAAGGTCAATTATGGAGGAGGAAGGCTGAGCAGTGGCTTGATTCCTTGCTTGCTCCGACCTCCGCCGCCACCGCAGCTGCTCCACCCTGCTCGTCCACCACGACGCCCTCAGCGCCCCCATCGTCTTCTCACTTCACCAAACTAAATGAGATGTTCGACGCTATGGGCAAGGTCCAGAATGCAGTCACTGATTTGGGACTGCAGCTAAGTGCGCTGTCTCAAGTTCTGCGTGCTCCAGCAGCCACCACTGTCACCACCACCTGTACTGCAGCCCTCACCACCACCGTTCCCACCCCCAAAGCTGCAAGTGTCATCGGCACGCCCCTGAGCAGCCTTCCTTCAGTGATTGACATACCCAGGGCAGTGTCTCCTTCATATGCGCAATCCTTGACACAGCTGCCCACCAACTGTTCGACTGAGTGTCCAAGCCATACCGTGATTCAGATCAAACCTCCAAAGGTCATGTCCACCGCTCCTGTTACAACAGCCACCATGGCAACAATGAAGCCTACCTACTGTTGGACTGAATTCCGGAGCAGCGCTACATATCCGATACAAGCAAAGTCAGCAACTAAAATCATGGAGTCATCACTGCCAACAACTTTAGTCATGCCTGTCACCTCTGTGCAAGACTTGGATGCCCATGAGTCCATCTGCATTCCCAGGTCAGGGGTGCTCAACGCCATCGTCACTGTCGTCCCAATACAGTCCATGGTGCCAAGTGCCATTGTTGAAGAATGCATCGACAAGGACAATCCGGAGAGGAACATGTCTTTTGTGGCGCCACTATCACGATTTTCTATCAGCCCTGTGTGTCAGGTGCTTGTCGTCGGTTTCCTTCCTGTAGAGATACGACCACCATGGCCACCACCTCTGGTTTGCAGCAGCACACTAATCACTCAAATGGATTGGTGTAGCAAAGAGAAGGGGATACCACAGCCGGATGTTTCACCACCACCTTCGGCTGTCGGTTGTTTGTACCCAAGGGTCAACACCTGCACAAGATCTGTGAGCAGCCATTTGAGAGCTAGCTATCTAGTTCAGAAGATATTCAATGCAAATCTTATATGGCCATGGAACCCCGGCATACAGTTCGTAGCTGAGCCACATCATGTACGAGTAAAGGAAGATGCTGTTATATTAGCTTTCGCATATTCTGTTGAGCAGCTCCACCACAAGTGGTTCATTTCACTGAAATATCACTGCCATGTTACTGGTCATTCCCTGCCGTATTACGACTTGTATGAAACATGGTCGACCCTGATTACTGTTGGCGTGTGTTCCAACATGATCTTACTACACGCAGTGGAATATCCAGAGTTGGAAGAAAAAAAGGGACTGAATAATGTTACAGCAGCAACAACTGATGAGTGTGTTCTTCCTTTAAAAAAGTCCCAGTTTTGTGCCTTTGAATTTTGGGAAGAGCAGCCTAAAAGTGCAGCTACTGTAGAAAACGATGCAAACAACCCAACAGGGGTCGGTGACCTATATATTGATAGTTCTTTCACTCTCTGGGGCAAAATGTTGTTCAGTAATTCTTTGAGGCAAAATGAATACTGGAAACTTGAACATCAACCGTTAATTGGTCTCGAGAAGGAATTGTTTTCTACTGGTAAAGTGTCTTGGTGCCATGTCAATTTTCCAAAATGGCGTAACCAACTCGGCAAGGAAAAAGAAGAGATAGTAATCAGAGGTATTGTTGATCTTTGTCTTTCGGGTGCTAGTGCTATGGTTGACCGTGAGAATCAGATGTACAGCAAAGAGAAAAGTAAAATTTCACACTGGAAATCCAGAGAAACACCTCTTGATTTTTACTTCTATGATCAAAGTGAAATGAAGACTGAATTCTTGTTGCTGTCATATACTGCACCTCAGTTCAAGCTGCTTTTGCCATGGGATCCCGGAGAACATGACCAATCAGTGCAATTTTCTGCCATTATACTTGTTGGAACTATGGGACGGATTATTTCTGAACTTATCAACAACAGTGTTTATGCTATAAATTGCTTCAGCCTTATCCAGTTAACGGAATTTCCTTGGAACGATGGCATTTTAGTCTGGTATGAGGATACTGAAGAGATGATTCCCATGTCTTCCATAGACCTGTTGGGCATCACGTTCTCATACAAAGATTATCTATCTCATGAAGATCTCTTTCATCTGAAGCAACGAGTGTTTCTTAAATGTCCTTTTGATCAAATCTCAATGGAGACATTAACTATGATGCTGATAATGGTTGCTGCTACAAGGTATGGCACCAGGGATAGTAAGTCTACTACCAGTGTGGTTTTCAGCTTGCAACCACCATGGCTTCCACCCTTGTTTGTGAGCATTTACAGAGCGCAGACTATACAACTTCTGATTGTTCTCAGCATGGGCAATTCGATCATGACCATCAGTCAAGCACTGCAGCAATCAAACTTTTTTGCTCAGAAAATTGTTGCATTTGTGCTATTTAAGCAAGATCAAGTTTTCTTTGAGAACCTTTGGGAATGGAGCTTTAGTGTCATTGTCTCTCAGCAAGTTAAATGGTGTCCATTCATATTCTTATACTCAACGAAACCAACCTTAACATGGGACCCTGGAGTTCTTCGAACCATTCATAAGTACAACTGGGCAATGAATCTTCTTATTATTAACCTGGCTCTGATACTCAGATGGCCTTACTCTAAAAAGCATGAAAAATCTCATGCGTTACATTCATGGGTTAGTGATTGTTTCCCTCCCTGGACATCACCTTTTGGTCACATCATGCAGTATGTGGAGCACAAGAGCAGGGGCAATTTATTGAGAGAACTCAAGTACATTTTTGTTACTGCTACAAGTCCAGGCAAGGAGGATTATAACCCTGCAGGCTGTGGTATCTTCTTAGAAACAAACCTTGCATTTTCAACCTTGCAGCTACTTGTATCACATATCTGGATGTACAAGCAATTTGACCCAGGAGACCCACCATTGGCATCCTTGTTCATCATATCAATGCACTCCAGGGAATGTTATGCTCCAACTAAACAAAGGAAGATTCAGAATCTCAAACAACTTGATCTCCGATGTTGGTTCTCTATGATTTGGATCATCTCATATAGGCCACCCTGAAGTCAACATTCTGATCTGAACTTAGTACATGAAGCAACACACTTGGGGACAAGTGTGATTTCAAGAGGGATGGAATGTCAGGTACAAGATAAGGAGTACTATTGATAGGAAAGAAGGATACTCTTGGATGTCAACGTCTATTCATTTAGACCCTTACTATTATATTTGTTTTCAAGTAGCTCTCGGTAACCCCTCAGGCTATATAAGGGGGAGTACCCAGACGAGATGTATGAATCAACTATTCAGCCAATCTGGTTATTATCAATACAACAGTATATCCTTACATACACCATATACACAGTTTCCTCACTGTTCTTTGTGATTTCATACTTTTCCCCAATTTCTTGTTCTTGATCCACCTCGATTCCATGTCGATCCCTAGCGGGATCTGACAGGCAGCCCACCACACGGCTCTCCGGGAGTGCCGCCACTCGGCCGGTGGACGGGTTGAGCACGTGGTGTGCCCCTGCTGCTTGGAGGATGACGAGGCCGCGGCACTGGTGTGTGACAACACGCGGCGCGGGGTTGAGGGGGATCTCCGTGAGCGTCGTGCCGCCGGGGTTGCCGGGCGACCACGCCTGAACCTTGGGATGTCCGGCCGGCGAGCGCGATTTCTGCACGAACAGGATCCTTGGGCCGCCGTGGCGGTTGGCGAGGCGGCAGTGGAGCTCGGCGAAGTCGTCGGTGGCAAGCGCCACGGCCCAGGCGCGAGAGAGGCAGCGGCAGCTGTGCACGGACCTGGACGGCAACCGCGCGAAGATATCCTCGATGATATCGTCGGGGATGTGTGGCAATGGATCCTTCATGGCGTCCGGCACTGCGTCAGGGAGGCAGCCGCCGCCGGCTTTTCGCTTGGACATTGGAGCACGCACAACCTAGGGAACAGATCGATCTTTTTTTTTTGCAGGGAATTTAGAGCTTCTATTCAAACAAAAGCGTTCTCTGAACAGTCAGCAATAAGGCTGTTGATCAGGAAGCTGGGAGTCTCCGTAAGCCAGCTTTCGGTGCCAGTCACCGTGCAAGCACGCTTTGCACAAAGATGAGCTGGACCATTGGTTGATCTACTTACATGTTGGATTACAAAAGAATGAAAACTATCAGAAAGCTCTTCAATTTCTAAGATAACTGGTGCCACAACTGATCGACTGCTGCGGCGAGTGTTCCAGAGGTTGACCACCTCTAGGCTATCAGTCTCGGCCACCACATTCGTAAACCCTCTGAGATTGTCAAAAATAACTCCATCCCGGACTGCAAGGGCCTCCGCTATCATGGGGTCAGTAACTCCAGGGTGTGGTTTACACCAAGCACCCAACAGGGCTGTGGGTGATCTAGCAACACCACCAGCGCCACTTTTGCCTTCGTCATGAGCGACTGCTGCATCTGTATTGATCTTGACTTGATCTAATTCCGGAGGCCGCCACCCATGCCTTGGCAGAACTTTTGCGTGTTGGACGGGGATATCAAGTAGGGCCAGGGCTTCTCGAGTAAGCCTGACCGAATTGGCCGGATCAAGTTTATCCCGATCATGCATCCATCTATTCCGGGAAGTCCAAATAGACGACATCACTGTGATTATCGTCGCACGTTCTCTATGTGAGAACCTTGGTTCACATAAAATATCAGCTGCCCAAGTCGAGGGACGAAGCCGTGGTAGTTTGACATCCAGTAACTTGCGTGCTTCGTCCCAAAAACCTCGGTCATTTTATTGGCGGAGCTCGTTTCTTAATGCTGCTATGACCTTAACCCGATGCTGACTAGATATGTGACTTCACGGTTGGCAACAAGGCGAGTTATTGCAAAAAACTACGGAAATGTTAACGCCCACACGTGTGGGCGTTTGCACATCGCCCACACGCCTCCGTCACCACTCATTTTGCCACATATGAATAGATGACATCAGCAGAATTTTTTTTGGTTTTCGGCTTAAAAATGTTGTATCTCCTAAATAAAAAAGCGAACTAAAAATCCGTTTTCACCATTAAATCCGTCTCGACGAGATCTTCAAAACTAGACCCCATGTTGATATGTTTCGACGAATTTTTTTTTCTGCCAGAAATTGCCACGATGTTTACACTACAGTTGCCATAGGGCTTAAACTAAAGTTGCCATGTGACAATTTTAGTTTGTAGATCATGGCAATTTTAGTATTTTGATGATGGCAACTCCAGTACTTTGACCATGAAAATTATTTTTTGTATGAACCATGGCAATTTTACGTGCATGTATCATGGCAATTTTAGTTTATGGTTCATGGCAAGTCTAGTTTCTTAATTCCCCGTTTTATAAATGTCAAAATTTACTTTTAAATGCAGAAGAAAATAGCTGAAACATATCATGACAACTTCAATGTAAACATCATGGCAATTCATATGCAATAGACATGACAACTTTTAATCCAAAAAAAAATTCATCAAAACATATCAACATGGGATCTAGTTTCGAAGATCTCATCGCGAGGGATTTAATGGTGAAAACAGATTTTCAATCGGATTTTTCGTTTAAGAGATAAAACATTTTAAAAACTGAAAATCCAAAAAGATTCCTGCATGCATGCATGTGATGACGTGGCAATCTGTTTACATTAGGCTGGTCATAGTGGGGAGTAACTTAGACTAGTAACATACACATGTTACTAGTCTATGTTACTACCTTCATAGTGGGTAGTGTCAGAGGTGTGGTAACATAGTTGCCTTCATTTATTACTTTGTAGACTCATTATGCATTGGAAACCGCTATGTGATGGTAACATATTATGTTACTACCTCCGTCTCAGTTTATAAGTCCTGCGCGTATACCTAGGTTGCCAATTTTATCACCCTAATATAAACTATATAACACAAAAATTATAACTTTTGAAAGTAGAAACTCCGTAGTTTATGTTGGTATATTTTTTGTAATATATGACTTGTATTAGGTTGGTTAAATTGACGACCTAGAGGTACGCGCACGCCCTGTAAACTGAGAGAGAGGTAGTACTCTATTTGCCTCTCTCCTCATTAACTACTTGCCACATCACCATTTTTGCTTATGTGGCATCTATGTTACTACCTATGTTACTCCCACTATGACCAGCCTTAGAGACGTGTGGTGCGTCTCCCTTCCTGCCACACGTGTGGCACTTAGCGCGACCCAAAAACTACCACATTTGCGGCTAGGTTTGCAGAAACCCACCAAATCGCTAATCCGTTGCAAAAATCACGGCAATTTCTCTAATCTTATTGCAAAAAGGACTGATCGGGTGATTTCGTCCATCTAATCGCTTTCCGACAAGTGGGACCAAATTCTAAAGAGGTTACAAGGCAACAAATTGACATACACATCCCTGGAATCTAAAACAAAACACAATCAACACTGGTCTTTTTCCAATGCCCCCTACCCCGATCCAATTGGGATCGGCTGTTCCCGCAGGCCCTCGCCGCCGTTCCCGCAAGCCACCACTGGCCAGCTACATCGCCGCCGTGGCCTGGGCCAAGGTGCTCGCCACCTCCGTTCTTCTGGGTGCAGAAGCGGAGCAAGCATCAGTGGCGGAACGTAACAAGGGCACAAGCTGCAGCGTGGCCGTGCGTAGCTCGGGCGCTGGTGGTTGCGCGCATCACTGCATCAAGAAACGGCGTGGTGGCGCATAGCGCGGCGGCGCAAGCAGCGGCGTGCATCATTGGAGCGAGCAGAGGCGAACCGCGGCGGCAGGACACAAACCCTAGGGACAAGGCGCGGTACACCCGCCTGGCCAGCTTGGCCGCCGACTGCCGTTGTAGCCGCGCGACTCTGCCGGTGCCCTCTGCTCCCCGGTGACGAGCCCCATGCCCGCGTGTTGCTGCTCTGCTTGCGCAGCCCAAATCTGAAGTCGATTCCTTTTGGTTTGCCTCTGCCCCTGCTCCGGACGACGGGAGGTCATCGACGAGCTCACATGGATGGGGGAGGGTCGCGGGCGGAGGGTCGGACGAGGTGTTCCGCCCCGCCATGGCCGTAGCCTTCCCCTGTTGCTACCGCCCGCCAAGGGGTTTGATTGAGTTTTATTATTTGTGTCAAGGGTGTGTATGTAAAGTTTTTTCCATGTCAGCTCCTTACAATGAGCCCCACTTGTCAGAAAGCGATCAAACGGACCAAATCACCCTATCAGTGCTTTTTACAATGAAATTAGAGAAATTGCGGTGCTTTTTGCAACGGATTAGCGACTTGGTAGTTTTCTGCAAATATAGCCCTAAATGTGGTAGTTTCTTGCAATCAACTCCAGCAAGGCCATTCATATAAACTGTAGTAACTCACAACATGGGCTTGAAGGAAATCGATTTGTTGGGATTTCATATAGATATGGGCTAGTGTAATCGATAATCTGACTTTAATCTTTTATGTAGTATATAAAGTAATATCAAGAAGATAATTACATCCGCCATCTCCACCAAATACGGCATCAAAAGCTAAATAAAATATCGATAATGCATGCGCCCAAAATTACACATCATCATCACTAGTCCACCTGAAACCAAATATACTATACTTCTGCCATAAAGAAAAAGTATTTATTGCACTTGATCGGTCATTCTGCCTCCTATTGGACACTGGAGAAGCTGTAATAAACATTTTGAGCTTTGGATAGTTGACCTAAGCTGACATCTTTGATACGTGTCCAATTTCTGAAATGTGTGCGACAATTGAGAAAGTGATATATACACGGACCTCCTCTAGCTCCTCAGATCCAGAGCTCAGCATTTTACTTCAAAAGAATCAAGACTCGGTCTCTAAACTTTCAGGTTACTGGTATCTCCCCAGGGGAGGCAATACTTTCATCATACAACGCAGCGTATGATAATGTCATGCTATTATCAGAGACCAAACCATTGCTTCCATCGAGGAGGTTCCCCGTGGCGTCGATCACGGGGATGTATGCACACATCCTAAAGCTTGGATCATATGTGTAGGAGCTTGGTCGTATGACGGTACGGCGGCCATTGTCGATGATGGTGAGTAGGCTGAACCAGTACCTAGGGCGCATTAAGTTGGCGACCTTGGCTGGCAGCGTGTATCGATTGATTCGACAGTGTAGATCCCACACGCTCGTATCATGGTCGCGCAGCAGCCAGACATTGTATCGACCAGTCGTCTCATGGCAAACCATCTCAGTATGGAAGATGCACAGGCGGCCGCCGAGCTCAGTCAAGTTATACTGGTCTTGAAACATTCTCTCCATAACGATTTGTTGCGGCAACGACACGGTCCCAAACGCCTCATCGACAAGGTTGAAGGAGAAGATGAACATCTCTTCGGACTGACTGGCAGTTAGCTTACATCTGTCCAACCAATACACGTGCCCCTGTGCAAAGACGCTCATGTCGTGATGGTTGTTCACCCAATCCAGCGGTGGTTTCTCAGGAGCACAACCCTTCGCCGGCCTCCAGATCGCCGGGACGGAGTTGATCTCATAAACCTTGTATCTCACGGATTCTGGGAGGCAGCAGATGCACACAACTTTGTGCGTCCTAGTGTGCGTGTCGTAGCCTAACCCTAGGTGTGTGATACTCGGGTCGCCCTTGGCCCCGCTCTCTGGGAGCGCTGCCATTCTGCCGGTCGATGGATTGAGCACGTAGTGCGTCCTTGCGGCTTGAAGGATGAAGAGGCCGCGGCACTGCTGCGTGACGAGCCACGGGAGGAAGTTGTCCGTGGTGCGGCCATGAACATCGTGAGATTGGGGGAGCTTCATGAGAGTCGTACGACCATGGTTGTCCGGCGACCACACCTGCAATTTCGGACCGCGAGAGTTCTCCACGAACAGGATCCTTGGGCCGCCGTGTCGGTTGGCGAGGCCAAGGTGGAGGTCGGCGAAGTCGCTGGAGGCGAGCGTGGCCGCCCAGGCGCGGGAGAGGCACCGGCACCTGTGCACGGCCTTGGCCGGCAAACGCGCGAAGATGTCCTCGATGACTTCGTCGGGGAGGACCGGGCATGGATCCTCCACGGACGGCCGGCGGCGGCGGGGGTTTGTTTGGGCCATCCACGCGTTGAAACAGATCGATTACGCACACGAGGTCGATGCGCTTCCGTTTTGTTCGTTTGCTTTCGTGTTGATTGATGATTCCGTATTCCGGTGCACGCACGTATCCTCGGATCGAACTTGTTTCAGTTGGACAACGTGTTTACCTATTCATTTTCCTAAGAAAAAATAGAGGTGATGCCACTTAAACTTGTTTGCAATTTCCGCTGTCAATTTGACGGGAGTATCGCCCCTCTTCACAATTCCCTCCAGTCAAACATTGCTTGTTCTACCTAACAATACGCAGGCGTATCTGCCTCCCGGGTCGCTCGCGCGAGCGACTCCGGAGGCCCCAACCCTAGATCGAGCGAGCGGCCGTTTTCCCCCTCCTTCCCCCGGCCGCTGCCGCCGCCGGCGCCGGCGGTGGCGGCCACGCCTGCTGCCAATGGCGGCGGGCGAGGACGAGCGCCGACGGTCCCCTTCGCGCGAAGCGGGTTGTCCCATGGGCGGCGCGGGTGACGGTGTGGGCATGGCGCGGCGTCGCCGGGCGCACGGCAGAGGCACGGAGGAGCGGCGGACTGGCAGAGAAGGGCAGCCATGTGCTGGTGGCGGACTGGCTCGGCGGCGTGCTAGAGGCGGCGGCGCGAGCTACATGCCAGTTGGTGGCGGCGCCGTTGGATCGGCTAGGCGGGTGCTCCTGGCGAGCAGCAAGCGGCCGGCCACCTGTGGGCCGTGTGGTGAGCGGCGGAGCTCTCCTAGTGGTGCCGGCGTGATGCTGTCCACAGTGGGGCTGGTCAGATCAGGGCGTTTCGGGTCCGATCTGGGCCCTTGGTGCTTGAGTCCTTGCAAGGCCGTCCCTTGGAGTAGGTGACGGCCGTCACGGACGGTCCTGGCCTGTCCGGAGGTGTGGAGGGGCTGCTGTTCTTCGGCCAGGTCAGGTCAGATCTGGCGCGTCGGATGGCTCCCGGTCGGGTGCTGCTGGAGGCTGGTTCACGGCGGGATGCTCGACGGCGCTCCCCTGGATCTGCACGAGGGGTGCAGCGGGAGAGTGGATGTGGGTGGTGCGCTGATTTCGTCGGAGGCGGCAGCGCTTGCGCAGCCATGGAGGTGGCGGCGCCGTGAGGCTCGGCTAGGCAGGGCCCTGGCGAGCAGCGGGTGCCCGACCACCTACGTGTGAAGTGCCGGCGGTGATGCCTCGGTGAAGTGGGCGTCGAAGTGTGGTTGATGGTGCGGGTCAGATCCATCTGTGTGGCAGTCCCTAGGTGCGGGTGAAGGCCATCGCGATGGATCTGGTCCCTGCATCGATTGGTGGTTGTTGCGGTTCCTAGTGTGCTGAAGGTGGTGGCTTGAGGCGTGCTTCCTCGGCAGTGATGTGTGGCTCCGACTGCAAGTGGCTGCGGTGTTGGCGGTGAGAGACATCTTTCGGGGTTGGCCGGAATCTTGGAGGCGTGGAAATGTGCAATGCTACGAATGAAAATTCTGTTCGGCCTTGGTCGGACCGGCGTCGATGGCACCCGTGGGTGTCATTCCCCTTCCTGGAGGCGTCGCCGAGTGTAGCGCCATTTTTCACGTTGCCTTGTATCGGCAACCATCTCCGGGGTGAAAGCCTTGATTCGTAGGATCGGCACGATGGCGGCGTCTTCTGACGTCGTTTCTCTGTTGGGAGCTTTGTGCTGGGAGATAAGAGGCCCTATGTTGCGCTCCTCCGGCGTGCACCGCTGCCCGGGCCGTTCTTCTCTGGCGCTATGTACGGTCGTCGCTGGCTCTACCAAGGAAGCTGGAGTTGCTGTTCTTCGGTGATCACCGGCGTCGGGCGAGACGCGGCGAGGCCTTCGGTTTTGGGTAGGCTCTTGTATGTCGTAGTGTGTAGTCGTGTGTGGTTGTCCTTATTTGTGTCGAGTGTGAAGTTGTGCTACACTCGTTGTTCGCAGCGAGAGGTAGATGTGGTTGTATGGCTGTATTTCTCTCCTTCTATAAAGCTAAGGTACGCAATTTGCGTACCCTCGAAAAAAAATTGACGGAAGTTAGTGCTAATTGGTCCCAAGTACTATTTGCAACTCGCTTTTTTGAGACGCTCTAACACTGTTAAAAAAAAAAGCTCTAACATTACTTCTCAGTTATAAACAAATTATCAAAAAACTATCTCCGAATGGAATAAAAAAAACACACATGAACAATAACAGACCTTGGTCGATCGGCTCCAGGGTTCCTAACAAAGTCAAGGTCTTCGTGTGGCTTCTCTTCGGCGGCATCAAGGCCCCATAGACATTAACCACATCTTCCTACGTTGTTATTTCTCCTATAGGATTTGTCAGCGCCTATAGGCATCCCGCCGCCACCCCTGATTGCAGATCTTTGGGGTTGCATGTTGCCCCCTCCCCTCGGTGCATGCGACATTAGCCTTCTATCCTACTTATGATATTCACAGTGCTACCGCCACCGAAGATCTAGATACTTGGTTCTTTTGATCTATATATAGTTCTACATATGAGGACGCCGGCTATACCGCTTCGCATGTGCGAACGTGTGTATGTAATTTTGTCTTGTAATCATGGTTACACTTGAGTAACTCCCTCCGTCCTATATTAATTGACGCTCAAGCGGGATATATCTAGCACTATGGAGAAATCCCCCCGCCCCCTTGATTAATAAAAAAGAGACAATAATGACCTTTGACAGAAAAACTAAATTACTGAAAATAAAAGACATTAGAAAAACATCAAATCATTCTCCCTAGCTTACTCTGTTACAGCTCCAACTTTCTCTGACCCTCAGGTCAAAGAAACAAACAAGTAGGATTTTACAGTGTTGAACCATTGCTTCATTGTCATACGGTTGGGAAAGAATGCCAACATCGTAAAAAAGGTGACATGGGAGAGACACTAACTAAAGCAAACTGACATCGCACTTGCGACCACTGTCGACATGACAGGACGAAGCGCCAAAAACAACCCCGGATCTAGGGCCGAAGATTCTAGGGACACAAATACCACAAGCTCTCTAATGTGTGTCATCTCTCATAACTGACTTCCGACCCGGCGAGGCATAGAAGAGACACAACATGTGATTTAGTTTTGAAGATATCGCTCAAGGAAGTCAATAGTGAAAACGGTTTATAATTCAGAAGCTTGGTTCAAATCCCCAGAAAAAAGTTCATACAAATATCTTCCTAAAATATCTCCTAAAACTCTCTGGTGGCCAAAGTGGCACACATCTGACAGTACATGATGTCAACAGAGATTTTAATTTAAGCAGACCGGCAGCTCACAACTCACTCATCCACCAGGGCCATATGGTGATTTCTGCATGGCATGTCTGGTGAATTTACTGAGGCATAGCCGCATAACTAAACAACCGTTTCCTTCTTGCAACGAGCTTTTCTTGTCTGAAGGAAGACATCAGTCAGGACGGTCTTGGACTTCAGCGAAGCAAGGAGTATGTCCAGAGCCTAACATTCCAGCACAGATATCATGAACTGCACCAACTAATCAAAACTACATGGGAAACTAGTGATAAAAATAGGAGAGTATGTGTGTAACCTCTTCCTTGCCAATCTTCACCATTTTTTCTTGTAGTGTGCTTAGGTCCTTGACACCACACTGCGCGAGCAAGGCAACGCTTGCCACGCTGGATGCCGGTATCATCGAGAGATCATCCTTGACTGTATATGTGGCTGTCCCGACCACAAACCCCTCAGTTTTGACATGCGGCATAACAATGTTCATTTCGTTGGAGCAACTTGGGCATTTGCTGCCTTTAGCAACCGAAAAATACCCACAGCTATATTTTGTGTAGTTGCTTCTTTTTCCATCACAGGTGAAGAACGTGCTACTGGCATTTAATTGTGCATGCCCCAGTAGCTGTTGCAAAGGAGAGAGCATAGCGGGGGAAATTGCAGGGCTGATGTATGGCTCCGTTCCCTTGCTTGAGAATACATACTTGGTATCAAGCGTCTCCAGGCTATCAAGGACATTCCCAATGCTGCCAACCATACGCTCTTTGGTAAGCAGGTTGATGACGGTGCTCATTGGGAGGCATAGGAGGCTAGACAGGAACTCGACGACATCATTGTCAGCCTCGGCAAAGCAGACTTTCTGGGCCCTGGTATCAACCAGGAGCTTCATCGATAACTCCTTAGTAGCCATGATATTCCCTCTTTATCAAAATGCTTCAGCTGGCTTCTCGTAATGATTGGTTTCTGGTCCTGCCACCAGCATAAAAGGGGCAAGAAATTCAAAATTAGGAAGAGTTCTAGTTCACATCTTCAAAATGAGCAAAAGAAAACAATATATCATCAAACATTTTGGCCAAATATAGTAACAACTTTTGTCAGAGTGTAACCTAAAGATTAGTAAGGACATTGGAAATTATGACGCGCAGATCACAAAATATAACCACCATACATATTAACAGACTGTTGTTATTAAAGAAGAAAATGGATAAAAGGTAAGACATGGCTTGATAGCCGGGTTACCGACTTTTAGAAGTCGTTGAGAGCAACAGAGTTTCTAGCACGCATATATAAGAATACAACTTTGGAATATTGTGCACCCACCAGGCTTTGAAAAAGAGAAACGCAAAGAAAGGTAGCTTTATCCTACTCAAATTTTTATTTCTACCCTCCTTGCCGTCTTTAGTTCTGCCGGTTACTACATATTACTGTTATTTTATTTTAACTAGAATGCAAAAAGATAATACGCACAATAGCAAGGTATGGGACTGAACATTACTGCACAAGCCACAAGATTCTCTTTTTTTTCAGTTTGGTCGCAGATATGTAAAAGCTGATAACTATAGAAGCAATGTCACTTTTTTTCAGTTTGAGTCTTGAAAGTCAAGTGAAGATGGGACTAGATGTTATTAAACTAGGTCCATCGCGACATCCTACTGATAACAGTGTTTAATGAAAGATCTCTTTGTAGCCGAAATGTTGTAAGTAATCTTTACAAGAAAAAGGGTCCAGACTAAATATCTAACTTACATTTTTGTTTGTGGTGTGCAATTGATAAAAATATCAAAACAAGTTTCGAACAATGATGCAATAAACTGTAAATACTAACTATTCAACAAGTTTCGAACAATGATACACATTTGGGTCTTATATGAGGTCCAAAATTTATTTTATTTTAATCATACTCATCTAAACATAAACAAACCCTAAAACTAGTTTATGCTGCACTTGCAGATGAAGAAATATTTCTTTACCTCGTTGTAATGCCTTGGAGGAACTTCGTGGAGCTAACCTAGGATGCCACGAACTAAAAAATAGATTAGATCAGATCTACTTTGTCTGCGTCTTTGTGGTGCAGATTAAATATAAATGGACTCACACATTGATAACAGATCTCGCTCTCCTTGGAACGCCCTACAGCTCCTTTTCTTCCACGTGTTTAGAAGACCAATAAACTCCGTTATAAATATTTTACCCAGATGTTCATAGAACTACCAGATTTTGCATGCTTTTCAGTTGCTAATTACAAGATTGAAGTTAGAACTGCATAGGTTAATGTGACTAAATTCGTGAAAGCTAATTCATAACTATTCCCCTCTTTATAACTTGAAAAATTACACTCAACTTGTACTAAACCAACGACAAGTAATATGGATCGGAGGGAGTACAGTTTGTGATAAACTCGATTCCCCTTTTATAAGCAGTCCCTTCCAAAAATCCATGAACCGTGATGATGGTTGGAAAACGATACGAGAAAAATCAACTGAAATCCTAAGCATGCAGACATATATCAGCGACAGCAACGATCTCCTAGTCAGATGTGACGGATTTCATCTATAGCAGAAAGAGGTAGCCAGGGTGGATAGGATTCGTTGCGAATAAAAGGGGAAACGCAAATGCATGGAGAAGCAAGTGGATTACGTCGGACGACTGGGAGAGGACATCTCACCGTGATGACCGCCAGTTCGCCACTGCCGCCTGCCGGAGAAAAGGGGCGGCGACCAGGTCGGCAAGTGGTCTTCTCGCTGCAACCGGCGAGTGAATGGGCGACCGGATGGGCTACAAACTAATTAGAGGACACTTGTAGATCTGTGTGGGCCATAGAAAGCACGGGCCATTTATCCGGATTATTTCCAGGCCGATTAGCAGCATCGCGTCGTTAGGCCCATCACTGCATGAAGCCATAACTCGCGTCGCGTCTACTTCCAGAACTTTCTTCTTCCCTTCCTTTTTGTCTGTTCGTTACAACCAATTATGGATCTCTTCTTTTTTTTTGCTGGGTAATTATGGATCTCTTCAGCTCAATTTTTTTTTTATGTATGTGTATCTATCAGTTTGGAGAAAAGAAGTAGCGAATCAACCTGTGGTTGAGTTGGTTAGGTGGACAGTGGTATCCCCAACCCACCAGGGTTCAAATCCTAGTGCTCGCATTATTCTGGATTTATTTCAGGATTTCCGCGATGCGCTTTCAGTGGGAGGAGACGTTCCGTCGACGACGAGGCGCCTACGGTGGCTTCGTAAATCTCAAGATGATATGCCGGCTCAGTCTCTCAGAGGTGCTCATAGGGGTAGGGTGTGCGTGTGTGCGTTCATAGGGATGAGTGTATGCGCGTGTATATGAGCGCTTGTGTCTGTACTGATGCTCAAAAAAAAAGTTTGGAGAAAAGAAGTACAGTATGATAAAGATAATATTTTTACTAAATTGATTTTAGGAAAAGTATGTTGAACAGAAAATACATTTGAAACATTTAAGAAAATGTTTTCAGAAAAATTCCCTGTATTTATGAAACTCATAGATGCAACAAATATGGTGTATTTCACTTTTACTTTTAAAACTTGATTCAAGTAAGGAAAAAATAATTATTTCATGCAATTACCGCATATTAAAAATATATTCATCGCATATTTGAAAAAAAGCGCACCGTGTATTCAATTTTTTCACCCTGCACGTAGTTAGAAAAATGGTGTATTAGAAAACTGATTATTGTGTATTATAAAAGTAGTCACTTAGACATCTTTATATTAAAATGTTCGTTGCGTATTGAAAAATTATGGATATATTTTCATGACAAAATCCATACCTGGCTGTTGGGATAGTGGAGAGTTAAACGGAATTGGCTATCCCTTTTTTTTTATAAAAAATGACTATCAAAGCATCATCAATGATAAACGCTTAGGGCATCTACAATGGAGAGGCGCCTGTGTGGGCGCTTAGAACATTAAAAGAAATATTTTAAGAAGAAGCATCGATGGAGGAGTCTGTTGGGCAACGCATGAGCGCCTATTTGAGCGCTACCGTAACCAGTGGAGGATTTTTAGCGCTCGTTAGAAAGGGCCATGCGAGCGAAAAGGAGACCGGGCGCCCGACGACTGCCTTGGCATCGATGCCAGGTAGAATCCTGGGATCGATCGGGATTTAATCAAAATGGACAGGAATTGAAACCTAGCGCCTGATCTCAACGCCTACGTTGTAGATGCCCTTAGGCCTTGTACAATGGAAGGTGCTTAGAGAGATGCTTAAAAAAATAAACCGGATTTTTCTGAAGCACCGGTGCCTATTTCTACAGGAGAGACGCTTAGTTAAACGTCTATCGTGTTCAAATAAGCACCGGTGCTTAACAAAAATCTAATTTATTTTCCTAAGCACCTTCTCTAAGCATCTTCCATTGTACAAGGCCTTAGGACAAAACTCAGGCGCTAGTTAACTGCTGACCGAGCTTTGGACACGGTGTTCTAACTCATGCCGAGGAACGAAAAGCTAAGCGCTCGCCGCCAGTCAGTCCAAGTTCCCATCGGGTAGGATAGGAATCCTAGCGCCTACTCTTAGCGGCGTGCATTGAAAGTGCTCTTAGTCGTTTTTCTATAAAGTGGGTTTTTCACTTCTGTAAAACGCTGTTTTTTATATCAAGGATTTTGTTAACTACTTAATCCAAACAGCATATTAGGTTGTTACACCAGAAATCAAGTTTACGGAGAACCAATTCTCTACCAACTTGCTATCCAAACAATCACTATTATGCTAACACGCGCTCTGCGGAGTGCCCACGTCTCCGAGCGCGAACTGGCGGGTTGGGATGCTGTAGGAATGCACCTAAATGTCATGCCCGGCACAGCCATGAGGGACGCATCGGGGAATAGGCACTGTGGCGCTGAGGTGAGTATGTACGTCTTGCGTCATGCAACCTGCCGCATTGCCCATTACAAGTACAACGGCGCTAGCCTGGTGAGATCGTCATAGTACCTGCACATAGCCGAGCAAGTCCCACTAATTAATACTTCCTCCGTCTCAAAATAAGTGTCTCAACTTTATACTAACTCTAGTGTGAAGTTGTACTAAGATTGAGACACTTATTTTGAGACGGAGGGAGTAGGCGAGTAGGTACACGTCCTGGCGTCGCACGGCAAGGACTGGTTCTACCTGAGAGCGCCACCGCTCGCTGAAAATAGAGAGCATCCACCCATCACAGTGTAGGTCTGGAGGCAGTTGGTTCGGGGAGTAGGATACTAGCGGCCTGTGTGTGATCGATGATGGCTTTTTAAGGTGAAACTAACGTTTGCTAGGTAATGGAGGGCGATGAATTTTGTCGTTTCATGTGGATTTATGGTTGCCATTTTCATGGCAATCAATGGATGCGTGTGCGGCGACGTTACGATGTCGTAGTGAAGATGAAGCCTAAGCATCCATTGTGATTACCACGTACGAACTAACCCGCTGAACCGGGCAGCCCACTTGCAAAACTGGCCTCATTGTTGGCACACGCACAGAATACATCGACTTTTTTTTTTTGCCCGTACCGTGCCGAGGGCGCAGCAAGAAAACCGTGCGGCGATAAGGGCAGGATTAGTGCTGACGTGGCATCACAAGAAGCGAGAGAAATAGGGTATTGAACCTGACGTGTCATGACGCTGATGTGGAGAGTATGCATGTTAAGAAAACTAGTAAGATGCCCGTGCTACGCAACGGAATCACAAAAGATTAGGTAAAGCATTGTTTACTCAAGTAATATAGTCAAGAGCCCGTGCATTACTACGGAACAACAAAACTATTCTGAGACATTGATCAAAACGATGTTATATTGCTGATAGGTACACACCGAGCACAAACATTTTCTTCCCCATCTTCACTTTGCAGGAAGACTTGTTGTTCTCCCTACCCGGTTTCTCATTGCTCACTACAATTAAAAAATCCAACCGCACACATTTCTCAATTGTGATGGCATTCACCAGCTTTGTCTCTGAATCCAAGAGAATCACATGATAAAAGAATAGACAAATAAAAACACGTTGTAGATAACATCATACATAAGAAAGTATATACATGTTCAAAAAGTGTTCCATGTACATGAATAATTGCCATTGCAATATAAACGTCTGAAGCATGTAAGAACTAAACTCCGACACAGATTTTGGTTAAACCCAGCAGCACAGCTGTTGATTTCACCATAGAAGAATAAATATTGTATACATCAGACAATCACTACCGCATGCATAATGTTCTGTAGTATATTTAGGCAATAATACATGGTATCTTCTCTACATAGCTAGGAGGTGGAACTAAAAAAGAAATCATCTTAATGTTCAATGACTTGTAATGCCCAATGCCCCATCCAAAACAAAAGTATTAGTTTCTCAAGAAATCCATGGGAAAAGGGATCGCCAGAGCACATAAACAAGCCCAACCTACATTTACATGCATATACTTGTTCATATTTTCATGTAACTCTTGTGATTCATTTTTGGTAGTCCCTCCAATCCAAATTAATTGTCGCTTAAATGGATGTATCTAGCACTGAAATACATATAGATACATCTATTTTAGCGACAACTAATATGGATCGGAGATAGTACTTAAAGTTTCATTCCGAGAAGATTCTGAAAAAAAATGAAACCAAACAATATACACTGCTATGGATAGATACAATAGCTATCATGTATCTGCAATTGCACAAGGACACTCACCCACACGGCCACACATTGTTCCTTACGAAGCAAATTGGAACGGCGAAGTCTTCACAAGTCATAATCCATCCAATCTAAAGATTGACGTGACTGAGTGTGTGGCTTGTTGGTCTATAGTTCGAGCGGCTTGAGTCACATCTTCCTGCCCATCCCCTCAAAATTTATGACCGGCTAGAGAGGGTTCTCATCCCTTCTACTATTAGTGGGTGACTGCCATGTGGTTCCATTGAATTTCGTGGTCTATGTGGAGCTGTCTAGAACCATCTCATCTTCTTCAGTGAAACAATTTCACGGTTCTTCTCTTTCTCGCGCGCACTCCACTTCACCTATCCAGTTTGCTGCACAATGTGCCCCAGCGGTAGCAGCTATGCTCACAATGAGGAGGATGGCGCACTGCGGGTCTCGCCACATGCACCGTGGCCCGGCATCGGGTCATCGCGTCATTCTTGGAGGCGTACACGGGATCGAGGGACCAGCGGGTGCCTTATTGGTGGAGCGGTACTTCATCCTTCACATTGATGACGGCGAATCTCGGCGGCGTGGTGCAGTGGAGACTCGGCGTCTGATGCGCGGGGATGGACTCGCGCAGGTGGAGGTTGTTGTCTGGCGTCAGGGTGGCGTCGATGACGGAGTGGCCTGACAAGGTAGAAGCCTCAATATCTGCTCTGAAGACGGACCTGGGAAAGATGGCGGCGACGACACATGTGAGTGCGTCGGACCAGTTTATGCCCTGCACCGGTATGTGGCTCGGCTGGGGCTTCGGCTTTGATGATAGGCTTAGGTGAGTACACCGGTATGTGGCCTGTAGCACCCCTTCATCATATGGATAGGAGTAGTGGCATATGTTGCCAAGATGGCGGATTCAGGCATATTGTTGTAATACTTTGTAAGGTCCTCGGGAATAATCAATAAAGTGGCCGTATGCATCTCCCAGATGCAGAGGCCGGGGGTCATCCTCCTTTTCTAAATAAAAAAAATGTAGCTACTCATGGATGCATCACCACCGCTCTAGCCGGTCTGCCGTTCTCATCACCAGATCCTCTCAGGCCTTTGCATCATTCAGCTAGCACGCCATTCACACAACTTTGATTTCTATAGAGTTTGACCTCTCATGCGAAATTTTTAATTTGGGTGTGCAGAGTATGCGGCGGCACCGCCATCAAGAATGGGCAGCACGGAGCCGGTGGCATACTTGTGGCATTCAGTGTCAGAGGAAACGGGTAAGGGGGAGGAGGAGATGTCAAGGAGGAGGGCGAGGAGGTGGTGATGGGAGCTGCGGCACCTCTGCGGCAAAGGACGCATGAGAGGCAACGGCAGCGTACTTGCATCAGCGGGCATTGCAGGACACAGGGGAATGGAGGGATGGTGAGGAGGAGGTGGGTGGCGATGATGGGCGTTCATACTACTGCGCAAAGGAGGAGGCGTGAGAGGCGTCGGTGAAAAGATGGCATCGGCAGTGTGCTTGCTGAGGTCGGCTTCAGAGGAGCTGGGATGGGGATAGAGGAGACGGCGAGGAGCAAAAGGTCGTGGTGATGGTGGATGGCGTGGCTGAGAGGAGGCATGAGATGCTCTGGGGCGCATCCACGCATGGTGCCGGGCCGCCGGCAGAGGCCACCGCGCCAGATCGGTTGCAGCGCTGCTGGCGGCGCCCCTTCTTTTCTGAGATGGATGGATGAGGTGGTGCGTGGGAGAGAGATGGGGGCCATGCGGGGCTTAGCAGGAAATACAGGGGGTTATATCCAAATGTTTAATGGAAGAGGTTGACAGACGGGCGTGTGTTCACATATATTGACCTACGCTACTTCGTGACCGTTTGATGCAGATCGGACGGTTGTCAATGCACGATGGCAGACACACCATCACCACCAACTCAGTTTTTTATAGGAGTAGATATTGGTGGAAGTGGGGATCAACTTCTTAAGAATGTAAGATTACGAGTCCAATAGTATACTAGTCGAAGGCACGTGCACGTGTGCATCGTTAACTAAAATTTTCATGCAAAGAAGAAAACTTTAAATAAAAATGAAGCACTTTATATATGGAGTTTTAGCTTCGCAACCTCTTGTCGAGTTACATTTTTGTTGAACAAATTTGATTATTATATTTCCAAAACATGTCAAGAGTTATTTTGGTTAACACTTGACAAACTTACAGTTAATGTTCTCAAAACAGTAAGTCACATCATGGGACCAAATTTTGTTTAAAAAATAATCATCTGTATGCATTGTACATAACTTGGACATAGATGGAATATAATGCATTCTACCATGCATATCCAATATTTAGGGTATTCCGCAAAAATAATTCCAATATTTAGGACTTCACCAAAAAAAATGGGTATGTATCATCGTAAAATTCGTGAGAATGGCCGTTCAGCTCATCTTCTTACCGCTCGGCCCCCTTTTTTTTAGGGGAGACCCCTCGACCTTTTTTTTTTTTGAGACAGTCCGCGAGGCTTTTTATTAATTGTGATCAATGTTTACATCCACAAACGAAAGATTACCAGGGTTGCCTAACCAAACATGACGGCCAACCCCCAACTTTAAAACATGCCTCGCTAGCCTGTGAGCCTCGAAATTCGAGCTCCTATATTCATGCACAAAACTACAAGCTTCAAAGGTAGAACTATGCTCTATGATTTCATGTAGAATTGCTCCATAACTTGTCGGGCTTCTATTCTTGATGTCATCCACTACAACCTGACAATCCGATGCCACATGTAGTCTCTGCAAGTTCAGATCTTCGGCAAGGGCCAGACCTTCACGGATCGACAAAGCTTCAAGAGTAGGAGGGTCGTGTACTCCCTTGATAACAATGGCCGATGCTCCTTGCAAAACTCCATTGTGATCCCGGCATAAAGCTGCCGCAACTCCTCGTCCTCTATTCTACGACACGGCAGCGTCAACGTTTATCTTGAAAGACAAAATCGGAGGCTTGATCCATTGGCGCGGCCGATGGATAGGTCTCCCTGGATCTTCCCTTGCTGGTTCTTCGAGGGCTTTCAAATCTGCTAGGTAAGAACGAATGAAGTTGTTAGTTGCTTCTGGACTCTGGAAGACATCTTCATAGATCGCTTTCCGTCGGACTCTCCAAACCCTCGACCTTTTTGTGTCTTGCCTTAGGCTAAAATGTGGTTTTGGGCCAACAGCACAACACTCGGCTATACGGGCCTGGAAGCTTGCCACTGGGCCAGCTGTATCGAGGCCCACTCAGAAACGCCAACACAGGTTAGTTCCCTGCCTCTATGTCGAACGGAAAAAGAAATGAATCTTCTAAAAAATAGACTGTCGACCGGAGCAGCGCGGCGCCGCCGCCCCTCCTCCCGTCTCTGGCCCCGCGACCCGCCGAACGCTGACCCGAGGACCGCGAGGGCGTCGGGGCAGCGCACGACCCGGACATCCGGCAATCGTGCTCGGCTGCTCGCCTAGCCCAGCCCAATCGTCATCAGCAGCCACGGCGGCGCCTGAATCCGGCAGCCACGGCCTCAAACAGCACACGCCAGCAGGCGGCACACTTCACGCTTCCACGGCTCCTCCGCTATTGCTCCGGCGAGTAGCACCTACCATAGCATCACTGCATCAGCATACGGTACTCAGCAGGCAGCAACACTGTGAGTACTTCAACTTCTATGAATTTCTGTTTTTCTCCAATTAAAGAATGGAGATAAGATTGATCAGTGTTAATCGTTATTTTTCAAGTGTGAAAATGTATTGATTTGTAGGTTCCAAAAATAAAGAACAAGTCTGGTGATTGAAACATTTGTGCACCATTCCTTGCTTACAAAAGAAATATCATGGAGTTAAACTGTAAGTTTCCATGTTCGTTCAATGTAACTAAATTATTAGATCTTGCCACTTATTAAGAATAATTTATAGGCTCGTTGTCATTATTTTGAATTTTCATGTGTTATATTTGTAGCTTCCGCAGGTGTTATGTCAAGGTATCACCATGGCAAGATCCCCGTTGCTGCTAACCAGGAAATTGAGAATTGTTTCAAAGCTATGAAGTGAGAGCACTCTGAAGTTTGATGTGCACTTGACGCTTATTATTAGCTCCCAAAATTTTATTGATTAGAACAGTCACCTGTCATGTATTGGTTCTTATTATTAGCTCCCAAAATTTTCTGCTGTGGTGCTGGTTGTGTGTTGTTACAACTTGCACTGCACTCACGCCACATTCTTTTATACTCACGATTCCTTTGCAAATAGGCTTCCCTTTGATATGGAGTCATTTGCAAATATCTATCCCGGTCGCGGCAATGCTTACGCTGGGAAGAATTCATTCGCATAGCATTTTTGGTTTCTGTTAAAGGATCATTCTGCTCTGCAATCACAGCTACTATTTCCCCACCAAACAAAACAAACAAAAACACACAATATATCAAGGCAAGTGATCAATAAGGATAATAAGTAGAAGATATCAGTATAATAAAAAAAACGTACGCTGGTTCCCTTTTGGTGAAGTCGTAGAGTGAACATTTGTAATATCTCTGAAAGGAACTCGGCCTTCCATCTATTGGGTTTTACTGGATGGCTCGCGGTTATGACTTTGATTCTTGATTGTTATAAGCCAGGTGCTTTCAGCCACAACCTCCAGTATAAGCATGAGACCATTTTTTAGGTTGCCAGATCCGAGGAAAAGAATTAAAGCATACTCAGATTTGCAAACAGCTACGAGACATGAACAGAATGAACACGTGCTTTATATTCAGATAGCACTGCCTTTTATAGTCTACCAACAGAGAGCTGCTTGGACAAAAGCACAAACACCTTGTGTGCAAGAAAAGCAGAAAAAAATTAACAGCTACTGTCAGACCAATGACTGTGTATTTCATATAAATCTATAGCAAGAAGGATCACTTGCGCAACATTCGCACGCAAAAGAATCATCACAGAGTTCCAAAGGAACAGATTAGGATGGGCCACCTAGAGAAGAAATAGCTCACTTGTGGTCAGTCCGTCCGTGTCACTATGGTCAGCTGGTTGTAGTAGGATGTCCAGCTCTTATGAACCTGGACTCACCAGGCGGCAAGAAAATTCGAACCAAGTCAGAGCTTGCAAGGAGACGACGGTGGAGCTGCAATCTGGATGTTGAGGTGATTCGAAGGAGTTGGGGGCGTGGACGGCTGTTATGAACTGACGGAGTTCGTGGTGTGTGACGTACACGCTAGAGAAATTTCATACAGAGCATATGGGTCTGGTGGTGAAGTGAGTGAGGTTGGCGCCTTGGCGGGGAATCAATTTGCTGGAGCCTGGGAATCGATTTGCTCGAGGCGAGCGTGGGTTGTGGAGTTTTCCAGAAGGGGCGACTGAGTTCTCAGGCTTTGGCGGGAATAGGTGGGTGGCGAATCCAGGAAATGTGGGCCGTTCGATCTGATAAAGTGGACAGCTAGAGATGAATTCATTGTGTAAGTTGGTGGGCAAAACATGCAAGAAGAAGGTAGATTCAAAATTCAAAAAATTGTGTACTATAGTGGTAGAGATATACTCCTTTATGAACATTTAATAATGTGTGGGGCCCACATGTCACAGATTCTACTAAATGATATTCATATTGTGATTTTTTCGTACGATGTTCTAAATCCTTGTACATTGTCGTATGGCTATGGTGGAATGATAGGATATAACTTTCAAGAAAAAAAAAGGAATGATAGGATATAGCGTGCCCCGGAGGTCGCAGCTAAAGCAAGTTAATTAAGCAGACGACCTGCTCTTCTTCTCAAGGTTAACAAGGTTGAAATGGTCTGTTATAGAGCGTGTATTATGAACAGAACAAAATTATTACTATATTGAATAGAACTGGCCGGTTCTCCACATAGTTTGCATGTGATCTCCAACCATGACTACTTCTTTGCTTCAGAGTTCAGACACGGTCACGTATAAACTCAATCAATAGTGACCATTTCATGTGAAGTATAGATAATGAAAAGGGAGATTACTTGGGCATTCTTATTCATGTTCGTCATGCGTGACATTGATTAACGGATAACCTAAGAGCATCTCCACCGCACTTCAACAGGCCCTTCCAGCGTTTTTGGTGCGGCGCGAAAATCGCCTGATCGCGCCCTAGGACGCTGAATTCCGCCGGCTCGGCCCGTTTTTGTACCCGGCGATCGCAGGCGAACCCGCGCGACTGGGGCGCTCGGGGCTCCGCGCAAGGAAAAGCGCCTGGGCCACATTGTCAGGCGAAAAGTCAAGCCACCCGTCCAGATTCGCCTTCGACCCCCCGCGCTCGGCCGCCACCTTGCGCTACCCTGCCGATCCCGGCGCCGTTCACCACCCACTGCAGGTAGGTAGATCATTTCCCGCCGAAAAAAAGAAGGGGTTTCGCCGAGGCAGCCTCTTCGCCGCCGTCCGGGCACCTTTTCCGGCGTTCCGGCCACGCAGGGCCTGTACACCGGCGGGTTTGTGCCCACCTCGCCCGCAAGGTAAGGTGTTCGGTGATTTGCCCGGCCCGGCGATGGACTCCGAAGATGAGGAGGCGCTCGCGGCGTTGCTGGAGGAGGAAGCCGAAACCGAAATCCAGGAGCAGGAGCATCTCATGGTGCTCGCCTCCCTCGCCGGCCTGCTCGCGAGAAGTGAAAAGTCGCGGCGAGGTGGCTTGGCGCCTGGGCGGGTGAAAGCAAAGAACCGGCATCGTCTGGAAGGCTACTGCATGCTCTACTCGGACTACTTCGCTGAGGCTCCATTGCACGGTGAGAAAACATTTTGGCGCCGTTATCGAATGAGCCGAAACCTTTTCCTCACGATTGTGAATTCCATCCGGGAGTTCGACAACTACTTCAAGTGCAAGATGGATTGCACCGGCACACTTGGATTTACGTCAATCCAGAAGTGCACGACAGCTATGAGGATACTTGCATACGGAGCTCCTGGTGATTCACTCGACGACTATGGGCGCATGGCCGAGTCCACCACCATTGAGTGTTTCTACAAGTTTTGCAGGGCAGTGGTGGCAGTGTTTGGACCGCAGTACTTGCGAACACCCCATGTGGAAGACATTGCTCGGATCCTAGCACAGAATGCAGCAAGAGGATTTTCTGGGATGCTTGGAAGCATCGAATGCATGCATTGGAAATGGAAGAACTATCCATTTGCTTGGCAGGGGTTGTACAGAGGCGCTAAAGGCGGTTGCAGTGTGGTACTTGAGGCAGTGGCCACACAGGACCTCTGGATTTGGCACTCTTTCTTTGGGATGCCAGGACTCACAATGACATCAACGTCCTGCAGTGCTCCCCAGTCTTTGCCAAGCTTGTTGAAGGTCATTCACCTGCGGTGAACTTTGAGGTCAATGGGCGGCAGTACAACAAGGGGTACTGTCTAGCTGATGGTATCTATCCGAGATGGTCGACATTTGTGAAGACCATCTCAAACCCTATGCCAGGAGGCAAGAACACCTGGTTTGCAAAGGTTCAGGAGGCTTGCAGGAAGGATGTCGAGCAGGCATTTGGTGTGCTCCAATCTCGATTTGCTGTTGTTCGGTTCCCTGCTCAGACCTGGTCGAAAGATCAAATGTGGAAGATCATGACTTACTGTGTCATCTTGCACAACATGATCATTGAGAGCAAGCAGGAAGAGCCAGTGTTTGACACTGAACCATATTACAGGCAGGGTCCTCTTGCCCAAATTGATCATCACCTAACGGCAAACTAGATTGACTGCCTCAATATGCGTTAGGAGATCCGAGACCCATAGGTGCATCAAGAACTGCAACACGATCTGGTGGAGCACCTATAGAGGCTCAAGGGCGAGGCCGGGGCGACGCGGGAATGACGTGTGATGAAATTTGAGTTTTTATTTGTTAAACTATATAATTTGTATTGAACTATTTGTTGAACTATTTGATTTATGTGATGAAACACGCCGAAACACGCCGAACCATGCCGAACTATGTAACGAACTAATTGATTTTCTATTTGTATGCGAAAATTAACGCCGAAACACGTCGAACCGCGCCGAATATGGGCCGATATCGGGCCGGTTTTGGACACAATTGGACCGAACACTGGGCCGAAATCGGCGCCTGGGGGCGACGGCTGGGTGCCCAACCGCCCCCAGTGCCGAGTTTACCGCCGGCTCACCCCCAGGCCGCTCTTTTTCGGCGCCCTGGGGGGTCGAACGGCCGGAGATGCTCTAAGAAGCATTCAAAATGTGCATGCATGATGAAAAGGGAGGTATCTTCCTCCATGCGTACCTGCTGGTGATTGCATGCATGATGAAAACTTATGCAGTATCACATTAGAAGCAATCGTTAGTGACTTTAGTGTTTGCGCAGATGGTGGGAAGAGTACCATTTCCAATTACCAAGTCAATTGTTTTCTTCAGAAGCAAGGATGGAGCAAAAACTTATGTTCGCATAGTCTCTGTCAGTTGACTTTTGAAAACAAATATCAGTGAAGTTCAAGTTCAGCAATCTCCATACTGATTTTTTTGGGGCAAAATTTTGCAAATCAAAGAACTTAATTTTTCTTCATGCTCATTTGTTCAGATTTTTGGAGGTGTGAGCACAGGTATCACGTAACTAGGGTGGTGCTACCAAATACGCATACATGTCCAGTAGTTTACTGTTTCACGCATGCATGACCAAGTCAGATTAGTCAGCCACTAGAACATGTTAAAATGAAGTGGACGATGAAGCTTCCTAATGCTGCAGCTAGTCGGCATACTCAACCGGCTTGGGCAACAATTGCAGAAATCGGCGATGGAGTAAACTGAGGGAGTCTCCTCCTCAGGTCGCCCCGCGCGCGACCGAGGGGGAACCCTAAGTCGCCGCCGCCCCAGCCCCCCTCCACCTCTCCCTCTTTCCTCACCGCCGCCCAAGGGCGCAGCCGGGTGAAGCCCGGTCGCTGCCGGCGGCGGCGGGGATCCTCTCGTCCCCTCGCTCGGCTTCCTCGGCACGGATCTTGGCGGCGGGCGGGGGTGCATCGCTGGCCAACGGGCAGTGCAGCGCGGCTGCTCGCCGGCGCTGGAGGGTGGCGGCGGCCTTCGTCCTCGCGTCAGGCGTCCTGGCGGTGGAGTACTCGTGATGGCCGGCTGCGTCGTCTTCGGCCGGTGGGGCGCGCGGTTTCTGCGGCCGATGGGGCGCGTGGATCTGGCCCTCGCGAGGTACGGGCCGCGGGCGGCATGGGCTGCGGGCGGCCGCCCCCTGCCATGGGTCGTCTGGTGGGGGGTGGCGGTGCAGTGGCAGTGGTGGTGGTTCGTGCTGGTGGTGGCGCCGGCGGCGGTGTTGGCTTCGGCCGTCCCTGCGTCCGGCAGCCATTGGCGGCGAGGGTGGTGGCGCTGGCTCGGGGCTGCCCCTCGGGGTCCCGACATGGATGTGGGCTGCCACGGCATGGTGGTGGTCCACCGCGGTGGTCTGGGTCGGTTCACGGCGGCGGCTGGACTTCTTCGGCGTCTGCCTGTCGGTGAGTGCCCTTGTCGACCTTCGATTCATCTCCCCGTCGTTCGGGCGTGGCCTTCATCGGAGGGTTGGCCCTCTCCCAGCTACGGCCCATCGCTTGTCTCGCGCCCGGCAGCAGGACCGAGCTCGTCTCGCGCCCGGCAGCAGGACCGTGCTCGTCTCGCGCCCGGCAGCAGGACCGAGCCCGTCTCGCGCCCGGCAGCAGGACCGAGCCCGTCTCGTGCCCGGCAGCAGGACCATGCCCGTCTCGTGCCCGACAGCAGGACCGAGCTCGTCTCGCGCCCGGCAGCAGGACGGGTGTATGGTGGCCAGTTTTGGCCGTCCTATTGGGTCTCGACACTGGAGAGAGCTCGGGGGTGCGAAAGGCGGTTCCTTTCCACTCGTCTCTTTGGTTGGGGTAGCGGCGGGTGGCGGGTGAGGTGGCATCAAGGTCTTGGATGCCGGGGCGGCGGCCCTGATGGTGGTGTCGCGGTGCTCCTGGGCAAAGCCCGTGGCTTGGTGCTGCCTGGTGGCCATGGCCGTGTGGGCGGCGTGGTAGCCAGGGTGTGATGTTCGGTGGCGGTGAATATTGGCCGGGTGAAAACCTGTTCTTTCTTCGGACGGACCGGCGGCGGCGAAGCTCGTTCCCTTCTTGAAGGCGTCGTCGCGGCTCTCACTGCCCGTCGTGTTGCTCCAGGGAAACTCTGATCCTAGGGTCGGGCGGTGGCGGCGCTTCGGTGTCGTAACCTTCCTGTAGGCACCGCCTTGGAGCCCACGGTTCGTCATATGTAGCTTCTTCTCTTCGTGGTGACGAGTTCACGGTTGAGGCCCCCGGTTGCTCGTGTAGTGCTAGGGTTGGTGTTGCTGCGCTCAGCGCCTATGTATCCTGCCTTGGGTGTGTGTGTGTGTTCCGTTGGCGTGCGTTGTACCGGGTTGTTGGTGATCTTTGCTTTATATATAAAGCGGGGCGAAAGCCTTTTTCGGTACTCAACCGGCTTAATGACCACTTCCATATGGCAATCCAATCTTCTTGGACTTGTTCACAACCTTTACCAACTCTTTCCTGCTGCTATATATACACATACATCCTTCGTTATGGCAAACCACACAAGTACGACAGGAAACACAACCCACAAACGCTGAAACACCTCTCTAGGAAACACCACCCAACAACAAAAATCCCAATGGCCTCCTCTTCCAGCTTCCTTCTGGTTGCTCTTCTCGCGTTGGCCTCATGGCAAGCCATGGCTTCTGATCCAAGCCCTCTCCAGGACTTCTGTGTGGCTGACAATAGCTCACATGGTATGCACTTCCAAGCTTCCTTAGTTTCAAAGTCTAAAATTTGCATATATTCATGTTACAGATAATATCATTGCAACTCGTCGACTTACATGCTTCCTGTTATTATGTGCCTATGCAGTGCTTGTTAATGGGTTTGTCTGCAAAGACCCAAAGGAGGTGACTGCGGAAGACTTTTTCTTAGCGGCCAAACTTGACATGCATAGGGACACAAAGATGAGCAAGGTGGGATCCATTGTCACACTGCTCAATGTCATGAGGATCCCTGGTCTCAACACACTGGGTATCTCCTTAGCACGCATTGACTATGCACCTTTGGGGGAGAACCCACCACACACTCATCCTCGTGCCACTGAGATCCTCACCGTGCTTGAAGTGACACTTTATGTTGGCTTTGTCACATCTAACCCAGAGAACAAGCTCTTTTGGAAGGTCCTCAACAAGGGTGATGCATTTGTTTTCCCACAAGGACTCATCCACTTCCAATTCAACCCCAACCCCTACAAGCCAGCAGTTGCAATTGCCGGACTTAGCAGCCAAAACCCTGGGGCCATAACCATTGCGAATGCTGTGTTTGGTTCAAAGCCGCCAATCTCTGACGATGTTTTGGCCAAGGCCTTTCAGGTGGAGAAGAACACCGTGGACTGGCTCCAGGCTCAATTCTGGGCTGACAACCACAATTAATTAATTATTTGACTACTAAACTAGTAGTTTACAACAATGATATGTATTGTGTACTAATAAGATTGTTTGTTGTATGTAAATATGTATCTTGCATTATTCATTTGATTGAGAGTTGAATAAATATCTGTATTGTAAGGCTAGTTTTACGCACATGAGACCACACTGAATCTTATCTACAAATAAAACCTTCCAGTTCTTATGAAAACAAAGGCTAGGTTTTGACCTGTTCCAAACGTAATAGTTGAGTACTAGGTAGGGCTCCCCGATGAGGATCAGTATTACGCCAGGGAGGCCGACTACGGTGACTTCTCATTCTCACAATGGAACACATACGATGTACAAAACAAATCCACCTTTAGGAGTAGGAAGGACTTAGAAAAAATCCACCTTTGATGGCACGGGGTCTTATCTATAGGCCTAAAGATAGAGGTCATTTGAGAATTATCAATCTCCACACTCAAAACAACTGCCTTTTGTTGAAAATGGTTCATAAGTTTATTTAGCATTTTGATATACCTTGGGTTAATCTCGGTTCGAAAGCTCATTATCAAGGTATCATGCCAACTGAGGATCTCAATCGGGTTAATCTCCACATGATTAATTATCAATCTTCTTGCTCTTTCTGGTGGAGGGGCTATCTCAAATTATTACAAACATATAAGGATCATGCTTCCTGTTCCATTCAAAATGGTTTCACTATTGAAATCTGGAATGATAATTAGCAATCTCCAAACAGAAGGCAAGTCTAGCCGCACTTGCATTCTTTCTCCAGAGATCATCACATTTCTCTGCATGCCATGAGCACCATGGAAGACAATGCTGACCACTTTCATTTGCCACTTTCAGTAGAAGCATTTGCTCAATTTCAGGTGATGAATAATTTATTGCATGCTTTGAAACTTTCTAATGAGCATGATTTTGGGCAAATCCCTCCACGTACACTCAGCTTATCTAAGGTATATAGGTTTCTCACCTATGCTTAAGATTTTCTACCTGTGTTGAAATGGCTCTGGAAAACTTGTTGGCAGTTGACACAGACTCTAATTTCTTGGCTCCTGATTTCGAACAGACTCAACATAATGCTAAAAAGAAAGGATTTCTTCTGTCATGTGTGGCATGCATTAACTTGAAACCAGAGACCATCTTTTTCTGCATTATCCCTTTGCTAAATTGTGTTGGTCTTATCTATGTCCTACTTGGATGCCTTCTTTTCAAGGGATCCAGCATGAAATCGATCAACTCAAGGGGTTTCTAGGTGTTCCATTTTCTCTTGAACCCATTATCTTGGCCTCTTTGGCAATTTGGACACTACAAATGACTACATTTTCAATGGCTTCGTCCCCAATCTCTACAGCTGTAGGAAAAGGTTTAAAGAGGAACTCAAGTGGATCTTCCTAAGAGCTAAGATGTGGTCTTACCACAACGTTGAACCATGGGTTAACTCTTCTTGATAGTGCCCCCTTGGGTTTTGTTGTGGTTGTTGTATTATTCTCCTTTATTTTCTTTGGCTCATTTCTTTGTTCACTTCTAGTTTTTTCTCCTTGTATAACATGTATAGATTTCTTTTTTTGTTTGAGGAACTCACTTTTTTATTCCTTTTCCAAAAATCAATAAAAACACAAAGTAGAGTCTTGTTGTTTCCCTAAAAATGTACAAAAAAATTATATGTTTTTTTCAATAACCGTATCCACTCATGTACGAATACACGGTGCGCTTGGTTCGACAATCTTTCTCGTAATAATCCCACTTTATGTGTACAATCGATTTGTTGAATTGATTTTATCTAGAATTTGATGAACATGTTAGCCGTCGTGGATTAGTAATCTAAGAAACTGGAAGTCAGAAAAAGGAGAACCAGCCAGCTCGCTAGCCGTACGATACCAACGCATAGCCATTGATTGCCACACGCAACATCTGTCTTTGTCGTCCCCACCCAACACAACAGGAACCCCCACACACTTCCACCACGACTCATAGCAGCCCCTCTGAAGGATCAAACATGTGTTAAATGTCAACCAGAGGGGACGGGTGAAGTTATTGAGTTCATCATGCCTACCGATCCTCACTCACTCTCGGTTCAGTGTGACCAACTCATCATACTTGGAGAGACTAGGAAGTAGGAACCGATGTTTTAAATAGTTGGCTATAGCCCCTTATAACCTCGCTATAGCTTTTTGAGCAAGGTGCCGTTAAATGGTATTCCATCCTTTTCTTTTTAGTTTGCCTAAAATTTTGACAAAGTCAAACTACACAAAGTTTGACCAAATTTGTATCAAAAAATATCAACATCTACAATATTAAAGCTATATGGTATGAAAATTCATTCCATGATGCATCTAAGAATATTGATTTCATACTGTGATTATTGATATTTTTTCTTATAAAGTTAGTCAAACATTACAAAGTTTGATTTTAACCAAATCTTATATGCAGACAAAAAGAAACAGTGGGAGTACTCATGTACAATAGTCCGCTAATAGTTATAGCTGATTTGAAGGACCATCGCTGTTTAGCATAGCCCGGTATTTAAAACATTTGTAGGAACAGCCGGAGAGCGAGATCAAGGGTGGAAGACTGGAAGTTACAAATTTACAATTATATACCAGTTGCCCAAGCGTGACGTACGTGAGGTTTATTTTGAATTTTCGGATTTCTCTTTTCAGTTTTTTTCAATAATGGGCAATTTTATTATCTCAAAATATAGTGTCAAGGGATACAAATCTTATGAGTAACACTACTCCTGGTGGTAGTACGTGAAACCGGCGAAGACGGAGCGACGCTTATGATCGAGGAAGGTTCTCCACAGTCCAAACGCGTGGAAGCGCACAAGTCGTGTAATTACTGCGGGTGGTGGTATTCTGCATCGATTAATCAAACGTTCATCCATGCAGTGCGCACCCCTAGTGGTCGCCGGTTCCCAAAGTAGTCCCCTCCTGCATAAATTGCAGTGCTCCTCTTTCTCAAGAGCCATTCCCACCCGTACGTGCTCCTTCTACCTCCACCTTCGCCATGGAAGCGGCCTGCACAAACGTCACCCACGCCGCGCGCCTGGTGCAGCTGCTCAAGATCCAAGGCTTCAGCGCCACGAAGTGCAAGCAGGGCAGTAGTTACGATTCTAACTATTCCCTCCGTTCCTAAATGTAAGTCTTCGGAGAGATTTCACTATGAACCACACACGGATGTATGTAGATGCATTTTAGAGTGTAGATTCACTCATTTTGCTCCGTATGTAGTTCATAGTGAAATCTCTACAAAGACTTATATTTAGGAACGGAGGGAGTACATCCCATCCAGATGGACCGTTGACGGGTACGAGTGGGAAGTCCGTATCTATCCTGCGTGGAAGCCATGCATGGGATCTGACATTCTGTGGGTAGCACTGACGATTTCCTGCTGTACCAAACCCCGCGAATCCAGCGTGGATGCGAGCCTAGCATGTCAGCTAGTAGATCCGAGCGGGAAGCTGGAACCATCTCAAGAGGGTAGTACGTCAGCAACCTTCTACTCCTATTCCTATTACCCACGTGAATGCTGCAAGGATCTCGTGTTTCTCCGGCGTAGAGATGAATTGGCAGGTTATCTCAAGGATGATACTTTGACCATACATTGCGCCATCGCAGTACTCAGGCCCTTACCGGTACCAAGGATCCCAGCTGAAGAGGTTCCCATGCCATCCGCCAACCTGCACCAGCACCTCGGCGAGATGCTGCAAAGCAAGATGGGATCGGATGTGACGTTTCTCGTATGCAACGAGTCATTTCGTGCGCACAAGAGCATACTCGCCGCCAGGTCTCCTGTTTTCAAGGCCCAGTTCTTTGGAGAAATGAAAGAGAAGAGCTCGCGGCGTGTGGAGATCATGGATATGGAGCCGGAGGCATTCGGAGCCATGCTCCATTTCATCTACACCGATACGGTCCCTGAACTGGAAAATCAGGAGGAGGCGTCGACGGTGATGGCTCAGCATCTGCTCGCAGCCGCTGACAGGTATGGAGTGGACAGGCTCAAGCTGATATGCGAGGCCAAGCTCTCTCGTGGCATCACTGTGGACACGGCAGCGACAACTCTGGCCTTAGCCCAGCAACACAATTGTTCACAGCTCAAGAGCAAGTGCGTCAAGTTCATCGTCAGCACTCCTGAAGTTCTTGACGCTGTCCTGGCGACGGAGGGGTATAAGCACCTGGAGGCAAGCTGCCCTTTGGTGCTAACTGAGCTTCTCAAGTCTGCCCATGGGAGGAATGCAGAAGCATAGCTGTAGAGCCTGAGTACCTATATTATTTGAGAAGCATATGTGTTTGTCACATATGCATACTATATATGCAGTAGAAAATTATGCCGGCCCTTCCCTGCAAAGGAATGACCCAATGTCTATCTATATGTACTACGAACCTGGCATCTCTAAGGAGGGCTCTGTTGTTAGTCGTTTCTTCAAAATTTGTTAGGGTTTGTGTCCTACTCAGGAAGACGAGACGGTGGCGGCTCCCTGAAGATGGAATAAAGGTCTCCCCGCCTAGTCCCCGTTCCGGTGGTGCGTCTAGCATCGTTGGTGGGCGTGTGGAGGTGTGTCTCCGGCGGATCTATCCTCGATGGATTTGCTCGGATCTGGTTGTGGTTCGTCTATGTTCGTGTGTCTTCAGGTTGGATCCTTTCGATCTACGTTATTCTTCATCAGCGGCGGTTGCTGTTCTGGTGCGCTGGTCCTATGGGGCCTTAGCACGACGACTTCCCGACTGTCTACTACAACAAGTTGTGCCCGACTCCGGCGAGGGAGGGGTGATGACGGCGGCGCGCCTTCGGCTCGTTTCAGTGATTGTAGTCGTCGCTAGGTGGTCTACGGATCTGGATGTAAATTTTATTATTTCTAGTGTTCGTTGTACTGCCGTGATGGAAGATGAATAGATTGAAAGTTTTCTCGCAAAAAAAAAAAAAAAAAGGCAGTTGCAACGTGCTTTGCTTTGTTAATGAAATCGGAGAATTAATTAATGGTTTATATGAAAAGAAAATCTGTTCACTTCTGCTTCAGTAGACCCCCCTAATTGAATCAAGGGTGGAGATTAAAACATACCCTTTCAGTTAAGAGGGTATGATGGTCAATTTAAAATTAATTAATTAATTAATCGATGTATACTCTTATTCATTACTTTGTCTTCTGTATTTATGATATCACGTATACTTGGATTGGTAACAGGTACGCCAGATTCGACCGGCAGCGATGTGGTGATTGTCCTCGTCGAGCACCTCCACCTCTATCCCCGTCTACTTTTCTCTCTCGCCGCCGTAGGATTGCTAGCGCTCCTGTTTCTCATCTCTCAGTCTATCAATTCGTCATTGGAGGTATGAGTCACCGCTGATGACTGGATGCGGCCTAGTACTTCCCCTGATGACTGGATCTACTCTTTCCTCTCATGCACAAACTGGCTCAATCTTAGCTGATGGATTAAAGCTGGGTCGATTCCTTTGTTCTCATGCACAAGATGAATTGATCGCTGATTCATTCTTGCCATCGGCCGCCGTCCGAATACATACGCCTACGCCCATAGCCTAATCCATCAGGAATATTGATTCTTGCCGCCGGCCTAATACATATGCGTACACACGGAGCCTAATTAATCTAACAGGGCCGATGAGGGCGCACGCTCGGGAACTGGCGGCGAACGCCGATACGCACGGGGGTCGTGAAGGAGGGTGGATCTGTGGATCAGGACGGGCCAGCGGATACGGTGGGCAAACGTCTACATGTATGTTTCCCTCGTACGTCCTGGAAGGAGGGTGTACGGAAGTGGGTATACGTCTTCTTTGAAAGACCATACTGCCCTTATACGTTTTGTGGAGGGGGGTCTACCGAAGCAGAGCTCAAATCTGTTATGAGCAACTTAATATAGTTGTTTTTCCTGCCCTCAGATTCGATGCTATTTATTTCTTAATGGCCCAAGATTACACGCCTCTCGTTTTGTTCATGTCAAGATTGGCAAAAGGTAAGTACATTTGTATGCAGATGTAGTGTTAGGTTTTCCGTCTCGATAATGTTGGGATTTAGAGTTTGCAGACATGGTTATTCGTTCAGAGTTTGCTAAACATCACTCTGCTTACTTGGCGTTAGCTTTTCTATGCTGCCTTTGGAGAGCATCCTGCAATGTTACCCTAGATAGTACTATCTGTGAACATGCCTTTTCTATGCTAAAAAAACTCTACGTACTACGTACTCTGGACTGTAACTACCGCATAAGTTTAGCTAACCGTCGTTACATTCAACTAGTAGGTAAACTTTTGGTAAAAACTGCATGTAGAATAGCATTGCTCCACAAATATATGACTCCCTACTCCACAGTAAATATCAGGTTACGCATAAAAATAAAAAATAAACATTTCTTAAATTCATTTTCCATGCCTCCATATATTCACAATAAACTCTAGTATTCATCATAAATGTAGACAGGCGCGGGAATGTGTGTGCCATCCAATTTTTGTAAGTTGTGTGTCAATTGAGAAAGTGAAACATTCACCTTCCGCACACACACGCGCGCGCGTGTGTGTCTGTGTGTGTGTGTGTGTGTGGGGGGGGGGGGGGGGTGGGGGTCGGCGCCTTCCAGGGCTGCCGTTCTCGCCATCTTTGGGGTCGGGCTGGCTGCGGCGCCCCCGGTGGTGGGGCGGCCTCCCTCGCCGGCTCCTTCGGTGGCCTTGGACCTGGAGGACGATACTGACAGTGTGGGGATGGAGGTGTGCCCATCCTCCTCCCCTCGCTCTCCTGGAGTGGTGTGCTATTCTTGCTCTCCTGGGACTCCACCATCGCCAGTGGTGGGGTCCCCGGTCATGTTCCTTGCTACGCCGCCGCCGCCTCCGGGAGTGGGGTTGGTCACGGTCCACGCCGACTCCCCTGTGACCAGCCCTTGCACGCGGGTGGTGCCTTCGCCGGTGGTGGCGTCGCGGCAGAGCGCCCGCCTCTGCCGGTCCCGGATCCTTCCGGATGGCCTGGTCCCGACTATTCCTGAGATGGCGGCCATGCGGGCTGCGGCACGCGACACCCCAGGTAGGACTCCTACCCCTTCCGTTGGTCCCTCGGGACCTTCTAGTTCCGGCGTTCATTTTGTGGTTCTAGACTCGGTGTCGTTGGCACACCTGGGTGATGTGGCTTCAGATTGCGATATTGTGTTCAAGGGTGAGAAGGGTCCCCGCCTTGAGTAGATCTCGGCCATTTGTGCCAAAAGTGGCTCGTGTTGGGGAACGTTGCAGAAAATTAAAATTTTCCTACGGTTTCACCAAGATCCACCTATGAGTTCATGTAAGCAACGAGTCAAGGGAGAGAGATTGCATCTACATACCACTTGTAGATCGCGTGCGGAAGCTTTCAAGGGAAGGGTGATGATGGAATCGTACTCGCCGTGATTCGAATCACCGATGACCAAGTGCCGAACGGACAGCACCTCCGCGTTCAACACACGTACGGAGCGGATGACATCTCCTCCTTCTTGATCTAGCAAGGGGGAAGGAGAGATTGATGATGATCCAGCAGCACGACGGCGTGGTGGCGGATGCGGCAGAACTCCGGCAGGGCTTCGCCAAGCTGCTGCAGGAGGAGGACGAGGTGTAGCAGGGGGAGGGAGCCGCCAATGCACAGGGTGCGGCTGCCCTCCCCCCTACCCTCCTTTATATAGGCTCCCAGGGGGGGCGCCGGCCCAGGGAGATCCAATCTCCCAAGGGGGCGGCGGCCAGGGGGGTTGGAGTACCCCCCAAGGCAAGTGGGGCGCCCCCCCACCCTAGGGTTGCAACCCTAGGCACAGGGGGTGGGCCTAGGGGGGCGCACCAGCCCACTATGGGCTTGTTCCCCTCCCCACTTCAGCCCTTGGGGCCCTCCGGGATGGGTGGCCCCACCCGGTGGACCCCCTGGACACTTCTGGTGGTCCCGGTACAATACCGGGTGACCCCGAAACTTCCCGATGGCCGAAACAGCACTTCCTATATATAATTCTTTACCTCCGAACCATTCCGGAAGTCCTCGTGACGTTCGGGATCTCATCCGGGACTCCGAACAACATTCGGTATGCTGCATACTCATATTCATACAACCCTAGCGTCACTGAACCTTAAGTGTGTAGACCCTACAGGTTCGGGAGACACGCGGACATGACCGAGACGACTCTTGGACAATAACCAACAGCAGGATCTGGATACCCATGTTGGCTCCCACATGCTCCTCGATGATCTCATCGGTTGAACCACGATGTCGAGGATTAAACAACCCCGTATAAAATTCCCTTTGTCAATCGGTATGTTACTTGCCCGAGACTCGATCGTCGGTATCCCAATACCTCGTTCAGTCTCGTTACCGGCAAGTCACTTTACTCGTACCGTAATGCATGATCCCGTGACCAAACACTTGGTCACTTTGAGCTCATTATGATGATGCATTACCGAGTGGGCCCTGTCGGTGTCAAAACCGGCGGATCTCGGGTAGGGGGTCCCGAACTGTGCGTCTAGGCGGATGGTAACAGGAGACAAGGGACACGATGTTTTTACCCAGGTTCGGGCCCTCTCGATGGAGGTAAAACCCTACGTCCTGCTTGATTAATATTGATGATATGGGTAGTACAAGAGTAGATCTACCACGAGATCAAGGAGGCTAAACCCTTGAAGCTAGCCTATGGTATGATTGTTGAGATGTATGTTGTCCTACGGACTAAAGCCCTCCGGTTTATATAGACACCAAAGAGGGCTAGGGTTACACAGAGTCGGTTACAATGGTAGGAGATCTACATATCCGTATTGCCAAGCTTGCCTTCCACGCCAAGGAAAGTACCATCCGGACACGAGCCGGAGTCTTCAATCTTGTATCTTCGTAATCTTGGAGTCGGCGGATATTGATAGTCCGCTGTCCGGACACCCCTAGTCCAGACTCCTCAAGAGTCCGAACCAGTCTTCAATGACGATAAGTCCGGCGTGCACAATGTTCGGCATTGCATGGCGGGTTCCTCCCTTGAATAATCCAAGGAAGACCATGAACACCAGGATAGGGTCCGGCTCTGCAAAAATAATTTCCACATTCCACCGTAGAGAGAATAAAATGCACACTCAACTCAATCTGCTGACGTATTATGCGGCGTGACATCACACCGCTACCAAGACTTTGTTTGAATCATTTTTTACTATACCTGTTGGGGAACGTAGTAATTTCAAAAAATTTCCTACGCACACGCAAGATCATGGTGATGTATAGCAACGAGAGGGGAGAGTGTTGTCTACGCACCTCGAGACCCGGCGAAGCGATCACAACGTAGAGGAAGTAGTCGACGTTCTCCTCGCGATCCGACCGATCCCGCGCCGTTACTCGACGCCCCGAGTTCTTGACACACGACAGCTCGATGACGTCCCTCGACTCCGATCCAGCCGAGTGTCGAGGGAGAGTTCCGTCAAGACGACGGCGTGGGACGATCTTGATGTTTCACGGCGCAGGGCTTCGCCTAAGCTTCATGACAGTATAACCGAGGTGGAATATGGTGGAGGGGCACCGACACGGCTAAGGAACGATCTAAAGATCAACTTGTGTGTTCAAGGTGCCCCCTGCCTGCCAGATATAAAGGAGCAAGGGGAGGGGGGGCGGCCAAGGGGAGGCGCTGCCAGGAGTCCTACTCCTCCGGGAGTAGGATTCCCCAATCCTAGTTGGACTAGGATTCCGGAGGGGGAAAGAGAGAGGGGGCGCCTTCTCCTAGTCCTAATAGGACTAGGGAAGGGGGAGGGCGCACCACCTAGGGCTGGCCCTTCTCCTTTCCACTAAGGCCCATCGAGGCCCATTTACCTCCCGGGGTTCCGTAACCTCCGGTACTCGTAAATTCCGCCGCCCGAACCATTCCGAACTCCAAACATAGGCTTCCAATATATCAATCTTTATGTCTCGACCATTTCGAGACTTCTCGTCATGTCCGTGATCACATCCGGGACTCCGAACTTCTTCGGTACATCAAAATACATAAACTCATAATAACTGCCATCGAAACCTTAAGCGTGCGGACCCTACGGTTCGAGAACAATGTAGACATGACCTAGAACTATTCCCGGTCAATAACCAATAGCGGGACCTGGATGCCCATATTGGTTCCTACATATTCTACGAAGATCTTTATCGGTCGGACCGCATAACAACATACGTTGTTCCTTTGTCATCGGTATGTTACTTGCCCGAGATTCGATCGTCGGTATCCAATACCTAGTTCAATCTCGTTATCGGCAAGTCTCTTTACTCGTTCCGTAATACATCATCTCACAACTAACTCATTAGTTGTAGTGCTTGCAAGGCTTGATGATGTGCATTACCGAGAGGGCCCAGAGATACCTCTCCGACAATCGGAGTGACAAAACCTAATCTCAAATACGCCAACCCAACATCGCCTTTGGATACACCGTAGTACTCCTTTATAATCACCCGATTACGTTGTGACGTTTGGTAGCACCAAAGTGTTCCTCCGTAAACGGAGTTGCATAATCTCATAGTTATAGGAACATGTATAAGTCATGGAAAAAGCAGTAGCAACATACTAAACGATCGTGTGCTAAGCTAAGGAATGGGTCATGTCAATCAGATCATTCTACTAATGATGTGACCTTGTTAATCAAATAACAACTCTTTGTTCATGGTCAGGAAACATAACCATCTTTGATTAACAAGCTAGTCTAGTAGAGGCATACTAGTGACATGTTGTTTTGTCTATGCATTCACACATGTATCATGTTTCCGGTTAATACAATTCTAGCATGAATGATAAACATTTATCATGAAATAAGGAAATAAATAATAACTTTATTATTGCCTCTAGGGCATATTTCCTTCAGTCTCCCACTTGCACTAGAGTCAATAATCTAGATTACATAGTAATGATTCTAACACCCATGGAGCCTTGGTGCTGATCATGTTTTGCTCGTGGAAGAGGCTTAGTCAACGGGTCTGCAACATTCAGATCCGTATGTATCTTGCAAATCTCTATGTCTCCCACCGGACTAAGTCCCGGATGGAATTGAAGCGTCTCTTGATGTGCTTGGTCCTCTTGTGAAATCTGGATTCCTTCGCTAAGGCAATTGCTCAAAGATTGTCATAGAAGATTTTCATTGACCCGATGCACTAGGTATGACACCTAGATCGGATATGAACTCCTTCATCCGACTCCTTCATTAGCTGCTCCGAAGCTGCTATGTACTCCGCTTCACATGTAGATCCAGCTACGACGCTTTGTTTAGAACTGCACCAACCGACAGCTCCTCCGCTTAGTGTAAATCACGATCCGTCTGCGATTTAGAATCGTCGGATCGGTGTCAAAGCTTGCATCAACGTAACTGCCACGATGAGCTCTTTGTCACCTCCATATACGAGAAACATATCCTTAGTCCTTTTCGTATTTCAGATGTTCTTGACCGCTGTCGATGATCCACTCTGGATTACTTTGGTACCTCCTGCTAGGCTTATAGCAAGGCACACATCAGGTCTGGTACACAAGATTGCATACATGATAGAGCCTATGGTCAAGCATAGGAACATCTTTCATTTCTCTCTATCTTCTGCAGTGGTCGGGCATTGAGTCCGACTCAACTTCACACCTTGTAACACGTGCAAGAACCCTTTCTTTGCTTGATCCATTTTGAACTTCTTCAAAATTTTGTCAAGGTATGTGCTTTGTGAAAGTCCAATTAAGCGCCTTGATCTATCTCTATAGATCTTTATGCCTAATATGTAAGCAACTTCACCGAGGTCTTTCATTGAAAAACTCTTATTCAAGTATCCCTTTATGCTATTCAGAATTTCATATCATTTCCGATCAAGAATATGTCATCCACATATAATATCGTAAATGCTACAGAGCTCCCACTCACTTTCTTGTAAATACAGGCTTCTCCAAAAGTGCAGACAAACCCAAATGCTTTGATCACACTATCAAAGCGCTTATTCCAACTCCGAGATGCTTGCACCAGTCCATAGATGGATCGCTGGAGCTTGCACACTTTGTTAGCTCCCTTTGGATTGATAAAACCTTCGTTGCATCATATACAACTCTTCTTCCGTAAATCCATTCAGAATGCAGTCTTTACATCCATTTGCCAAATTTCATAATCATAAAATGCGCAATTGCTAACATGATTCGGACGGACTTAAGCATCGCCACGGGTGAGAAGGTCTCATCGTAGTCAATCCCTTGAACTTGTCGAAAACCTTTTGCGACAAGTCGAGCTTTATAGACGAGAATATTACCGTCGGCGTCGGTCTTCTTCTTGAAGATCCACTTGTTTTCTATTGCTTGCCTACCCTCGGGCAAGTCAACCAAAGTCCATACTTTGTTTTCATACATGGATCCCATCTCGATTTCATGGCCTCAAGCCATTTTATGAATCTGGGCTCACCATCGCTTCTTCATAGTTCGTAGGTTCACCATGATCTAGTAGCATGATTTCCGAACAGGATTACCGTACCACTCAGTGCGGATCTTACTGGTTGATCTACGAGGTTACGTAGTAACTTGATCTCAAGTTTCATGATCAACATCATTAACTTCCTCACTACTTGGTGTGGTTGTCTCGTAAACCGGTTTCGTGATTTAACTACTTTCAAGTAAGGGAGAAGGTACTATTACCTCATCAAGTTCCACCTTCCTCCCACTCACTTCTTTCGAGAGAAACTCCTTCTCTAGAAAGGATCCATTCTTAGCAACGAATGTCTTGCCTTCGGATCTGTGATAGAAGGTGTACCCAACTGTTTCCTTTGGGTATCCTATGAAGACACATTTCTCCGATTTGGTTTCGAGCTTATCAGGTTGAAGCTTTTTCACATAAGCATCGCATCCCCAAACTTTAAGAAACGACAACTTTGGTTTCTTGCTAAACCATAGTTCATAAGGTGTCGTCTCAACGGATTTCGACGGTGTTCTATTCAGTGTGAATGCGGCCGTCTCTAGAGCATAACCCCAAAACGATAGCGGTAAATCTGTAAGAGACATCATAGATCGCACCATATCCGAAGAAAGTACGACACGACGCTCGACACACCATTACGCTGTGGTGTTCCGGTGGCGTGAGTTGCGTAAACTATTCCGCATTGTTTCAAATGTAGACCAAACTCAGAACTCAAATATTCACCTCCACGATCGGATCGTAGAAACTTAATTTTCTTGTTACGATGATTTTCAACTTCACTCAAATTCTTTGAACTTTTCAAACGTTTCAGACTTATGTTTCATTAAGTAGATATACCCATATCCGCTTAAGTCATCTGTGAAGGTGAGAAAATAACGATATCCGCCACGAGCCTCAACATTCATCGGACCACATACATCTCACGTATGTATAATTTCCAACAAATCTGTTGCTCTCTCCATAGTACCGAGAACGGTGTTCTAGTCATCTTGCCCATGAGGCACGGTTCATAAGTGCCAAGTGATTCATAATCAAGTGACTCCAAAAGTCCATCAAGATGGAGTTTCTTCATGCGCTTTACACCGATATGACCTAAACGGCGGTGCCACAAATAAGTTGCACTTTCATTATCAACTCTGCATCTTTTGGTTTCAACATTATGAATATGTGTATCACTACTATCGAGATTCATCAAAATAGACCACTCCTCAAGGGTGCATGACCATAAAAGATATTACTCATATAAATAGAACAACCATTATTCTCTCGATTTAAATGAATAACCGTCTCGCATCAAACAAGATCCAGATATAATGTTCATGCTCAACGCAGCACCAAATAACAATTATTTAGGTCTAAAACTAATCCCAAGGTAGATGTAGAGGTAGCGTGCCGACCGCGATCACATCGACTTTGGAACCATTTCCCACGCAAGATCGTCACCTCGCCCTTTGCCGTGTTCGCTAATCCGTAGTCCCTGCTTCGAGTTGCAAATATTAGCAATGTAACCAAGATCAAATACCTGTGTACTCTCATGAGCTCTAGTAAGGTACACATCAATAACATGTATATCACATATACCTTTGTTCACCTTGCCATCCTTCTTATCCGCCAAATACTTGGGGCAGTTCCGCTTCTAGTGACCATCGCTTGCAAGAGAAACACTCGGTTTCAGGTTTAGGGCCGACTTGGGTTTCTTCTCTGAGCAAACAACTTGCTTGCTGTTCTTCTTGAGATTCCCTTCTTCTTCCCTTTGCCTTTCTTCTTGAAACTAGTGGTCTTATTGACCATCAACACTTGATGCTCCTTCTTGATTTCTACCTCCAGCCTTTAGCATTGCGAAGAGCTCGGTATAGTCTTTACTAACCCTTGCATATTATAGTTCATCACGAAGTCTTTGTAGCTTGGTGGCGTGATTGAGAATTCTGTCAATGACACAATCATCCGGAAGATTAACTCCCAATTGTGTCAAGTGATTATAGTACCCGCACATTACGAGTATATGCTCACTAATGTAACTATTCTCCTCCATCTTGCAGCTATAGAACTTATTGGAGACTTCATATCTCTCAATCCGGGCATTCTGTTGAATATTAACTTCAACTCTGGAACATCTCATATGCTCCATGACGCTCAAAACGCCGTTGAAGTCCCGGTTCTAAGCCATAAAGCATGGCACATGAACTATAGAGTAGTCATCGCTTTGCTCGCCAGACGCTCACAACATCTGGCGTTGCTCAAAGAAGAAGGCTGTCACCTAGCGGTGCATCCAGACGTAGCTCTTACGTGCAGCAATGAGGATAATCCTCAAGTTACGGACCCAGTCCGTGTAATTGCTACCATCATCTTTCAACTTTGCTTTCTCAACGCATTAAAATTCAACGGAACAACAAAGACGAGCCATCTATCTACAATCAAACATAAACAAGCAAGATACTATCAGTACTAAGTTCATGATAAATTTAAGTTCAATTAATCATATTACTTAAGAACTCCCACTCGAAAGACATCTCTCTAGTCATCCAAGTGATCACGTGATCCAAATCAACTAAACCATAACCGATCATCACGTGAAATGGAGTAGTTTTCAATGGTGAACATCTTATGTTGATCATATCTACTATATGATTCACGCCGACCTTTCGGTCTCCGTGTTCCGAGGCCATATCTCGCATATGCTAGGCTCGTCAAGTATAACCCGAGTATTCTGCGGTGCAAAACTGGCTTGCACCCGTTGTAGATGGACGAGAGCTTATCACACCCGATCATCGCGTGGTGTCCGGGCACGACGAACTTTGGCAACGGTGCATACTCGGGAGAACACTTCTTGATAATTTAGTGAGAGATCATCTTATAATGCTACCGTCAATCAAAGCAAGATAAGATGCATAAAAGGATAAACATCACATGCAAATCAATATAAGTGATATGATATGGTCATCATCATCTTGTGCTTCACGATCCCCATCTTGCAGCACCACCATGATCACCATCGCCACCGGCGCGACACCTTGATCTCCATCGTAGCATCGTTGTCGCCTCGCCAAACTTATGCTTCTACGACTATCGCTACCGCTTAGTGATAAAGTAAAGCATTACGAAGCGATTGCATTGCATACAATAAAGCGACAACCATATGGCTCCAGCCGATTGTCGATAACTTCGTTACAAAACATGATCATCTCATACAATAAAATATAGCATCATGTCTTGACCATATCACATCACAACATGCCCTGCAAAAACAAGTTAGACGTCCTCTACTTTGTTGTTGCAAATTTTACGTGGCTGCTACGGGCTTAAGCAAGAACCAGTCTCACCCACGCATCAAAACCACAACGATATTTCGTCAAATAGACTCCGTTTTAACCTTCTCAAGGACCGGGCGTAGCCACACTCGGTTCAACTAAAGTGAGAGACAGACACCCACCAGTCACCTTTAAGCAACGAAAGTGCTCGAGCGGTGAAACCAGTCTCGCGTAAGCGTACGCGTAATGTCGGTCTGGGCCGCTTCATCTCACAATACCGCTGAACCAAAGTATGACATGCTGGTAGGTAGTATATCGCCCACAACTCACTTGTGTTCTACTCGTGCAAAACATCAAACCATGGAAAAACCTAGGCTCGGATGCCATTGTTGGGGAACGAGTAATTTCAAAAATTTCCCACGCACACGCAAGATCATGGTGATGTATAGCAACGAGAGGGGAGAGTGTTGTCGTACGCCTCGTGAGACCCGGCGGAAGCGATCACAACGTAGAGGAAGTAGTCGACGTTCTCCTCGCGATCCGACCGATCCCGGCGCCGTTACTTCGACGCCCGAGTTCTTGACACACGACAGCTCGATGACGTCCCTCAGACTCCGATCCAGCCGAGTGTCGAGGGAGAGTTCCGTCAAGACGACGGCGTGGTGACGATCTTGATGTTTCACGGCGCAGGGCTTCGCTTAAGCTTCATGACGGTATAACCGAGGTGGAATATGGTGGAGGGGGCACCGCACACGGCTAAGGAACGATCTAAAGATCAACTTGTGTGTTCAAGGTGCCCCCTGCCCCCAGATATAAAGGAGCAAGGGGAGGGGGCGGCCAAGGGAGGCGCGCCAGGAGTCCTACTCCCTCCGGGAGTAGGATTCCCCCAATCCTAGTTGGACTAGGATTCCTGAGGGGGGAAAAGAGAGAGAGGGGCCAGCCCTTCTCCTAGTCCTAATAGGACTAGGGAAGGGGGGCGCGCACCACCTAGGGCTGGCCCTTCTCCTTTCCACTAAGGCCCATCGAGGCCCATTTACCTCCGGGGGTTCGGTAACCTCCGGTACTCAGTAAATTCCGTTTTCGCCGGAACCATTCGAACTCCAAACATAGGCTTCAATATATCAATCTTTATGTCTCGACCATTTCGAGACTCCTCGTCATGTCCGTGATCACATCCGGACTCGAACTTCTTGGTACATCAAAATACATAAACTCATAATAAGCGCCATCGAAACCTTAAGCGTGCGGACCCTACGGTTCGAGAACAATGTAGACATGACCTAGAACTATTCACGGTCAATAACCAATAGCGGACCTGGATGCCCATATTGGTTCCTACATATTCTACGAAGATCTTTATCGGTCGGACCGCATAACAACATACGTTGTTCCCTTTGTCATCGGTATGTTACTTGCCCGAGATTCGATCGTCGGTATCCAATACCTAGTTCAATCTCGTTACCGCAAGTCTCTTTACTCGTTCCGTAATACATCATCTCACAACTAACTCATTAGTTGTAGTGCTTGCAAGGCTTCAGTGATGTGCATTACCGAGAGGGCCAGAGATACCTCTCCGACAATCGGAGTGACAAAACCTAATCTCAAATACGCCAACCCAACATCCGCCTTTGGATACACTGTAGTACTCCTTTATAATCACCCGAGCCACGTTGTGACGTTTGGTAGCACCCAAAGTGTTCCTCCGTAAACGGAGTTGCATAATCTCATAGTTATAGGAACATGTATAAGTCATGGAAAAAGCAAGAGCAACATACTAAACGATCGTGTGCTAAGCTAAGGGAATGGGTCATGTCAATCAGATCATTCTACTAATGATGTGACCTTGTTAATCAAATAACAACTCTTTGTTCATGGTCAGGAAACATAACCATCTTTGATTAACAAGCTAGTCTAGTAGAGGCATACTAGTGACATGTTGTTTTGTCTATGCATTCACACATGTATCATGTTTCCGGTTAATACAATTCTAGCATGAATGATAAACATTTATCATGAAATAAGGAAATAAATAATAACTTTATTATTGCCTCTAGGGCATATTTCCTTCAATACCACCTCAGCGCGTTTAGCGAAGCGGTTTCCTTGGCACGTCTTGTCGAAGCAGAGATCGTGTTCCCCTTATTCCGGGATCCTCATCAATACATGCGTGGGTAACCCAACCGTTCCCGTCGCCACGCCTCCTCTATCGAAGGGGAATCCCAAACGGTCACGGAGACGACCCTTGGTATTTCTTCCCCTTTATAAGAGGACCAAGGCTCGCCCTTGTTCTTCAATCTCGCATTGAATCTTTTCCCCGCTCCCAGTTCCAACACCCAGAGCCTCAGATTTGAGCGCTTCGGATCCTCAATCATGTCCGCTCCGACCTCCGGGGCGGTGGATGCCCTCCTCCGTCACGGAGGAGGACATATTGAAGTTGCGTGAGGCCAAGCACAGCCTACGAGGTTTCAAGACAGTTGCCTGCCCAAGGGCAGGCTGTGCCAGCCCCCGAGCCCGTGAATACGTTGTTTTCAGATCCCACCTCCGCCGGGTTTAGGCTTCCGACGGATCCCTTCGTGAGAGGGCTCTGTTCTACTATGGGCTGGACTTTCACGACTTGGCTCGAGTCCATCCTCCATATCTCCGCATTCATTATCGCTCAGGAAGCCTTCCTCCGCGTCATCCCCACTTCGGCCTATGGCTGAAGACTTTCAAGGTGGAGCCGAAGATGATCGGGGGGCGTCAAGCGGAGTGCGGCGGGGCGACCATAAGCAAGAAGGTCGATGCCCCGTGGCTTGAGGGTTCCTTCCAAGAGGAACTTGGACTGTGGCAGCAGGAGTGGTTCTATATTACCACTCCAAGGGGCAGCAGGCAAAAGCCGCCGCCCTCATTCCACCAGGGACCTCCACGCCAACTGATGTCGTGGGTCAACCAAGGGCTCAATTGGGGGCCGTCCAAAGACATGCCCTCACTGCAGGGCCGGATTCGAGATCTCCAAGCGAGGGAGATCGACCTGATCATGGTGATGCAGGTTATGCTAATCAGGCATCTTCTGCCCTGCAAACGCCGTCCTCTCCGTCTATGGGAGTTCAACCCAGAGGGACCTCGGATTCTCCAACACTTCATGGGTGTGACACCCGTGGAGATCTACAAGTTGTTCTTCGGACCGCAGGTGGCGTGTCCGGATTTAGCCGAGGATGCAGGCCTAAGCCGCGATCACCCGGATACTCAGGTAAGTAGCTCGAGTCCGAACATTACATTTATGTGCCTTTCTAGAGTTCGCCATCGACCCTTTGTTCTTTACAGAATGGGTGGCGCGATCAAGGCTGATAAGGTGTCCGCCCCCTCCCAGAGACCGCCTTTGGAGCCCGTCTTTGGTCGAGAATGTTGGAGGTTGCACCCACGAAGAGGGGCGACGGGAAAATAGAGGAGCTAATATTTCACCCAAAGGGGCGATCAAGAGGGGGGACCAAGAACCCTCCTTCAGGGGAGAAGAGGACCGCCTCAAGATCCGGAGGCCAAAGCCCTAAGCGTGGGAAGAGATCTTCCTGGTCCGGCCCGAGAGAATCCGGACGCACAATCATCACTAAAGAATCGGCCCTCCAATGAGCCGTGAGTATGAAAGAGGAGTTAATTAGTAAGGAAATACCTTCATTTGTGCTTCAGAGGTAACCAAAATATTTATATTGCAGTTCGGATCTGCAGCCTTCTCGACGAGTTCATCTTTGGGGACCTTCTTCCGGAGATGATGGAGAGCGTCGCCTCCATCCGCAGCGCCGCCAGATGAGGCAAAGCGAACCGAAGTGTCATCATGGAGGGTATCCCGAGTCCGGAGGGGCGAGTGTTCGCACCTACTAGTGTCCGCCGAGAATCAAGAATCTGCTTGAGAGGGCGCCCATTTGAGAAGATCACCGTGCGTTAATGCGTATGGTGATTGGAAGGATTTAAATCCCCGAGAGCGGATTATGAATGCCGCCATGAGTTTGTCTGGCGGGATTTGAGGTATGCAAAATGACGATCCTTTTGTTTTTAACAGTTTTGCACATAAAAATGCGCTCAGATAGATAGTAGCCCCGAGACTCGAGAGGTTGTCGGAAATGACAGCGTACCGAGGATCGAAATCTAAAGTAATGAATTCCGTCGTTCCTATGCAGGTGGCGGATAGTCCGGGGGCTAGCCGGACTAGTGAGTTTGCCGAATTAAGTCGGCAACTTGACATGGCGGATGCTGATATCGCGCTTGTCAACCAGCGACTTGACGAGTCGCAAGGTAAATAAATTCTCCGCAGTTGCTTTATTTAAGGGGGTCGAAGCCCTCCTCTAATAAATTGTATGCTGTTGTACAGACGGTGCTGCTGCTGTGGAGAGCCTTCGGGCCGAACTTGCTCGGGCTAAGGAGCAAGCCCGAAGGAGTGACGCTGCTGCCTCAAGGCGGTCAAGAGTTGAAAGTCGAAAAGGCTGCGACCGCCTAAGCAGGCGGAGGTGGCAATTGGCCATGAAGGTAAATGATGCTGCCGACCGCTATGAGGCTCTTGAAAAGGAGCGCTTATTGGAGCGGAAGACTGAAGAAGGCCACAGCCGAAGCCAAGGATGCCCGCTCTGCAATGCGGGCTATGAAGGAGGAACTGCGCCAGGCCGGAGAGATCGTGGCTGGCAAACCTTTTCTGCTGCGTCGCCGGTTTATGGATGCGAGGTATGCTCAATTTGAGCGGCTGTGGAGTCCGGAAGATCCGTATATGGACTTAGCTGCAAGTGCAGCCGATGCCGTGAAGCACTTCCGGAGCCAGGAGGATCACGAGACGGAAGAGCTATATTGGTCTCAATTCCATAGTCCGGATCGCTCACTTCCATTGACAGACCGTTTGGCCGAATGGGCTGAGCTAAATAGATTGTCCGGACTTTCCATGACTGACATTGTGGCCCATGGCTGACCAGAGAGGTCCAAGGCGACGAGCTACTTCGGCTTACTGCAGCAATTCCTTGGAGCGGTGCCGCATATGAAGGACATGAAGCAGTCGGCCTGCATCGAGGGCGCGCGGATGGCTCTTGCCCGTGTGAAGGCGCATTGTCCAGAGATGGACGCCACCGCTGTTGCTGCCCAGGGTTCGGATAAAGACCGGCTCCCTGCCGAGCACTATTTCGGGGAAGTTATGCGTGGCGCTCGTGTAATAGAGTCGCAGTGCTCGAAGAATGTAACGTTCAAATGAACGCATTAGCTTGTAAATCAATGATTATGTTATAACTGCATTTTATACTTGTGCATCCAAGTAGTAAAACTTCTCCTGTGCGGCCGTTTACGTATACTTGTGTATAACTTGAAAGATGGCAGTCTTCGGCTTCAGCCCCCACGCACAAGGTGCTGGGGTGTTCGCAAAAATAGCGGGTTTTCACACTTAATCCGACGTCTCGGTCCTTTTATAAGGAGGTGGTAGCGTAGCGAACGAGGCAATCCGGACTATAATGCTTTATCACTTTCACTTAGCCAGTGGAGCTCGAGGGTGGGGCTACTATATAGCCCCTGGTGGCACCGCACATCTCCGGATTCGGGGTGCGTATGTGCCTGACCGGGAAACGGTCCTTCGTCAAAGCGGGGAATTCTAAACATTCCGATAGTCGATCGAGTGGTTGACGGACTCGTTGTATCATGATCGGTTTTCGGCTTTCATCGAGGTGCTCGCCCAAATTAACCGGGGCATAATCGCATAGTTCTCCTGGTGCCGCGTTAGCCGATGATACGGAACGTAAGGCAGCAAAACACAGGAGCCGGGCAAACCCAACATTTGACCAAAGACATGATTCGGAGCTGATGCATATAATGCCTAACTCGAGACGCCGAACACTCCCTAAGGTGTTCGGTCTTTATAATAATGGGCAGAACGATGCCCTAAGCCCCTAGTGTCCGGGTACGGGCATGGTCTTCTGACGCGGCCGATGCCAAAGCGTCAGGCTCCGCTTTGGCTATAGGAAGAAACCAAGGAGAGTAACAACAAGAGACGGTAAAAAAGTCTACAGGTCTTAATCAAAAGAATCCTTGCAGCGGGTCCCCTCGCACGTCTGCGCTGTGTGTCTCCGCTATGCGCTGTTATCTCGGACGGGTATGCACGTTGTTCATCTCAGAGAAAGAGAGGAACGTTTAGTTTTAGAAACAATTGCATGCGAAAAATATGTAAAATAAGAAATATAAATAATTAAAGCAAGGTTTATATGAAACCGCGATTGTTTAGCTTGCAGCCCCGTGAAGGGGTATGCGGCTAGGGAGCCCTAGCTTTCGCCGAGGCCGGATTCGTCTATCCGAGTCCGGGTCCTAAAGTGACCCTCGACTGAAATGGCGCCATGTGGACCGGGCATCTTGAGTGTAAGAGACGCGTAATGCGGTATGGCGTTGAAGCGGACAAAAGCCTTTCTTCCCAAGAGTGCTTGATATTCACTTTCAAATGGGACGATATGAAAAATTAATTTTTCGCGTCGACAATCGTTCGGCGATCCGAACACGACTTCTAGTAATATGGAGCCTGTGCACTTGGCGTGAGGGCCTGGCGTCACTCCTTTGAAGGAAGTGCGGCTGTGTCGAATTTTGGTAGGGTCTATCCCCATCCTACGGATTGTGTTTGAATATAGCAGGTTTAAGTCACTGCCTCCGTCCATTAGGACGTTAGTAAATTGTAATCCGTCTATTATGGGATTCAATATCAGGGGAGTCCGTCCCGCATTTCGAACGCTTCTGGAATAGTCCAGGTGGTCGAAAGTGATTGGTTTTGATATCCAATCTCTACGGTCTGCTGGGTTGGAACGTGCGAAGCTCTTTTTAGAAAGTGCCGCACTATTTTGCCGTGTTATCACATGAAGTGAGTTTACTGCTTTGACCCCTTGTGGGAAAGTCTTTTGTTTTCCGGTGCCCTGCTGGTGGGGTTTATCGTCTTCGCTTGACGCGTCGAGTTCCTTGTGTTCGGCATTTAGTCGGCCGGACTGTTTAAAAACCCAAAAATCCCTGTGGGTGTGATTTGCAGGCCTTCCGGGGGTACTGTGGATTTGACATATCCGACCCAAAATTTTGTTTAAGTTGGACAATTCGTCACTGTCATCCTTAAGGGGTTGTGTCTTAGTATTGGGCCGCGAGCTTTTGAATCCGGCATTGACTGCCGCGCTCTTTGGGCTTTTCTCCTTGTTCCGGCGCTGCTCTTTTTTGCGCCGTGATTTTCCGTTTCCATCTGTTATCTCGGATGTACTTGGGTCGCTGGTGCTGCATCGTGCTAACCAGCTATCCTCGCCCGCACAGAAGCGGGTCATGAGGCTTGTTAGTGCGGACATTGTTCTCGGTTTCTCTTGACCGAGGTGCCTGGCGAGCCATTCGTCTCGGACATTGTGCTTGAAAGCTGCTAAGGCTTCAGCGTCCGGACAGTCGACTATTTGGTTCTTTTTCGTAAGTAACCTGTTCCAGAATTTCCGCGCTGACTCTCCGGGCTGTTGAGTTATATGACTTAGATCATCTGCATCCGGAGGACGGACATAAGTTCCTTGAAAATTTGCTCTAAACACGTCCTCGAGCTCTTCCCAACTTCCAACAGTGTTTTCTGGGAGGCTTTTAAGCCAATGACGGGCTGTCCCTTTGAGCTTGAGGGGTAGGTATTTTATGGCGTGGAGATCATCTCCTCTGGCCATATGTATATGTAGTATGTAATCTTCTATCCAGACTCGTGGTCTGTTGTTCCATCGTGAGGCCTCTATGTTTATGGGTTTAAATCCTGCTTTGGGAATTCATGGTCCAGCACCTCGTCGATGAAACATAGTGGGTGTCTGGCGCCCAGATTTGTGTGTGCCTCTATCATCGGACACTTGACGTGTTGTCTTGCTTCCCGGGCCTTCTCCTTTGGCCCGTAGATGGATCTGGCTGGGCCATCTATCCTTCCAAGTTCGTTGGTTGGTTTATGTGTGGCGCATTGTTGTCGAATTTGGCCTATCATCCGCCGTCTATCCAGCCAGCAGCCCTTTATTTTTGGACGGTGGGGGCTCTACGGCCTCCTCGTCAAATTCTGGTAGCAGTTTGCGCTTCGGGTAGCTCTTTGATTGGTGGCCATTCCCGTACTTATCTACGGTTTTGAGCACTTTGCTCCATCTCATTCTGAGTGGGTCTTCCGCTGTTTTGAGCCTCCGTTTTTCCTTCTTCAGGCTTCTTGCAGTACTGACAAGTCTTTTCCGAAGGTTCTTACTCTCTGGCGACGTGTCCGGCATAATGTCGTCCGTACTGTTCTCGCCGGGCTTGGATTGATTATCTGATTCGTCATGGTCGGACGGTTGCTTATCTGCGTGTTCGTCGTCCATTTGTGAGCCCTGCCGTATTGCAGGCTCTTTGGGAGCGTTGTTGTCGAGGCGGGACTTAGGACGGCGCCTGTGCCGCTGTTTTGGTCGTTCTGCCGCGGCCCGTTGGTCCTTGTTATCGCTCTCCTTTGGGATGTCTACCATATATATGTCATGTGACGAGGTAGTCCTCCCGTGCCTTATAGGCTCTGTTTCTTGTTCGTCTCCGGCATTGTCGTCTATTCCGTCAATGTCTTCGGAGTCAAAGTCTAGCATGTCGGTTAGATCGTCGACAGTGGCTATGAAGTGGGTGGTGGGTGGGCGTTGAATTTCTTCGTCGTCCGTACCCCAACCATCCTGGCCATAGTCCGTCCAGGACTCTCCCGATAACGAGAGATGCTTTAATGAATTCAGGATATCGCCAAAAGGCGAGTGTTGGAATATGTCCACGGCGGTGAATTCCATATCCGGCGCCCAATCCGGATTGATTGGTAGGGGCGCGGGAGGTTCGGAGTCCGGCGAGGAGTCCGGCGTCTCGGATTCACGAGTTTCGCAAGGGACAAGATTGGTGTTCGCCCATCGCCGTGGATGTTGAAGCCCCTGTGGCGGCGTCTATCCACCGCCCTCGATCCGGGCGATCGGCTCGGGCTAATGGCGAAGCTGATCGTGTCACGCGCCACCAAGGCACTGTTCGCGGCAGAGCTAGATCATGCCCATCGCCACATCCATCGGTGGCGCTTCGGCTGTGGCTCGGGTTCGTCAAGATCAAGTCTCCGCGACATCGGCCGTGAAGTTTAAGCTTCCAAATCTGACCTGACGGCCAGGGGCGTAGCTTTCGATCTGCTCCAGATGGCCAAGAGAATTGGCCCGCAGTGCAAAGCCGCCGAATACGAAGATCTATCCGGGGAGAAAAGTCTCACCCTGGACAGCGTTGTTGATTGAAGATGCCATCGAACCTATCAGTGACGACATAGAGGAACTCTCAATGAAAGCACCAATGTCGGTGTCAAAACCGGCGGATCTCGGGTAGGGGGTCCCGAACTGTGCGTCTAGGCGGATGGTAACAGGAGACAAGGGACACAATGTTTTTACCAGGTTGGGCCCTCTCGATGGAGGTAAAACCCACGCCCCGCTTGATTAATATTGATGATATGGGTAGTACAAGAGTAGATCTACCACGAGATCAAGGAGGCTAAACCCTAGAAGCTAGCCTATGGTATGATTGTTGAGACGTATGTTGTCCTACGGACTAAAGCCCTCCGGTTTATATAGACACCGGAGAGGGCTAGGGTTACACAGAGTCGGTTACAATGGTAGGAGATCTACATATCCGTATTGCCAAGCTTGCCTTCCACGCCAAGGAAAGTACCATCTGGACACGAGCCGAAGTCTTCAATCTTGTATCTTCGTAGTCTTGGAGTCCGGCGGATATTGATAGTCTGGCTGTCCGGACACCCCCTAGTCGAGGACTCCCTCAGGCCCAAAGATACCTCTCCGTCATATGGAGTGACAAATCCCATTCTTGATCCGTGTCAACCCAACAGACACTTTCAGAGATACCTGTAGTGCACCTTTATAGTCACCCAGTTACGTTGTGACGTTTGGTACACCCAAAGCACTCCTACGGTATCCGGGAGTTACACGATCTCATGGTCTAAGGAAAAGATACTTGACATTGGAAAAAGCTCTAGCAAACGAACTACACGATCTTGTGCTATGCTTAGGATTGGGTATTGTCCATCACATCATTCTCCTAATGATGTGATCCCGTTATCAACGACATCCAATGTCCATAGCCAGGAAACCATGACTATCTGTTGATCAACGAGCTAGTCAACTAGAGGCTCACTAGGGACATATTATGGTCTACGTATTCACACGTGTATTACGACTTCCGGATAATACAGTTATAGCATGAATAAAGACAATTATCATTAACAAGGAAATATAATAATAATACTTTTATTATTGCCTCTAGGGCATATTTCCAATAGTCTCCCACTTGCACTATAGTCAATAATCTAGTTACATTATGATGAATCGCACACCCATAGAGTTCTTGTGTTGATCATGTTTTGCTCGCGAGAGAGGTTTAGTCAACGGATCTGCGACATTCAGATCCGTATGTACTTTGCAAAACATTTATGTCTCCATCTTGAACATTTTCACGAATGGAGTTGAAGCGACGCTTGATGTGCCTGGTCTTCTTGTGATACCTGGGCTCCTTGGCAAGTGCAATAGCTCCAGTGTTGTCACAGAAGAGTTTGATCGGCCCCGACACATTGGGTATGACTCCTAGGTCGGTGATGAACTCCTTCACCCAAATTGCTTCATGCGCTGCCTCCGAGGCTGCCATGTACTCCGCTTCACATGTAGATCCCGCCACGACGCTCTGCTTGCAGCTGCACCAGCTTTCTGCTCCACCATTCAACATACACGTATCCGGTTTGTGACTTAGAGTCATCTAGATCTGTGTCGAAGCTAGCATCGACGTAACCCTTTACGACGAGCTCTTCGTCACCTCCATAAACGAGAAACATGTCCTTTGTCCTTTTCAGGTACTTCAGGATATTCTTGACCGCTGTCCAGTGTTCCTCGCCGGGATTACTTTGGTACCTTCCTACCAAACTTACGGCAAGGTTTACATCAGGTCTGGTACATAGCATGGCATACATAATAGATCCTATGGCTGAAGCATAGGGGATGACACTCATCTCTTCTTTATCTTTTTCCGTGGTCGGGAATTGAGGCGAGCTCAATCTCACACCTTGCAATACAGGCAAGAACCCCTTCTTGGACTGATCCATTTTGAACTTCTTCAAAATCTTATCAAGGTATGTGCTTTGTGAAAGACCTATGAGGCGTCTCGATCTATCTCTATAGATCTTGATTCCTAATATATAAGCAGCTTCTCCAAGGTCCTTCATTGAAAAACACTTATTCAAGTAGGCCTTAATGCTGTCCAAAAGTTCTATATCATTTCCCATGAAGAGTATGTCATCTACATATAATATGAGAAATGCTACAGAGCTCCCACTCACTTTCTTGTAAACGCAGGCTTCTCCATAAGTCTGCATAAACCCAAACGCTTTGATCATCTCATCAAAGCGAATGTTCCAACTCCGAGATGCTTGCACCAGCCCATAAATGGATCGCTGGAGCTTGCATACTTTGTTAGCGTTCTTAGGATCGACAAAACCTTCCGGCAGCATCATATACAGTTCTTCCTTAAGATGTCCGTTAAGGAATGCCGTTTTGACGTCCATCTGCCATATCTCATAATCATAGTATGCGGCAATTGCTAACATGATTCGGACGGACTTTAGCTTCACTACGGGAGAGAATGTCTCATTGTAGTCAACCCCTTGAACTTGTCGATAACCCTTAGCGACAAGTCGAGCTTTATAGATGGTAACATTACCATCCGCGTCCGTCTTCTTCTTAAAGATCCATTTGTTTTCTATCGCTCGCCGATCATCGGGCAAGTCTGTCAAAGTCCATACTTTGTTTTCATACATGGATTCTATCTCGGATTTCATGGCTTCAAGCCATTTGTTGGAATCTGGGCCCGCCATCGCTTCTTCATAGTTCGAAGGTTCACCGTTGTCTAACAACATGATTTCTAAGACAGGGTTGCCGTACCACTCTGGTGCGGAACGTGTCCTAGTGGACCTTCGAAGTTCAGTAGGAGCTTGATCTGAAGTATCTTGATCATCATCATTAACCTCCTCTCTTGTCGGTGCAGGCACCACAGGAACATCTTCCTGAGTTGCACTACTTCATGTTTCAAGAGGCAGTACTTCATCAAGCTTTACTTTCCTCCCACTTAATTCTTTCGAGAGAAACTCTTTTTCCAGAAAGGATCCGTTCTTGGCAACAAAGATCTTGCCCTCGGATCTTAAGTAGAAGGTATACCCAATGGTTTCCTCAGGGTATCCTATGAAGACGCATTTTTCCGACTTGGGTTCGAGCTTTTCAGGTTGAAGTTTCTTGACATAAGCATCGCATCCCCAAACTTTTAGAAACGACAGCTTAGGTTTCTTCCCAAACCATAATTCATACGGTGTCGTCTCAACGGATTTAGACGGTGCCCTATTTAAAGTGAATGTAGTTATCTTTAGAGCGTATCCCCAGAATGATAGCAGTAAATCGGTAAGAGACATCATAGACCGCACCATATCCAATAGAGTGCGATTACGACGTTCGGACACACCGTTACGCTGAGGTGTTCCAGGCGGCGTGAGTTGTGAAACGATTCCACATTTCCATAAGTGTGTACCAAATTCGTGACTTAAATATTCTCCTCCACGATCTGATCGTAGGAACTTTATCTTTCGGTCACGTTGATTCTCTACCTCATTCTGAAATTCGTTGAACTTTTCAAAGGTCTCAGACTTGTGTTTCATTAAGTAGACATATCCATATCTACTCAAGTCATCAGTGAGAGTGAGAACATAACGATATCCTCCGCGAGCCTCAACGCTCATCGGACCGCACACATCGGTATGTATGATTTTCAATAAGTTGGTTGCTCGCTCCATTGTTCCGGAGAACGGAGTCTTGGTCATTTTGCCCATGAGGCATGGTTCACACGTGTCAAATGATTCATAATCGAGAGACCCTAAAAGTCCATCAGCATGGAGCTTCTTCATGCGCTTGACACCAATGTGACCAAGGCGGCAGTGCCACAAGTATGTGGGACTATCGTTATCAACTTTACATCTTTTGGTATTCACACTATGAATATGTGTAACATTACGATCGAGATTCATTAAGAATAAACCATTGACCATCGGGGCATGACCATAAAACATATCTCTCATATAAATAGAACAACCATTATTCTCGGATTTAAATGAGTAGCCATCTCGTATCAAACGAGATCCAGATACAATGTTCATGCTCAAACTTGGCATTAAATAACAATTATTGAGGTTTAAAACTAATCCCGTAGGTAAATGTAGAGGTAGCGTGCGACGGCGATCACATCGACCTTGGAACCATTCCCGACGCGCGCATCGTCACCTCGTCCTTCGTCGGTCTCCGTTTATTCCGCAGCTCTGCCGTGAGTTACAAATATGAGCAACGGCACCGTATCAAATACCGGGAGTTACTACGAGTCTTGGTAAGGTACACATCAATTACATGTATATCAAATATACCTTTAGTGTTGCGGCCTTCTTATCCGCTAAGTATTTGGGGCAGTTTTGCTTCCAAAGGACCCTTCCCTTGCAATAAAAGCACTCGATCTCGTGCTTGGGTCCATTCTTTGACTTCTTCCCGATGGCGGCTTATCGGGCGCCGCAACATCCTTGCCGTCCTTCTTGAAGTTCTTCTTGCCCTTGCCCTTCTTGAACTTAGTGGTCTTATTGACCATCAACACTTGATGCTCTTTCTTGATCTCAACCTCTGCTGACTTCAGCATTGAAAATACTTCAGAATGGTCTTCACCATCCCCGCATATTGTAGTTCATCACAAAGCTCTTGTAGCTTGGTGGGAGCGATCAAGGATTCTGTCAATGACCGCCTCGTCCGGGAGGTTAACGTCCGGTGGGACAAAGCGGTTGTGCAACCAGACATTTTGAGTATGTGCTCACCTTGTGTAACTATTTTCCTCCATCTTACAACTATAGAACTTGTCGGAGACTTCATATCTCTCGACCCGGGCATGAGCTTGGAAAACTAGTTTCAGCTCCTCGAACATCTCATATGCTCCGTGTTGCTCAAAACGATTTTGGAGCCCCGGTTCTAAGCTGTAAAGCATGCCACACTGAACGAGGGAGTAATCATCAGCGCGAGACTGCCAAGAGTTCATAACGTCTTGGTTCTCTGGGACGGGAGCGTCACCTAGCGGTCATTCTAGGACATATTGTTTCCTGGCAGCTATGAGGATGATCCTCAGGTTCCGGACCCAGTCCGTGTAGTTGCTGCCATCATCTTTCAGCTTGGTTTTCTCTAGGAACGCGTTGAAGTTCATGTTGACATGAGCGTTGGCCATTTGATCTACAAGACATATTTGCAAAGGTTTTTAGACTAAGTTCATGATAATTAAGTTCTCTAATCAAATTATTTTAATGAACTCCCACTCAGATTAGACATCCCTCTAGTCATCTAAGTGTTACACAATCCGAGTCGACTAGGCCGTGTCCGATCATCACGTGAGACGGACTAGTCATCGTCGGTGAACATCTTCATGTTGATCGTATCTTCCATATGACTCGTGTTCGACCTTTCGATCTCCGTGTTCCGAGGCCATGTCTGTACATACTAGGCTCGTCAAGTTAACCCTAAGTGTTTTGCATGTGTAAAACTGTCTTACACCCGTTGTATGTGAACGTAAGGATCTATCACACCCGATCATCAGGTGGTGCTTCGAAACGACAAACTTTAGCAATGGTGCACAGTTAGGGGGGAACACTTCTTGAAATTGTTGTAAGGGATCATCTTATTTACTACCGTCGTTCTAAGTAAACAAGATGCATAAACATAATAAACATCACATGCAATTATATAGTAGTGACATGATATGGCCAATATCATATAGCTCCATTGATCTCCATCTTCGGGGCTCCATGATCATCTTGTCACCGGCATGACACCATGATCTCCATCATCATGATCTCCATCATTGTGTCTTCATGAAGTTGTCACGCCAACGACTACTTCTACTTCTATGGCTAACGCGTTTAGCAATAAAGTAAAGTAATTTACATGGCGTTCTTCAATGACACGTAGGTCATACAAAAATAAAGACAACTCCTATGGCTCCTGTCGGTTGTCATACTCATCGACATGCAAGTCGTGATTCCTATTACAAGAACATGATCTCATATATCACAATATATCATTCATCATTCATCACAACTTCTGGCCATATCACATCACATGACAATTGCTGCAAAAATAAGTTAGACGTCCTCTAACTGTTGTTGCATCTTTTACGTGGCTGCAATTGGGTTCTAGCAAGAACGTTTTCTTACCTACGAATAACCACAACGTGATTTTTTGTCAACTTCTATTTACCATTCATAAGGACCCTTTTCATCGAATCCGCTCCAACTAAAGTGGGAGAGACAGACACCCGCCAGCCACCTTATGCAACTAGTGCATGTCAGTCGGTGGAACCGGTCTCACGTAAGCGTACTTGTAAGGTTGGTCCGGGCCGCTTCATCCCACAATACCGTTGAAGCAAGATAAGACTAGTAGCGGCAAGCAAGTTGACAAGATCTACGCCCACAACAAAATTGTGTTCTACTCGTGCAATAGAGAACTATGCATAAACCTGTCTCTGATACCACTGTTGGGGAACGTTGCAGAAAATTAAAATTTTCCTATGGTTTCACCAAGATCCATCTATGAGTTCATCTAAGCAACGAGTCAAGGGAGAGATATTGCATCTACATACCACTTGTAGATCGCGTGCGGAAGCTTTCATGGGAAGGGTGATGATGGAGTCGTACTCGCCGTGATTCGAATCACCGATGACCAAGTGCCGAACGGACAGCACCTCCGTGTTCAACACACGTATGGAGCGGATGACGTCTCCTCCTTCTTGATCCAGCAAGGGGGAAGGAGAGGTTGATGATGATCCAGCAGCACGACGGCATGGTGGTGGATGCAGCAGAACTCCGGCAGGGCTTCGCCAAGCTGCTGCGGGAGGAGGACGAGGTGTACCAGGGGGAGGGAGGCGCCAATGCGCAGGGTGCGGCTGCCCTCCCCCTGCCCTCCTTTATATAGGCCCCCAGGGGGGCGCCGGCCCTGGGAGATCCAATCTCCCAAGGGGGCGGCGGCCAGGGGGGTTGGAGTACCCCCCAAGGCAAGTGGGGCGCCCCCCCACCCTAGGGTTGCAACCCTAAGCGCAGGGGGTGGGCCTAGGGGGGAGCACCAGCCCACTATTGGCTGGTTCCCCTCCCCACTTCAGCCCTTGGGGCCCTCCGGGATGGGGGCCCCACCCGGTGGACCCTCGGGACACTTCCGGTGGTCCCGGTACAATACCGAGTGACCCCGAAACTTTCCCGATGGCCAAAACAGCACTTCCTATATATAATTCTTTACCTCCGGACCATTCCGGAACTCCTCGTGACGTCCGGGATATCATCCGGGACTTCAAACAACATTCGGTATGCTGCATACTCATATTCATACAACCCTAGCGTCACCGAACCTTAAGTGTGTAGACCCTACGGGTTCGGGAGACACGCGGACATGATCGAGACGACTCTCGGACAATAACCAACAGCGGGATCTGGATACCCATGTTGGCTCCCACATGCTCCTCGATGATCTCATCGGTTGAACCACGATGTCGAGTATTAAACAACCCCGTATACAATTCCCTTTGTCAATCGGTACGTTACTTGCCCGAGACTCGATCGTCGGTATCCCAATACCTCGTTCAGTCTCGTTAACGGCAAGTCACTTTACTCGTACCGTAATGCGTGATCCTGTGACCAAACACTTGGTCACTTTGAGCTCATTATGATGATGCATTACCGAGTGGGCCCAGATATACCTCTCCGTCATACGGAGTGACTAATCCCAGTCTCGATCCGTGTCAACCCAACAGACACTTTCAGAGATACCTGTAGTGCACCTTTATAATCACCCAGTTACGTTGTGACGTTTGGTACACCCAAAGCACTCCTACGATATCCGGGAGTTACACGATCTCATGGTCTAAGGAAAAGATACTTGACATTGGAAAAAGCTCTAGCAGACGAACTACACGATCTTGTGCTATGCTTAGGATTGGGTCTAGTCCATCACATCATTCTCCTAATTCCCGTTATCAACGACATCAAGTGTCCATAGCCAGGAAACCATGACTATCTGTTGATCAACGAGCTAGTCAACTAGAGGATCACTAGGGACATATTATGGTCTATGTATTCACACGTGTATTACGTTTTCCGGATAATACAGTTATAGCATGAATAAAGACAATTATCATGAACAAGGAAATATAATAATAATACTTTTATTATTGCCTCTAGGGCATATTTCCAACAGCTCGATGGTGCTCTTGCGGAGGCATGGGACCGTGCTGAACAACGGGCTGTGGATGCCTCGGCCCCACCTGGTTCTGGGCATAGAGAGCCCGGAGCTGGATCTGGCCTGCGCCGGCCCTCCCCAAATGGCCCTCCAAGAGGGAGGGCCTTGTGGGTAGGCCTCCACGCGACTACATCCCTCTCAATGGCGATGGTAGTTCATGGTGCTAGCACGGATTTGGCTATCCTTGTCCCCGGTAAGAGGGGCGGCGCGGCCGACCGTCAAGCACTCCTCCACCCCACCCCGTGGGTGGGAGGGATAACTTGGCCCCACCTAAGGGTCCTAGTGATGATGGCGGAGTTCCCATATGAAGCTCCTATCTTTGGAACATTAGGGGCTTCGCAACCCGAGCCCCGACGCCAACCGGTTGATTACATCTGGCGGGAAGATATTGACATAGTAGGTCTTCGTGAGACGATCCATCGAGGACTTCTCCATTCAGGAGTTACAAGGGCTATCTTGTCTCGTTCGCCTGGCAATGGTTGCCGGCGGCTGGGTTGTATAGAGGGATCCTCCTGGGTGTTTGGGAGGATTTCTTCACAGTTGAGGATATGGACCGTGGGGAATTTTTTCCTTAGTATGTCCATCACCGACCAACGTGTGAACCTCAGTTGGGAGGTGATCATTGTCTTTGGCCCGAATGATCACGGGCGGTCGGCGGCGTTCCTGGCCGAGCTTCAGGATAAGGTTGAACAATGCTCGACCCTAGTTGTAGTGGAGGGTGACTTCAACCTTATCAGACAGGATGAAAAAAAAATTCGCCCAACATTGACCGGCGACGTATGCGAATGTTCAACGATTCCATAGCAGAGATGGCCCTTCGTGAGATATCCCGGGTAGGGGCTAGGTTCACTTGGACCAATAAACAGGTGGACCCTATTCAGGGTGTGCTGGATCGGGTTCTTGTGTCAGTACAGTGGGAGGTTATGTTCCCACCGTGTCCTCTGTGGGCGGTCACTCGGATTGGCTCCGACCACGTCCCCCTGTTGTTTGCGTTAGGGGAAGGGTCTCCACCGGGGTCTAGGCGATTCCACTTCAAACCTTATTGGCTTCTACAGCCGGGGTTCGTTGAGATGGTCTAGGACCGGTGGGTGCGGGCATCGCATAACCCGCCTAGAGCCTTCTGTGCCACTGACATCTAGCATCACTGCTCTAAAACCACTCGCTAGTTTATGAGGGGCTGGGGCGCCAATCTTGGGGCCGCCTTGAGGTCCCGCAAAGGGGCGCTAGTGGACCAGATTAAGGCACTTGACGCGACTGCTGACTCAGTCAGTCTGTCGGATGAAGACTGGTTGCGAAGGTACTCCCTTCAAGCCTCCCTTATGGAGATCTTCAAGGGGGAGGAGCTGTTTTGGCAGCACAGGGGGGGCCAAAAGTGGCTCTTACAAGGAGACTCTAATACCGCTTACTTTCAGGCAATTGCTAATGGGAATCGCAGGAAGTGCTCCCTCCCATGCCTCTGGGATGGAGACAACGTCCTGGAGCACCCGGATGAGATCAGGGTCCATATTTACTCCTTTTTTAAGGGGATCTTCTCGGCGGAATCCCGTGGAGGGGTTTCCTTTGCGGATGATTTTTGGCCCCTTGCGGACGGAGTCACCGACAATGAGAATGCGGATCTAACTACCCCATTTTCGCCGGAAGAGATGGGGAGGGTGATCGCCTCTATGAAGGCGGGGTCGGCACCAGGGCCAGATGGCTTGCCGGTTGCCCTCTTCCAGAAATTCTGGAATGTCCTTAAACCTGTGATCATGCGTATGTTCCATGAATTCTATATTGGAACTTTTGACATGGCGTGAATAAAATTTGGTGTTATTACCTTGATCCCCAAAGTAGTTGAGGCAACGGATATTTGCCAATTCAGACCTATCACAGTTATCAACGTCCTGCAGCGCATCTTCTCTAAAGTTTGCGCGATTAGACTTGCGCTGATAGCTGAGAGGATGAATCACCCACTTCGCACAGCCTTCACGAAGGGAGACGAATCCATGATGGGATTTTGTCCTTCACGAGATTGTGCACGAGTTGCGATCACGTGGGAAGAAGGTGTCTTCCTCAAGCTGGACTTCGTAAAGCCTATGATTGGCTAGCGGGACTTCTGCGGCTAGTTATGTAGCGCAGAGGCTTTGACGCCAGATGGTGCAAGCTGGATTATGCGGTTGGTGCGATCCGCAAGACGGCTATTAACATTAATGGCGATGTGGGGCCGTTCTTCGCATCTTCTGCGGGAGTGAAGCAAGGGGATCCGATATCTCCTCTTCTCTTCAATTTCGCAGTGGACGCTCTGGTAGGCATCCTGGACAAAAGCTAGGAGGGCCGGCCACCTCTTGGGCATTGTTGGTCATCTCATTTCAGGAGGAGGGGTCACCCATCTCCAATACGCCGATGACACCATGATTATGATCCCTCGACATCGTTAATCTTAAGTTCCCACTCATATGCTTTGAGGCTATGTCGGGACTCAAGATTAACTTTGACAAAAGCGAGGTCGTTGTGTTGGGATACCCCGCTGAGGAGCAACAGAGGATCGCAGATAACCTGAATTGTAGACTAACCTCCTTTCCCACAACATATTTGGGGATGCCGTTGGCTGACTCCAAGATCCTTTCTAGTGCACTCGATCCTCTGGTGGATCGAGTGGCTGGCCGGGCTGAACCCTGGCGAGGATGGTTTACCTCCAAAGGGAGAAAATCGATCCTTCTTAGTTCCAACCTAGCGAGCCTCCCCATGTTCATGATGGGGTTGTATATCCTACCGGAGGGTGTGCATAGTGCATTCGATCGGGATCTCGCGAGGTTCTTTTGGCAGGCGACCAATGGCCGCCAAAAGTACCACATGGTAAAATGGGCAGATATCTGCATGCCCAAGGACCGTGGTGGTCTGGGCATCATTGCCTCCCATCGGATGAACGTGGCGCTCATGTTGAGATGGGTATGGCGCATCTTACAAGGAGAGGGACTCAAGATTAACTTTGACAAGAACGAGGTCGTTGTGTTGGGATACCCCTTGGCTGTCCGCATTATGTAAAGCCCCCATACCTCTAAAGATTAAGATCTTCGTTTGGCAATTACTACGGGACCGCCTCCCCTCGGTGACTGAGGTTCGTAAGCGGCACGGACCTGATGATGGTCTATGCCCTCTCTGTGCGGTACCAGAGACTTGGACCCATATCCTATTCTCGTGTACCGCGGCAAGGGTACTTTGGACGTATGTCCGCAAGGCCTTGGGACCTGAATGGGAGGCCCTAAATCTCGCTGAGTTCTTAGAGCTGTACATCCATCATGTCATCGCCGCCTATTTTGGCTTATTTTTGCGGCGATGTCGTGGACTTTTTGGACTACTAGGAATAGGATGGTGATAGAGAAGGTTTTTCTGAGAAAGGCGTCCGACTCCTTCAAACTCCTTACTTTCCTACAGCACTGGCACCCGCTCTGGAGGCAGCGTGATCGCGACTGTCTTGGCTTGATGATGGATGAGCTACTGGCTTCGGCGCGTCGACTATCTTCCTTGTAGGGCCGCTTTGCGGCCGCCACTAGGTGGTTTTTTTTATATTTCTCTTATGCTTTCTTGGGCTTGACTGTGCTGTGGCCCTAACCGTTATTTGCCGTATGCAGTGGAACTGACGATGTATGGACCGTTGATTTATTTATAAAGCGGGGCGAAATCCTATTTCGGGAGAGAGACCAACCAGCTTTCATTTCAAAAGAGCTAAGACAAAATCTGCATACTTGAAGGTCGTAAGCGGCCTCCCTCGGGAGGCAATGATTTCCTCGTATAGCACAGCATGTTGCACTTCATGCTGTATATAGAGACCAAGCTGCTTCCATCGAGGGGGCTCTCAGTATTGGCGATCACGGGGGCGTATGCACATAACTTGAAGCTTGGTTTTCCAAGGAGAGTCTGCATAATCGTATGACGATGCGACAACCATTGTCGATGGCAGAGAGTAGGCCGATCCAATACGAAGTGCATGAAGTTTTTTTTGCGATAGAAAGAGAGTTTTATTCCATATGCATAGGGTTACAATCAAGAGGCACCAAATCCTCGATACAAGGAAGGCTTCTCCCTAGCCATACAACAATAGTGAACTCCGTACGACTATACAATGCCAACTGATGTGTTACCCTATTTTGCTCATGCTTGATTTTTGATGGAACAAACTCCAGAGTCTCCATATGTTGCTTGATCTCCGTCACCAAGTGTCCATAAGCTGACCTGGTTAAGCTCTCCCCGGTCAATGCTGCCAACGCCGATGCTGAGTCTGACTGCACAACAATTGGTATGGAACAATGCGCACGGCCAGTGCCATGCCTTGCATGATCGCATGCAGTTCCGCTTCCAACATGTCGTTGCAATTGAATATACACATGTATGCTGCAAAGATTACACTTCCATCTTCACGCCGAAGGATCATACCTGCCGCAGCAGACCCGTCCTCCTGCATAAAAGCACCGTCCACCGAGAGGGCAGCGAATTCAGCCGGCTGCCGCGGCCAAGACAAAGGGGTGCTCGGCCTGGGAACCACGTGTGGAGCCTCCTACACCATCGGCATCTTCCCCTTAAGAATTTCTTCCGTTGAAAATCTGCCGCATAGGTTGAGGAGTTCATGTAACTCTGGAGGTAGTCTGGCGTTGCCGACAACGAGGGAGCCCCTTGCCATGGGTGAGGTCTGAGCGCAAAGACCAAATTCGCCATATCAGCATGATCGTGCAATCCCTCATTTGATCGTCGCAGTTCGCAAGAACATTTAACAGCCAGTCCTGTCCTGTGTCTTGTAAGACAGCATTGCTAGGAAGACGCCATACCAGCCTCATGTGTGTCCAAATTCTGCTCGCAAGATCACATGAGACAAGAGCATGGAAGCTCGTCTCCTTCTCTCTCCCACATAACGGACATCCATCTCTAATTGAGATGTGTCTATATTTCTTGCACTCATTTGTACCAAGGGCACCGAAACAACCTTCAAGCCATAATTTTCATTTTCAACGGAACTTGGGAACTCCAAATACGCTGCCAGATAGGTCTCCGTCCGGAGGGGTTGCCACTGGAGGAACTCAAGTGTACCGAATGCTGAACTTCCTTGCGAGATGGTAAGCACTTCGGACAGTAAACTGTCCACTCATGAAGTTGGCAACTTTCCGAGGCAGCGTTCATAGGTCGATTCGACAATGTAAATCCCTGCGCTTCGCACTGTGGCTGCGAGCAGCCAGATGTCATACTGTTGAGGACAATAATTGTTGGCCACATTAGTATGGAAAGAGGCATAGGCGTCCACCTAACTCGGTCAAGTAGTGCTTATCTTGATAGTTTTTCTCCAAGTCCGATGGCGGCAACTATATGGTAGTATCAAACATCTCATTGTCAATGTTGTAGGAGGCGATGAATATCTCTTCTTATAAAGAAACAAGCTTATGCCTGGCCAACCAATGCACATGCCCATGCGTAAAGACACTCGTGCCCTCCTTTCTTACCCAACCAAGCGCTTTCTCCTGACCGCAATTCTTCACGGCCTCCAAAGCGTCGGGACCGAGTTGATCTCGTACACCTTGCACTCGCAGTCCATAGCCACAGATATGGAGAGGCGGTAGTGGGCGCGCACAACTTTGTGCCTCATAGTCTACGTGTCGTAACCTAGTCCTAGGTGTGTGATACTTTGAGAGATCGTGGCATGGCTCTTTCGAGCGCCGCCATTTTGCCGGTGGGCGGGTTGATCACGTAGTGTGTCCTTGTGGCCGGCTTGGGCTTCGAGGATGATAAGACGCGGCATTGCTGCGTGACGAGACGCAAGATGAGGTTACTGATGGTGTTGGGGCGAAGAGGCATGACCTCCATCAGGGTCGTGCCACGTGGATTGTCTGGCGACCACACACGCAACCGAGCGTTGCGAGTCCTGCAAGAATAGGATCCTTGGGACGCAATGTCGGTTAGCGAGGTGGAGGTGGTAGTCCGCGGTTGTTTGAAGCAAGTGTGGCTGCCCAGGGCGGAGAGGCAGCCTCACCTGTGCACTGCCTTGGCGGCAACCGCCGCGAAGATGTCCTCGATGACATCGTCCGGGAGGACCGGCAATGGATCGGCCACGGGGACAGGTACTGGCCCAGACGGCGGCGGGTATATGTTTGGAACATGCACGCAAATGCGTAAAGGCCGGAACAGATTGATCACGCACACGAGAGACGACTGAAGGCGGAAGAAGTCTGCGCAAAGGAGAAGGGATAGAAACACATCACGGATCGATTCGGTTTCATTTTGTTCGTTTGCTTTCGTGTTGATTCCGTGTGTATCCTCTTTTTTTAGAATACCGTACGTATCCTCGGGTCACACATGGAGTACGTGTGTACATGTCCGTGTAGGTTCCTACATAGGGTGCAGTGCAGATATAAACAGGGCGTGCCAACCAACCTATTGTTGGATGATTAGGGTGGGCAGTGGTATCGCCAGCCCACCAGGGTTCAAATCCTGGTGCTCGCATTTAACAACAAAGGCTAGGACGCGGGTTTTCACCATGAACATGAAGTGTGTTGCGAACACCAACTTGGCAATGGATTTTCAAGTCAGGCCTGCAAATACTCCGCACTAAGCCATAGTGGCAAGCAGATGAGTGGGATGTATGCCCAGGAAAGACTATATCATTACATGAAATTTGCCATCCATGTTTATCTCAATTCAACACAATTTAGTGCAAAACCATCATAGAAACGCATCCATGATGGATTTGAAATCCATAATATATATATTGCATCATAGATATGATTGTCCTCCATGCCATCTATACTGGACCTTCAAAAATGTCATGGATTAGAAAAAAAGGTGATTTTTATTTATCGTCACATATATGTATCGCAATATGGAATAAGCCTTCTCTCGGCGATGTTCAGAGTAGCAATTCAGAGTGTGTGGGTGTGCAGATGAGATTTGATCATTAATTGCCACACGATCACTCTGTATGCTTGGAGTTCACATTCGTGGACGAAATATGTGATGTTTCATCTCATTGTGCTAGTTGCAAATTAACTCCATAGATAGGTGATTTGCAAGTTATTGCACAGATCCTAGTGGATAGCTCAGATGAGATACATAAATGAAACTGTTGTTAACACCACATCAAAACTGATAAGAGTGTTTTGATAACTTCTAATTTACCGCTTAGCTGTTGGGACGCAATCTTTGTGACTTTGAGGCGCTGTTTTTATTTATTGGAAAGGTCTACAGACTATTGGGGCGCGAGTCCACTTGAACATCTTCCATTAACCAGCTACAACACAACAAATAGGACTCCATATAAGGTAGCATAAACTGAGAAGTGGTGGGCGGGGAGTAGAGAAGTCACAAATCACGAACCATGAAAATACAAAGGCATCGTAAAGCTTGTAGGTGAGTGTTCGTGTGGGATTTTCTACCTCCTAGAGGACGATTCATGTGGCACTACTGCAATAAGGCTCCTGGTGGACTCATCATCTTTGCGCTTAATCAAAGTAGTACTAACGTACACTCAGTTAGAAAGCCAGGTTGTGTCCAACCGTCCAAATCTCCAATCAACAAGGAGCAAAGGAGGTGTGTCAGTGACCTGAGGCTGGAAGCCATGCTTGATGGCGTAGTCGTCAACCTACATTCGACGCCCCTCTCAAGAGGTCTGGGCGGGCTTTGGTATCTCTCAGCACCAGCATCCGACTAGTGAGACGTCATTAGCCGGTGCCAAGGTTGGTGGCAGTGACGGATTCAGTGACAAGTTAGCGTGTACTGTGAGTGAAAAACAACACTCTTCCCTTTCTGGCTAGATCAGGCAATCCAAACTGTTTCATTCAGCATCGATGCTAGCCTTTACTTGTCATAATTAATTAATCAATAATAAGTTGTTGTTTGTATAAATTGGTGTAGATGCTAGAGTGCTATCAATAATAAATTTCTAAGTTTCTAGTGGTAAGTTTCATATGAAATTTCATCTCCAGAATAGGGTTGAGGGCATAACATGGGCAGCAAACCACAATGATTTTAGGCTGATTGTTCGGAGGACCTCATTTAGTAATGCCGACATGACCTCAACTCGATGATGACTAGATGGGGCTTCAATATCATTCATGCTAACTAAAAGAAAATAGTTACATGATTGATAACGAGTGTCCGCGTTCTTGTTAACGGACATAATTAGAAATAAGACTTTCAAGGAAATTGACATGCTGGGAGGTAAATTTATATGCGCTAGTATAATTGATAATATCACTTTGAGAAATTTGATACAGTGCCTGCCGACGGAAAACTAATTATCATTTAGGCAACTTATGTCTCACTTTGTTGGTGCAGAGGCCAGGAAGTGATAATCTCTCCCATTTAAAAGTATCCCATTTTTTGGTGTCTGGTGGTAGTACGCCGATCCATCTCTCCAAAAAAATGAAACGGCCCCGTGTCGCTTGCCTAGGCGACAGGGCAGCGATTGGATCTCACCCATGCTAGCAACTCCGTTCACCGATCCCTCCACCTCGCCGCCGCCTGGGGTCGCCACCGGGCGAAGCACGTGTGGAGATGGCGGCAGCGGCGTCGTCCCTTCGTGGCAGCGGCGGTACCTCCTCCAGCAGTTGCGCATGGGTTACGGGCAGCGGCGAGGCGATTTGCGCTCTCGGCGATGCTGGTGGCTCAACATCGGCGATGGATGGAGGGATCCGGCGCTCTTGGCTGGGATGCTGTGGTCGCCCAGCCACGCGCTCGAGCCGATGGGCTTGGGCAGGCCTATGGAGCATCGGTTGTACCGGCTGGCGGCGCGGCGGTGGTGGTTGCCTGCTGCTGCGCGATTGCGAGTGGCGGCGGCGGCTACTAGACCCTTTCGTCTAGTCCCCATCACAAAAGCGGCGATCCATGCACAAGACACTTGATGGAGGTTCTTCGAATTGATCCTGGTGAAATCCTGCTGTCGGCTAGCTGCCAAGGCCGGCAATGGCGGCACTCTTCGGTGTCTTTGCCTTTTTGAAGGCATCGTCGTTGAGAAGTTCCAGACCACTATCTGCTACCTCCGGGGAAAACCCTAGATCAGTAGATAGGATGACGGAGGCGCTCTTGTGTCATTTCCCCCTTGGGGTCACTACTAGAAAAACCCCTACTAATGGCGCACCTAATATGGCCATTAATGGCGCATCTGTGGTGCGCCATTAATAGCACGCCATTAGTAATTTTTACTAATGGCGCACCACCAGTGCGCCATTAGTATCTGGTATACTAATGGCCAAGGGCGGAGCCGAAAATTTGGCCATTGGGTTCACTCGTTGTGAGAACTTGGTACTAATATGTGAAGTGTATTGTCTAACTTTAAATTATCTTACAACAAAATTATAGCACCAAAACAATATAATAAATAGAAATATGGTATCACATACCACACATTGTGTTGCATTGAAAACTGAAGTGTGCAAGGCATACCGATTCAATAAAATTATGAAATTACTTGTTTACGAGACCTATTAGAAATAGTGTAGTATCAGATAACTTTGTAGCTCCAGGTTTCTCATCTTCCTGGAACATTGAAAAAAATGATAAGTTGGTTTGACAAGTATAGAATAAGTACTATCAAGCTGATGGGTGATCTTGGTCTCTCGACTTGTCCTCTTGGATTGGTAGGTGCATGATGTCTTGTGTTGTTGTGTTCTTGTTGGGATTCACTTGGCGTAGTAGTAGGTTTGTGGATGTTGTGCATTCGGAGAGTTTGGCAAGGGCCGACTGTGTGGTTGGGGGATTTCTTGCCATTTGAGTAGTTAGTCCGTGCTCTATTTGTCTGGGTTTTCACCGGTTTTCCTTAAATTAATTGGGCAATTCTCTTCTTCTTAATTAATCGATGAGGCAAAACTTTTGCCTCCGTTTCGAAAAAAACAATATCAAGCGAAAGAATGTTGTAAAGTCACTCACATTTTAGAATGTCCCCTTTCGATCTTTCACCGTCTTAAAAAAGATTAAACATTGCATCATTACTAATGGTAGAAAATATATCTTTCTCCACATGGCAAATTAGAAAATCACTCATGAAATGATCACCCATTTTGTAGTGCAACTTTCTTTTCACAGCATTCATAGCTGAAAAGCATCTCTCCACTCAGGTTGTGGCAACTAGCAATATTAGTACTAGCTTTAAAAGATAACCTATCAAAGGAAACATAACATGCTTTTCTTGTTCCAACCATTGCAAATGCATCACATCCAGCTTGTCCCTCACTGTAATATCTGAAAAGATAGCAACACAAACAGAAGGTCTTATGCACTTAGTCCCCCATTTATACCTGCAACTAATCTCATCTTGCTTCTTTGAATTTCTTTTGTACTATGAAATTGTCTTCTGATCTGCCGGATCATACGGCAACTCATTTATAAATTAATTTATGTATGAATAGAAGGCTTTGGGAGATTATCTATGGTGAAATTTGAAGCACTTCGCCTACGTCTAATGGATGATCTTGATGTGGCTGTATCATTATCTGGACCTAGTGTTCGAGTATTCTTAGAATAATACCGCTAGCCTAGATCAATCAAAGTCCATGGAAAAAATATTAGAAAACTAGGGCAAAACGTACTAGGTTAGTATAGGCTACATAAAACATGTAACAGAGAGAGGAGATGTGGCAATTTTAATCTAATTACCTTAAATTTCAGGCTACAATTGTCGCTGCTGTCGACAAAGCGACGGCCTGCTTGCCGCTGGTGTGCGGCGCTGAGACACGGAGGAACAGGAAGGCGAGAGGAGAGATGCGAATTGGAAAAGGAACAAGCGAGAGAGGAGGGTGCGTGCGTTCGTGTACACGACTAATCACGGTTTAGGCCTGGGCATAGACCGTCATGTGTTCGTGGGCTTTTGGGCCCTTTCTTTACCTATTCACATGACCACGCCATGTCACGCTATTTTTAATGGGGTCAACCAGAACTTTTAATAGGTTCATGTGAGGAAGTATGCATCTGCTAGCACGCACGTGGCAAAATCCATTGGGTTCACTTGAACCCAATGCTTATCTGATGGCTCCGCGCTGCTAATGGCGCACCGCAGTGCGCCATTAATATAAACCAGGTGCGCCATTAGTATGCCTCCGGGGCCATGTATACCCAGTGCTTTGGCATACTAATGACCACTACCACTGGATCGCCATTAGTAACATGACATACTAATGGCGCACTATCTAGTGATCGCCATTAGTATGCCTTTGTCATACTAATGGCGCATCGTCATGTGATGCGCCATTAGTATAAATATTAGGTTTTTTTATTTTTATTTTCTGTTTTTGCACAGGTTACAAAATGTATAATTTGACAAAATATATACAACACACATCAACAACAGATTCATCGAATACAATAGAAGATTAGTCTTTGAATACAATTCATCATATTAGTCTCCGAATACAATTCATCATATTAGTCTCCGAATTGAAAAGACCGAACAAAGATAGAACATTATATTACAAGTCTCGAGACCGCGAGTAGCGAGTTTGTCTTTACATTACAAGTCGATATCGATCATCTAAACTACCATCACATAGAAGAGAGCTGCGGTCATCACGATGAGCATCATCACGATGAAACTTCGTCTTCATCCGGTTCCTCAACGCTCCCTCCCTCTCCCGCTAGATAGCGGGCATATCTAGATTCGCCTCGGCCCTAGTGGTGTACCCTTTGTAACTTTTACCGCTGAATCGGTGAACCTGTCTCCGACACTCCTCCCATCATCGAGACTCCGGGAACCTTACCCTTGTACACGACATACGTCGGCATCGCTATGCACTAGCCAAGCGAAGCGTTAGTACCAATTCACAGACAATACATAAGCAATATATAAATGCATAGCAGAACGATCGGAAGAGAAAAGCAAGACATTAATAGCATCGATTACATCTAAGTTGAACGACTCTCGAAACCAAAGAGACATACTACAAGTTCATTAAAGTTTAATACAACATGAGCCAATCGATGTTTCAGAACTAGACACAGCATCACTGCTTTCGACTCCACTCAAGGGACCGGAGCATGGATGAAGCCGCCGTCTATCGTGGGAGTCATGAAATAACGGTCGTTGTCAGCCTGCATTTGTAGCATTGTGTCGATGTCACTGTTGGACGGTTGATTGTTGAGGTAGAACTGCCCCGAGGTACGAAGGACATCTTGATGGATGATTTCCGCAAACTCTGACTGGATGCAAAAGAATTCTTGTCGGAGGTCCGCGTCCTGGATTGCCGACACGCTCTTTGCCCAATCTTTGAGTTTACTCGGTAGTAGAAGTTGATGATGGTCCCGTACGATCGCCCGCATGTGATGGATGGCGTAGTAGGCACCCTTCTGAACGCCAGGCGGCTGCTTGACGCAGCAGAACGTCGTATTGTGGGAGAACACATGCTTGCCGTACTTACGATTAGGCTTGGTGAAGGTGCCTCCAGATTTGGCGTAGCCGGGGAGAACATCATCAAGAACCTTCTTGACATTTGTGTAGTCTCGTTCGATCGACGGTCCGGTCGAAATCGTGGCCATGGAATATTTGGGGCTTAGGAGGATGGCGTGCAACGTGTGTCACCGCAGAAAACACGGAATGTTAAAAGAAAACGATCGAAATGTTCATATGTTACGGGCGGTTGTCGGTGTCAAAACCGCGGATCTCGGTAGGGGGTCCCGAACTGTGCGTCTAGGCGGATGGTAACAGGAGACAAGGGACACGATGTTTTACCCAGGTTCGGGCCCTCTCGATGGAGGTAAAACCCACGCCCTGCTTGATTAATATTGATGATGTGGGTAGTACAAGAGTAGATCTACCACGAGATCAAGGAGGCTAAACCCTAGAAGCTAGCCTATGGTATGATTGTTGTAATGTATGTTCGCCCCACGGACTAAGGCCCTCCGGTTTATATAGACACCGGAGATGCTAGGGTTACAGTAGTCGGTTACAATGGTAGGAGATCCACATATCCAGATCGCCAATCTTGCCTTCCACGCCAAGGAAAGTACCTTCCGGACACGAGCCGAGTCTTCAATCTTCTATCTTCGTAGTCTTGGAGTCCGCGGATATTGATAGTCCGGCTGTCCGGACACCCCTAGTCCAGACTCCTCGGTAGCCCTGAACCAGTCTTCAATGACGATAAGTCCGGCGTGCATAATGTTCGGCGTTGCAAGGCGGGTTCCTCCCTTGAATAATCCGGAGAAGATGATGAACACCATGATAGTGTCCGGCTCTGCAAAAATAATTTCCACGTTCCATCGTAGAGAGAATAAAACATATACACCGATTCATCCTGCTGACGTATTATGCGGCGTGACGTCACACCGCTACCAAGCCCTTGTTTGAATTGTTTTTACTTATTCCACCTCAGCACGTTTAGCGAAGCAGTTTCCTTGTCACGTCTTGTCGAAGCAGAGATCGTGTTTCCCTTTATTCCGGGATTCTCATCAATACGGACGTGGGTAACCCAACCGCGCCATTGATAAGCGAGTTTTACCAGGCTGGTGAGGGACGCATAGTTTAGTCCGCCTATATATACGGGATAAGGATTTACCTTCTCACCTACGCCTTCTTCCTCCTTTGCTCATCCATCCCCGCGCACTCAAGCTCCAACACTCAAGCCTGCGCATCTCGCCTCAACCTTCTCCGAATATGTCCGGAGGGGGAGGTAAATGGATGGCCTCCACCGCTAAGGAGGAGGACATCACCAAGCTGCGCGACGCCGGATACCTTTCCAGCGATATCGCGCATCGTCTGCCCGACGCGGGGCAGCTCATCCCTACCCCAGGGCCCCATGAGAGGGTCGTCTTCCTTCCCCACTTCCTCCGCGGACTGGGCTTTCCACTCCATCCATTCGTCCGAGGGCTCATGTATTACTACGGCCTGGATTTCCATGATCTGGCGCCAACTTCGTCCTCAACATTTGGCGTTTATCGTCGTGTGTGAGGCCTTCCTCGCATCCAGCCCCACTTCGCCTGTGGCTCAAGACCTTCAACGTCAAGCGAAGGTTGTAAAGGGCACTCAAGCGGAATGCGGAGGCGCCATGTTGGGCAATTGCCCAACGTCCCTTAACTAGAAGGGACCTTCGTGGATTCCGTCAAGGGGTGGCAATCGGGTGGTTCTACATCACCGAGCAGCAAGAACCCCACATGGGCGGCGGCCCCGAGTTTAGATCTGGAATCCCGACGCAGCTCACCTCCCGGAAAGAGAAGGGCTTGCGGTGGGGTAGTCCGGTGGAGGTGACGGACTCGGCGTGCATCAAGAAGATGGTGGCGAGAGGCTCCGGCTCGTCGACGTGGTCCAAGTCATGCTCCTCCGGCGGATCCTCCCATGCCAGGAACGGGCTTTCACTTTGTGGGAGTTTGATCCGGAACAGCACCAGGCGCTGAGCGGGCTCTTCGATACAACATACGAAGTCGCCTGGAGGGTGCTGTTCAAGGGCGCCGAAGCCCCCGCATCCGAGACAAGAGATCGCGGATTCAGCGCGCAGTCTCCAACTGACGCGGTGAGTGATTCAACCCCATTACGAGACACTCGTAATAATTAGATTAACTCTAGTGAGGTTTTTAATCTGCCTCTTCCTTTGACAGGAATGGATGGAGAAGGCCGAGCTGCTCATCAGCCCGGCTCCCATGCCAGAAGAACCAGTGGATGCCCGCTTAGCAGGGCTACTGGTTCCGGCATCGTATGTGGTGCCGGAGAAGAAGGCCAAGAAGGCGGCCACGGGGACTCGAAAGAGTTCCCGTAATCAGGCGTCTGACGACGAGGACTCCTCCGCCGAAGACGAGGAGGAGGAGGAGTACTCTCTCCCGGAGGTGGGAGAGAAGAAGAGGAAGGCCTCCCCAACTCGGGCGGCCGAAGGGTCCAAGAGGGGAGAACTATCCCCCCGGACAGCTTCGCCAACATCAACGTTGGCGAGGATGAGTGGCCTCCAAGGGCCAAACGTCCGGCAGGATCGTAAGTATTCAGATCATTTATATGCCGTATATTGTATGTCATGTAGTGTCCTTCTAACACCGCATTCTGCCTGTATTCCGGCCGTTGACGATCTTCCCGACTCGATGAGCGGGTCGTTGGCACCGTCGGATGTAAATTCCATCCCGACTGCCTCTACCCCGCGCGTCGACGAGGACGACGAGGTGGGATCCCACAGAGTGACCCACCAGGAGGAGGCTCCGGAGGTGCTGTCAGGCAGCCTCCCGGACTTCATGCCGGACTCTGCACCGGAACCCGCAGAGGCTCCAGAGTCCGGCAAGCGGCCCCTTCGAAATAAGTGCAGGACCACAACGCCGGCGGCCTCCATCCATTCGGAGGCGCCGGATAGCCTGTTGGAGGCGCTTAAAGGCGCTTCCATCGAGGAAGAACACCGCACTGTCATGAGTGCGGTGATTGAGAAGGTTCAGCTCGCCAAAAGCGGGCTGACCGAAGCCTGCAACAGCCTTCTAACAGGCTTTGAGGTAAAAAGTTAAAATTGTGTAATGTAATACCACATAGACAGTAGCCCCTGATGCTTAGTTTGGTGTTCGGAAGGAAAAGCCGGACTAAGGATCTAACAAGATATACGCAGGGTTGCTAAAAAATATGTCAATATGGGTTCGCAGGCTGCGCTGCTGGCCTCTGCCGCATTAACGGCGGAGGTCGAAGTGCTGAAGAAGGATCTCGAGCGGTCCGAGCAAGAGCTCGGCCATGCGAAGAAGCAGCTCGAGGAGAAAGAAGGTGAGTAACACCTCTTTGAATAAGTACCTTACAGAAAAGGGTTTTGGTTGCCAACAAAATTAACCAGGATAATTTTTTGTATTGCAGGGGCCACTAAGGAGGTGGCAGCCCTGAAGGACGCCGTGTCCGTGGCCGAACGCAATGGCCACGGAACGGGCTGAGCGAGAAAAGCAAGTGGCGCTGGTGGCGGAAGTTCGGCAAGAGCTCCGGGCTCTCATGGAAAAGCATGAGAGTTTGGAGCGCGACTCCAAGACTCGAGAGTCCGAGCTTGCCTCGGCTCTTGAAAGTGCCAAGTCCACCAAGGCCGGGGCCCAGAAGGCCCTTCAGTAGGTAGAGGATATAAAGAAGATAGCTGCGGGTAAGGAGTTTTTCATGCAGAGCAAGCATGTTGATGTAAATTACCGGATACTTACCCGAATTCGGAGCTCTCCACGGGCGTTTGCAGATCTGCCGCGTAGTGCATCTGATGCCGCCGCATTCTACCGTGGCGAGGAGGGGAGCTCGACGGAGATGGTCTTCTGGTCTCAGTATGCTGAGGCCGGCCATCCGGTGCCTCAAGCGACCGGTGAAGCAGCTAGTCGCACTCCACAAGGTAGCCGAGGAGGCCATGAAGGGTCTTATAGTCCGGTGTGGCTGGACAGGCCATGCCAGCAGCTACTTTGGCCTTGTCGGCGGCTGTTGGATCGTGCCCTAGGTGGGCGTCATCAGCGCCCGCCGCATTGAAGGAGCTCGTCGGGCCCTTGCCCGCATAAAGGTGCAATGGGGCAAACCGGATGCGAGAAGCTTCTCACGGATCCGCCGCCGCGGCAAGGAGCATCGTCGCCGGAGCGATATTATAAAGTTGTCCTCAAGGGAGCCTGCGATATTGCGAGATGAGTGCCCCGAATGTAATATTTGAGTGAACTCATTGTGTTTTTATCTCGGCGCTGAAAACTTCGTTTATATGCGCCATGAGTAACGCTTGTTTAATTTAAAATATTACCTTCATGCGGCCGTTTGTTAAATCGAGAGATGGCAAGTCGTTGGCTTCACCCCCAAGCCACGAAAGTCTTTGGGGTGTTCGGTGATAAACTTGAGCACCTTGTTCCCATTTTTGGGTCCATCGAGGGAGGCACTCAACACGACGAACAAGGCAACCGGACTTATAATGCTTGAACACTCTCACTTAGCCATAGAATTCTATAATTTTAAATTTCGGCGAAGCCCCTGGTATTCGGAAGACCGAATCCGGGGCGCTATCCACGCCTTCATCGGACATCATCCGGAACTTCGCTCGAAGCGGCGTGAGTCTTTAAGGACCCGAAAGAACCTCTCGAACAGCGACCGGTCTCTCGCCATATTATGCCAGTCAGTTTTAGCTTTCTCCACTGAGGCGTTAACCCGGCTCAACCGGGGCGCAATCGCAGTGGTTCTCCCAGTGCTACCTTAGCCGACGGAACGGAACGTAAGGCACCAAAACATGGGAGCCGGGCAAACCCAACTGTTGACCCAAGACATAATTCGGAGCCGATTCATATAATGCTATAAGTTTGGGGTGCCGCACTTGTGAAAGTGTTCGGACTTAATCACACCATAGTCTGGGGAACATAAGCCCCTGGCGTGTTCGGCCGTACCAAAATGTACGGGTGCAAGAAGTTATATAATGAAAGTATGCATAAAAGGTAATGCAATCGCAAATAAGAACATGCTGCATTATTTATGAAAGAAAGTCTGCTGAAAGAGCGGATGATACAAATAGTCTTGATAGCGAGGATTTGGACCAATTAAACACGCCCCTCCAAGGATGAGCTGCAGACTTGGTGTATGTGTTCAATTTAATGCTCGTAATTGAGACCACCGAGTGTTAAATGCAGCCTTCTTTGGTCCCCGATTGTTGCATCGTGAGTTTGGCGAGTTCGCCGTTGGGACAGGCTTCGGTTAATGGAGTCTGTATGCATAAAAGGAGAAAAGAAGAAAATAAAAAACAAGGAGGCGTTAGTGTGAGCCCTGGTGTGGTCGAGCCGCACTCTTGATTCCTTGTGCCCTTCCCTGCGCCCATGGTATCTCCAAAGCATAATGATGTCTGTGAGTGTTATTCTTGCGGTCATGCAGGCGAGGGTTCGGGCCGCATTACTCTGGCGATGCTCGATCGCGCCAGTGGTCTTGGTTGGCATTGCACCGGGCGCTTTTTGTCAGATCCGGCTTTTAGCTGCGGACTTGAGAATTACGAGAAGGCTGCTCAGATTGCCGCGAGTGACGCCTGTATGTTCCTCCGTTCGGAGGAGCTTTCCGTATTTCCATTGACCGTGATGACTCCACGAGGGCCTGGCATCTTGATCTTTAGGTATGCATAGTGCGGCACCGCGTTGAATTTTGCAAACGCGGTTCGTCCGAGCAGGGCGTGATAGCCGCTTCGGAGCGGGACTATATCGAAGATTAACTCTTCGCTTCGAAATTATCCGGGATCCGAAGACCACTTCCATTGTGGTGAGCACTGCATAGTTGGCTTCCACTCGGATGACACCTTTAAAAGTTGTCTTTGTAGGTTTAATCCTTGATGGGTCTATGCCCATTTGCGCCTTTGTATCTGATAAAGCAGGTTCAAATCTGCTGCCGCCAAATCCATCGATACTCTTGTGAGGTGAAATCCATCGACGATTGGGTATAGGACCAATGCGGCGAATCCGCCATGGCGTATGCTGGTCGGATGGTCTCTTCGGTCAAAAGTGATCGGACAGGAGGACCATGGATTGAATTTTGGGGCGACTGGCTCCATCGCGTAGACGTCCCGTAGTGCGCGCTTCCTCTCCCTCTTGGGTATGTGGGTCGCGTATATCATATTCACCGTCCGCACTTGTGGGGGGAACCCCTTCTGTCCTCTATTGTTCGGCGGCCGGGTCTCCTCCTCGTCGTCGCTATTTAGCCTCTTGTCATTGTTTTCGGCAATTAACTTGCCAGCCTGCTTGAACACCCAACAATCTCTATTGGTGTGATTAGCTGGCTTTTCAGGGGTGCCATTTATCTGGCATGAGCGGTCGAGTATTCGGTCCAAATTGGACGGACCCGGAGTGGTTCTTTTGAACGGCTTCTTCCGCTGACCGGGTTTAGAGCCTCGGAATCCGGCATTGACTGCCGTATCCTCCTTATCGTCGTCGTTAATGCGGCGCTGGTTTTTGATTCGACGTGACCTGCCGTTGTTGTCCTTAGTATCCGGACTGCCAGCGTTTTTACGGAGATTGTTGCTGCGGGCTAGCCAGCTATCCTCTCCCGCACAAAAGCGGGTCATTAACGATGTGAGGGCTGCTATGGATTTCGGATTTTCCTGCCCCAGGTGCCAGGCTAGCCATTCGTCCCGGATGTTATGTTTGAAGGCTGCAAGGGCCTCCGCATCCGGACAGTCGACGATTTTGTTTTTCTTCGTCAAGAACCGTGTCCAGAATTGTCTGGCCGATTTGTCTGGCTGCTGATGTGGCTTAGGTCATCGGCGTCTGGTGGTCGCACGTATGTGCCTTGGAAGTTATCAAGGAACGCGGCCTCCAGGTCTTCCCAACACCCAATTAACTCCGCGGGCAAGCTATTGAGCCAATGCCGAGCTGGTCCTTTCACTACAAGGATTCCGGTCTATTGCAACAAGAATTATTGCTACAACTATCTTTTGTTGCAATAAAATGTTATATCACCACAAAATTCCAGTTTGTGGTAATAGGATCAACATATTGCCACACTTTCGTTTCATCGCGCTAAGTACTCGTTTTGTTGCAACAGAAGCCATGTATTACCACAAGCTGCATCGGCGTTGTAATATGGTAGTGATATTGCGACAATTTTGTTCCGTTGCATGAATTGGTCATCTTGTTGCAATAAAGGTTAGGTATTGCAACAAAGTACATCTTTGTGGTAATATTTAGACATATATTGCAACAACTCTGACATGTGGCACTAGTCATGGATACTATTGCAACAAAGCATGTATTGGTCGTAATAGGGTGACTTTTTGCCTCACCTTTGTTGCGTTGCAATAACTATTACATATTGCGACAAATTGAGCATTCATGGTAATACGTACAACATAATGCAACAATCCTCTTGTGTTGCCAAAAAAAGGAGCAGGATATTGCAACGGTATTCTCTACAGTGCTCCTGATTTTTTCCTTTATTTATTATACTTTTTCGCATGATCTAATTAAAGGGGCGTGGTAGTTTACAAAGGTATTAAGACATTAGGTACCACAACTTGCACCTAAGTTGCATTTTAGTCGCATATCTTGCAAAGTGGACATTGGTGGTACCACAACTCCGAGGAACGCTCGCTTACGTGCGTGCGAAGCGTTGCACACTCACGGACGCCCTTCACTTTAGGGTTTCTTGCACCGCCAGGGTCTCCACCACTCGCCCTACTGACTTCCGGTACCAAGGTCGTCCTCGGCACCAGAAAGACGGCAAGCTCAGTGCCCTTCTCACAAAGGTGAGTCGTGAGAACTGAGCAACAAATCCTCACATTCTCTTCCTAATTTTTCTGTATCTTGCTTGATATGATTGTATGTATTTATGTGTGCTTTTAATAAAAAAAGGAGATTCAATATAAAATTATGTGTTAAACAGAGAAATAGGCTGCATACTAGCTATTTTTAAACACTCTCAGGTTCCATTTAAACAGCTCTTCAGCCACCAATTGAGCAGCATAACAACTGTATCCCAGCCTAATTTCCAGCAAGAATTCATCAGCAGATCAACAACACTACATCAAGTTTCAAAATTACAACAGACAAGTTTCAGCAGCCGTACTTGTATAGATTGTATCTCGTGTATCAAAATGACAGCACACGCGTGTATCTTCTTGTAGTCCAGCCCAAGATCTTGGATCACCTTCCTTACTTTTCCGGGATTTGTAGGAATGCAGTGACCCTTTGGCAACACCTGCGTGAACATCTGCAGAACTAAGTCACATGCTCTATTGGTCATCCCTGACACGCACTTGATTTGGTAAAGCTTCACAATGAAAGATAGCTTCGTGAAATCCTTGCAACCTGGGTACAACTATTTTTTTGCCTCTTTCAATACTTCGAAGAAGACCTTGGCTGTTGCATTTGGCTCCTGGTTCCTTTCATCACCGCTGGAATCATCCACAAGAATGTCTCCCACACCTTCACCAATGTTTGCATTGCTTTGCATGTTTGTGCCCCTTATGAGAGTATTGAGCATGTCACATACCCCAGCACCATCATCTACATCGTCTTCATTATCAGAATCTTCAGACATGCTTCTCTCATCCGATTTTTCACCATGGTATATCCAGTGAGTGTAGGTTGGATCCATCCCATTGAACAGCAAGTCACTATGAACATCCCTTTTCTTTTTCTGAACAATATTGAGACATCTCCTACATGGGCATGGGACTGTTGAGTCTGGGTGAGCACCATCGAAGGCAAAATTCAAGAAATCCTTCATGCCAGTTTGCCATTCAACAGAATCTCTTTCCCTGTCCATCCAGCTCTTATCTCGTGTCATTTTTGCCTTTATCTCCGTAAAGCCAGTCCTGTTAAACAAACATAACAGCTGCTTTAGTAGCTGCATTACAGTCAATAGCATGACTAGATGCATTACAAGACAAGACAACAGGGGTACATACATACCAGTATTACTGTCACATGGTCAAGCAAAATTTATCTATACATTGTAAAGCAAAATTTGGTTGATGGAAGAAGAAATAGTATTACTGTCACATGGTAGTATATGTGACATGAGGGTAAATAAGTTCAGTTTAGTAGTTGGCTAGATAATGCAAAAACAGAAATTCAGAGAGAGACAGTGAAGAGATCATGGCTCAAAAGTTTTAACTGCTATTAACTTTGGCAATAACCTTACTTTAAATGATGGGGTTATATCTGATTATCACATCTTTAACCATTTGTAGGGTCATGTATCAGTAGAACAGCATAAAAAGTATATTATCTCTTATGACAGTCATAGTAATTAGTAACTCCAAAATAATTTTCAGTAATTAACACATGTTGGTTTCCAGAGCTGCAATGCTCTATGTTGCATTGCAATTTCAGTATATAAAAGTTTAGTGGCATAAACAACCTGCATACAAAGGACCCAAAACTAATTTCGTAGTATCAGTTTCATATACTCAAACATAATCGTTCTACATATATGCACTCGCATGACCTTCCAAGTGTCTTGATTATTTGCGGAACTTTCTTTTTGTCACAGTTGGTGTTTTCCTAGGGTTTTTTTTTCAGTTGACAGCTAGTTGTGATGTTATATGTAGTTAAGAACTATCAACCCAGGAATGGCACTGTCTTTGAGAAGAGTACTGAAGCCTGGAGTTATTACAAGAGATGCAGCAGCTCAATTCGTTTGGGTTCAGAATCATTGCGGTTGATGCAGAAAAGAATGGCGGAACAGGTGGCGCGGCTGATGGTAGACCTCCTGTGCTCAACAAAGAAGTGAATCGTACAGCTGTGTTTTGGTCCAATCCTGAAGGAGGGTTCTAATCAAGATTCTGAGTGCCCGGCTGTAGGACTTGGTTGGCAAGCGTCTCATACTGACTACTGAGCGAGGTTCGGAGGAAAGATGCCAAGGTACTGCCTTGCAAAGACCTGAGGTGTTCCATCAAGTTGGACAACTGGGATCGTATCAAGGGAAACTAGCTCTCGCTGCCAAGAACTAACTGGTCAGGACATATCCGTTGTTTTTTTTGCAATAATGTATTAGGTGGAGCAATTTAATTAGCTTGGCTAACTTGGTACAGTACGTTGCCTAGGCCACAAGTATGTTGATTAGTGTTTCATGTTAAGATGCCCATTTATAGCGTTGTCGATTTAAGTGTAAATCATGAAAGGGAAAATTTGCCATTTGCTTTGTTTGTCGACCACCTGCATCATGATCTGCTCTTCTGCTCAAGAACATAGCATACCTTTATGCTACTGACCTCCACGAAATGTGTGGTTCTACATACCAATAAAACAGCAAGCAAGGGAAAATCAGTCTCCTACTTTCAACCTAAAATTAGCATCCTTATGCTGTACTCCCTCCGTTTGGAATTACTTATCATAAAAATGGATAAATATGGATGTATCTACAACTAAAATACATCTAGATACATTCATTTCTTAGACGGGTAATTCTGAACGGAGGGAGTACTATGTATAGCACAGTACTAATGCCGATGTGATGTATTTTGAATCTAAATTTGCTGCACTTTGCTGCACTTGCAATGAAAAATACAGAGGGAAACACGAGGGGATAATCATACTATTGTTGTTCTGGAGGTACTGTAGTAGCCACAAGTCAGTCGAGCTCGTTGGTCGCAAGGGAGGCAGGCGAGCCAGTCCGGGCGGCGGTGAGCAAAGGGGCGGTTGACCAGGGGAGAGCTACTGCAGGGCGTCTGATCCAGCCGAGATCCAGCGAGAGCTGCTGCAGGATCGACCAGCCGAGATCCAGGGAGGAGGAGGCCGACGGGCGGAAGGCGCCGAGCGGCGGGTGGCGGAGCAAGGTTAGAGGGAGAGGGGAACGGTAGGGAGGCGCTGTCGTGGGCTGCTTCGTCGCGCCGCCATGATGTGGCTGCTGGATGCGGCCAGCGCTCGGGTCGTGCGGCGGCGGAACAGGGGATCGAGGTACGACTCGGGTCGCTATGTTTTTTTTTTAGGACCAGGGTCCGGCGCGTGAAAAGGAAAGATGAAAAGGATCGTGGGAAAAAAGGAGCGAACGAAACAGAAAATGTGATCGAAGGAAAAGAGGAGGAGATCTCGCGCGGCGCAACCCACCAGACAGGGCGTCTGATCCATAGCGCGGAGCGTATATTACTTTTTTCTGAAAGTCTGATAGCGTATATTACTGAAATATGTCTACGCAAAAAAAAATTACTAAAATACGTATGTGATCGACGTAGCCCTTTTTTTTTTTTTTGAAAGAAGATACTAATTCTATTGACCAAACTTTGATCATCTGCAACTTGTAAACCACAAATCCAAATGACCGCATTATTTTTGATTTTTTAAAATTAAACTAATTTTTATATAGTAATTTGGTTGCATACTTTTACCTACTTACTTAAGTAGTGCATAGGTAGCATATGTCGGCCAACAATCGACACGTATCAACATCCTGCATCACCCATGTGATCACTAATGTCGCTTCCGATGATCGGGTTGCCCTTGACGACCGAGTCGACTCTGGTCGCGGCTCCGTCAAAAGCTTCCAAGACTGTGCGCTCCATTCCCGAGCCCTCCGTCCATCTACCCGGGAGTCATTGCAATAAATCAGTATAAATAAGAAATATACAAATACGCAAATTTTTGGCATATCCCAACCTAAGGTGACAGGGCTCATTCACCCCCTTGCGTGTGGATCCGATGTAGGACAGATCCGACAGGGAAAGGCGTCAGGATGCAGGGTTGTTTGATTTACATAGGTGAATCTCTATGCTTACCATTTGAACAAAAGCGGCATAATTATGTTGGACCTGCTCTGGTGTGGACGAACCCTCGACGGATTATCCGATAAAATGAAAGATGCTGAGATCACCCATCTCAAGATCGGAATGTAAGATCGAGACTGACATAGATCGACCGTCTCATCAACCCATCCCATCAGTACTTATCTTTCGAGAAATGAGTATAACCTAATAGTTTTAAAGTGAGGGTGCATGAGGTTTCTGTGACATGTAGTTCGGAACTGGCCAATTTTTTCTTACTTTGACCGACAGTTGACCAAGGCACAAATTTTGACAGATCCCAACCTAAGTGTAGATCCATGATGAAACAACACATTCCTAATTGGTTGGGGGTGGTTGGCGGACCGGGGTTGCGGCGGAGGGTTTGAACCACCGTTACATCACCTACCCAGTCCGTTCACTGGTTGACGGTGAAGGCGTCCGTGGACGTCGTGTTCCTCCCACTCCTTCCATCTTACTCTGGGTGAAAACTTGATCTTAGGATCGGACGGGGGCAACGTTCGTGGTCATGCCCTTCCTGGAGGCGTCGTCTTGGAGTCCTCGGTACGGCATGTTCGTCGCACATCTTCCAAGTTGATCGCTCCTCGTGCTGGTGGTTTCTATCGGCTCTAAACGGATCCCTATTTTGCACATCTTATAAGTGCTTGGTAGTCGTTGAGGTTGTGTGTCGGTGCCCGTCATTCATGTATCTTGCCTTGGGTGTATGTGGCATCCGTTTGTATCGGTTGCTTCGATGCATGTGATGGTTGTTTTACAATATAAACATGGTCTTCCTTGGATTGGATTATATTGGATCGACGTCGTCCTCGCACTAGAAGCACCAGTGAGGCGGATCGTGGGCAGGCGGGCCCGCGCGAGGTCGACGACGCCGCTTGGTGGAGGCGGGGTGGCGACGGAGTCCAAGATGAAGCCGGCTATGATTGATGGCATTAGACAACATGCAGACGAGCGTGTCAGCCCGGGCAGCAAGGCTCGAGTGACCAACGCAGCAGTCGCGCCCGAGCTGAGGCAGCTGGCGAGCATGACACAGCCGGCGAGCCCAACACATCCGGCTATCTTGTATTTCCAATCCAATCATGATACTTAAGATGTTTAACATGATGATCCCCTATCTATGTGTGTATAAACTACTTGATCTAGGACACAGATGATGATGAGATAGATGAGCTATGACTCTATTCTCCCCATATGTGTGGAAACCACAACCCTTTCGATGGAGACGATCTATATGTTCTTGGTGTAGGTATTTTCATGCGAGGTTCTAGTATGCCCTGATAGCTACTATTTCTGCCATGTGATTCTCACAACGCCAATCTTTCCCTTGCGAGGTTCTACTTCGGCGTGGTCATCGGGTCTTCCTTGGATTGGATTATATGGATCGGCGTTGTCCTCGCATTAGAAGCCCGGGTGAGTTGGCAGCCCGGGAGCGATGGTTACGGTTAGCTAGCTAGATCAGTTACCTAGGGTTTGCTAGTTGGAAAATGTCGAATATATGTGGTGGCATTGGATTTTGGTTGTACGATTAACATGATGATCCCCTATATATGTATGTATGTATGTATGCATGTATCTATGTATAAATTACTTGTTGATCTTGTGTCGACTACGTACTCTCCCCACCATCACAACCGTCATGTATGATTGGTAGTGACGCGGACATCTATCTCGGCTAGTCAGTGAAATAACCTTTTACGGACAAATTTTAGTAATATCATTTTCAGCAGCAGATATATTTCATATTGATTCAAAATATATTTTTTCCAATTTATTTCATTATTCTAAATGGTTTCTTTAAAAATTTGCTTTCCAAACAAATAATGAAGCGTGTACTCTGCTTTAGGGAAGTAATTTTTAATTAAGCTTCCCGCTAAAGCCTTCAGTCTCCCTCCAATTCTTTTTGTAATTTCCCCACTAAACATCCCTCACAAATACTCCTGATTATTTCTCTTCACCAAATCGTCAAGATTGGATCTGAGCTCTCTCGTTCGGGTTCCTCCATCCTCACGGCGTCATGTCGGTGTCGACACTGTGAACCACACCGACCGGAGTCCATCGAACGAACACTGCCTCAGGTTATTCCTTTCTCCCAAATCTCCTCCTTATAGATGTGCAGCGCAGCACCTACAGGCGGGCGAAAGCCGCGTGAGGAGGCGACACTCGGAGAGGCCGGGGATGAAACCGGCTAGGCCCTTGTAGTCGGTGAGCGTGGCACAAATGGCCTTGAGCGACTCACCTACCCGCACCCGCGCGCGCACCAGCCGCTGGTTCTTCTTCCCCGACAGCTTCCGCACCTTCTCTCGAACCCGTACCGCTCATCCGGTCATCCCACTACAAAAAACATGTTAATCCATGATGGAATTGTGATGACATTGCCAGAAACTGTCATAATTTATGACGATTTGTCTGGTTCGTCGAAAAATCCGTCATATATAAGCAACATGAGGATGGCACCCCAAATCGGTAGACCCATCATGACAGACAAAGATGGACTGTCACCATACCCGTCATGGTTCGAACAATTAGGTCTGTTCTTATACACCATTTGGACCGTGATGGATGGATGGTGCTGATGTGGCAATCCAGTGTGTGGAAGAACTTGCGATGTGATTGGTTGAGCGAACCAACCCACGGATCGCAAATCCAGACCGTCTACTCTTCCGTGATCCAACAGCAAGCAGTCAACTCCTACGTAGATCTCCGCCGGCTTCTTCCTTCCCCTTTGTCAGCCCCGACTCCCCTGATCTCGCCGTCCTCCTCTTTCAGATCATCCCCCTCCCCATCCACGGCCGCCGCCACCTCCCCACCCATGGCCATCTGCCCCTATGCGTCCCGTAACTGCCGCGACGACAGCCTCGTCCCCAGAGGCGGGGACTTCCCTTAAGGCGAACCTAGTGCACGCGGCGCCGGTACCGTTGATGCCGGTCGGGCAGCGGTCAGATCTGCCACGGCCAGAACCGGCGTCCTCTTCCTCCCTATCCAGCTTCCTCCCATGGCTGAGAAGAGGGCTTAGTCAAGGATCCCATGATGGAGGTCAACGTGGGAGGCTGCTTCCTCCGATCCCAGATCGACCACCCGTCGATGGAGGCCATGAGAGCCACGTGGGCACACACATGGCTGCGCTTCAAGGTCAACCCTCGCCCATCCTTTCTCTTCGATTTGATCTGATCTCCTCCCCTGATTTCCTTCCCCACGCAGTTGCAGCTTGATAGATGCAGGGATGCCGCCATGGAACAGTCAGTGCCTCCTTTCTCCTCCCGTTTCGTCCGATCTGCCACTGCCAGCATTTCCGGCGCCCCTACACCACGGCGGTGGTAAGGCCACGACCCTTCCTTCCTCCTTGCAGCGTTTTAGTTTCCATCCCCCTTCCTATAGGTAAAAAACTAGTTTGCTTTGCTCCAAGACGATCCTATCATATCCTATCCATGGAGTAGCTTGGATTTGGTTTCAGTTTACTATGTACATGCAGGGATGGTTGGTTTCAGAGATGGTCTAGCCCCTATTTTTTTCAGCTGTAACAAATTCATCAACTGAGCTAGCTTTCAACCCTTTCTTGCCATGGTTTTGGGTTGGTCCTGCTTACGCCAAATTGATCCATTGGCTTGGTTCAATTTATATAGAGCTCTCAATCTTGCTGCCAATCTGATGCTACAATTGTGTCTTTTTTTACTGTTCTATTATGTGTGCCACTGAACATTCAACATGTAACCTTTGCTTGTGTAAAATCAGACTTTCTTCTATTGTCAATGGAGTGTTTGCTTGTTGTGCTGGAAAAGTAGTTCATTCATCGCTCATTTGACATGTGCAAGCAATGTGTACAAACTGCATTTAGATTCCAGCCCAACTAGATTATAGTTTAAGTGTTTTAGACCAAGCCATCTTGGTTTGGCGGCCATGGGGAGACGAGGAGGAGGGGCAGCAGGAGGCGGTGGACGACATGGCCATGGCAGTGCCCCCTTTCCGTCGTAGAACTACCATGCTGACTGCCGCCGTGCATCACATTTGTATGTAACCAAGTCTATACTCCTGTGAGGCATATCTAGTCACTCTCGCCTTCGGCAGGGATGCAATAGCCTCACCTTCCTACTACAGCAACCCAGGGGCGGATCCAGCATAGGTATATGACAAAAGGTACTGCGTACATGCTTGAGTTCAGACTTCAGAGAATACGCAGAGTGAGTTAATCAACTCAGCTTCAGTCCAGATAAACTAGTCTAAACAAGCCAAGAGTTCACCAATCCCCTCCAAAGTTCCAATTTGAAATTGCATTCATGTGTAGCTTCTATTTGGATTTAGAGATGTATCTTTGTACATAGAACTGTCCCGATGTAATTGATTCCATTAGTAAAAGAATAACAAATGATTTTTTTTAAAGCAAACATAGGCTGAAACGGAAAAAAGAGAGTTGATGTTAGGGTGATTTTTTTAACACCCAAAGTTGAATTCTTGGATCCGCCACTGCAACAACCCCGGGGATGCAATATGCCCCCTCGCAAGCGGTGGCGGCGGCACTCACGCCGAGCTGAGAGACGGTCGACCTACTGTCGTCAATGCCGTCACGGCCTCGGCCACGGTGACCACAACCATGGCGGCCACGACCACGACCACGACTAATTTATTTTTGTATTTTGGAGTGTCCCACATTTGGTGTAAATAGTCCCAAGTTTTCCTTTTCACTATGTAAAATATTACCAAGCTAATACCAGAACCATTGTCCGGACTTCTTAAAAGCGTATGTGCCTATACTAAAGCATACTGCCACATTCAGCTTATTTAACCTTGGTAGTTTGCTTACCACAATCGGGCTAGGTTACTGCATGTGTATGTATTGGGAGTAGCCTTGTCAGGATGGGCTCTAATTGGTGTGTCATGTGTATGCCTCACAACTTTAGTATACACTTGATTACATTTTATTGATGTACACATATATGTGTTCTATTTGATCTTTGAAGCCTAGCTTTCAATTTCTAAATCAAAATTATAGACATATGGTATGCTAAAAGACTTCTGTTTTGCATGCTATAGCACAATTTGATTTCATTTAATCTTTGAAGCCTAGCTTATTTTTGCTTACAGCAGCTTCAGTATAGACTTGAATAGATATTTTTCTGGTTACTTTTTTATGCTTTCTTTAAGTATTACATTTCTTCTGAAATTGACTCAAATTATGATATTATGTACAGAAGGGCACAATGATGAATTGAACGCAAGATCCTGCTGGTGATCCAACAGACGCAAACACATCAGGTGATTATAGTCATATGCTTGCGAACTTGTCAGATTTATTTGCTTACTTGCATTGCTAAAAGTGCACTTCTATTTGCAGATGCCTAAGAAAAGGACTGGCAAATAAAATAGGAATCCAAACTTGCAAAATTCTCTTTTATAGACTGCTAGTACTAGTGGGACTCTAGGTACAAGGCACAATGTAATTGCTCCAAATACGCTCATACAAGTTGCAACAATGAATTCTCGAATGTTTCGAGCAATGGTAAGTCACAAGCTTGGTTTGTCTTCATGTTGGCCTTTATTTGATACGTAAATGGCCTTCATAATGTGCAACCATCTACTTGCTTACACTATTGTACTTTTTTTGTTGCTGAAGCACATACAGTAGGGAAGCCAGAAATAGAATAGTTTTCTCACCATTAGAAATTGTGAACTTGTGCCAGCATGTAGTTGTTTCAGAGAAATTTAGTTTGATTAATTTAGATAATTATTCTTGTGTTTGAACTACAAAATCTTTTGTGAAATTATCCAATCCTTTTTGCATAGCACCTAATTGTTGATGGAGTAGTACAACAGGCACAAGAATTTGCTTGCTAGCTGTTGTGGTCATGACAATTCGTCAGGAATTACCCATGCATGCCTGAATATAGTAATTATACAATTGTCATGATAGTGGTTATATCTTTCTGCTAATTAGTCGTTGTGTTGTTTCTTTATTTTCTTGACTAAGTATTTTCTATTTTTAATTAACTAGAGCTAAATAAATTTCTAATTTCTTCATAGCAGGATCCAAAGATTTAGCTGGAATGGACTCTAGACCACGGACAATTTATATCTTCGCTCTTAATTAGGATGGCACATTCAGTATGTTGAATGCATGCTAAATTATATTACAGTGTATTGTGATGGATATTGGCTATGCAAACTTTCATGTTTGATGAATCTACATCATATATTCATTATTTGAATCATGTAATTGAGTGCATGTATATTTTTTTTTCTGGTTACAGTAGGCTATTACCACAAGCTACTTTTGGTTGCAACATGTTGGCACCACGAAAATTAGGGTTGCGTCAAATCTTAGTCGCCACGCCGGCCTGTTTTGTAGCACTAGGCTATGGCGATGAAACACTTCATATAGTTGCAATAACTTGTCACAACAAAAACTCAGTCCATTGAGATAACTACTTGTTGCCATGGAATTCAGTTTTGCTGAAATAGGCCTTTCGCCATGAAACGTTCATATTGTCGCAACAACCTCTCACCACAAACAGTCTGTCCTTGTGATAACTATTTATCACCACCAAAAGGAGTATGTTGCAATTTTAGTATTACCAACTTTACTGCCACAAACCTAGGGTTTGTGGCGAAAGGACTATACCCACAAAAACAAGAGTTGTTGCCATAGGGTATTGCCACAAATTGACTATTGCCATGAAAGAGCACGCGCCACGAAAAATAGTTGTTGGTATAGGTTATTGCCACAAATGCCTATCGCCACGAACAGCTAAATCGCCACGGTTCGCTATGTGTTGCATTAAGCTATTGTGACAAACCAAATTGTGGCATCAAGTGCACGATGCCACAAGAAAAAATGTGGCAACTTGCAACATGGTTGTTGCAATAGCACGCTTTCTTGCCACGTTTACTTTTTTGTGGCAATAACCTATTACCATGTGTCCTGTCGCAACGGCTGGCAACGAACACCATGTCGTGGCAATAGGTAGCTGTTGCGACAATTGGGTACTTATTGCGACAAATGCTTTTGTTGCAATAGACCCGGATCCTTGTAGTGTTTAAGCTTGAGTGGTAGGTACTTGATGGCATGTAGATCATCGCCGCGGGCCATATGGATGTGGAGAAGGTAGTCTTCGATCCACACCGCGGGGTCTGTTGTGCCATCGTAAGATTCAATGTTTACGGGTTTAAACCCTTCGGGGATCTGATGATCCATTACTTCGTCAGTGAAGCATAGAGGTGTGCGGGCGCCAGATTGAGCGATGTCGCGACGCAGCTCAAGAGAGCGCTGTCTGCTGTGTTCGGCCCGGCCAGATTGATGTATCCGCACGACGGTATTAAATCGTGGGTCGAGGGAGCCCACGTGATCCGTAGATGGATCTGGATTGCTTTGCCTTGTCCTCCAATATGTCTCGCAAGTCCCGCGTTCCCTCTTGGCCGTACTTTTGGAGCGATGCCGGGCATGCAGATCTTGGTCGGGGCACAGAGGCCTCTCATCCACGACCACGAGGTGGTCGGTCACCATGTCATCTTGCGATGATGAAGGTATGTATGCTTCCTCCTCTAATTGGGGAGCAGCTTGCGTCTTGGGTAACTTTTGGAGGGGCGTTCGAGTTTATACTCTTGACGCGAGGACTTTGGTCCATCGATCGGCAGCCAGATCTTGATCGACTTGTAGTCTTGCTTTTTCTTTAGGCTGTTTGTTGTGGCTATGAGCTGCGCTTGAAGCGCTCTTGTTCGACGGGATCCTCAGTGCACGACGAATTCGTCACCGTCGAGGCTTGCCGTCTTGGAGGGAGGCATATAGTTATCATCCTCAACCCCTTCGCCCGCCGCCTGTGGTGAGGGCTTGCTTCTGCGTCCTCTGCTGCTGAGTCTTGCGGGAGGATCGTCTTCGGCACTCTCCGGAGTGTTATTGTCTCCGTGCGGAATCTCCATTCTTATTGTGGCGGGATTTAGGCGGCGCCACGACGTCGGCGTTTGGGCTGCTTCTTTAGAGAATCTTCCTCCATTGCTTTTCGCCATCCCTTCCTTTGGGGTGTCCACCATGTATCGTCATATGACAAGGTGGCCTTCCGATTGCCTGTGGGCGCCTGGCTCTGATAAATCTCTGGCATTGTCGTCCATAGCGTGGATGTCGCCGAGTCAAAGTCTAGCATGTCGGTTAAATCCTCGATTGTGGCTACAAAGTGGGTGGTGGGTGGGCTCTGAATTTCTTCGTCGTCCGTACTCCAACCATCCCGCCATAGTCCGCCAGACTCTCCTGATAGCGAGAGGTGCTTCAGTGAATTTAGGATATCGCCGAAGGGCGGGTGCTGGAAGATGTCCGCGGCGGTGAATTCCATAACCGGCACCCAATCCGAATCGATTGGCGGGGGCGTGGGAGGCTTGGAGTCCGGCGAGGAGTCCGGCGCCTCAGAATCACGAGTTTCGCGGGGGACAAGATCAGTGTTCGGCTCCATCGCCGTGGATGTTCAAGCCCCCAGGGCGGCGTCTACCCACCGGCCCTCAATATGGGCGATCGGCTCCGGGCTGATGGCCGGAGCGGATCCGAGATCGGCCATCGATGCACCATCCGGTGGCAGAGTTAGGTCATGCCCATCGTCGCAGTGCAGCGCGCTTGGTTGTGGCTCGAGTCCGTCGAAGATCAAGTCTCCGCGGACATCGGCCGTGAAGTTTAAGCTTCCGAATCTGACCTGACGGCCAGGGGCGTAGCTTTCGATCTGCTCCAGATGGCCAAGGGAATTGGCCCGCAGTGCAAAGCCGCCGAATACGAAGATCTGTCCGGGAAGAAAAATCTCATCCAGGACAGCGTTGTTGGTTGAAGATGCCATCGATCCTATCGGTGACGACACAGAGGAACTCTCAATGAAAGCACCAATGTCGGTGTCAAAACCGGCGGATCTCGGGTAGGGGGTCCCGAACTGTGCGTCTAGGCGGATGGTAACAGGAGACAAGGGACACGATGTTTTACCAGGTTGGGCCCTCTCGATGGAGGTAAAACCCTACGTCCTACTTGATTAATATTGATGATGTGGGTAGTACAAGAGTAGATCTACCACGAGATCAAGGAGGCTAAACCCTAGAAGCTAGCCTATGGTATGATTGTTGTAATGTATGTTCGTCCTACGGACTAAGGCCCTCCGGTTTATATAGACACCGGAGAGGCTAGGGTTACACAGAGTCAGTTACAATGGTAGGAGATCCACATATCCGTATCGCCAAGCTTGCCTTCCACGCTAAGGAAAGTACCTTCGGGACACGAGCCGGAGTCTTCAATCTTCTATCTTCGTAGTCTTGGAGTCCGGCGGATATTGATAGTCCGGCTGTCCGGACACCCCCTAGTCCAGGACTCCCTCACCGGTTGAGGGGAGGACTTACTCGGGAAAGTAAGGCACGAGGAAGTTATCCTTATCTTGGTTTGCGAATAATGCGCTTCGAGGTAAGAACTTCGCGACTTGCGGTCCCAAAGATCGCCCAAGATCTTGGCACGCATGTAGAAGGGTCGACTATCACGATGTCCGGGGTCTTGTCGCGAATGATCCGCATCTCCATACTCAGCGAAAATAGCCGAACGAAGGTGTAGTGCAGCGGATGAAGGTTCAACATAGCGTGGATGTCATCAAAAGCGCAGGACGATCGTCGCCCGATGGAGTTATCCACAAAGCCCTTGCCCTCGGCACCTTGGCGCGAAACCGGGTATGCCACATCCTTCTCTCGAGACGCCGCTTCTCCAAAGCAAGAACAACAGTAATGCAGACTCCGATAGCACCGGTTGCAGCATTGAGCATATTTGTCGGTAGCATCGCCCTACCCGCCACATGCACCCTCCTCGAGATATCCTGCGGTGAAGGTGGCCCGCCCCGAGCACGGATCGTACTCGGTGCGGCTGGCTCGCACCCTTCTTAGTCTTTCTTTTGCGTGCCTTCTTCTTCTCCGTAATGGGACCGAGTTACGCTCACAGACCGCCTTCTTGAGTGTGTTGGGGCTGATAATATTTCGCACCTCGCCTATCTCGAGGCTCGGTGAAGTCGGCACCGGAGGCGTCTCTCCGAGAGCTGAACGCCAGACGGCGCTGTTGCAACTTGGCTTCTCCGCGGTACCAGCTAGATCGCACACGTCTTTTGTTGGGTTTGGTTCTTGAGAAGGAGGCCCCATGAAGTCGCCATCGTACCCATGATCGACAAAAAATCGATCGATGTTGCCAAATGTATCATCGCCGCCGCCGCCGTCGTCGTCGTTCGATCTGTGCCATATGCATGTTTGGATCGATGGCATAGCGATGTCCGCACCGTTCTGGCGGTCTTGCCATGGGGCCGACTTAGCGCCGCACGATCGGGCGGTGTTGTCTTTGGGGTGGTGTCCCCGCCCCAAACGAATCCGCTCTTCGCCAAAGCAGGGCCAGCCAGCAGGCGCCGAGGGTCATCACGTCTTCATCGTCGGCCCGACGGGTCGAATCGGAGGTAACAAGTCGTCGCAGCTGGCAGCACCAACCAGTTGAACCCTAAACAAGTTGGGTGGCATCCGGTACCGTGGAAAAAGGGTTGCCGGTTGAGCGATTTTGCCCTTGGCGACATCGACCAACTCGTTGTTCACGAAGTGGAGGAGAGTGCACGGAACGTCGGCGGCGCCCTGCGAAAACATGTAGGGCGCCAGGGATGCCCAGTCAAAGGCAAGGAGATGAAGTCCTCGGCTGAGAGAGGCTTAATTAGTTACCGTGATGATGGTGTCGAGCTCGGCTAATGTCGGACGCACCGCCAACGGCGGGCGTGCGATTAACGGAGGGGCCGCTTCTGCAGAGGTGCCGGACGGCGACACCCGGTGCATTAAGCTCCGTGCGGCGTCGGAGACACCAATGCCGCCTCCCGGAGGCACCAATGGCCCCGCCATCGCATTATGCGAGTTCTGGCCGTGAAGCTAGGAATCGGGCGGCCTGTTGGCGCCCGCAATCCACGACTCAACCCCGAGATCAAGGTAGGCACAATGGCGGTGATCGTCGCTCCGAGTTGTTGTTCCACTTGCTCTTGGACAATCTCCGGAATCCGCGCCACCTGTTCCTTGAGTTCTTGAACCTCTCGCGCCTGGCTTTCCGAGCTGGTCTTTTTCTCCTTCCGCACACCAGCGATATAGTATGACCCCCATTTTGTCGACAAGCCTTTGCCGCCACACGACCGGTGACGCCGGCCTTCGAGCTTATCCTTCTTCTTCATTACATTCAACGCCCTATTTAGAGTGGTGTCCCAAGGGTTGCTCTTAGTCGACCCAGCGCCATCGCTTTCGATCGCTGCGGAAGGAATGTGAACCATTTAGAAATTTGGCTTCATTAATTAGAATGCAACCATATGGAGCTAATTACGCGGGGTGTATTCCTTACGAGAACAAGCTCAAGCTGCTGGTCTTGGATCCGTGGTAAGCTCCTTTGTTTTCGGTCCTTCTTGTACCGGGCCCCGACAAAGTTCTGGTGCGCTTGTTACCGCTGTATTTCTCGAAGAGGCGGTAGGCCTTGCTCGCACGGTCCGCCTCCTCCTTGTCCCATATAGGCTCCGCCACTCAGAATCGCGGGACCGAGTGTGTGTTCCCCTATGTTCAGCTCCCACATTTGTTTCCCCCACTCACTTGATTGGGAGCTTGCGGTGCTCGAGCAATTGATCTTGAAGTCGTTGTAGTCATCTTCGGTGATCGAAGGATTTTTCTCCTTGATCTTCTGATAACTCTCACCTTTCTCGATCATTTTCTTCGCATTGCTTTTCCAAGTAGACAGGGCCTTGCTCATCTTCGTGAGGGCAGCATTGTTCACTTTATTCCCTTTGAGGCTTGTGTTTGCAAATTCAGCGGGGAACTTGTATCGTTCGTGCAGCTTCGTGAAGAGGAGGTGGCGCAAATTCCCTCGGTCAGGATGCCTCAGGTTCTCGGTGTTGATCGAGACGGTGCTCCGGACAATGCACCCGAGCTGAAGCGAGTACCCCTTGACTATTCGTTCGGGCGCTGTTGGATACCCGTTGGAGTCCACTTCAGTAACTTCCTCCTTGAGGGTGAGGAGCACGATCGGGCGCCGGTCCTTCCGTTGCCTCTTCGGTTGGCTGCCATCTGTGCGAGTGCCGCCATCATCAGTGGTGGCATCCTCGGCGGCACCATCAGTGGTGGCATCAGTGTGGTCATCCTCGGCGGCACCATCAGTGGTCTCAGGATCGGTGGGGAAGGCGGCGGCCTCATACAAGTGAGGTTGTTCCTCCATCTCCTGGGACAGCTCCCAGAATGCCTTGCCGCTCGAACCCCCGGCCTCATCGTTGTGGGCCATGTTTCTCTCTAAATAGAAACAAAGTTTGGTCAAAAAGTTGGTTCTTGTCAAGGAACAAGATCTCTAAGTTGACCAGATAACCTAATTCTCGAGGAATGTCGCCAAAAAGTTGGTTATTGTCAAGGAACAATTGAGAGATGTTTGTGATATTGCCTAGGTGTTTTGGGATAGAACCTGTTAGTGTGTTGTTGCTAAGGTCCAGGTCCACGTTCTCAGGGTAACCTAGTTCTTGAGGGGTGTGTCTAGAAAGTTCACTCTTCTTTTTAGAAGATAAGCGTCTAAAATGGTATTGCCTTTCCTTAATTTGTACTATTTTTTCATTGTGTTGAATACTTATGTGGGTGAGTGTATCTGTAATTACTTTTTACTACACCGCAGGGTGTTCAAACACGCGGAGAGGATAAACGCTAGAAGGCTGATCATTGCATATCATTCATAACCATGAATGAAGGCTCAATGGACCAAGGAAAGAAAACCTACACAAACACAAGGATGACTATTGGAGACACTCAGGCCTGCTGCTTTGTGTTGATTGTTCAGAAGCTAGGGAATGTCCATTATATATAGATGCAGAGAAGCTTCGGCCGTGGTGAAGGTCAACCCCTATATTTTAATTGGAGGGCCAAGAGATAAGCTAAGCTGCAAATTATGAATCTACGTCGAAAATTGCACCACATTCAGCATAGGGCAGGAGACGCCTACCCTAATGAATATGTTATTCTCACAGCTCATCACTTGCTGAACTTGTAAATCATTTCCGTGAAAACAATCAAACGGTTTTCAGCGACAAGTGATACAAGGAACTAAACTAGGTTTCAGCTCTACATGGGCCAGAGTGGACTTGAGCAAATGTGTGTATGTGATGTGCCCCAACAGGGTAAACTTATTAAGATATACTCCAATCTTCATCAAGTTGCAGTTTTGAAACGTTGGCAGTTTTTCTAGCTGATGAAAGGAAATGATTTCCTTCCTGGACCATCGAGTCATGCACACGTTGGGTTAATGCGTAGTCGAACTCCGATGAAGAAAAATAGAAAGTATATGGCATAAAGGGGTCTAGACTTGTGCAATTTTGACATTTAGGGTTACCCAAATGCATGTGTTATGACTTCTGAAGCCAGACAGAAACTCCTATTATTTTTGGTTCTGCACATGATGCAAAATGGATGGATGGATGAATATAATGAAGCAAGTAATTGTCCTGCCTTGGAAATTAAGCTGGTGCCTACAGGTATATGTATGTATTGTTCGGTTGGTCCTGAAAAACAAAAGCTATCTAGCTAGTATGCAATGCAAATTAAGCTGCAGATAGCTTATTGTCTCCTCTCACTATCTCTCTATCACACATGGCAAGCAAGGGTGTCTGAGTGTGTGAATAAAATACTAAACTAATCCAACCACTAAAGCAAATTAATTTTTATTTCGGTTGAGAATCGGGCACCTTCTAGGGCAAGAAAATTGGGCATGACCTTTGCTAATTTTCTTGACCTAGGAGTGCCCCATTTCTCAACCGAAACGGAAATTAATCAATGTTTCAGGAGAAAGGGGTTATTTTAGAAGATCACAAGTAGCAGCAGCATCACTTGACAAATCACAACGAGAAGCAGGAGGACAGTAACATGAGCCTTACATCTCTGACATACTGCTGCAGTTGCATGCTACTCCAAAGCTGAGGCCTTCTTTGGACAAAATGCAGTGGAACTGCACTACTACTAAAATGCATACAGCAGCACTATAACCAAAAAGCTGAAGACCTTATGTAGATAGGATCAGGATGCAGTGAAGAATTCAACCAACACCCCAGCTGGGAAATAGCTAATGCTGCTACAACATTCTCCGCACTAGGGTTAAGTTAAGTATCTTGACTTTGTGTAGTTCATTAGCACACTACCCCGTGAAAAACTTAGTAGTAGTTCACTATGACACTACAAGCAGAGGACGAAACATGAGCTTTTTATACGTTACATACTAGTACTCCAGTTGCAATGACTCGAGGCGATACCTTGCTTATAGATATAAAATGCAGTGATTGAAGATAGCGACAATAGCTAAGGCCTGCCTCGCCGCAGGTTTATGTTGCACTAGGATTAGTATGTGACACTAGAAGCGAAGTTACTACTTAATTATTCTGTGAAAAACTTAGTAGTTCATTGTGACACTACAAGCGGAGGACGGAAACATGAGCTTTATATCTGTTACTACTTCCCAAGTTGGAATACAACTCCAAATCTGAGGCCTTGTTTACAGAAAATGTAGTGAACTGCACTGCCACTAAAATGCATCAGCGCAACAATGTGACCCGAAAGCTGAGACCTTGTGTAGATGGGATCAGCATGCAGTGAAGAATTCAACCAACACCAGCTGGGCAATAGCTAATGATTTCTACAGGCTTGTGTTGCACTAGGAGTAGATTAAGTAAGCATGCCGCACTGCATAGTTCACCAGCACACTACCCTGTGAAAAACATACTGCCAGTTCACTGTGACACTACAAGCAGAGGATAGAAACGTGAGCTTCTTATCTGCTAGTATTACATAGTAGTAGTCCAGTTACAATGTAACTCCAGAACTGAGACCTTGTTCCGATACAAAATGCAGTGAAATGAACTACCAATAAAATGTACTAGAGCAGCAGTGTATTAACCCAAAAGCCAAGACCTTGTGCAGAGGGAGAGGGGGAGAGGAGGAGGGGGAGCTCACGGGGGCCGGGGAGTGGGGCGCGGGGAGGATGCCGGGGAGTGGGGCGCGGGGAGGATGTCGGGGACGAGGTCCGGGTGGTGGTGGTGCTCCGGCGACGGTGGTGTGGACGGGGCGGCGTCCGGGCGGCGGGGTCGCGTCGAGGCGGCGGGGCAGCGTCGAGGTGGCGGGGCAGCGCGCTGGGCGGGTCGAGGCGGCGCTGGGCGGCGCTGGGCGGCGGAGCAGCGCCGAGGCGGCGCTGGGCGGCGCCCGGCGGCGGGTCGACGAGGCGGCGGGCAGCGTCGAGGTGGCGGGCAGCGACGCCGGGTTAGGTTTGGGCGGACGGCGCGGGCTCGAGGGGAGGAAGGGGAGAGGAGGCGCAGGGCGCGTGGGCGGCCGTGGGCGAGGGGTCAGGCAGCGCCGGCGGTGTGTGGATCGAGCTAGGAGAGGAACTGGCGAGGGGAGAGGGAAGGGGGATCGGGCGAAGGGGAGAGGGAAGGGGGGATCGGGCACAATACTAATGGCGCACCACCCCTCGGTGCGCCATAAGTACATCCATACTAATGGCGCACCTCACCGTGGTGCGCCATTAGTACTTTTTTTATTTCAACTCGAGCCAACAGGTTATGTACCACCAGAACTGATCCACATCAAGTCCCCTCTACTAGTTCGACTGGTCAGCAGCCAGTTCTCACACCAGGAGGTCCTGGGTTCGACACCCAGGCTCCACAAATTTTTTTTAGCATTTAAAAAGTTGTTTGATACTTATTTGTGTTTAAATATGTTCAAACTTGTTTAAATCATAACAGTAATATTTTTTTATAAGACAGTAATAATTTTTTTAAAAATATCATCAAACAGTAATGCCGGTGGAGCGGGGGAGGGTGCGCGGGGTGCGGGGGGTCGGCGGCGGCTGTTGACTAGGGGAATCGAGGGTGCGGGGGGGGGGGGGGTCGGCGGCGGCGGCCGGTGGACTGGGGGGTGCTCGACGGTGAGGGGGACCGGATCTGGCAAGGTGGGATATTTGATACTTATTTGTGTTTAAATATGTTCAAACTTGTTTAAATCATAACAATAATATTTTTTTATAAGACAGTAATAATTTTTTAAAAAATATCATCAAACAGTAATGCCGGTGGAGCGGGGAGGTCTTGTGGGTGCGGGGGTCGGCGGCGGTTGAGTAGGAGAATCGAGGTGCGGGGGGTGCGGCGGCGGTGGACTGGGGGTGCTCGGCGCGGGGACCGGATCTGGCGAGGTGGGATAGCGATCGAGATGGAGGGGGATCGAGATCGAGTGTCCATGAAATTTAAAAATATTCATGATAGTTCAAAAAGCACCCATGAAATACAATCAAAAAATGAAGGCTACGATTTAAATACAATCGATCTTAGCTAGCTATCTGTTCACAATCTTCTTGCCCTTCTTTTTCGCAAATGGAGTTCTTCTGTGGAACGGACGTCCTTTAGGTAGGGTGGTCCTGCTTCTTCTTGTGGTGTATGCTGCTACTTCATCATCGTCGTAATGTTCGATCCTCGGTCGCCAGACTTGTCAAGTCTTGCTCATTGGCTACTCCATCCATTCCGATGATCTTCCTTTTGCCTCTCCTCACGACAACACGACTGGGCTTTGGCGGGTCGGTAATGAAGAAGCATTGGTCCATTTGGGAAGCCAGTACCCATGGCTCATTTTTCGCGGTGACGTTTGCGCCCACGGTCTTGGATTTGGCTTCGGGTATAACCATGGTGGTGAAATACCGGTCTTCTTTTATGACGTTCTTGGCCCATCTGACACGGAACATCGGGACCTTCTCTCGAGCGTAGCTCAGCTCCCAGATCTCCTCGATCCTTCCGTAGTATCTGTCCTTGTCGTTACCGGTGTAGGATTCCGTCGTTACCCCGGAGTTCTGATAACCATCGCTCTTCATGTCCTTGGCCTCGGTGTAGAATGTGTAGCCGTTGATATCGTATGCCTCATAGGTCATCAGGTTGTGCTCGGCGCCCTGTGACAAGGTGAATATGAGTTGTTCTTCCGCGGAAGAATCCTCATGTAAAGGGTGCGACGAAGCTTCGCTTGAACCAACGCGTGAAACATGAGTTGTGCTCTTTGAGTATATCTCCGTCCGTCCTCTGTTGGCCTCGGTCATTGTACGCCTTCTTAATAAAGGTTTTGTGCTCTACCACCCAAGGATCGACCACGCCTATGTGTTGTAGCGCGACTAGGTTTGCTCTTTCAAAGTCGGCGAGTCGACCCTCGAAGTCGACATGCATTTCGGGCGACCCTCACGGTGACCCCATCCAGCGAGCCCGCCGAGGTGCTCGCTGACGGGCAGACCAACGGGTTCTCGATGCCTAGATAATTCGTGCAGTAGGAGATGCACTCTTTGGTCAGAAAGCCCCTGTCTATGCTTCCTTCTGGACGTGACATGTTGCGAACGTATCCTTTGATGACACCATTCATCCTTTCGAACGGCATCATGCTGTGCAGGAACGTCGGCCCGAGTTGGATGATATCCTCCACTATATGGACCAGCAGATGCACCATAACGTCGAAGAATGCGGGCGGGAAGTACATCTCAAGCTCGCATAGTATCACCACGATCTCTTCCTGTAGCCTTCTGAGTTGCCTCACGCCAATCGACTTCCGAGAGATGACGTCGAAGAAGTTGCATGGGCCAAATAGCGTTTCACGGACGTGCGCGTCCATGATCCCACGGATTGCAACTGGAACTATCTGCGTCATCAGCACGTGACAGTCGTGAGACTTCATCCCGCTGAACTTCTGCTTCGCTGGGTCTAGGTATCTGCTTATCTTCCCCGGGTAACCGTAAGGAAGTTTTACTCCTAGGAGGCAGGTGAAAAACTGCTCGATCTCCTCCTGACTTAGAGTGAAGCACGCGGAGGGTAGTCATTTCGGTCTTCTTGGCCTTTTGCCTTTGCAACGACTTTACGTGTCCCGCTTCGCCTCATCATCATCATCATCATCATATATAGCGTGAAGCTCCTGCCCGATGCCCATTGATTTCAAGTCGCCCTTGCTTTCGCCCATCTTTGGTCCTCTCTGGCATGTTGAGCAGGGTACCAAGCAGACTCTCGCACACGTTCTTCGTGATATGCATGACATCAAGGCTGTGAGGCACACGGTGGATCTTCCAGTACGGCAAGTCCCAGAAAACAGACCTCGTTTTCCATACCTTCAGCCAGCTCTGGCGCCTTTCGCTTCTTTCCCGGCTCTGGCGCCTTTTGCTTCTTTCCCGGCAGTGGGCAGTCTTTCCAATTTTTCAACAGCTTGTCTATTTCCTCGCCGCTCCTCGTACACGGGCGTTTTCGGGGTTCGGTTTCACCATCGAACAGATCCTTGTGTTTCCTCCACGGGTCATCGTCGCGAAGCCACCTTCGATGTCCCATGAACACGGTTTTCGAAGACCCGGGATCTCTATCTAGCTGGCGATACGTTGTGTCATCCATGCACCTTACGCATTCGTGAAAATCCGTGGACTACCTGCCCGCAAGATATCCGTAATCGAGATAGTCGCGGCACCGTCGTGAGCAAGGCGGCTCTCATAGGGAAATATTCTTTCTCTGCAGCGCCCCACATATTGGTGGCGTTTTCCACAGCGGTCAAGCTCCTCTTTCAGCAGCCCCATCTGATTGATGTCGTTCCCTGGTTGTTTCGGCCCTTCAATTAGCATACTCATGTGAATGTACTTCCTCTTCATGCACAACCAGGGGGAAGGTTGTACATCCACACAACCAGGGGTCTAGTCCATCACATCATTCTCCTAATTCCCGTTATCAACGACATCAAGTGTCCATAGCCAGGAAACCATGACTATCTGTTGATCAACGAGCTAGTCAACTAGAGGCTCACTAGGGACATATTATGGTCTATGTATTCACACGTGTATTACGTTTTCCGGATAATACAGTTATAGCATGAATAAAGACAATTATCATGAACAAGGAAATATAATAATAATACTTTTATTATTGCCTCTAGGGCATATTTCCAACAGCTCGATGGTGCTCTTGCGGAGGCATGGGACCGTGCTGAACAACGGGCTGTGGATGCCTCGGCCCCACCTGGTTCTGGGCATAGAGAGCCCGGAGCTGGATCTGGCCTGCGCCGGCCCTCCCCAAATGGCCCTCCAGTAGGGAGGGCCTTGTGGGGTAGGCCTCCTACGCGACTACATCCCTCTGAACAGACGATGGTAGTTCATGGTGCTAGCACGGATTTGGCTGTCACTGTCCCCGGTAAGAGGGGGCGGCGCGGCCGACCGTCGAAGCACTCCTCCACCCCACCCCCCGTGGGTGGGAGGGATAGCTTGGCCCCACCTAAGGGTCCTAGTGATGATGGCGGAGTTCCCATATGAAGCTCCTATGCTGGAACATTAGGGGCTTCGGCAACCTGAGCCCCGACGCCAACTGGTTGATTACATACGGCAGGAAGATATTGACATAGTAGGTCTTCAGGAGACGATCCATCAGGACTTCTCCATTCAGGAGTTACAAGGGCTATCTTGTCTCGTTCGCCTGGCAATGGTTGCCGGCGGCTGGGTTGTATAGAGGGATCCTCCTGGGTGTCTGGGAGGATTTCTTCACAGTTGAGGATATGGACCGTGGGGAATTTTTTCCTTAGTATGTCCATCACCGACCAACGTGTGAACCTCAGTTGGGAGGTGATCATTGTCTTTGGCCCGAATGATCACGGGCGGTCGGCGGCGTTCCTGGCCGAGCTCCAGGATAAGGTTGAACAATGCTCGACCCTAGTTGTAGTGGAGGGTGACTTCAACCTTATCAGACAGGATGAAAAAAAAATTCGCCCAACATTGACCGCGACGATCACGAATGTTCAACGATTCCATAGCAGAGATGGCCCTTCGTGAGATATCCCGGGTAGGGGCTAGGTTCACTTGGACCAATAAACAGGTGGACCCTATTCAGGGTGTGCTGGATCGGGTTCTTGTGTCAGTACAGTGGGAGGTTATGTTCCCACCGTGTCCTCTGTGGGCGGTCACTCGGATTGGCTCCGACCACGTCCCCCTGTTGTTTGCGTTAGGGGAAGGGTCTCCACCGGGGTCTAGGCGATTCCACTTCAAACCTTATTGGCTTCTACAGCCGGGGTTCGTTGAGATGGTCTAGGACCGGTGGGTGCGGGCATCGCATAACCCGCCTAGAGCCTTCTGTGCCACTGACATCTAGCATCACTGCTCTAAAACCACTCGCTAGTTTATGAGGGGCTGGGGCGCCAATCTTGGGGCCGCCTTGAGGTCCCGCAAAGGGGCGCTAGTGGACCAGATTAAGGCACTTGACGCGACTGCTGACTCAGTCAGTCTGTCGGATGAAGACTGGTTGCGAAGGTACTCCCTTCAAGCCTCCCTTATGGAGATCTTCAAGGGGGAGGAGCTGTTTTGGCAGCGCAGGGGGGGCCAAAAGTGGCTCTTACAAGGAGACTCTAATACCGCTTACTTTCAGGCAATTGCTAATGCGAATCGCAGGAAGTGCTCCCTCCCATGCCTCTGGGATGGAGACAACGTCCTGGAGCACCCGGATGAGATCAGGGTCCATATTTACTCCTTTTTTAAGGGGATCTTCTCGGCGGAATCCCGTGGAGGGGTTTCCTTTGCGGATGATTTTTGGCCCCTTGCGGACGGAGTCACCGACAATGAGAATGCGGATCTAACTACCCCATTTTCGCCGGAAGAGATGGGGAGGGTGATCGCCTCTATGAAGGCGGGGTCGGCACCAGGGCCAGATGGCTTGCCGGTTGCCCTCTTCCAGAAATTCTGGAATGTCCTTAAACCTGTGATCATGCCTATGTTCCATGAATTCTATATTGGAACTTTTGACATGGCGTGAATAAAATTTGGTGTTATTACCTTGATCCCCAAAGTAGTTGAGGCAACGGATATTTGCCAATTCAGACCTATCACAGTTATCAACGTCCTGTAGCGCATCTTCTCTAAAGTTTGCGCGATTAGACTTGCGCCGATAGCTGAGAGGATGAATCACCCACTTCAGACAGCCTTCCTGAAAGGGAGACGAATCCATGATGGGATTTTGTCCCTTCACGAGATTGTGCACGAGTTGCGATCACGTGGGAAGAAGGGTGTCTTCCTCAAGCTGGACTTCCAGAAAGCCTATGATTGGCTAGACTGGGACTTCCTGCGGCTAGTTATGTAGCGCAGAGGCTTCGACGCCAGATGGTGCAACTGGATTATGCAGTTGGTACGATCTGGCAAGACGGCTATTAACATTAATGGCGATGTGGGGCCGTTCTTCGCATCTTCTGCGGGAGTGAAGCAAGGGGATCCGATATCTCCTCTTCTCTTCAATTTCGCAGTGGACGCTCTGGTAGGCATCCTGGACAAAAGCTAGGAGGGCCGGCCACCTCTTGGGCATTGTTGGTCATCTCATTCCAGGAGGAGGGGTCACCCATCTCCAATACGCCGATGACACCATGATTATGATCCCTCGACATCGTTAATCTTAAGTTCCCACTCATATGCTTTGAGGCTATGTCGGGACTCAAGATTAACTTTGACAAAAGCGAGGTCGTTGTGTTGGGATACCCCGCTGAGGAGCAACAGAGGATCGCAGATAACCTGAATTGTAGACTAACCTCCTTTCCCACAACATATTTGGGGATGCCGTTGGCTGACTCCAAGATCCTTTCTAGTGCACTCGATCCTCTGGTGGATCGAGTGGCTGGCCGAGCTGAACCTGGCGAGGATGGTTTACCTCCAAAGGAGAAAATCGATCCTTATTAGTTCCAACCTCGCGAGCCTCCCCATGTACATGATGGGGTTGTATATCTTACCGGAAGGTGTTCATAGTGCATTCGATCGGGATCTCGCGAGGTTCTTTGGCAGGCGACCAATGGCCGCCAAAAGTACCACATGGTAAATGGGCAGATATCTGCATGCCCAAGGACCGTGGTGGTCAGGCATCATTGCCTCCCATCGGATGAACGTGGCGCTCATGTTGAGATGGGTATGGCAGATCTTACGAGGAGAGGGACTCAAGATTAACTTTGACAAGAACGAGGTCGTTGTGTTGGGATACCCCTTGGCTGTCCGCATTATGTAAAGCCCCCATACCTCTAAAGATTAAGATCTTCGTTTGGCAATTACTACGGGACCGCCTCCCTCGGTGATCGAGGTTAAATGGCTGCACGGACCTGATGATGGTCTATGCCCTCTCTGTGCGGTACCAGAGACTTGGACCCATATCCTATTCTCGTGTACCGCGGCAAGGGTTCTTTGGACGTATGTCCGCAAGGCCTTGGGACCTGAATGGGAGGCCCTAAATCTCGCTGAGTTCTTAGAGCTGTACAGCCATCATGTCATCGCCGCCTATTTTGGCTTATTTTTGCGGCGATGTCGTGGACTTTTTGGACTACTAGGAATAGGATGGTGATAGAGAAGGTTTTTCTGAGAAAGGCGTCCGACTCCTTCAAACTCCTTACTTTCCTACAGCACTGGCACCCGCTCTGGAGGCAGCGTGATCGCGACTGTCTTGGCTTGATGATGGATGAGCTACTGGCTTCGGCGCGTCGACTATCTTCCTTGTAGGGCCGCTTTGCGGCCGCCACTAGGTGGTTTTTTTTATATTTCTCTTATGCTTTCTTGGGCTTGACTGTGCTGTGGCCCTAACCGTTATTTGCCGTATGCAGTGGAACTGACGATGTATGGACCGTTGATTTATTTATAAAGCGGGGCGAAATCCTATTTCGGGAGAGAGACCAACCAGCTTTCATTTCAAAAGAGCTAAGACAAAATCTGCATACTTGAAGGTCGTAAGCGGCCTCCCTCGGGAGGCAATGATTTCCTCGTATAGCACAGCATGTTGCACTTCATGCTGTATATAGAGACCAAGCTGCTTCCATCGAGGGGGCTCTCAGTATTGGCGATCACGGGGGCGTATGCACATAACTTGAAGCTTGGTTTTTCCAAGGAGAGTCTGCATAATCGTATGACGATGCGACAACCATTGTCGATGGCAGAGAGTAGGCCGATCCAATACACGAAGTGCATGAAGTTTTTTTTTTGCGATAGAAAGAGAGTTTTATTCCATATGCATAGGGTTACAATCAAGAGGCACCAAATCCTCGATACAAGGAAGGCTTCTCCCTAGCCATACAACAATAGTGAACTCCGTACGACTATACAATGCCAACTGATGTGTTACCCTATTTTGCTCATGCTTGATTTTTGATGGAACAAACTCCAGAGTCTCCATATGTTGCTTGATCTCCGTCACCAAGTGTCCATAAGCTGACCTGGTTAAGCTCTCCCCGGTCAATGCTGCCAACGCCGATGCTGAGTCTGACTGCACAACAATTGGTATGGAACAATGCGCACGGCCAGTGCCATGCCTTGCATGATCGCATGCAGTTCCGCTTCCAACATGTCGTTGCAATTGAATATACACATGTATGCTGCAAAGATTACACTTCCATCTTCACGCCGAAGGATCATACCCGCCGCAGCAGACCCGTCCTCCTGCATAAAAGCACCGTCCACCGAGAGGGCAGCGAATTCAGCCGGCGGCCGCGGCCAAGACAAAGGGGTGCTCGGCCTGGGAACCACGTGTGGAGCCTCCTACACCATCGGCATCTTCCCCTTAAGAATTTCTTCCGTTGAAAATCTGCCGCATAGGTTGAGGGAGTTCATGTAACTCTGGAGGTAGTCTGACGTTGCCGACAACGAGGGAGCCCCCTTGCCATGGGTGAGGTCTGAGCGCAAAGACCAAATTCGCCATATCAGCATGATCGTGCAATCCCTCATTTGATCGTCGCAGTTCGCAAGAACATTTAACAGCCAGTCCTGTCCTGTGTCTTGTAAGACAGCATTGCTAGGAAGACGCCATACCAGCCTCATGTGTGTCCAAATTCTGCTCGCAAGATCACATGAGACAAGAGCATGGAAGCTCGTCTCCTTCTCTCTCCCACATAACGGACATCCATCTCTAATTGAGATGTGTCTATATTTCTTGCACTCATTTGTACCAAGGGCACCCGAAACAACCTTCCAAGCCATAATTTTCATTTTCAACGGAACTTGGGAACTCCAAATACGCTGCCAGATAGGTCTCCGTCCGGAGGGGTTGCCACTGGAGGAACTCAAGTGTACCGAATGCTGAACTTCCTTGCGAGATGGTAAGCACTTCGGACAGTAAACTGTCCACTCATGAAGTTGGCAACTTTCCGAGGCAGCGTTCATAGGTCGATTCGACAATGTAAATCCCACACGCTCGCACTGTGGCTGCGTGCAGCCAGATGTCATACTGTTGAGGACAATAATTGTTGGCCACATTAGTATGGAAAGAGGCATAGGCGTCCACCTAACTCGGTCAAGTAGTGCTTATCTTGATAGTTTTTCTCCAAGTCCGATGGCGGCAACTATATGGTAGTATCAAACATCTCATTGTCAATGTTGTAGGAGGCGATGAATATCTCTTCTTATAAAGAAACAAGCTTATGCCTGGCCAACCAATGCACATGCCCATGCGTAAAGACACTCGTGCCCTCCTTTCTTACCCAACCAAGCGCTTTCTCCTGACCGCAATTCTTCACCGGCCTCCAAAACGTCGGGACCGAGTTGATCTCGTACACCTTGCACTCGCAGTCCATAGCCACAGATATGGAGAGGCGGTAGTGGGCGCGCACAACTTTGTGCCTCATAGTCTACGTGTCGTAACCTAGTCCTAGGTGTGTGATACTTTGAGAGATCGTGGCATGGCTCTTTCGGAGCGCCGCCATTTTGCCGGTGGACGGGTTGATCACGTAGTGTGTCCTTGTGGCTTCGGCTTGGGCTTCGAGGATGATAAGACCGCGGCATTGCTGCGTGACGAGACGCAAGATGAGGTTACTGATGGTGTTGGGACGAAGAGGCATGACCTCCATCAGGGTCGTGCCACGTGGATTGTACGGCGACCACACACGCAACTTCGAACGTTGCGAGTCCTGCAAGAATAGGATCCTTGGGACGCAATGTCGGTTAGCGAGGTGGAGGTGGTAGTCCGCGAAGTTGTTTGAAGCAAGTGTGGCTGCCCAGGAGCGGGAGAGGCAGCCTCACCTGTGCACTGCCTTGGCCGGCAACCGCACGAAGATGTCCTCGATGACATCGTCCGGGAGGACCGGCAATGGATCGGCCACGGGGACAGGTACTGGCCCAGACGGCGGCGGGTATATGTTTGGAACATGCACGCAAATGCGTAAAGGCCGGAACAGATTGATCACGCACACGAGAGACGACTGAAGGCGGAAGAAGTCTGCGCAAAGGAGAAGGGATAGAAACACATCACGGATCGATTCGGTTTCATTTTGTTCGTTTGCTTTCGTGTTGATTCCGTGTGTATCCTCTTTTTTTAGAATACCGTACGTATCCTCGGGTCACACATGGAGTGCGTGTGTACATGTCCGTGTAGGTTCCTACATAGGGTGCAGTGCAGATATAAACAGGGCGTGCCAACCAACCTATTGTTGGATGATTAGGGTGGGCAGTGGTATCGCCAGCCCACCAGGGTTCAAATCCTGGTGCTCGCATTTAACAACAAAGGCTAGGACGCGGGTTTTCACCATGAACATGAAGTGTGTTGCGAACACCAACTTGGCAATGGATTTTCAAGTCAGGCCTGCAAATACTCCGCACTAAGCCATAGTGGCAAGCAGATGAGTGGGATGTATGCCCAGGAAAGACTATATCATTACATGAAATTTGCCATCCATGTTTATCTCAATTCAACACAATTTAGTGCAAAACCATCATAGAAACGCATCCATGATGGATTTGAAATCCATAATATATATATTGCATCATAGATATGATTGTCCTCCATGCCATCTATACTGGACCTTCAAAAAATGTCATGGATTAGAAAAAAAAGGTGATTTTTATTTATCGTCACATATATGTATCGCAATATGGAATAAGCCTTCTCTCGGCGATGTTCAGAGTAGCAATTCAGAGTGTGTGGGTGTGCAGATGAGATTTGATCATTAATTGCCACACGATCACTCTGTATGCTTGGAGTTCACATTCGTGGACGAAATATGTGATGTTTCATCTCATTGTGCTAGTTGCAAATTAACTCCATAGATAGGTGATTTGCAAGTTATTGCACAGATCCTAGTGGATAGCTCAGATGAGATACATAAATGAAACTGTTGTTAACACCACATCAAAACTGATAAGAGTGTTTTGATAACTTCTAATTTACCGCTTAGCTGTTGGGACGCAATCTTTGTGACTTTGAGGCGCTGTTTTTATTTATTGGAAAGGTCTACAGACTATTGGGGCGCGAGTCCACTTGAACATCTTCCATTAACCAGCTACAACACAACAAATAGGACTCCATATAAGGTAGCATAAACTGAGAAGTGGTGGGCGGGGAGTAGAGAAGTCACAAATCACGAACCATGAAAATACAAAGGCATCGTAAAGCTTGTAGGTGAGTGTTCGTGTGGGATTTTCTACCTCCTAGAGGACGATTCATGTGGCACTACTGCAATAAGGCTCCTGGTGGACTCATCATCTTTGCGCTTAATCAAAGTAGTACTAACGTACACTCAGTTAGAAAGCCAGGTTGTGTCCAACCGTCCAAATCTCCAATCAACAAGGAGCAAAGGAGGTGTGTCAGTGACCTGAGGCTGGAAGCCATGCTTGATGGCGTAGTCGTCAACCTACATTCGACGCCCCTCTCAAGAGGTCTGGGCGGGCTTTGGTATCTCTCAGCACCAGCATCCGACTAGTGAGACGTCATTAGCCGGTGCCAAGGTTGGTGGCAGTGACGGATTCAGTGACAAGTTAGCGTGTACTGTGAGTGAAAAACAACACTCTTCCCTTTCTGGCTAGATCAGGCAATCCAAACTGTTTCATTCAGCATCGATGCTAGCCTTTACTTGTCATAATTAATTAATCAATAATAAGTTGTTGTTTGTATAAATTGGTGTAGATGCTAGAGTGCTATCAATAATAAATTTCTAAGTTTCTAGTGGTAAGTTTCATATGAAATTTCATCTCCAGAATAGGGTTGAGGGCATAACATGGGCAGCAAACCACAATGATTTTAGGCTGATTGTTCGGAGGACCTCATTTAGTAATGCCGACATGACCTCAACTCGATGATGACTAGATGGGGCTTCAATATCATTCATGCTAACTAAAAGAAAATAGTTACATGATTGATAACGAGTGTCCGCGTTCTTGTTAACGGACATAATTAGAAATAAGACTTTCAAGGAAATTGACATGCTGGGAGGTAAATTTATATGCGCTAGTATAATTGATAATATCACTTTGAGAAATTTGATACAGTGCCTGCCGACGGAAAACTAATTATCATTTAGGCAACTTATGTCTCACTTTGTTGGTGCAGAGGCCAGGAAGTGATAATCTCTCCCATTTAAAAGTATCCCATTTTTTGGTGTCTGGTGGTAGTACGCCGATCCATCTCTCCAAAAAAATGAAACGGCCCCGTGTCGCTTGCCTAGGCGACAGGGCAGCGATTGGATCTCACCCATGCTAGCAACTCCGTTCACCGATCCCTCCACCTCGCCGCCGCCTGGGGTCGCCACCGGGCGAAGCACGTGTGGAGATGGCGGCAGCGAGGCGTCGTCCCTTCGTGGCAGCGGCGGGTACCTCCTCCAGCAGTTGCGCATGGGTTACGGGCAGCGGCAGGGCGATTTGCGCTCTCGGCGATGCTGGTGGCTCAACATCGACGATGGATGGAGGGATCCGGCGCTCTTGGCTGGGATGCTGTGGTCGCTCCAGCCACGCGCTCGAGCCGATGGGCTTGGGCAGGCCTATGGAGCATCAGTTGTACCGGCTGGCGGCGCGGCGGTGGTGGTTGCCTGCTGCTGCGCGATTGCGTAGTGGCGGCGGCGGCTACTAGACCCTTTCGTCTAGTCCCCATCACAAAAGGCGGCGATCCATGCACAAGACACTTGATGGAGGTTCTTCGAATTGATCCTGGTGAAATCCTGCTGTCGGCTAGCTGCCAAGGCCGGCAATGGCGGCACTCTTCGGTGTCGTTGCCTTTTTGAAGGCATCGTCGTTGAGAAGTTCCAGACCACTATCTGCTACCTCCGGGGAAAACCCTAGATCAGTAGATAGGATGACGGAGGCGCTCTTGTGTCATTTCCCCCTTGGGGTCACTACTAGAAAAACCCCTACTAATGGCGCACCTAATATGGCCATTAATGGCGCATCTGTGGTGCGCCATTAATAGCACGCCATTAGTAATTTTTACTAATGGCGCACCACCTGGTGCGCCATTAGTATCTGGTATACTAATGGCCAAGGGCGGAGCCAGAAAATTTGGCCATTGGGTTCACTCGTTGTGAGAACTTGGTACTAATATGTGAAGTGTATTGTCTAACTTTAAATTATCTTACAACAAAATTATAGCACCAAAAACAATATAATAAATAGAAATATGGTATCACATACCACACATTGTGTTGCATTGAAAACTGAAGTGTGCAAGGCATACCGATTCAATAAAATTATGAAATTACTTGTTTACGAGACCTATTAGAAATAGTGTAGTATCAGATAACTTTGTAGCTCCAGGTTTCTCATCTTCCTGGAACATTGAAAAAAATGATAAGTTGGTTTGACAAGTATAGAATAAGTACTATCAAGCTGATGGGTGATCTTCGGTCTCTCGACTTGTCCTCTTGGATTGGTAGGTGCATGATGTCTTGTGTTGTTGTGTTCTTGTTGGGATTCACTTGGCGTAGTAGTAGGTTTGTGGATGTTGTGCATTCGGAGAGTTTGGCAAGGGCCGACTGTGTGGTTGGGGGATTTCTTGCCATTTGAGTAGTTAGTCCGTGCTCTATTTGTCTGGGTTTTCACCGGTTTTCCTTAAATTAATTGGGCAATTCTCTTCTTCTTAATTAATCGATGAGGCAAAACTTTTGCCTCCGTTTCGAAAAAAACAATATCAAGCGAAAGAATGTTGTAAAGTCACTCACATTTTAGAATGTCCCTTCGATCTTTCACCGCCTTAAAAAGATTAAACATTGCATCATTACTAATGGTAGAAAATATATCTTTCTCCACATGGCAAATTAGAAAATCACTCATGAAATGATCACCCATTTTGTAGTGCAACTTTCTTTTCACAGCATTCATAGCTGAAAAGCATCTCTCCACTCAGGTTGTGGCAACTAGCAATATTAGTACTAGCTTTAAAAGATAACCTATCAAAGGAAACATAACATGCTTTTCTTGTTCCAACCATTGCAAATGCATCACACCCAGCTTGTCCCTCACTGTAATATCTGAAAAGATAGCAACACAAACAGAAGGTCTTATGCACTTAGTCCCCCATTTATACCTGCAACTAATCTCATCTTGCTTCTTTGAATTTCTTTTGTACTATGAAATTGTCTTCTGATCTGCCGGATCATACGGCAACTCATTTATAAATTAATTTATGTATGAATAGAAGGCTTTGGGAGATTATCTATGGTGAAATTTGAAGCACTTCGCCTACGTCTAATGGATGATCTTGATGTGGCTGTATCATTATCTGGACCTAGTGTTCGAGTATTCTTAGAATAATACCGCTAGCCTAGATCAATCAAAGTCCATGGAAAAAATATTAGAAAACTAGGGCAAAACGTACTAGGTTAGTATAGGCTACATAAAACATGTAACAGAGAGAGGAGATGTGGCAATTTTTAATCTAATTACCTTAAATTTCAGGCTACAATTGTCGCTGCTGTCGATGTGCGACGGCCTGCTTGCCGCTGGTGTGCGGCGCCTGAGACACGGAGGAACAGGAAGACGAGAGGAGAGATGCGAATTGGAAAAGGAACAAACGAGAGAGGAGGGTGCGTGCGTTCGTGTACACGACTAATCACGGTTTAGGCCTGGGCATAGACCGTCATGTGTTCGTGGGCTTTTGGGCCCTTTCTTTACCTATTCACATGACCACGCCATGTCACGCTATTTTTAATGGGGTCAACCAGAACTTTTTAATAGGTTCATGTGAGGAAGTATGCATCTGCTAGCACGTACGTGGCAAAATCCATTGGGTTCACTTGAACCCAATGCTTATACGGTGGCTCCGCCGCTGCTAATGGCGCACCGCAGGTGCGCCATTAGTATAGGCCAGGGTGCGCCATTAGTATGCCTCCCAGGGGCCATGTATACCCAGGTGCTTTGGCATACTAATGACGCACTACCACTGGATGCGCCATTAGTAACCGCGGCATACTAATGGCGCACTATCTAGTGATGCGCCATTAGTATGCACTGTCATACTAATGGCGCACTGTCTTGTGATGCGCCATTAGTATAAATATTAGGTTTTTTTTATTTTTTATTTTCTGTTTTTTGCACAGGTTACAAAATGTATAATTTGACAAAATATATACAACACACATCAACAACAGATTCATCGAATACAATAGAAGATTAGTCTTTGAATACAATTCATCATATTAGTCTCCGAATACAATTCATCATATTAGTCTCCGAATTGAAAAGACCGAACAAAGATAGAACATTATATTACAAGTCTCGAGACCGCGAGTAGCGAGTTTGTCTTTACATTACAAGTCGATATCGATCATCTAAACTACCATCACATAGAAGAGAGCTGTGGTCATCACGATGAGCATCATCACGATGAAACTCGTCTTCATCCGGTTCCTCCAACGCTCCCTCCCCTCTCCCGCTAGATAGCGGGCGTATCTAGATTCGGCCTCGGCCCTAGTGGTGTACCCTTTGTAACTTTTACCGCTGAATCGGTGAACCTGTCTCCGACACTCCTCCCAGTCTTCGTAGACTCCGGGAACCTTACCCTTGTACACGACATACGTCGGCATCGCTATGCACTAGCCAAACGAAACGTTAGTACCAATTCACAGACAATACATAAGCAATATATAAATGCACGCAATGAACGATCGGAAGAGAAAAGCAAGACATTAATAGCATCGATTACATCTAAGTTGAGCGACTCTCGAAACCAAAGAGACATACTACAAGTTCATTAAAGTTTAATACAACATGAGCCAATCGATGTTTCAGAACTAGACACAGCATCACTGCTTTCGACTCCACTCAAGGGACCGGAGCATGGATGAAGCCGCCGTCTATCGTGGGAGTCATGAAATAACGGTCGTTGTCAGCCTGCATTTGTAGCATTGTGTCGATGTCACTTTGTTGGACGGTTGATTGTTGAGGTAGAACTGCCCGAGGTACGAAGGACATCTTGATGGATGATTTCCGCAAACTCTGACTGGATGCAAAAGAATTCTTGTCGGAGGTCCGCGTCCTGGATTGCCGACACGCTCTTTGCCCAATCTTTGAGTTTACTCGGTAGCAGAAGTTGATGATGGTCCCGTACGATCGCCCGCATGTGATGGATGGCGTAGTAGGCACCCTTCTGAACGCCAGGCGGCTGCTTGACGCAACAGAACGTCGTATTGTGGGAGAACACATGCTTGCCGTACTTACGATTAGGCTTGGTGAAGGTGCCTCCAGATTTGGCGTAGCCGGGGAGAACATCATCAAGAACCTTCTTGACATTTGTGTAGTCTACGTTCGACTGACGGTCCGGGTCGAAATACGTGGCCATGGAATATTTGGGGCTTAGGAGGATGAGCGTGCAACGTGTGTCACTGCAGAAAACACGGAATGTTAAAAGAAAAACGATCGAAATGTTCATATGTTACGGGCCGGTTGTCGGTGTCAAAACCGGCGGATCTCGGGTAGGGGGTCCCGAACTGTGCGTCTAGGCGGATGGTAACAGGAGACAAGGGACACGATGTTTTTACCCAGGTTCGGGCCCTCTCGATGGAGGTAAAACCCTACGTCCTGCTTGATTAATATTGATGATGTGGGTAGTACAAGAGTAGATCTACCACGAGATCAAGGAGGCTAAACCCTAGAAGCTAGCCTATGGTATGATTGTTGTAATGTATGTTCGTCCTACGGACTAAGGCCCTCCGGTTTATATAGACACCGGAGATGCTAGGGTTACACAGAGTCGGTTACAATGGTAGGAGATCCACATATCCGTATCGCCAAGCTTGCCTTCCACGCCAAGGAAAGTACCTTCCGGACACGAGCCGGAGTCTTCAATCTTCTATCTTCGTAGTCTTGGAGTCCGGCGGATATTGATAGTCCGGCTGTCCGGACACCCCCTAGTCCAGGACTCCCTCAGTAGCCCCTGAACCAGTCTTCAATGACGATAAGTCCGGCGTGCATAATGTTCGGCGTTGCAAGGCGGGTTCCTCCCTTGAATAATCCGGAGAAGATGATGAACACCATGATAGTGTCCGGCTCTGCAAAAATAATTTCCACGTTCCATCGTAGAGAGAATAAAACATATACACCGATTCATCCTGCTGACGTATTATGCGGCGTGACGTCACACCGCTACCAAGCCCTTGTTTGAATTGTTTTTACTTATTCCACCTCAGCACGTTTAGCGAAGCAGTTTCCTTGTCACGTCTTGTCGAAGCAGAGATCGTGTTTCCCTTTATTCCGGGATTCTCATCAATACGGACGTGGGTAACCCAACCGCGCCATTGATAAGCGAGTTTTACCAGGCTGGTGAGGGGCGCATAGTTTAGTCCGCCTATATATACGGGATAAGGATTTACCTTCTCACCTACGCCTTCTTCCTCCTTTGCTCATCCATCCCCGCGCACTCAAGCTCCAACACTCAAGCCTGCGCATCTCGCCTCAACCTTCTCCGAATATGTCCGGAGGGGGAGGTAAATGGATGGCCTCCACCGCTAAGGAGGAGGACATCACCAAGCTGCGTGACGCGGATACCTTTCAGCGATATCGCGCGAAATGCGCCTGACGCAGGGCAGCTCATCCCCACCCAGGGCCCCATGAGAGGGTCGTCTTCCTTCCCCACTTCCTCCGCGGACTGGGCTTTCCGCTCCATCCATTCGTCCGGGGGCTCATGTATTACTACGGCCTGGATTTCCATGATCTGGCGCCGAACTTCGTCCTCAACATTTCGGCGTTTATCGTCGTGTGTGAGGCCTTCCTCTGCATCCAGCCCCACTTCGGCCTGTGGCTCAAGACCTTCAACGTCAAGCCGAAGGTTGTAAAGGGCACTCAAGCGGAATGCGGAGGCGCCATGTTGGGCAAATTGCCCAACGTCCCTTGGCTAGAAGGGACCTTCGTGGATTCCGTCAAGGGGTGGCAATCGGGGTGGTTCTACATCACCGAGCCGCGCAAGCCCACATGGGCGGCGGCCCCCGAGTTTAGATCTGGAATCCCGACGCAGCTCACCTCCTGGAAAGAGAAGGGCTTGCAGTGGGGTAGTCCGGTGGAGGTGACGGGACTCGGCGTGCATCAAGAAGATGGTGGCGAGAGGCTCCGGCTTCGTCGGCGTGGTCAAGTCATGCTCCTCCGGCGGATCCTCCCATGCCAAGAACGGGCTTTCACTTTGTGGGAGTTTGATCCGGAACAGCACCAGGCGCTGAGCGGGCTCTTCGATACAACATACGAAGTCGCCTGGAGGGTGCTGTTCAAGGGCGCCGAAGCCCCCGCATCCGAGACAAGAGATCGCGGATTCAGCGCGCAGTCTCCAACTGACGCGGTGAGTGATTCAACCCCATTACGAGACACTCGTGATAATTAGATTAACTCTAGTGAGGTTTTTAATCTGCCTCTTCCTTTGACAGGAATGGATGGAGAAGGCCGAGCTGCTCATCAGCCCAGCTCCCATGCCAGAAGAACCAGTGGATGCCCGCTTAGCAGGGCTACTGGTTCCGGCATCGTATGTGGTGCCGGAGAAGAAGGCCAAGAAGGCGGCCACGGGGACTCGAAAGAGTTCCCGTAATCAGGCGTCTGACGACGAGGACTCCTCCGCCGAAGACGAGGAGGAGGAGGAGTACTCTCTCCCGGAGGTGGGAGAGAAGAAGAGGAAGGCCTCCCCAACTCGGGCGGCGAAGGGTCCTAGAGGGAGAACTATCCCCGGACAACCGCCAACATCAACGTTGGCGAGGATGAGTGGCCTCCAAGGGCCAAACGTCCGGCAGGATCGTAAGTATTCAGATCATTTATATGCCGTATATTGTATGTCATGTAGTGTCCTTCTAACACCGCATTCTGCCTGTATTCCGGCCGTTGACGATCTTCCCGACTCGATGAGCGGGTCGTTGGCACCGTCGGATGTAAATTCCATCCCGACTGCCTCTACCCCGCGCGTCGACGAGGACGACGAGGTGGGATCCCACAGAGTGACCCACCAGGAGGAGGCTCCGGAGGTGCTGTCAGGCAGCCTCCCGGACTTCGTGCCGGACTCTGCACCGGAACCCGCAGAGGCTCCAGAGTCCGGCAAGCGGCCCCTTCGAAATAAGTGCAGGACCACAACGCCGGCGGCCTCCATCCATTCGGAGGCGCCGGATAGCCTGTTGGAGGCGCTTAAAGGCGCTTCCATCGAGGAAGAACACCGCACTGTCATGAGTGCGGTGATTGAGAAGGTTCAGCTCGCCAAAAGCGGGCTGACCGAAGCCTGCAACAGCCTTCTAACAGGCTTTGAGGTAAAAAGTTAAAATTGTGTAATGTAATACCACATAGGCAGTAGCCTCGATGCTTAGTTTGGTGTTGGAAGGAAAAGCGGACTAAGGATCTAACAAGATATCTGTGAGGTTGCTAAAAATATGTCAATATGGGTTCGCAGGCTGCGCTGCTGCCTCTGCCGCGTGCTTGGCGGAGGTCGAAGTGAAGAAGGATCTCGGCGGTCCGAGCAAGAGCTCGGCCATTGAAGAAGCAGCTCGAGGAGAAAGAAGGTGAGTAACACCTCTTTGAATAAGTACCTTCTGAGAAAAGGGTTTTGGTTGCCAACAAAATTAACAGGATAATTTTTTGTATTGCAGGGGCCACTAAGGAGGTGGCAGCCACGAAGGACGCCGTGTCCGTGGCGAGCATAATGGCCACGCAGGCGGGCTGAGCGAGAAAAGCAAGTGGCGCTGGTGGCGGAAGTTCGGCAAGAGCTCCGGGCTCTCATGGAAAAGCATGAGAGTTTGGAGCGCGACTCCAAGACTCGAGAGTCCGAGCTTGCCTCGGCTCTTGAAAGTGCCAAGTCCACCAAGGCCGAGGCCCAGAAGGCCCTTCAGTAGGTAGAGGATATAAAGAAGATAGCTGCGGGTAAGGAGTTTTTCATGCAGAGCAAGCATGTTGATGTAAATTACCGGATACTTACCCGAATTCGGAGCTCTCCAGGGGCGTTTGCAGATCTGCCGCGTAGTGCATCTGATGCCGCCGCATTCTACCGTGGCGAGGAGGGGAGCTCGACGGAGATGGTCTTCTGGTCTCAGTATGCTGAGGCCGGCCATCCGGTGCCTCCAAGCGACCAGCTGAAGCAGCTAGTCGCACTCCACAAGGTAGCTGAGGAGGCCATGAAGGGTCTTATAGTCCGGCTGTGGCCTGGACAGGCCATGCCAGGCAGCTACTTTGGCCTTGTGCGGCGGCTGTTGGATGCGTTCCCTAGGCTGGACGTCATCAAGCGTTCCGCCTGCATTGAAGGAGCTCGTCGGGCCCTTGCCCGCATAAAGGTGCAATGGGGCAAACTGGATGCGGAGAAGCTTCTCACGGATCCGCCGCCGCCGGGCAAGGAGCATCGTACGCCGGAGCGATATTATAAAGTTGTCCTCAAGGGAGCCTGCGATATTGCAGATGAGTGCCCCCGGAATGTAATATTTGAGTGAACTCGCTGTGTTTTTATCCTGTGCGCTGAAAACTTCGTTTATGTGCGCCATGAGCAACGCTTGTTTAATTTAAAATATTACCTTCTGTGCGGCCGTTTGTTAAATCTGAGAGATGGCAAGTCGTTGGCTTCAGCCCCCAAGCCACGAGTGCTGGGGTGTTCGGTGATAAACTTGAGCACCTTGTTCCCATTTTTGGGTCCATCGAGGGAGGCACTCAACACGACGAACAAGGCAACCGGACTTATAATGCTTGAACACTCTCACTTAGCCATAGAATTCTATAATTTTAAATTTCGGCGAAGCCCCTGGTATTCGGAAGACCGAATCCGGGGCGCTATCCACGCCTTCATCGGACATCATCCGGAACTTCGCTCGAAGCGGCGTGAGTCTTTAAGGACCCGAAAGAACCTCTCGAACAGCGACGGTCTCTCGCCATATTATGCCGTCAGTTTTAGCTTTCCATCGAGGCGTTAACCCGGCTCAACCGGGCGCAATCGCGATGGTTCTCCAGTGCTACCTTAGCCGACGGAACGGGCGTAAGGCACCAAAACATGGGAGCCGGGCAAACCCAACTGTTGACCCAAGACATAATTCGGAGCCGATTCATATAATGCTATAAGTTCGGGGTGCCGCACTTGTGAAAGTGTTCGGACTTAATCACACCATAGTCTGGGGAACATAAGCCCCTGGCGTGTTCGGCCGTACCAAAATGTACGGGTGCAAGAAGTTATATAATGAAAGTATGCATAAAAGGTAATGCAATCGCAAATAAGAACATGCTGCATTATTTATGAAAGAAAGTCTGCTGAAAGAGCGGACTGATACAAATAGTGCGGTAAGCGAGGGATTTGGACCAATTAAACACGTCCCCCTCCAAGGATGAGCTGCAGACTTGGTGTATGTGTTCGAATTTAATGCTCGTAATTGAGACCACCTGAGTGTTCGTCGCAGCCTTCTTTGGTCCCTGACTGTTGCATCGTGAGTTTGGCGAGTTCGCCGTTGGACAGGGCTTCTGGTTAATGGAGTCCTGTATGCGCAAAAGGAGAAAAGAAGAAAATAAAAAACAAGGAGGGCGTTAGTGTGAGCCCCTGGTGTGGTCGAGCCGCACTCTTGATTCCTTGTGCCCCTTCCCCTGCGCCCATGGTATCTCCAAAGCATAATGATGTACGCGGAGTGTTATCCTTGCGGTCATGCACGGGCGAGGGTTCGGGCCGCATTGCTACGCGTGCTCTGATCGCGCCAGGTGGTCTTGGTTGGCATTGCACCGGGCGCGTTTTGCTGTATCCGGCTTTTTAGCTGCCGGACTTGAGAATTGCCTGAGAAGGCTGCTCTGTACTTCTGCCGCGAGTGACGCTGTATGTTCCTCCGTTCGGAGGGAGCTTTCCATATTTCCATTGACCGTGATGACTCCACGAGGGCCTGGCATCTTGATCTTTAGGTATGCATAGTGCGGCACCGCGTTGAATTTTGCAAACGCGGTTCGTCCGAGCAGGGCGTGATAGCTGCTTCGGAACGGGACTATATCGAAGATTAACTCTTCGCTTCGGAAATTATCCGGGGATCCGAAGACCACTTCCATTGTGACTGAGCCTGTACAGTTGGCTTCCACTCCTGGGATGACACCTTTAAAAGTTGTCTTTGTAGGTTTAATCCTTGATGGGTCTATGCCCATTTTGCGCACTGTATCCTGATAAAGCAGGTTCAGGCTGCTGCCGCCGTCCATCAGTACTCTTGTGAGGTGAAATCCATCGACGATTGGGTATAGGACCAATGCGGCGAATCCGCCATGGCGTATGCTGGTCGGATGGTCTCTTCGGTCAAAAGTGATCGGACAGGAGGACCATGGATTGAATTTTGGGGCGACTGGCTCCATCGCGTAGACGTCCGTGAGTGCGCGCTTCCTCTCCCTCTTGGGTATGTGGGTCGCGTATATCATATTCACCGTCCGCACTTGTGGGGGAACCCTTCATCCTCTATTGTTCGGGCGGCGGGTCTCCTCCTCGTCGTCGCTATTTAGCCCCTTGTCATTGTTTTCGCAATTAACTTGCCTACCGCTTGAACACCCAACAATCTCTATTGGTGTGATTAGCGGCTTTTCGAAGTGCCATTTATCCGGCATGGCGGTCGAGTATTCGGTCCAAATTGGACGGACCGGAGTGGTTCTTTTGAGCGGCTTCTTCCACGACGGGTTTAGAGCCTCGAATCCGGCATTGACTGCCGTATCCTCCTTATCGTCGTCGTTAATGCGGCGCTGGTTTTTGATTCGACGTGACCTGCCGTTGTTGTCCTTAGTATCCGGACTGCCAGCGTTTTTACGGAGATTGTTGCTGCGGGCTAGCCAGCTGTCCTCTCCCGCACAAAAGCGGGTCATTAACGATGTGAGGGCTGCTATGGATTTCGGATTTTCCTGCCCCAGGTGCCAGGCTAGCCATTCGTCCCGGATGTTATGTTTGAAGGCTGCAAGGGCCTCCGCATCCGGACAGTCGACGATTTTGTTTTTCTTCGTCAAGAACCGTGTCCAGAATTGTCTGGCCGATTTGTCTGGCTGCTGATGTGGCTTAGGTCATCGGCGTCTGGTGGTCGCACGTATGTGCCTTGGAAGTTATCAAGGAACGCGGCCTCCAGGTCTTCCCAACACCCAATTAACTCCGCGGGCAAGCTATTGAGCCAATGCCGAGCTGGTCCTTTAAGCTTGAGTGGTAGGTACTTGATGGCATGTAGATCATCGCCGCGGGCCATATGGATGTGGAGAAGGTAGTCTTCGATCCACACCGCGGGGTCTGTTGTGCCATCGTAAGATTCAATGTTTACGGGTTTAAACCCTTCGGGGATCTGATGATCCATTACTTCGTCAGTGAAGCATAGAGGGTGTGCGGCGCCCCTGTATTGAGCGATGTCGCGACGCAGCTCAAGAGAGCGCTGTCTGCTGTGTTCGGCCCGGCCAGGATTGATGTATCCGGCACGACGGTATTCGTCGTGGGTCGTAGGGAGCCCACGTGATCCGTAGATGGATCTGGATTGCTTTGCCTTGTCCTCCAGTATGTCTCGCAAGTCCGGCGCGTTCCCTCTTGGCTTCGTACTTTTGGAGCGATGCCGGGGTACAGTCTTGGCTGGGGGCCTGGAGGCCTCTCTGTCACGACCACGAGGTGGTCGGTCAGCCATGTCATGCGCTGATGATGAAGGTATGTATGCTTCCTCCTCTAATTGGGGGAGCAGCTTGCGTCTTGGGTAACTTTTGGAGGGACGTTCGAGTTTATACTCTTCGGCCGCGAGGACTTTGGTCCATCGATCGGCCAGCAGATCTTGATCAGCTTGTAGCTGTTGCTGCTTTTTCTTTAGGCTGTTTGCTGTGGCTATGAGCCTGCGCTTGAAGCGCTCTTGTTCGACGGGATCCTCAGGTACGACGAATTCGTCACCGTCGAGGCTTGCTTCGTCTTCGGAGGGAGGCATATAGTTATCATCCTCAACCCCTTCGTCTGCCGCCCTGTGGTGAGGGCTTGCTTCTGCGTCCTCCTGCGCTGAGTCTTGCGGGAGGGGATCGTCTTCGGCACTCTCCGGAGTGTTATTGTCTCCCGTGCCGGAATCTCCATTCTTATTGTGGCGGGATTTAGAGCGGCGCCGCTGACGTCAGCGTTTGGGCTGCTTCTTTAGAGAATCTTCCTCCGCTGCTTTTTCGCCATCCCCTTCCTTTGGGGTGTCCACCATGTATACGTCATATGACAAGGTGGCCTTCCAGTGCCCTGTGGGCGCTGGCTCCTGTTCGTCTCTGGCATTGTCGTCCATAGCGTGGATGTCGTCGGAGTCAAAGTCTAGCATGTCGGTTAAATCCTCGATTGTGGCTACAAAGTGGGTGGTGGGTGGGCTCTGAATTTCTTCGTCGTCCGTACTCCAACCATCCTGGCCATAGTCCGGCCAGGACTCTCCTGATAGCGAGAGGTGCTTCAGTGAATTTAGGATATCGCCGAAGGGCGGGTGCTGGAAGATGTCCGCGGCGGTGAATTCCATAACCGGCACCCAATCCGAATCGATTGGCGGGGGCGTGGGAGGCTTGGAGTCCGGCGAGGAGTCCGGCGCCTCAGAATCACGAGTTTCGCGGGGGACAAGATCAGTGTTCGGCTCCATCGCCGTGGATGTTCAAGCCCCCAGGGCGGCGTCTACCCACCGCCCTCAATATGGGCGATCGGCTCGGGCTGATGGCGGAGCGGATCCGAGATCGCCATCGATGCACCATCGGTGGCGAGTTAGGTCATGCCCATCGCCGCAGCGGCGGCGCTTGGTTAGGCTCGAGTCCGTCGAAGATCAAGTCTCCGCGGACATCGGCCGTGAAGTTTAAGCTTCGAATCGACTGACGGCCGGGCGTAGCTTCGATCTGCTCCGGATGGCCAAGGGAATTGGCCCTTGATGCAAAGCCGCCGAATCGAAGATCTGTCCGGAAGAAAAATCTCATCCAGACAGCGTTGTTGGTTGAAGATGCCATCGATCCTATCGGTGACGATACGGAGGAACTCTCAATGAAAGCACCAATGTCGGTGTCAAAACCGGCGGATCTCGGTAGGGGTCCCGAAGCTGTGCGTCTAGGCGGATGGTAACAGGAGACAAGGGACACGATGTTTTTACCAGGTTGGGCCCTCTCGATGGAGGTAAAACCCACGTCCTACTTGATTAATATTGATGATGTGGGTAGTACAAGAGTAGATCTACCACGAGATCAAGGAGGCTAAACCCTAGAAGCTAGCCTATGGTATGATTGTTGTAATGTATGTTCGTCCTACGGACTAAGGCCCTCCGGTTTATATAGACACCGGAGAGGCTAGGGTTACACAGAGTCAGTTACAATGGTAGGAGATCCACATATCCGTATCGCCAAGCTTGCCTTCCACGCTAAGGAAAGTACCTTCCGGACACGAGCCGGAGTCTTCAATCTTCTATCTTCGTAGTCTTGGAGTCCGGCGGATATTGATAGTCCGGCTGTCCGGACACCCCCTAGTCCAGGACTCCCTCACCGGTTGAGGGGAGGACTTACTCGGGAAAGTAAGGCACGAGGAAGTTATCCTTATCTTGGTTTGCTAGAATGACGCCTTCGAGGTAAGAACTCGCGACTTGCCGGTCCCCAGCACTGCCCAAGATCTTGGCACGCATGTAGAAGGGTCGACTATCACGATGTCCGGGTCTTGTCGCGAATGATCCGCATCTCCATACTCAGCGAAAATAGCCGAACGAAGGTGTAGTGCAGCGGATGAAGGTTCAACATAGCGTGGATGTCATCAAAACGCAGGACGATCGTACGCCCGATGGAGTTATCCACAAAGCCCTTGCCCTCTGGCACCTTGGCCGCGAAAACCGGGTATGCCACATCCTTCTCTCTGAGACGCCGCTTCTCCAAAGCAAGAACACTGTAATGCAGACTCCGCATAACACCGGTTGCAGCATTGAGCATATTTGTCGGTAGCATCGCCCTACCCGCCACATGCACCCTCCTCGAGATATCCTGCGGTGAAGGTGGCCCGTCCTGAGCACGGATCGTACTCGGTGCCGGCTGGCTCGCACCCTTCTTAGTCTTTCTTTTGCGTGCCTTCTTCTTCTCCTGTAATGGGACCGAGTTCTGCTCACAGACCGCCTTCTTGAGTGTGTTGGGGCTGATAATATTTCGCACCTCGCCTATCTGAGGCTCGGTGAAGTCGGCAGCTGGAGGCGTCTCCTGAGAGCTGAACGCCAGACGGCGCCTGTTGCAACTTGGCTTCTCCGCGGTACCAGCTAGATCGCACACGTCTTTTGTTGGGTTTGGTTCTTGAGAAGGAGGCCCCATGAAGTCGCCATCGTACCCATGATCGGCAAAGTACTGATCGACGTTGCCAAATGTATCATCGTCGTCGTCGTCGTCGTCGTTTTGATCCTGTGCCATATGCATGTTTGGATCCAGTGGCATAGCGATGTCCGGCACCGTTACGGCGGTCTTGCCATGGGGCCGACTTGGCGCCGGCACGACTGGCGGTGTTGTCTTTGGGGTGGTGTCCCCCGCCCCCAAACGAATCGCTCTTCGCCAAAGCAGGGCCAGCTCAGCAGCGCCGAGGGTCATCACGTCTTCATCGTCGGCCCCGACGGGTCGAATCGGAGGTAACAAGTCGTCGCAGCCTGGCAGCACCCGAACCAGTTGAACCCTAAACAAGTTGGGTGGCATCTGGGTACCGTGGAACAAGGGGTTGCCCGGTTGAACGATTTTGCCCTTGGCGACATCGACCAACTCGTTGTTCACGAAGTGGAGGAGAGTGCACGAACGCGGCGCGCCGCGAAAACATGTAGGGCGTCGGGGATGCCCATCCAAAGGCAAGGAGATGAAGTCCTCGGTCGAGAGGCTTAATTAGTTACCGTGATGATGGCGCCGAGCTCGGCTAATGTCGACGCCTTACCGCCAACGGCGGGCGCGGCGATTGACGGAGGGGCCGCTTGCTGCAGAGGTGCCGGACGGCGTACACCCGGGTGCATTAAGCTCCCGTGCCGGCGTCGGAGACACCAATGCCGCCTCCGCCGGAGGCACCAATGGCCCCGCCATCGCATTATGCGAGTTGCTGGCCGTGAAGCTAGGAATCGGGGGCGGCCCCTGTTGGCCGCCCGCAATCCACGCACTCAACCCCGAGATCAAGGTAGGCACAATGGCGGTGATCGTCGCTCCGAGTTGTTGTTCCACTTGCTCTTGGACAATCTCCGGAATCCGCGCCACCTGTTCCTTGAGTTCTTGAACCTCTCGCGCCTGGCTTTCCGAGCTGGTCTTTTTCTCCTTCCGCACACCAGCGATATAGTATGACCCCCATTTTGTCGACAAGCCTTTGCCGGCCACACGACCAGCCGACGTCGGCCATCGAGCTTATCCTTCTTCTTCATTACATTCAACGCCCTATTTAGAGTGGTGTCCCAAGGGTTGCTCTTAGTCGACCCGCGCCATCGCTTTCGATCGCTGTGGAAGGAATGTGAACCATTTAGAAATTTGGCTTCATTAATTAGAATGCAACCATATGGAGCTAATTACGGGGTGTATTCCTTACCGAACAAGCTCAAGCTGCCCGGTCTTGGATCCATGGTAAGCTCCTTTGTTTCGGGTCCTTCTTGTACGGGCCCCGACAAAGTTCCTGGTCCGCTTGTTACCGCTGTATTTCTCAAGAGGGGCGGTAGGCCTTGCTCGCACGGTCCGCCTCCTCCTTGTCCCATATAGGCTCCGCCACTCAGAATCGCCGGACCGAGTGTGTTCCCCTATGTTCAGCTCCGCATTTGTTTCCACTCACTTGATTGGGAGCTTGCGGTGCTCGAGCAATTGATCTTGAAGTCGTTGTAGTCATCTTCGGTGATCGAAGGATTTTTCTCCTTGATCTTCTGATAACTCTCACCTTTCTCGATCATTTTCTTCACATTGCTTTTCCAAGTAGACAGGGCCTTGCTCATCTTCGTGAGGGCAGCATTGTTCACTTTATTCCCTTTGAGGCTTGTGTTTGCAAATTCAGCGGGGAACTTGTATCGTTCGTGCAGCTTCGTGAAGAGGAGGTGGCGCAAATTCCCTCGGTCAGGATGCCTCAGGTTCTCGGTGTTGATCGAGACGGTGCTCCGGACAATGCACCCGAGCTGAAGCGAGTACCCCTTGACTATTCGTTCGGGCGCTGTTGGATTCCCGTTGGAGTCCACTTCAGTAACTTCCTCCTTGAGGGTGAGGAGCACGATCGGGCGCCGGTCCTTCCGTTGCCTCTTCGGTTGGCTGCCATCTGTGCGAGCGCCGCCATCATCAGTGGTGGCATCCTCGGCGGCACCATCTGTGGTGGCATCAGTGTGGTCATCCTCGGCGGCACCATCAGTGGTCTCAGGATCGGTGGGGAAGGCGGCGGCCTCATACAAGTGAGGTTGTTCCTCCATCTCCTGGGACAGCTCCCAGAATGCCTTGCCGCTCGAACCCCCGGCCTCATCGTTGTGGGCCATGTTTCTCTCTAAATAGAAACAAAGTTTGGTCAAAAAGTTGGTTCTTGTCAAGGAACAAGATCTCTAAGTTGACCAGATAACCTAATTCTCGAGGAATGTCGCCAAAAAGTTGGTTATTGTCAAGGAACAATTGAGAGATGTTTGTGATATTGCCTAGGTGTTTTGGGATAGAACCTGTTAGTGTGTTGTTGCTAAGGTCCAGGTCCACGTTCTCAGGGTAACCTAGTTCTTGAGGGGTGTGTCTAGAAAGTTCACTCTTCTTTTTAGAAGATAAGCGTCTAAAATGGTATTGCCTTTCCTTAATTTGTACTATTTTTTCATTGTGTTGAATACTTATGTGGGTGAGTGTATCTGTAATTACTTTTTACTACACCGCAGGTGTTCAAACACGGAGAGGATAAACGCTAGCAGGCTGATCATTGCATATCATTCATAACCATGAATGAAGGCTCAATGGACCAAGGAAAGAAAACCTACACAAACACAAGGATGACTATTGGAGACACTCGGGCCTGCTGCTTTGTGTTGATTGTTGAAGCTAGGGAATGTCCATTATATATAGATGCAGAGAAGCTTGGCCGTGGTGAAGGTCAACCCCTATATTTTAATTGGAGGGCCAAGAGATAAGCTAAGCTGCAAATTATGAATCTACGTCGAAAATTGCACCACATTCAGCATAGGGCAGGAGACGCCTACCCTAATGAATATGTTATTCTCACAGCTCATCACTTGCTGAACTTGTAAATCATTTCCGTGAAAACAATCAAACGGTTTTCAGCGACAAGTGATACAAGGAACTAAACTAGGTTTCAGCTCTACATGGGCCAGAGTGGACTTGAGCAAATGTGTGTATGTGATGTGCCCCAACAGGGTAAACTTATTAAGATATACTCCAATCTTCATCAAGTTGCAGTTTTGAAACGTTGGCAGTTTTTCTAGCTGATGAAAGGAAACGATTTCCTTCCTGGACCATCGAGTCATGCACACGTTGGGTTAATGCGCAGTCGAACTCCGATGAAGAAAAATAGAAAGTATATGGCATAAAGGGGTCTAGACTTGTGCAATTTTGACATTTAGGGTTACCCAAATGCATGTGTTATGACTTCTGAAGCCAGACAGAAACTCCTATTATTTTTGGTTCTGCACATGATGCAAAATGGATGGATGGATGAATATAATGAAGCAAGTAATTGTCCTGCCTTGGAAATTAAGCTGGTGCCGATAGGTATATGTATGTATTGTTCGGTTGGTCCTGAAAAACAAAAGCTATCTAGCTAGTATGCAATGCAAATTAAGCTGCAGATAGCTTATTGTCTCCTCTCACTATCTCTCTATCACACATGGCAAGCAAGGGTGTCTGAGTGTGTGAATAAAATACTAAACTAATCCAACCACTAAAGCAAATTAATTTTATTTCGTTGAGAATCGGGCACCTTCTAGGGCAAGAAAATTGGGCATGACCTTTGCTAATTTTCTTGACCTAGGAGTGCCCCATTCTCAACCAAACGGAAATTAATCAATGTTTCAGAGAAAGGGTTATTTTAGAAGATCACAAGTAGCAGCAGCATCACTTGACAAATCACAACGAGAAGCGGGAGGACAAGAACATGAGCCTTACATCTCGACATACTGCTGCAGTTGCATGCTACTCCAAAGCTGAGGCCTTCTTTGGACAAAATGCGAGTGGAACTGCACTACTACTAAAATGCATACAGCAACACTATAACCAAAAAGTCAAGACCTTATGTAGATAGGATCGGGGATGCGTGAAGAATTCAACCAACACCCCACTGGGAAATAGCTAATGCCTGCTATAGCATTCTCCGCACTAGGGTTAAGTTAAGTATGCGACCTTTGTGTAGTTCATTAGCACACTACCCGTGAAAAACTTAGTAGTAGTTCACTATGACACTACAAGCGAGAGGACGAAACATGAGCTTTTTATCTGTTACATACTAGTACTCCAGTTGCAATGACTCGAATCGATACCTTGCTTATAGATATAAAATGCAGTGATTGAAGATAGCGACAATAGCTAAGGCCTGCTGCCGCAGGTTTATGTTGCACTAGGATTAGTATGTGACACTAGAAGCGAAGTTACTACTTAATTATTCGTGAAAAACTTAGTAGTTCACTGTGACACTACAAGCGGAGGACGGAAACATGAGCTTTATATCTCATTACTACTTCCCAAGTTGGAATACAACTCCAAATCTGAGGCCTTGTTTACGAGAAAATGTAGTGAATCTGCTTTGCCACTAAAATGCATCAACAACAATGTGACCCAAAGCTGAGACCTTGTGTAGATGGGATCAGCATGCAATGAAGAATTCAACCAACACCAGCTGGGCAATAGCTAATGATTTCTACAGGCTTGTGTTGCACTAGGAGTAGATTAAGTAAGCATGCCGCACTGCATAGTTCACCAGCACACTACCCTGTGAAAAACATACTGCCAGTTCACTGTGACACTACAAGCAGAGGATAGAAACGTGAGCTTCTTATCTGCTAGTATTACATAGTAGTAGTCCAGTTACAATGTAACTCGAATCGAGACCTTGTTCGATACAAAATGCAAGTGAAATGAACTACCAATAAAATGTACTAGAGCAGCAGTGTATTAACCCAAAAGCCAAGACCTTGTGCAGAGGGGAGAGGGGAGAGGAGGAGGGGAGCTCACGGCGCCGGGGGGGCGCGGGAGGATGCCGGGAGTGGGGCGCGGGAGGATGTCGGGACGAGGTCCGGGTGGTGGTGGTGCTTGGCGACGGTGGTGTGGACGGGCGGCGGCCGGGCGGCGGGTCGCGTCGAGGCGGCGGGCAGCGTCGAGGTGGTGGGGCAGCGCGCTGGGCGGGTCGAGGCGGCGCTGGGCGGCGCTGGGCGGCGTGAGCAGCGCCGAGGCGGCGCTGGGGCGGCGCCCGGGCGGCGGGGTCGCATCGAGGCGGCGGGGCAGCGTCGAGGTGGCGGGGCAGCGACGTCGGGTTAGGTTTGGGCGGACGGCGCGGGCTCGAGGGGGAGGAAGGGGAGAGGGAGGCGGCAGGGGCGCGTGGGCGGCTGTGGCGCAGTGGGTCAGGGCAGCGCCGGCGGTGGCGGTGGATCGAGCTAGGGAGAGGGAACTGGCGAGGGGGAGAGGGAAGGGGGGATCGGGCGAAGGGGAGAGGGAAGGGGATCGGGCACAATACTAATGGCGCACCACCCCTCGGTGCGCCATAAGTACATCCATACTAATGGCGCACCTCACCGTGGTGCGCCATTAGTACTTTTTTTATTTCAACTCGAGCCAACAGGTTATGTACCACCGTAACTGATCCACATCAAGTCCCTCTACTAGTTATTGGTCAAGAGCCAGTTCTCACACCAGAGGTCTGGGTTCGACACCCAGGCTCCACAAATTTTTTTTAGCATTTAAAAGTTGTTTGATACTTATTTGTGTTTAAATATGTTCAAACTTGTTTAAATCATAACATAATATTTTTTATAAGACAGTAATAATTTTTTAAAAATATCATCAAACAGTAATGCCGGTGGAGCGGGGAGGTGCTTGTGGTGCGGGGGTGGCGGCTGTTGACTAGGGAATCGAGGGCGGGGGGGTCATGGTGGCGGCGGTGGACTGGGGTGCTCGACGGTGAGGGGACCGGATCTGCAAGGTGGGATATTTGATACTTATTTGTGTTTAAATATGTTCAAACTTGTTTAAATCATAACAATAATATTTTTTATAAGACAGTAATAATTTTTAAAAATATCATCAAACAAGAATGCCGGTGGAGCGGGGAGGAGGCTTGTGAGGTGCGGGGGTCGGTGGCGGTTGAGTAGGAGAATCGAGGTGCGGGGGTCATGGCGCGGCCGGTGGATCTGGGGTGCTCGGCGAGGGGACCGGATCTGGCGAGGTGGGATAGCGATCGAGATGGAGGGGATCGAGATCGAGTGTCCATGAAATTTAAAAATATTCATGATAGTTCAAAAAGCACCCATGAAATACAATCAAAAATGAAGGCTACGATTTAAATACAATCGATCTTAGCTAGCTATCTGTTCACAATCTTCTTGCCCTTCTTTTTCGCAAATGGAGTTCTTCCGTGGAACGGACGCCTTTAGGTAGGGTGGTCCTGCTTCTTCTTGTGGTGTATGCTGCTACTTCATCATCGTCGTAATGTTCGATCCTCGGTCGCCGACTTGTCAAGTCTTGCTCATTGGCTACTCCATCCATTCCGATGATCTTCCTTTTGCCTCTCCTCACGACAACACGACCGGGCTTTGGCGGGTCGGTAATGAAGAAGCATTGGTCCATTTGGGAAGCCGTACCCATGGCTCATTTTTCGGGTGACGCTTATGCCCACGGTCTTGGATTTGGCGGGTATAACCATGGTGGTGAAATACGGTCTTCTTTTATGACGTTCTTGGCCCATCTCGACACGGAACATCGGGACCTTCTCTCGGCGTAGCTCAGCTCCAGATCTCCTCGATCCTTCCGTAGTATCTGTCCTTGTCGTTACGGTGTAGGATTCCGTCGTTACCCGGAGTTCGATAACCATCGCTCTTCATGTCCTTGGCCTCGGTGTAGAATGTGTAGCCGTTGATATCGTATGCCTCATAGGTCATCAGGTTGTGCTCGGCGCCCTGTGACAAGGTGAATATGAGTTGTTCTTCCGCGGAAGAATCCTCATGTAAAGGGTACGACAGAAGCTTCTGCTTGAACCAACGCGTGAAACATGAGTTGTGCTCTTTGAGTATATCTCCGTCCGTCCTCTGTTGGCCTCGGTCATTGTACGTCTTCTTAATAAAGGTTTTGTGCTCTACCACCCAAGGATCGACCACGTCTATGTGTTGTAGCGCGACTAGGTTTGCTCTTTCAAAGTCGGCGAGTCGACCCTCGAAGTCGACATGCATTTCGCGGCGACCCTCACGGTGACCCCATCCAGCGAGCCTGCCGAGGTGCCTGTTGACGGGCAGACCAACGGGGTTCTCGATGCCTAGATAATTCGTGCAGTAGGAGATGCACTCTTCGGTCAGAAAGCCCCTGGCTATGCTTCCTTCTGGACGTGACATGTTGCGAACGTATCCTTTGATGACACCATTCATCCTTTCGAACGGCATCATGCTGTGCAGGAACGTCGGCCCGAGTTGGATGATATCCTCCACTATATGGACCAGCAGATGCACCATAACGTCAAAGAATGCGGGCGGAAGTACATCTCAAGCTCGCATAGTATCACCACGATCTCTTCCTGTAGCCTTCGAGTTGCCTCACGCCAATCGACTTCCGAGATGACGTCGAAGAAGTTGCATGGGCCAAATAGCGTTTCACGGACGCGCGCGTCCATGATCCCATGGATTGCAATCGAACTATCTGCGTCATCAAGACGTGACGGTCGTGAGACTTCATCCCGCTGAACTTCGCTTCACTGGGTCTAGGTATCCGCTTATCTTCCCGGGTAACCGAAGGAAGTTTTACTCCTAGGAGGCGGTGAAAACTGCTCGATCTCCTCGACTTAGAGTGAAGCACGCGGGAGGGTAGTCATTTCCGGTCTTCTTGGCCTTTTGCCTTTGCAACGACTTTACGTGTCTGCTTCGCCTCATCATCATCATCATCATATATAGCGTGAAGCTCCCGCCGATGCCCATTGATTTCAAGTCCGCCTTGCTTTCGCCCATCTTTGGTCCTCTCGGCATGTTGAGCAGGGTACCAAGCAGACTCGCACATGTTCTTCGTGATATGCATGACATCAAGGCTGTGAGGCACACGGTGGATCTTCCAATACGGCAAGTCCCAGAAAACAGACCTCGTTTTCCATACCTTCAGCAGCGGCTCTGGCGCCTTTCGCTTCTTTCCCGGCTCTGGCGCCTTTTGCTTCTTTCCCGGCAGTGGGCAGTCTTTCCAATTTTTCAACAGCTTGTCTATTTCCTCGCCGCTCCTCGTACACGGGCGTTTTCGGGGTTCGGTTTCACCATCGAACAGATCCTTGTGTTTCCTCCACGGGTCATCGTCGCGAAGCCACCTTCGATGTCCCATGAACACGGTTTTCGAAGACCCGGGATCTCTATCTAGCTGGCGATACGTTGTGTCATCCATGCACCTTACGCATTCAGAAAATCCGTGGACTACCTGCCCCGCAAGATATCCGTAACCGAGATAGTCGTGCACCGTCGTGAGCAGTGCGGCTCTCATAGGGAAATATTCTTTCTCTGCAGCGTCCCACATATTGGCTGGCGTTTTCCACAGCGTGTCAAGCTCCTCTTTCAGCAGCCCCAGATATGATTGATGTCGTTCCTGGTTGTTTCGGCCCTTCAATTAGCATACTCATGTGAATGTACTTCCTCTTCATGCACAACCAGGGGAAGGTTGTACATCCACACAAACACATGCCAAGTGCTATGTGTGCTTCTCTAGCTGCCAAACGGATTGACTCCATCGGTGCTCGCTACCAAAGACGATGTTCCTTGGATCGTTCCCAAATTCTGGGTATTGAAGTTCAACGCTTGCCACCGCTCGCATCCTTAGGGTGACTCAGCATCTTGTCTTTTTTATCTATCTCCGGATCATTTGCGTCATCTTCTCGCTTCTTCTCCTCCCTATCCGCATGCCAACGCAGGAGCTTTGCTACCTTAGGGTCCGCGAAATACCGCTGCAGACGAGGAGTGATCGAAAAGTACCACACCACTTTTCGAGGAGCTTTCTTCCTCTTCTTGTATCGAGTGACACCGCACACCGGACATATGGTAGACTCCGCGTGCTCGTCCCGATAAATGATGCAATTGTTCATGCACACATGGTATTTCACGTGCGGTAAATCCAGAGGACACACGATTTTCTTCGCCTCCTCCAAACTGGTCGGGCACTTGTTCCCCTTGGGAAGACGTTCGTGCCAGAATGACATGTTCTCGTCGAAGCATGCGTCGGTCATTTTGTGTTTTACCTTCATCTCCAGAGCCATGAGCGTTACTTTCAAAGCGGTATCCTCGGCCTGCATCCTTCATAAATGGAGTAACGCGTCTAACTCAAGTTGATCCATCTTGGCTTTCTCTCGGCGGCAGCTCTTGCGTTATCCGTCTGCTTGAGAAGCAGCTCTTGAATATGAGGGTCCTGCACCCAGCCCATCGATGGTCCAGCGTCGTCTGCTCCGCCGGCATCATCATCATGTCCTGCATCTTCTACATGATGACTGTGTACAGCATCACCGTCATGATCATCTCCTGGGAATTCTTCGTCTTCCCCCCGAGCCGCGGTGGTTGTCTTGCTGCCCTTCCTCATTTCTTGCCCGGCCCCCATGGACGACTTCGTAGTCATCTTCATCACCTTGCCACCGATAGCCATCCATGAAACCACGCAAGAGCTGGTGGTCCTGCACCTGCCCGGAATCCGGGTCCGCAATAAGGCTATTCAGCTTGCATCTTCGACACGGACATCTTATCTCCGTCTCGTTCTTTTGAAGCATCTCGGCCTTCGCGGACCTCAAAAACCTATTCACAATGCCTTCGGTCATCGTGCGGACCATGGTCGTCATGGGTAGAGCAAAACGATATTTTAGAACCAAGAAAAAATTTGGCATGACTTTCCCTAAAAATAGGACCAAAAAGAATGCTTAATGCCAAAATTCTCGCTGAAACGGAAATGAATCAACATTCCGGCAAAATATTGGCAACTATCGCATTTCAAATACCGGTACACCTCCAAATACAAACACATATGCAACACCACAAACATATGCAACACCACAAACATACATAGATCTAGCTAGGCCATAAAAAGTGCATGTGCACATTGTTGTAGGGAGAACAACATAAATATAGCTTCCCCCCTTACTTACCTAGCAAAACAAGGTAACTTAACCACTTAATTTGAATGAATCTATGGTGGAAATGAGGTGAAAAAGAGGAGGCACCCGAGACAAGGAGGAGGCGGTGGAGAGAATGAAGTGGGGAGAAAGTGAGTGTGGGAGGAGAGGCTGTCCAAAATATCTTGTTGCTGCCCACTTACTAATGGCGCACCAGCAACAAATGCGCCATTAGTAATCCAGGTTACTAATGGCGCACCCCCTGGTGGTGCGCCATTAGTAGTTTTGCAAAAAAAACATACTAATGGCGCACTCTGCCACGGTGCGCCATTACTAGTTTGAACTAGTAATGGCGCACCGCGTGTGAGTGCGCCATTAGTACTTTTGCAAAAAAAGGAATAAAAAAATAATAAAAAAATAACATTAGTGGCGCACTTTCTGGCTGGTGCGCCATTACTAGTTACAACTAGTAATGGCGCACTACCGGTGGATGCGCCATTAGTATGTTTGGACAGGCGCACTAGTTCAAAAAAAATTGGTACTAATGGCGCACCGTGGGCAGTGGTGCGCCATTAGTAGTTTCAACACTAATGGCGCATCAGAAGGTGGTGCGCCATTAGTATATACTAATGGCGCACCACATGTCTGGTGCGCCATTAGTGTCAATTCCATCTATAGCCCTTTTCCTAGTAGTGGGTGTTATTCATGGAGGTGTACACAGGCTCGAGAGACCAGCGGGCGGTATCTTTGGTGGAGCGGTGCTTCATCCTACACATTGATGGTGCAGGATCCCGGTGGCGTGGCCCAGTGGAGACTCAGTGTTCGATGTGTGGCGTTGGAATCGCGTAGGAGGACGACGCCTCTGGCGGCGTCATGGTGGCGTCGATGGTAGAGAGGCTTGGCAAGGCCAGTGCGTCAGTATCTGTTTTGAAGATGGATAGTTGGAAGATGGTGGTGATGGCCCTTGCAGTGTGCGCATGTGGTGCCCACTGAGAATTTGTCGGACCAGTGTGTGACCCAGTCCCGACATTGTGGCTTGGATGGGGTACCCTGCTTTAGATGGCAGGCTTTGGAGTGATGTCTGTTTGGTATTAGGCTAGGACATTCGTCATCCCTTTATCAAGGGGATAGGAGTAGCGACAGGTGTTGCCAAGATGGAGGCTTCAGGCTTACTGATGTATTACTTTGTAAGGTCCTTGTGAATAATTAATAAAAGGCTGCATGCATAACCCAAATGCAGAGGCCGGAGGTATATCCTCCTTTTCTAAAAAAATGTCTCAATCTGTTGGTCATTCTCGCCTTGTCGGATAATACACCCCAACCTCATCCTCCGGCCTATAAGAGCACCATGTCAATCAAAGCAATATGTGTTAACTATCTAAAGGCCAGAACAACCAATGTTGATGCGATTGTACATACAGATCAAAGATTGGTGAAGACGACAAATGCATTTTTTGAAGTTAACGTTGATGCCTCATTTCATGTGGAAACACGCCGGAGTTTCATGGGTGTAATTAATAGAGATAAGTAACGGCAATTCATTGCGGTGGTTGCTCAACCTTGCCCTATAACTCCGATGCAGCTACATCATAAGCCGTCTCCATGAAGGAAGGTATTATCTCTGCTAACTCTATTGGATGTAACATAATGAAGATTGAAATTAATGTGATATATGTGCAAGCTTGTATGTTCCAGGACTGGCTATGGGGAGCGATGGCGCCGATCTGTGCAAAATGTTTTGCCATGGCGGAAATTTTGGAAATGTTGAATTGCAGAGTTTCCCAAGAGAGGCTAATGGTGTTGCTCATAGCATAGCTTAATTTAATTATGATCATGAATTATCTTGTAATTGGGTCGATGAGCACCCTAGCTTGTCTACTTTTGTAAACGCCCTTTGGATGCTGTACCTATTATTCCAAATCAATAAACTTAATTGTGATGGCCTTCAATTGAAAAAACATTTCAATTTTGAGTTTGAATACTTGTACCTGAGTTTCCTTCTTTAACATGTGTCCAAATTTTGGAAGATGTCCCACAATTGGGGAAGTGAAGTTGGCGGACCTAAGATGTCCCACTGTTCAAATATACATATACGCAACATAAATATTTGAATATTGCACTATAAATAGTACTTTGGTACCATGCAAAAAAAATAGTACTTTGGTCCTCAATATATTACCATCATTTCCATAAATAGTAACAAAATAACTGCCCCCACTCACCCAACAGTCCAACACATACAACCACATTCTTACCTCCTTGCTTTCAAAAGAGCTAACAAACAATCTCTACAGTTGTAGGTTGTTAGCGGCTGCCCAGGGGAGGCGATGCTTTCCTCGTACAATACTGCTTGTGGCGTTGTCCTGCTATTAGCAGAGATAAGGCCACTTCCATTGAGGAGGTTCTTCGTGTCGCCGATCACAGGGGCGTATCCACATAACTCGAAGCTTGATTTTTGGAAGTACTCCCTACATGACCGTATGATGATGCGGCGACCATTGTCAACCACGGAAAGTAGGTCAATCCAATACCCATACCGCATGAAGTTGGCGTTGTTCGGGGATAGCATGGATAGGTCGATCTGACAGTGTAGATCCCACACGCCCGTGTCATGGTCGCGCAGCAGCCAGA